>CM050207.1:14484782-14507282 GCA_027475355.1 Coilia nasus
TGTGTGCGTGCGTGTACATCAGAGTCTGCGGAGTAAAAAGTGTGCTTTCAAAGGTGACAAACACTAAGGCACCAGCAAAACACACCCATCAGAACCCACCCACACTCCGTGCACAAACCAATGCATTTTCAACAGGCACAGTGACAGTGACAGCGCTCACATCATTTCATCAGGAGACGTTTGGCCCAAGAGGAGGCAGAGGCAGTAGCTGTTGTGCGTTTTCATTACATTTCAATTAAGCACTCCGAAGCCAATTAGCAGAGCTGTTTCTATTTAGAGCCAATGGGAGCCCTCCTCCCTATCCCCCCCCCCCCTTTGCACCCATGCTCCTCACTCTCCTCATCAGCGCCAGGCAAGAATGGAAAAGGGCGCTGTTACTAAGAGACATGGTGGCACATAGTGACTGTCACTAACCGTGCTCCTGTTTGTCACAAAGATAACTGTTGAGCTCATTAAACATGTACACAAACACACACACACACACACAGACAGACAGACACACACACACACACACACACTGATTGTTAACCATACAGTTTTGTATGTGGTTTTTGGGAGAAATTAGGAGTCAAAATGATAAATAACAAAATAAGTTCTGGTAACCGTAGCTTGGCTGCACTACAGGAACAACATATTCCAAAGGGAATGCCATAAAACATTGCCACTCCCTACACTGACAAGAAAAAAAACACATTTTGTTCTTTCATTTTGTCAGGATTTCAACCACAGTGTTATTTATTTACTTACTTATATATTATTTTTTTGTAACAATGAAAAATATGGGTCTGTGAGCTTTGCCTCTGGCTGTTGTGTGGTTGAGACACAAAGACATGAATAAAATGTAAATGTAGCCAAATCTATTCCTTTCCACATGTTCCCCATACCCATACTGCATGCTCTCTGTTCCACAAATAAATGCATTTCTACAGCGCATTATTTACTACAGCGCATTATTTATTTAATGACCTGTTTAGTTTCTGTTCACACACACACTCCGTCTGGAGAATGTTTGATGTCAGATGTCAGGGTGTGTGCGGTCGACATTTCCCCTGCCGTGCGAGCGCTCCTACAATACACATCCAATTATTGTGTCTGCTCCACCATACGGACTTACAAAGGCAAAGTGCAGTAACTATGTGAACACAGAAACTGAGAAAAATGCCTTTAACATTGCCATACTGCCCAGCCAAACATGCTGTACTTATAATAGTGGTGATGCTTTTATGTATTTTCTTAATACCGTCAATATAGTGATGCTTTTATGTACTTGCTTAATGTCAAGATGAAAGGCAAAGAGGGTGTTATAAGTCCATTTCCAGTCTAAACTCAATTTCACAAAATATGTGGTTACTGCCTTTTGGCTTTGTAGGGCAGAATACAGATGTAATTACTGCATCTACGTGCTCCTTTATGAAGACTGCCAGAGTGGCCTGATGCACAGGTGTCATAACCCATAACCTGACATGACATTAGGCTTCACTTCACAGTCACATGTTGTCTGTTGATGACATAGCTCATTATCAGGAATCATAATCATCACCTGCAAGTGTAGGATCAATCTTTGCTAATAAGAATCACATTAAATAACTGATGAGCAGCCCTTGCACACACGCACACACAGACACACATTCGTACATACAGACAGGGCACACTGTACACACTTACACAGACACACATACCTACATACAGACAGACACACACACACACACACACACACACACACACACACACACACACACACACACACACACACACACACACACACACACACACAGGGAGAACCCTGAATCCATAATAGAACCAACCTACTCCTCTCCAAGTGCAGACATACTGTGTCCATCCGCTCCGATGCCACTAGACTGCAAAAAGTGGTGACCTTGCCAAACTGTAAAGCACTTTGAGCTGCATCTTATATGTATGAATTGTGCTATACAAGTAAAGATTCTTCTTATTATTATTATGATTATACACACAAACATACATACTGTCCACCGACACACACTCACACATACAAGAAAGGTAGCTTATCCAAGATAGCATTTAGCACTGTTGTGGTGATGTTCATGTTCACCACATGCATGTGAGGCTAATGTCAGGTGAGCTTGTCAGTTTCACAGAATAGTTTTGTACAAAGTGTGAGAGGGAAGGCCGGATGGGAGAAAAGGGGACAACAGAACAAAGCTGAATCTTGTCATCCTGTCATTTTGGTGCTCTCTCTCTCTCTCTCTCTCTCTCTCTCTCTCTCTCTCTCTTTCTCCATAAAAAGAAGGAGGAAAAAGGAGATGTTTGACAGCATTGGTTCTGTAGCAGGCGCGGCACCTCCCACGGAGGCTTTCTTCTCCACTCAGCAGCAGACGGAAACACGCAGTGAATGCAGTCACACTGCCCCCTACAGCTCAAACAAAGCATAACACCCCAAGAGTAGTGCTCCTGTCACTCCCACTCATTCAACATTTTTGTTCCTTTTTGTACCTTAACCTATTTTCTGACCATGGTTGAACATCTGTACAGGCTACCACTGCTGCAGGGGGGAGTATGCCCACTAGTATGTCACCAAACCTACTCAAGGTACTAGTTTATGTTACCACAATGAAACTCTATCTGTCCTCAATAATGTTTGATCTTTAACAGCTCAGGTTCTGCCCATGACAACATGAATCTCTGTTGTGGAGAGCAGGCAGTTTCTTAGAACTGAGCAGAGAAAGGGCAGAGAAGTGGAAGGCAAGGCATGGGAGAGTGGATACAAGACTAATGGCTACTTCAAACACACCTGTCTGGCAGGACAAAGGCTCCGCTCTGTGGCAGTCATGACAGTAAATGCAGGGTACCAGAGTAGGAGTGCACCAGTGTACTAGTTTACCATGAAGCCAGGGCACCAATGTAGCAGTGTAGCCATGTATTAGTGTATCTGTGGACCGTAAAGTGTGCCAGTGTAACAGACTCCCCCTGTTGAGTTGAGCTGCTTCGTTCAGATCCAGATCACCTACCCATAGCTGAATTCGATAGAACACTACTGTCTGAGTAACCCTACTAACCCTCACAGTAACCCTAACCCTATCTTTCCCCGACTGTGGGTAGCCCAGCTCCACATGTAGTCCAGTGTCTCGGTGTACTAGTGTAGTGGTGTCCCAGTGTACCGGTCTTCTGGTATAGCTGCCTACGTAAGTCTCATACGCTCTGTGCCATGGAGTCTATGGGATGCCGTAGAATAGGTTCTTCTTAAGCATTTCCTTGTGTCATAGAGACCAGGCTGGTGTACTGCTGTACCACTGTACAAGTCTAACAGCTTACCAGTGTACCATTAAGACGGTGTACTGGTTCGTCTGTGTAGCAGCATAGCAGTGCATATCTGTGTAGCTGTGTCCACCGTACCCCACAAGTAGTCCACATCTGTATTTCTACCTGAGAGGCCCAGAGATCCCACACAGAAAAAGGCAATGGAATGGAGTTGGCACATTTGCACTAGCGTAGGAACCAATGGCATCGAGCAGCATCATCAAAGTAAAGTAAGCAGTACATATTTGGGAATTGAACAGTGCCACCATGAAGTACAATGATTATGAATTAAACAGTAACATAACAAAACGGTAGGGCATATATATTTATGCATTACCCAGGAACATTTTGAGGAAAACCACTATATATGAATCAGACAGTCATGTCATACAATAACTAGTATCTGCTTATAATATACAGCGTAACCTAAAGAGAAAAAGTTACACATTTTTACAGATTCTATATTCTACAAATTACAATATGATTTATAGAAAATGTACATACTGTATCTAGAGATTTTACCAAATGAACACACACACAGACAGATAGACACAAAAATACACAAACAGACAGACAGACAGACACAAGCGCACACACCCACACACACACACACAAACACACATACTATTCCATCCAACATTCTTTGATGACCGAATAGCCAGTAGCAGACTCTGCTGACATACATATTTATGTTTGTTTGTCTCTCCTTTATCTGTGTTTATTCTAGTATGTTTGTCTCTTTTGGATCTCAGCCTCCTCTATTTATTCCACACCAACAGGAGCATACCCCCATCCCCTCCGCACACACACACACACACACACACACACACACACACACACACACACACACACGCACACACACGCACGCACGCACACACACACACACAGACACACACACACACACACACACACACACACACGCACGCACACACACACACACAGACACACACACACACACACACACACACACACACACACACACACACACACACGCACGCATACACACACACCTATGTGTCTGCTGTCATTACTGACACGGTTGGCGTGCTTCCTCATCTCCGCACCATCATTGAGGACCCCGTGGCCTCCCACGTCGCCGCCGTGGAGAGAGGGGTCCGTATCTCAGCAACGCACCTAGCAACCGTTCCTCGTAACCATGGATTATAACCTGTTGCCAAGGGAGACAGAGATGGAGGATTGATTTTCAGGGATGAAAATGGAAGCAGAGAAATACATGGAATAAACAGAGTACACCTAGACTTGGCACAGTACAGATGTCTGTGTGTGTGTGTGTGTGTGTGTGTGTGTGTGTGTGTGTGTGTGTGTGTGTGTGTGTGTGTGTGTGATTTTATTTGATTCATTCATCTCATCACGAATGTGTGTCTCAAATACTGATTGGATGTTTCAGCAGTCGGACCGTCTCATTCTGCCTGTGTGTGCTCTTCAGTTCAAACATGCACACACCAACAAGTGCCTTGTTGCCTCCTTTGTTAACAATGCCCGTGAAGACTGTAGAGATGCTGTTAGCCAGCTGAATAATGAAATACGAACAAGCACAAAACTAAGTCATAAAAAACTACAAAATATACAAAATAAATTGAAATTTCTTGGATTAGTGTTGGTAGTAATGCACCAACCACAACATAGCTTACTTTCTTTCTTTCTTTCTTTCTTTCTTTCTTTCTTTCTTTCTTTCTTTCTTTCTTTCTTTCTTTCTTTCTTTCCATGATAGAGAGACTACTGTAAATGAAACAAAGGACAATGAGAGGCGAATGAGAGAGGACATGGCCGTGATTACATGCCCAGGTGCAAATGGTGCTGCGGCATTAGCTCAGTAGAAGTGGCACACTGCGAGTTCCCCGCTGCTTCCAGAATGTTCCGAAGGCTGGGTCTTTTCATTAGCTGAGCAAGTAACGGCTCAACTAACTGCTAATTATCTCCTTCTGGATCTACTGATTGCAGAGTTTTCAGGTAACACTTTTAAGAGGAGGGTGATGAAATTAATAAGCAAGTTAATTTCAGTGAGGGAATGGAGAAGTTGAAGATAAACTGCTGCGCTATTTTACAAATAAGGACCCACCCAGGGGGCAGCTGAAAACCTCACATATGAGCAAAAAAAAACGATGACTCACTCACACTTTTCCATTAACAGGTACAGTTAAACAGATTTCCCCCCCAGGATTTGGTTTTCATATTGTTACTAAATCTTATTGTTTAATTATTTCTTATAATTTATTTAATTTATAAAATTACTATATAGAATAGCAACACCTTTTCACTGAACAGCATCAAATCCAGTCTTTACTCTTGTATTGAATTGTTTTTAAAAGGCTGGTTTCATTAACACCACACAAAAATACAGTATTTACATTTTAAACTGTATTTTTAATAATAATGTTAAACTATGAAACAGGTTTCCCTATGCATTGTTTACTCTTTAGTAACCTACTGATGATGATGATGATGATGATGACGATGATCATGATGACGATGATCATGATGACGATGATCATGATGATGATGATGGTAATGGAGTAATCTTGGATTTAAAAACTACAAGTACATATAAGTAATTTTAATAGACTAAAATGAGGTAATATACTCATTAACAGTATTGGGCACTGTGTTTTTTATTATTATTTTTATTATTATTATTATTATTGTACATACTGTTACATAGACTTGAAGTGCTTATTTAATATGAGAAGATGATGGTGAAGTATGACCTGATGAGGGAGAGATGAGTGTCTTTGAGGAGATTTGCTTGCCTCCTTTCCTCACCAGTTTATCTACAGTGAAGACAATCAGAAGAGTACTCCTATCACACATGCAAAGCTTTCAACGTCTTGTTGCTAAAGCTGTCTTTGTTGAATGCTTTCACATAGACACACAAACTCAACATCATAACATCAAACCCCAGTTTGCCATTGCCTCCGAGTCAATTATAGGGCCGCCACGCCAGCAGCCTGTACGCAAACACACTGAAAGCCTGCAAAACGACTGCTCCCCCACCCCCCAAGTGTCACCCTCCCCAGCGCACCCCGCCACTATAATGATAACCTGCCACCGAGGCCTGCCATAATGTAGCTCTAATGTCCTTGGAAAGTGCACTTGCGTATCTGCGTGACGCTGGGGCGCGCTGGTCCGTGTCACTCCTGGGTGCCTGTCCGCTACCAATCTGGGTGTTAATGGCCAGCCGATCCGCAGAGCCCACTCGCCATTGTTGGGATGACAGCTGATACGGGCTTTGGGGCATAATGACACTGCTGTTAGTCACGGTGCTTTGACACATGTCCTGGGTTTTTCGCCATCTCCTCTAAACTCCTGCTGTGTTATTAGCCTCGGACAAGAGCCTCTCTCTTGGCTGATTAGGCAGGGTCAAGACAACACAGCTATCAATGTGTTTTTGGACACAGACTAGGGGTTGGTTCTAGTGCGCAAATGCTTTTATTTGTACAGGCCTATTTAGATTTCAAAGACAGCTTGTAGACAGAATGGAATCGCATCATAACTTCAAGCCGACATTGGTGTTCTCAACACACAGCAGACGATCACATGAGCACACAACATTGAACATTCTAGTGCCCACATGATTCCCTCCTGAGCAAGGCCCGTCACGTTCTCATAATTGTCCTTATACAACAGCCCCATCTTGTGGGTGAGATTAGAAATATGTCCTTTATTAGGAAGGTCCATCACTACTTTGGGTTTAGTTGTGCTAGGGACAACGTAATATAAAAGAACAATACTATTCAGAAGTAACAGTAGGCCTATGGTTGATTTAGTGTTGACATAACTTTGCAGATTTGAATCCAATCAACTGCTGACTGTTTAAAAGTTGATATTTTCAAGTGGTAATTATAGTACAGTGACATCTTAGTGTGCTGATTGATTTTGTAGACCTAATACAAACAAATGTCCTTGCTTTAGACCATTTTTACAGACAAACATTCACATATACCTCAAGCTAGAGGCATGTAAAAGCATTTCCAATAATTACTGAGGTTAACCAGAAGATGGCAGTGGAGACACTTTTCACACATTTTCATATACAGTCTCATGCAGAGACAACAGAGGGTTTTAGGCCCACTCCACATAGAGTAGTCTAATGTCTTGTGTTTGAGGGAAGAAGTGTGATACAAAATGTTTATTCTACCCTTGCTCACAAGATTGCTAAGAGGGATGTAAATAAAAGCAAGAGGCAGTTGGAACAAATGTGCTTTTCTCTCTTGCATGTGATGTATATAGACTGCAAAGCATATAACGACACAAATTTAGTTTAAGTCATTAGAATTACATTTTTGTGACACTATACATCATTCTGTGTGTGTGTGTTTGTGTGTGTGTGTGTGTTTGTGTGTGTGTGTGTGTGTGTGTGTGTGTGTGTGTGTGTGTGTGTGTGTGTGTGTGTGTGTGTGTGTGTGTGTGTGTGTGTGTGTGTGTGTGTGTGTGAATTGAGGCATGGGTACTGGTGTGTGACTGCTTGGCTGCCTCTGCGTATATGCGCGCTCTCCTCCATTCAGCAGATGTCCATGTGCCACATTAGATGTTGTTCAGCGTTACAGATTGCAAATTAAACCATTCGTTTAAACACGTAGGGTGGCGGAGTGTGGCGAGGGGGAAATAGGAGTGCTCGACACAGGGGTGGTGGGGCTGGGCTGACGACGCATGGCTCCAGATGTTACGCTCCCCCCAATGGCTTCACGCTCGTCGCTACGGACAAAATGTCACACAGCAGAATAATAAACCCCCGCCACAAAACCGGCTCTCTGGGAACTCTTTAAAATCCAAAGGTTGTGCACAGAACCTTTCTTTCTTCTACATAAAAACAATGTTATTTGTTTTTTCGGATCTTCACACAGGCAATGAAAGTTGCCATCAAGCTGAAAGTGGGAGAATCCTGATAAGATAAGGGGATAATGTTAAAAGGAAACCCTGATAATGACAAGAGGAAAGATCTCATCGGCCCTAGTATAGACATTTTATGCCCTCGACCATGTGTGTGACTATTACCTTGCTCTAGTATAGTCTGACATACTGCTTTTACAAGAGTGAAGATGTCTGTCTGTCCTACAAACACTTTAATAATCATAGGAGAAAAAACAAACTCAGGGAAAAGAAACAAGCACAACAGAGATTAAGTCTGTGAGGTTAATTGTTAATTTGAAGCATGCAAAAATTGTTGTTAAAAACATTCTGTGTGTTAGATGTACAGCAAAACAACAGCTTATCTCTATAGCTTGAGTTCTTCTTTCATGCAAGAAAAACAGACCTCATTTTCCATTGCTATCTGTGGACTACCTTTCATGTCCTCAAGCAGTGGATTATCTGGACAGAAGAAAGCAAAATACACTCTGCATCGCTGATGTTTTATTTCCAGTCAAATTAGTCGAGATGTGAAGAGCCCCTTGTTCCGTCCGCTAGTTTGGCCTCAAGTCGCATTCATATTCCTCCTAGGGAATAATGTACCCTATGAAATGAGTGAGCTGGTAAATATTTAGGGATGTGGTAGAAATGAGAGAAGAGAGGAAGACAGGAAGAGAGTGACAGAAGAAGATGTATAAAGGGAGAGTCATAGAATGTGATTAAGGACGAGCGAGACAATGGAGAGAATGAGAAAAAAACCATGAGAAGTAGGGAATAAGACAGAGCAAGAAATAGTGAATAGTCAGTATAGATGTTAATTTTCAATATAAATGGTAGAGTAAATGGAACATGTGCCAATGAGCGATGGACTTGTGATGCAGCTAATTGATCCAATTGATCAATCCTCTATACACAGGGAGGCAGAGAAGGAAAAGGCAGGTCAGTCGTGTAGCCTATACACAGGAAATGAGAGGGGGAAGAGGATATCAGTCTCTGACACCATGACTCTGCTAGGAGAACAGCACGGTAGGCAGGCAGGCAGACTAAAAGCCTTTTTTTTGTGTAAAAGCTGTTCTAAAACAGATGTGAGGGAGAGGTGCGACATTTGGCCTGTGGAGATTCTGGCATGAATCAAGATAACTAATATGTGGGTAATTTATCCAGTCAAGAGATTTAGTTTTTACCATTTAGTTTCTCAAATCCTCTTAGTTACTACTTTTGTGGTTAAAGAAACTCATGATACCACGCTAGTTGTAACGTGCTATTTTTTTAAATAGCAGGGATGATTAAAACCACCACACCTAGCAATGGCTAGCTAGCATACCGGCCTAGCATACCAACATTTGTAGCAAGCTAACTAAGTATCTGTTAAGTGAATATCACATACAGCTTTGTACCTTAAGACATGTCAGGGTCCATTAAGGAGTGTTAGCATTGCTGAAGTATATCTGAAGATACATTTTAAATCTAACTATAGGACCACTATAAATTGCTCTAGGAGCAAGACCACTTTTGATAGAAAAAAAGATGTTTGGGCATCTTATAAAGACTGTATGTAAGCCCCTACTATGAGTTTTATACAGTACCAGACAAAATAATACCTTTTAGTAACTGAAAACACTGTGGTGGAAGAGTGCATTGCATAATTAAGGGGGATTTAACGCAAGGATAGGGTGACCAGACGTCCCGGTTTGACCGGGACAGTCCCGATTTTTAGTCGCGTGTCCCGAGTCCCGACAAAAGCCCGTCGGGACGCAAAAATGTCCCGGTTTTCACCCAACACCACATCAAGCTGCCCAAATTACAGTGATCGCATATACAAAACTGTTAAATTAAAGCCTAATGAAGTTTCCAGTAATTCAGAGTCAATGTGTGTGTGTGTGTGTGTGTGTGAGTGACAATGGTAGATGCGCTCTGTGAAATCAAGCAGTCAATGTTACAATGTATCTTGCAGTATACAGCGGCCGTGTTTTAACGGTTTTCTTTGATAGCAGACTAGACTACTACACGACAATGCCTAAGAATGTGCACGCGCATGACGTCACACATAGTGTCCCGGTTTTAGACTCTGGAAATCTGGTCACCCTACGCAAAGAAGACTCTACGCCCTACGCCTATTACAATAGCATTATGGGTATGCATTTGTGACCAGTTTTGTTTTAGTGCAAATACAAAATGCTGTACACAAGCACTTCTACATTAATGCATGTATGCAGTTTGGAATTAGCATAAGGCTATTTGTCAAAGCACAACAGTGTGGATAATGGAGACCCATGCACGTGACAACAGTAATTTTCACAGGTGAAGTGGTCACCCACAATATTTTGTGGCAGTGTACAGTATGTGTGTGTGTTGTGAGCAGATGTTTAACAATGTGCATGTGGGTGGCTGATCATCATACGTTCTATACTATCTCTCCATACTATCCCTCTCGACCTCCATACTATCCCCCTCAACCTTCAAAAAGCTTCTGAAAACCCTTTTCTTCCGACACTGCTTTCCTTCCTAACAAAACTAATTTCTACTAACCATCTCTTTATGTTCGATGTTCTCTACACATCTGTTATATTATGTCCTCCTTTTGTAAGTCGCTTTGGATAAAAGCGTCTGCTAAGTGTAATGTAATGTAATGTAATGTAATGTAATTTATCTCTATAATAACTATCTATAATGTCTGTAATAACTGAGTTATGTGTGTCTCCACACTGTGGAGTGGAAACTTTATGTATGCAGGGCAGATGGTTTTGGTGAAGAGTTGCGGAGGTGAGTTGGTCAGGCCAGGTGGTTTTGGCGCAGAGGTGTGGCAGTGAGTCAGGTCAGGCCAGGTGGTTTTGGCGCAGAGGTGTGGCAGTGAGTCAGGCCAGGTCAGGTGGTTTTGGCGCAGAGGTGTGGCAGTGAGTCAGGTCAGGCCAGGTGGTTTTGGCGCAGAGGTGTGGCAGTGAGTCAGGTCAGTCCAGGTGGTTTTGGCGCAGAGGTGTGGCAGTGAGTCAGGTCAGGTCAGGCCAGGTGGTTTTGGCGCAGAGGTGTGGCAGTGAGTCAGGTCAGGCCAGGTGGTTTTGGCGCAGAGGTGTGGCAGTGAGTCAGGTCAGGCCAGGTGGTTTTGGCGCAGAGGTGTGGCAGTGAGTCAGGTCAGGTCAGGTGGTTTTGGCGCAGAGGTGTGGCAGTGAGTCAGGTCAGGCCAGGTGGTTTTGGTGCACATGTCACGGGGTGACTATGTTCAGTGGGGGAGGAACTGTGGGAGCAGGCAGGTGGTAGCTGTGGGGAGGGAATTTGAGGTGGGACGAAGCGACTCCACGGATGTAAATAAACCAGCGTGGGTCATTAGCGGGGTATTCGCCTCAGCTGAATCTAATGATTAGAACACGCCGTTGATTGGCGATCACGGCTGGCGAAGGGCTTGATATGTGCTGGAAACCAGCAGTACGGGGGCGGGGGCAGGAGGGAGAAGAAGGGCAAGGATGACGGCGGTACCTTGAAGAAGGGCAAGGATGACGGCGGTACATTGAGGAGAAACTAGGAGAAGGCAGCCAACTAACCCACCCAGCGAAGCTAAGCTAAGCTAAGTTCAGTGTCTTTGTTGTCTGTTTTACAAGGAGACGCGAATACTGATTGATGGGCGCCACATTCACTGAGATTCGCCCAAAACAGCTCTTAGGAGTTATCTGTTCTGGTAGCCTGTTTTTATGTTCAGAAGAGACAGTAATTTGAGTTATCCTACACCCGCGGCTAACCGATGTCCACGCTGCCTGTTGACAAAGAGGAAGTTCGACAGCTGTATCGGTGCGGCTCTACCTCGGCGTGTCCCACCTTGCCTTCGTTGCGTCCGTGCTGGTGCCTGGAGGATCCTCGCCACTGTCTTGGAACCCCGGTAACCATATATATCGGCCATAGTGGGCTGCAGCCTCGGGGTTTGTTTATTGCAGTGCCTTATGTGTGCAGTGAATTGCTTGTTGGCATTGACTTTGTGTGTGCATGAGTCTTAACTGCTTCAACGTCTGAAACTGTGTGTGTACGCGTGCCGATTAACCCCGTGTGCTTGTGTCCACGTCTGAGAAGTGGTGCTGTGGAAGTAGGCACTGCAGGAGCAACGCCGGTGCCTTGGGATAAAGGGAAGCCTCACATTCTAGCCCCTGTACCATCCGAAACATCTGCTACTGGCCGCCTCTGCGCTACTCCGGAGGGCTTCTGGCTGTTGCTGGTCATCGTGAGTTACGGGCCTTGGGCCCCTATGCATTACAGTGCCTGAAGTGAGCAAAGTCTACTGAGTGTCTCAGCAGTGATTTTTGTTCTGTCTGCGGTGTTTCACCCTTGAAGTGGGAATGTATTGTGTGTGCGCACACTCTTTCACTTGTGTGTTTATGACCAGCTCTGCCAGTTAGCGCCCCAGTGTGAAGGCCATAGGTACCGGTGTAGCCTGTGTGGGCCGGAAGTGTAGGTGTCCTGCACGTCCATCGTTCTGTAGCTGCCGCCCCAGCTCCACCTACGGAGGAGCCCTGTACGTCCATCGTTCTGCAGCCGCCGCCCCAGCGCCACCCATGGAGGAGCCCTGCACGCCCATCGTTCTGCAGCCGCCGCCCCAGCTCCACCTACGGAGGAGCCCCGCACGCCCATCGTTCTGCAGCCGCAGCCCCAGCTCCGCCTACGGAGGAGCCCTGCACGCCCATCGTTCTGCAGCCGCCGCCCCAGCTCCGCCTACGGAGGAGCCCTGCACGCCCATCGTTCTGCGGCCGCCGCCCCCGCTCCGCCTCAGTGGAGTTCCGCACGCCCTCCGTCTGCAGCGGCCGTTCCGGCCCTACTTCCGAGTTTGTCCACTCCGGCCCCGCCCTGCCTCCAGTGACGTTGTGGATACCCCACCCCCCCCTCTCGCACTGCCCACAACAGTCAGCCCGCCCCTTTGCTGCCCCCCTGCCTCCTAGTTATGTTTTTTAAAGTCCTTTAATAAAAGTTTGCTGTTTTTTAACTCTGCGTTTCTGGCTTTGTTGGGGGGGAACAGGTGCTCCTCAGTGGAGAAGGGTCTACATGGTGGCGTTTAGCGCCCCCTGCCTGTGACAATTGGCGTAGTCGGCAGGATTTTTCCACTGAGTTGAGCAGTTGCTTCCCCCTAATGATGTCTGAACCTGAGGCCCCCGCTGCACGTCCCCACATGATGCCGGTGTTTATGGGAACCCCAATTACTCAACCCTGGATGCAGAACGGGAAGTCGAGCCAGAGGCCCCAGGACAGCCGTTAGTAGGGTGGGCCTTGGTGCCAGGCGGCCCAGGACGACAGGGTGAGGACCCCCCACCCCAGGTCAGACGGTCCCAACGGGGCACCCAAGGGCGGCCCCCAGAGAGGTATGGTCTCTGGACTGCCTAGTCAGGTTCTAGGGACTAGAACCCAGTAGTGGGGGAGAGTGTCACGGGGTGACTATGTTCAGTGGGGGAGGAACTGTGGGAGCAGGCAGGTGGTAGCTGTGGGGAGGGAATTTGAGGTGGGACGAAGCGACTCCACGGATGTAAATAAACCAGCGTGGGTCATTAGCGGGGTATTCGCCTCAGCTGAATCTAATGATTAGAACACGCCGTTGATTGGCGATCACGGCTGGCGAAGGGCTTGATATGTGCTGGAAACCAGCAGTACGGGGGCGGGGGCAGGAGGGAGAAGAAGGGCAAGGATGACGGCGGTACCTTGAAGAAGGGCAAGGATGACGGCGGTACATTGAGGAGAAACTGGGAGAAGGCAGCCAACTAACCCACCCAGCGAAGCTAAGCTAAGCTAAGTTCAGTGTCTTTGTTGTCTGTTTTACAAGGAGACGCGAATACTGATTGATGGGCGCCACATTCACTGAGATTCGCCCAAAACAGCTCTTAGGAGTTATCTGTTCTGGTAGCCTGTTTTTATGTTCAGAAGAGACAGTAATTTGAGTTATCCTACACCCGCGGCTAACCGATGTCCACGCTGCCTGTTGACAAAGAGGAAGTTCGACAGCTGTATCGGTGCGGCTCTACCTCGGCGTGTCCCACCTTGCCTTCGTTGCGTCCGTGCTGGTGCCTGGAGGATCCTCGCCACTGTCTTGGAACCCCGGTAACCATATATATCGGCCATAGTGGGCTGCAGCCTCGGGGTTTGTTTATTGCAGTGCCTTATGTGTGCAGTGAATTGCTTGTTGGCATTGACTTTGTGTGTGCATGAGTCTTAACTGCTTCAACGTCTGAAACTGTGTGTGTACGCGTGCCGATTAACCCCGTGTGCTTGTGTCCACGTCTGAGAAGTGGTGCTGTGGAAGTAGGCACTGCAGGAGCAACGCCGGTGCCTTGGGATAAAGGGAAGCCTCACATTCTAGCCCCTGTACCATCCGAAACATCTGCTACTGGCCGCCTCTGCGCTACTCCGGAGGGCTTCTGGCTGTTGCTGGTCATCGTGAGTTACGGGCCTTGGGCCCCTATGCATTACAGTGCCTGAAGTGAGCAAAGTCTACTGAGTGTCTCAGCAGTGATTTTTGTTCTGTCTGCGGTGTTTCACCCTTGAAGTGGGAATGTATTGTGTGTGCGCACACTCTTTCACTTGTGTGTTTATGACCAGCTCTGCCAGTTAGCGCCCCAGTGTGAAGGCCATAGGTACCGGTGTAGCCTGTGTGGGCCGGAAGTGTAGGTGTCCTGCACGTCCATCGTTCTGTAGCTGCCGCCCCAGCTCCACCTACGGAGGAGCCCTGTACGTCCATCGTTCTGCAGCCGCCGCCCCAGCGCCACCTACGGAGGAGCCCCGCACGCCCATCGTTCTGCAGCCGCAGCCCCAGCTCCGCCTACGGAGGAGCCCTGCACGCCCATCGTTCTGCGGCCGCCGCCCCCGCTCCGCCTCAGTGGAGTTCCGCACGCCCTCCGTCTGCAGCGGCCGTTCCGGCCCTACTTCCGAGTTTGTCCACTCCGGCCCCGCCCTGCCTCCAGTGACGTTGTGGATACCCCACCCCCCCCTCTCGCACTGCCCACAACAGTCAGCTAGCCCCTTTGCTGCCCCCCTGCCTCCTAGTTATGTTTTTTAAAGTCCTTTAATAAAAGTTTGCTGTTTTTTAACTCTGCGTTTCTGGCTTTGTTGGGGGGGAACAGGTGCTCCTCAGTGGAGAAGGGTCTACATGGTGGCGTTTAGCGCCCCCTGCCTGTGACACACACCTGTAAAGCAGCTCACATGTGTCAGACTGAAGCCATTAGGGCAGGTACACCAGGGCCTGCCCTTCACAGAGCATCAAAACATGACGGAATTCCAATTTTAGATCATCATTTAATAACAAAAAATTGTTACTATTTTATTTTATTATTTATTTATTTATTTATTTATTTGTTTGTTTGTTTGTTTGTTTGTTTGTATGTATGTATTTTATTTAGTTATTAATTTATTTTAATTTATTTATTTATATTTTTTTGGGATGGGGGGTTCTTATGCACAATCACCTTGCCCCCGTGTCAAACAATCTCTCTCTCTCTCTCTCTCTCTCTCTCTCTCTCTCTCTCTCTCTCTCTCTCTCTCTCTCTCTCTCTCTTTCTCTGTAACATGTTTTTTGTACTTTTTTCAAATGACCAGGTAATCCATCTTCCCAACACACATAGTAAGTGGGAAGTCATAAAAGCAGCTTACTGTGACAGAAAAGAGGTTTGCAAAGGTTTGTGTCAATACTTGGCTGTATTGTCAATACTTGGCTGTGATTTCTTTTGGAATATTTCTGTACTGCTCTACTGTATGTGTGCCTCTGTCTACATGTATGATTCTCTGTCGCTCTCTTTCTGTGACTGTGTATGTCTGTGTGTGTGTGTGTGTGTGTGTGTGTGTGTGTGTGTGTGTGTGTGTGTGTGTGTGTGTGTGTGTGTGTGTGTGTGTGTGCCATGCATATGTATGCATGTGTTTGTGTGTGATAGCATTATGGTACCCCCCTTGTGTAGTCCTCTGAAGCTAAACTCCATTTCCCCACTGCTACCGACAGGTGGATGGATGGGAGCCCAACAGTCACCCCCATCCCATCCCCACTCCTCACCCACTCCACCCCCCTCTCCACCCCACTCACTGTCTCTCATTTGAATAATTCTGGCTAATTACCTGTTTATCCAGAGAGGCTCTGTCATATCGTGAGCCCCTCCGCTAAGAGCTGTCTGCAGCTGCCACCACCGCCACCACCACACCACTACCACCACCATCACCACCACCACTGTTTGCCTCACTGCCTCACTCACTCTCAGCCCTCCAGCACAGCTACGCCCTCCCTGCCTGCCCAAGACAGCAGGAGGCTCCTGCATCAAAGAGCCGCCGTGCCGCTAAGCACGCCTATGTCCTGCTCATTTGCCAAGGATGTCATGGAGTGTGTAATTACCCGCTTAAGCGTTTTAAGATGTTCCAATTCTGCTTCCCGGAGTCTTGTGTGGTATGAGAGCGAAGGTGGGGTGTGTATGAGTGTGCTGTCCTGACACAGGAGTGTACCGCATGGGGAGGTGATGTGGAGAAACAGACCCCTGAGGTGTGGCTTCATGTAGGCCTCTATAGGCCTCTGCACTTTATGGCAACGTGAGGAGTATGCTTATGCTTACAGTTATAGCATTCAGCAGATGTATTTTCCCCCCAAAATTTTAGCTATATTTTAGCTGTATAGTTCATCCGGTATATCTCTGTGTTACAGTTCATCCGGTACATATCCTGTACATATTGTTCATACATATCATATTTACTAACTTGTATATTTATAGCACAACTGTATACTTGTTTATAGCCCATCATATAGATTAATATCTCTACTGTATACTTGTTTATAGCACATCTGTTTATATCCCCCACAAAGAATTAACAACAATGTACTCCCACATGTTCATATTGCCCTACTTATTGTACATAATTCACTACTGTCTATATTGTATATACTGTATATATCGCACCAGTTCTGTGCATAATGCCCACATGCCGTGTGTGCTTGTGGCTGTAAATGCAGTGGCTATTACCTTGCCGTGTACAACTAAACAGACTTCAATGAGAGCATCATGCCTTTGTCACAGTATCTACTCAGATGTGCATTTTGCACAATGTGGATCTGTGCTGTCATAGACACGTCTGTTTGTGGCTGTGTGCCAGCTTGTGTGTGTGTGTGTGTGTGTGTGTGTGTGCATGTATGGGTGATGGTGATGATGCCACTCACCCAATCATTGCTCAGAATTGCCTCTCATCATCATCAGGGACCTGCTGCAATATTGGGCTAATTCTGCCCGGCCTGTTCGTCACTGGTACACTGGCATTGGTATGCAAGGCGCCACTCTGCACTGCAATAAAAGGGAAATAAAATCAATGGACTGCCAAGGAGAGAGAGAGAGAGAGGTGGGGGCGAGAGAGACAGAGAGAGAGAGTGAGAGAGAAAGAGACAGAGAGAGAGAGACAGAGAGAAAGAGAGAGAGAGAGGCCCAGCCCTTTAGATATGCCACTATGACCCACAGCATTGCAGTACAGCAACAACTCTGAGAGCCATAACACACACTCTTATACACACACACTGTCATACACCATGTCACAGTGCCAGGTATGGACAATAACAAAGTCTGTGTTCTGACTGAAGAGCCAGAAGTCTTTTGTCTATTCACTGTGCATTGTAACAAAAATATGATTGAGGGTGCATGTGTGTCTACAACTGTATGTGTGTGTCCCTTCCATGTGGTGGGACAAGGTCAAAATATTTTTTGTTCAACATGACTGTATTGTAACTGTGTGTGTGTGTGTGTGTGTAAGGGGTTGTGTCAGCATATAAATATGGGTCTATATCTACAAGATTCTTGGTAAAATATCCTTCCTGTTATTATTTCTCACTCTCTTTCCTCTGACTTTGTGTGTGTGTGTGTGTGTGTGTGTGTGTGTGTGTGTGTGTGTGTGTGTGCACGCGTGTGTGTGTCTGTGTGTGTGTGTGTACATTTGACTGATACCTCCCGAGCCGCATCTCGTCTGAGACCTAATTGAGATGTCAGAGGCGTGAGCTTCATGTGTTCATCTTGCTAACTGTTATTTATGAGGCTGATTAGCCCTGCTAACCTGGCCATCCATTAGCGCCGGGGAGGCCTCACTGCACCCCACTCACTGCTGCTAATGTGGCTAGGCTAACATAGCAGTAGCGTAGCCTGTCTGATTCAAAGCAAATATGAATGGGGCAGCATGCTACCCACTAGTACAGACACAAAATCACTAGTACTGCAGCTAATGCTTGAAGTGTACGAGTCCATCATTATCCCAAGTAGATTAGACTAATGTAATGTCCTATTTAAAGGCCTCCCCTAAAAATCAATCAAACAAACTGCAGCTTATTCAAAAGTCAGCAGCACACTGTTAACAAAAAAGAAGGAGAAATCACATTACTGAGGGTGACCGAATGTCCTGTTCTTACGTCCTGTCCTGGCTGTTTTTTTATAAAGTGACTACAGATGACTTAGCAAAAAAGAAAAAAAAAAATAGCTACATTAGTTGGGAAAGTTATTTTACTATAATTACAGAGTAATACATTGCTTTGCTGATTTTGTGATATCCTATTAAATAGCTTTTTTTGTTGAGTATCATTTGGGTATCTCATTGCCGGGCTGATTGTCCTGGTTTTCTGCAGTACTAGCCGAACTGCATTGGTCCTGCAGAATTGACTTTAAAGTACTCCTACTAGTATTCAAAGCTGTTAAGGATCTAGCGCCATGCTATATCACTGGCACTGTCCTTTTACATTCCTGCACAAGCTCTTAGATCCGCTGAGGCCAGCCTCCTGGGGATTCCAGAGGCGCCATCCACAAGGATCGGAGAAGCAGCCGGTAACAGTCTACTTTGGTTTTTGTAATGTCAAGCTGACATTGTTTTGGGTGTACTTTGTAAATGTTACCAAGCATCCTTCTCCTATGCCCCAAAGAGATAGAATGCCCTACCCCAACTCATCAGAGAGGCAGAATGCACTGACACCTTTAAACGGCAACTGAAGACTTACCTGTATAACCTCACCTACACATACCTGCCCTGCTGAAAGACCTAAAGAGGGACTCCCCCTCTCGAACACTCGGGAACCACGGGGGACATTAGTGGGAGCTCTCCACAGCGCCCTGGCAGATTTCTCTGGTGCTACTGGACTATAACAAAGCTTGCCATGTGTAGCTCGGTCTTGTGTTCCTTTGAAGCACATTGAGCTACATCCTTTGTATGAAATGTGCTATACAAGTAATACTAATTATTATTATTATTATTATTATAGTGAGCACTTATGCTAAACCATCATGGTAGCTTGTGTGATACAAAGCTCCTCTGAATGCCATCCAATCACACACATTCAAACCAGAGCTGCTGCTGTTGTTGCCAGGCTAAGAGAGCAACAACTGCCACCTCGGAGTCAAAATGCCACTGTGCTGTCGTTTATGTTGCTATGCCAACTTGTTGTAAATGCTACTCGGGAGCATTTTGACCTAAGCGATAACAGCAGGACAGAATTATGTTGTTTTTCCTTGTTTCAACCAGTTTCATGACTAATCCTTCAAACAGGTCACAAAACACTTATCTGCACACACCTGGAGTGTTTATCAAAATGTCTGCATAGCCTTTCAGTAATATAGCCAATCATCGCATGTTAAAATCTAGATGAATAATACCATTTATACTTTGGACATTTGGTGACAACATGTTAGGAAATAATGTCTTCTCTTTTGACAAATTAGCTGGCACAAGATGTCACCACATCTTTTATTCTCAGTTAACATGTATATGTAACTGTGTGCCTTTTTTGCATTATTTAGCTTTTTTATTAATTACTATTGATATTATTAGTTTTTTATTTTTTATTAATTATTATTGACATTATTGATTATTATTTCACATGCCTAGTTCATTTAATACCATTGAATGTCTGAGGACAAAGATCTAACGGGGTCTAACCTAACATCGCAGTGTTGAATTAAATACGCTATGCAAGAAATATAAAGATATGTGAGTAAACCATGAGCAGACTTGCAGTTATTTTGTGACCACTTTTTGCAAAAGCGGCCATTGCTGAAGCAGGAGTTAGGTGGGATAAGGTAAAGGCACATAAAAAAGTGCTCTGTTGTTATCTCTTATTCTCATTTAAAATGCATCTCAGTAGATGCGTAACACTGGTACATTACAGTTTTTCTCATTTGCTTAAACACATTTTCTGAAAACATGCCTCATACTCTCAGAACTCTACACAGAAGTAAAAAAAACACACACACAATGGGCTAAACCCATCACTTCTCCTGCAAAATGAAACTTTGCATTTAAAACTGTATTATTTCTTCTCAAAATGCAATTTTGTTGTCAAATGACACACACAAACCATCATATGAATAGACATTTATAACAACCAGTTGAACTCTGATGTGCTTAATGTAAAACACTATGATAAATGGAAAACACTTCTTATACATTCATCATAATGATTTAGGCCTTTTTTGTTCAGTGTTACACTTACATACAGTACATACATAAGTGTGTTATATTTTAGAATATTGTTTTTATACTCAGAACGCACATATACATCGATACAAATATATTTTATTTTTCCCACAAAAACAGTGTACACACTGTGCATCCCAATCAACACAAAGCTGCACCTACAGTGGTCTACATAAAACACAACAGAAGAGTTTACTGTAGCCTATACAGTTAAAAAAAATTACGCTGCATCCTTTCTTCTGTTTTGGCGTGGCCACAGCACCTCATCCACATCACATGCAATGTTTTTCCTGGCCTAGCAGCGAATCCATCCATGAAAAGCATCAGTTGCTATATTTTCACATGCGTCTTCCATAGCTTAGAGAAAGGGTACACGCATTTGTGGATTTTGGTCATACACTTTCATCTCCAGTCAAAAAAAAATCCTCAATTGGGTTGAGGATTGCAGAATATGGAGAGAGATACGTAAACAACTAAACAACTATTGTAAAATAATTTCGTTGACCAAATGGTCAACCAAAATGGCTCTGATCTCATCAGAGATTACGGTCCTTTCTCATCCTCGTTCGGGTCCTCCCCGTCCTTCTCCTCTTACTCTCACTCTTCTAGCTGTGGCTCTGCCTCTTCCAAAGCTCTGATAGCTAATTGTAAAGCTGTGTGACAGGTGTTTGCCAATGTGATGAGTCAGTGTGCATAGTAGGGCAATTGACTTTAGAATTTTGAATCACTGTGTGTTCCTTGTGAAAACAAGAAATTTTTGTCATGAAAATTGTGCCAAACGCAGAGAATTGTCTATAGTGTTTTGAAAAAAGTGTGTTTTAGAACTGCAATTTGAGTGTAAAGCAGGAATTGTGTTTATAGTTTAGCAGAATTGGTTCATGGGGTTGGTGCATGAGTTACATGTTGTGGTCATTGTGTCTGAAGTACAAGGAATTGTGTTTAAACAATTGAGAAAAA
The DNA here is from genome assembly GCA_027475355.1 of Coilia nasus. Classification (NCBI taxonomy): domain Eukaryota; kingdom Metazoa; phylum Chordata; class Actinopteri; order Clupeiformes; family Engraulidae; genus Coilia; species Coilia nasus. The sequence goes on from CM050207.1 coordinate 14,506,308, forward strand.
CTGTAAGATAGTCTTTTTTTGCTTACGAATGTTCCTAACTGAATGGACTGACCATAAAATATCTTAGTCAGTGGCATGAAAGATAAGAGCTGTTAGGATTCCCTAATTAGGAAGGTGCCTCAATGATTCCTTTCAAATCTCCTTTAGCACAGGGTACACTTGACTATCCTTTACAAGCTCAGGAGACATGCCAGACATGCCAGACATCCCAGACATCCCAATCTCTCTCCCTCTCTCTCTCTCTCTCCCCCTCTCTCTCTCTCTGTCTTACTCCATTGTGTGTGCACTTCTCTTAGTTGCATGATGCACACACTACTGTCTCCTGTGCCTGTTCTTTCTCACTTGCTGTAGATTTCCGGATATTTTTTGCCCAATTTGCGGGCATCAGGGAGCCTCGATCAACATGCAGGACACTCCCGGGAACTTCTGGGAGACTTGGGATCATGTCTGAGAAAATATCATCGTCCCATAATTCCTTGTGGTACCTTGTGGTGCCTTGTGGCACATGGTTTAGCACAGACAAAATTAAACTTTTGTATGGGCCTCTGTGGTGGTCATGACTTAAACCTATGTTCTTTTTACAGTTTTTTTAAGTTTGCTTAGACACTAAAATGTAAAGTTTCCCACAATTAGCAAAACCTAAAACTCAAACAAGAAAACATCGGCTCAGGTTGGCACCACTCTAAGCACATTTTCAGCTTCACACTTTTTGCCAAACCCTGCAAACAGTGATTTGCAAAACATTAAACACACTCATATGCCTTACACACGTGATTATACAGTTTTTTACAATTGCTTAAACTCAATTTAAAAAACTGGGCTCATTGTGTGAAAACACTACACACAATTAACACAACCATACACCCAATTCACAGAACACCCCAGATCTATTGCAAAATGATATTCTTCTTTCAAAACTATACACTTATTTATAAAAATGCTATTTTGTCGTCAAATCGCAGACACATGATTCAT
>CM050207.1:14512282-14522282 GCA_027475355.1 Coilia nasus
ATAATAATTATAAAGTGTAAATGTTTTTGAGTGAACTAAAGATCAGAGTGGAAGAGACTGAGTACTGTGAAAAAGAGGGAAATAGAGAGGAAGACAGAGAGAAAGAGAGAGAGGAAAAGAGAGAAATCTGCTGGCACTGATAATAGGCTGGGGAGGCTATGGAAGTCATACCAAACAGAGTGAGAAAAGAATGTATTTCTTTGTTGTTGGCCCTTTTATCTTCTGTTTGTATAATTACCCATTTCTCTGTTATTATGCTTTCATCTGTCTGTCTCCTCGTATCGATATTAAAATCTAACCATTTGAATTAGTTATTGACTTACCCATTCCCCATTTTATGGCTCGGCATTGACTGCACATCTTTGTTCTCTAGGGTCAATCAGTTCAATGTGAAGCCTGCCATTTCTCTCTCTCTTTCTCTCTCTCTCTCTCTCTCTCTCTCTCTCAATTTCTCTCTCTCTTTCTCCCCCTCTCTCTCCTCTCTCTGTTTCTCTCTCTTTCTCTCTCTCTCTCAATTTCTCTCTCTCTTTCTCCCCCCCTCTCTCAATTTTTCTCTCTCTCTGTTTCTCTCTCTCTCTCAATTTCTCTCTCTCTTTCTCCCCCCTCTCAATTTTTTCTCTCTCCATTTCTTCTCTCTCTCTCTCTCTCTCCTCTCTCGTCTCTCTCTCTCTCTCTCTCTCTCTCTCTCTCTCTCTCTCTCTCTCTCTCACACTTTCTCTCTCTCTTTCTCCCCCCTCTCTCAATTTTTCTCCCCCTCTGTTTCTCTCTCTCCCTCTCTCTCTCTCTCTCTCTCTCTCTCTCTCTCTCTCTCCTCTCTCTCTCTCTCTCTCTCTCTCTCTCTCTCTCTCCTCTCTCTCTAGTCTTCCTCCCGTGTTCATGTTCATTCAGGCCAGTCTATGGAGGCTGTGCCATCTAATCTGTTCCATCAGCTCCTCCATTAGTCAAAGGAGAATGGAGTGTAATTAGGAGAGGAGAGGTCCAGCGGTGTGCGCAGGGAATGAGAATGAAAGAGATTATTACAAGTGCTAAGTCTGCTTCTCCACACATTACATGGCAGACCTGTCCCCAATGTCCATTTGCTTTCTCCTTTGTGTTCCTTACTTCTTTCTTCTTCTTCCTTTCTTTCTTTCTTTCTTTCTTTCTTTCTTTCTTTCTTTCTTTCTTTCTTTCTTTCTTTCTTTCTTTCTTTGCACTCTACATGTTCTCTTTCTCTCTCTCTCTCTCTCTCTCTCTCTCTCTCTCTCTTCTCTCTCTCTCTCTCTCTCTCTCGCTCTGTCTCTCTCTCTCTCTCATTTACTTGTTTTTATATATTTGTAGAAGCAACTGCATTCTTTCACTTTCACACGGTCACATCATCAAATCTTAATTGCACATCAAACACACACCTAGACACAGCATATTAGCATGCCTCTGGAGTTACATATTGAAATGTTACCACCAGTTTTAAAAATAAATGCACTTTTCAAATTGTTTTCTGTCATGTAACATTAAAACAAAACTAGTCACAGATGTCTGTTTAGATGAATTAGTATTAAGTTAACTTTCTCTGCATGTAAAATCCTCTTATATAAGAAACGCAAAGGACAATCACGTCTTTTACTGTTACATTTGTGAGCCTGGCTTGCAAGTAGAGTGTAGCACCCTAGAGCACTGGCTCTTTTTTTCTATGGCTTTATAAAAGAAAAACTAATTTTCCTTTGCTGTGGTTGACTTCCTCTGACATTGAATCAAGAATGACAAGCCAAGGCGAAGCAAAGCATTCTGGGAGTCTGTTTTGCTCACTGTGCAAGTCCCATATTGAATGTCGGTACTTTCTAGCTGGCTGCTGTTTTAATGAAACTAATACAAGTTTTTTTTTTTTTTTTTGCGGTGGCGAGGGAAGTGTTTGATGTAACGAGCAGGTACCTTTCAGCTTTATGACAAGTGCAGACACAGCTCAGTAACGGCCTCCACCACACTCGCCAGCCTTTCATTTTTTAATGGGTGCGGAATGAGCAAATCAGCCCCCAGCTCAATCAAACTGGCTTCAGAAGAGATTCGCTCAGAAAATTAGCATAACATCACTAGTATAGCAAGCTCAAGTGACAACCTCAGAAAACCTACAAAAATCAGAATTTCAGATCACTGTGGACCAATGGCGGATGTGCTAAAGGGTAAATTCACACAAACTCCAATTATGCCTCTTAAATGGCAAAACAGCATTTATTTACCTTTTAGAAATTGCTAGTAAGGTCATATAGTTTGCTCACCTTTTTGTTAATGTTAAGACTGTGCATATGGACATAGTTTACACTCCTGTTTTCCACCACTACACCACTGGTGATGAGCATTGTATTTTTCTCCCCCTGCCTGAATGAATTGTTATATTTTAAGAACAAACAGGAGCCAGAGAGGGAATCATGGGAAGAGAAAGAGAAAAAGCAAGAAGAAAGAAAATGAACAGAAACATTTAACCCAGTCACTCTGCTTCTGCCAAACTCATTTTCTGCCATGGCTGCCTGCAGCTCTCAAAGAGTAAGTGTCCTCTCACAGCAAAGATCTCTCCCTCTCACTCTTTCTTTCTCCCATCACTCTCTCTCTCTCTCTCTCTCTCTCTCTCTCCCTCTCTCTCTCTCTCTCTCTCCTCACAGGCACACACTTCACACCTCCTTTATCTTCAGATGGTCCAATCAAAATGGCCTTCACCCATGGGGCTTTACCTGAGTTGGGTGATCATTTCTGCATTCTGGACAGTGCAATCGAGCCTTGCTATAAACCGTCTTACATATATTGACTCATAGGAAGTCCAGCAAGGATCTACAAGGTTACAGTAAAGTTTAGTGGGAAAGTCTAGGGTAGTGGTAAAAATGGCAGTGTACAAAAAATACTGCAAAAAATAACAATCACAACTTAATTACAGTGTGACCAGCTCAGTACTAACCCCTGTGGCTCATTCTTAGCACCACTATCACACTGAATCATCATCATCATGTTTTACTTTAAGTCCACTGAATAAATGTGCTTTAATCTAAGCCTTCAGTTTGGTGAAGACACACTTGCCCTCATTTTCAGGTGCACTATCGTCATTGAATTATCACCATGTTTTACTGTGAGTGCCCAGGAGCAGTCTTCAGCCTGGTGAAGACACACTTGCCCTCTGCGCACCGCTACACACCGCTAATCCTGCCGGCTGTGATGTTGCCTTTGCTTCTGCTGTTTTTCTCTCTCGCCGCAGCACTCCCGCTCCTCTCCTCCCTGATTATTCCTCTCGCGCCGTGGAGGAGAGATAGCGAGGAGTGAGGCAGGGGCCACGGCGCTGAGGCTGTGTGTGTGTGTGTGTGTGAGTGTGTGTGATTACTAATGCAGTGGCAGTCAGCGTGGCCGCCAGGTTAAGCCAGCAATCAGCTCTCGCTAAATAACATCATTCACACACAAATACAAACACACACACACACACACACACACAACCCATAAACACACATAAATATGCAGTCATATGTACAAACGTGCATGTTTGAAAAAGCCAGAGGCACAATTTTTTGTGCAGACATGGTCCACAACTACACAATAAATAACTTCTTTCCCCATAACACATCCCATGAATAACATCATTCCAAGGCACTTCTTACTGCACCAGTGGGCAGCACTCCTGCATACTAACTACATCTATTCAAATACTCTTAGATATAAAAAGAGATGAAAATGCATTCACACACACTCATGTGCATGCACACACACACACACAGGTACACATACCCTTTCAATATCTGTAGATGCACTGTAAATGCACTTTTAAGCTTAATCTAGCAAATACCACATTTAAGCACAAAAATCACAGACATCAGCATAAAGTACATCTAAAACACTTTATAAGCATAAACCTTTCATGAACCTTTCATGAAAAAACAATATTCATAAATGAAAGACTCCAATACAATACATATAATGACACACACATTCACACACATATACTGTACACACACACAGACTTACCTACAAACACACACGCACACACACACGCACACCGACTCACTCACACACACACACACACACACCTTTACACCCAACAAAAAAAAAAGCTACACCACAAAGTCCATGTCGAACAAAAAACCCTGTGTTTTGACCTTGCCCCACTACATGGAAGGGCCATGATCAGACACCGTGCCGCAGCTCTGCGGAGTCTGCTTGCAGGACGCCAGCTAATAACGGGGGTCAGCTCTGATTGGTCCCATGGCGGCACCACTCCACTCCGGAGGAGACCACACTGAACCTCGCTAACTTTCCGGTTGCTGCTCTTGTACAAATCGAATTGTTTTTAATTTCACAGTGATCAATTATTTGCCCAAGCTTACAACACCCAATCGGAAACCAGGGCCTGAGCCTGATGAACCAAAAAAAAAAAAAGCTATTGTGCGAGAGGGAGAAACAAAGAGGGAAAGAAAAGAAAAACTGTGTGTGAGTGATTTTCTTTTTCCATTTTGGTTGTCTTTTTTCCTATGTTGTGATAAGCAGAATAAGAACTCCTGCCCACTGCCCATTCCGCAAGCAGGATTTATTACAACGTTTCAGTCATAGACCTTCGTCAGGTTGCTTCACAGATACAAGAACAAAGTTAGGTTGACTAGACCAGACCAATGAAGTCCTATTACTGAGGGACAACACTCAGAATAAAAATGCGATTCTGAATGATTTGTTGATGTGAAATAACATAAAAATAATGGTTAATAAATGATGAATGAAGTGTTAATTAAGAGTTAACAAATGTATACATGATTTATAAGGAATAGTTGTTATTCTAAAGTGTTACTATAAACCTGTACTACTTAAAAAGTCTACACAGGTTTGTGTTTGTTTAAACATTCAGCATATAATTTCTCTCGAAGAAACCTACAAATAAATTGGCCAGAAACCTAAAGATAATCACCATCAAACATAAAATACTTTTTTTTCATGGCAACTATGGCAGCCAAGTTGATTATTAGCTGGCTAGGTGGAGGAACTGTATCGTCCTGTTCTTTTAGATAGAATTCGAATGCCTCCAGACCACCATTGTGGTGGATGCTTGTTATAAAGCTGGATATGTTTAATGTGACTAAAAAAATCCATCAGTTAAACAAGTTCAGAGATCTTATTTAGTAAACGACCTCAGACTCAGTACAGCCACAAACAAAGTCTCTGCCCTAGTCCTCTTGGACCTAAGTGCCGCCTTTGACACAATTGATCACAACATACTACTACATCGTCTCAAAACTTGGGTGGGCCTCTCAGGCCATGTACTAAAATGGCTTGAGTCATACATCACCGGAAGACAATTCTATATTAGTTTAGGAGATCATATATCTAAAAATCACGACGTACCCTTCGGTGTTGCTCAAGGCAGCTGCCTTGGCCCCCTCCTTTTCTCATTATACATGCTACCGCTGGGCAACATTATCAAAAAACATAATATAGACTTTCATAGTTATGCCGATGATACACAACTTTATATCTCAGTTGAGCCAAACAAAACCACAGCTCTACAGTCTTTAACCTCCTGTTTGTCAGCTGTCACGCATTGGATGAGCAATAACTTTCTAAAGTTAAACGAAAACAAAACTGAACTACTACTTATCGGCCCTAAAGACAAACGGGAAGCTCTCCTCCCCAGTCTAGGCAACCTAAACCAATATGTCAGAGAACAGGTAACTAGCCTAGGTGTCATCCTTGACTCTGACCTAAGCCTTAAACCACACATCAACAAAGTGACTAAAACAGCATACTTCCATCTAAGAAATATAGCAAAAGTTCGCCCCTTCTTGACCAAGCCAGACGCTGAAAAACTTGTTCACGCATTTATTACAAGTAGATTAGACTACTGCAATGCCTTGTTTACAGGCCTCCCAAAAAAATCAATTGAAAAACTACAGCTTATTCAAAACTCGGCTGCAAGATTACTAACAAAAACAAGAAAGATGGAACATATTACTCCTGTACTGGCTGAACTACACTGGCTACCTGTATCCTATAGAATTGACTTCAAAGTACTACTACTGGTATTTAAAGCTGTAAATGGCCTTGCCCCATGCTATATTGCTGACGCATTATCCTCTTATACCCCTGCACGAGCCCTTAGATCCGCTGATGCCGGTCTCCTGAGGATTCCAGACGCACCATCCAAAAGGATCGGGGAATCGGCCTTTTCATACTACGCCCCAAAGAGATGGAATGCCCTACCACAGCACATCAGAGAAGCAGAATCCATCGACATCTTCAAGCGACAACTAAAGACCTACCTATTCAACCAAGCCTACACCTAACTACTCAGACCAGAGTCCCCTCAGCCAGACTCCTCCGCCCAGACCAAAGGCCCTTCAAACAGTCACAGACTTCCCGTTACCAGCCCCGGCAGATGGGCTACCCTGGGAGACGTGGTTCTGCCTGAGGTTTCTTCCTAGAAAAACAGGGAGTTTTACTCACTGATTCCTGAGGTTTCTTCCTGAATTCACGCAAATCAAACAATCAGGGAGTTTTTCCTCACCCCTGTTGCTCCCTGGGGACACTAACAACCGACTGTGCCTAAATGAACTTTCCTCGTCTAGTGCCACTGGCCTGCAAAGACTGCCGACCTATGTTCACATAAGAACCCACATTAACAGGGCGTTGCATAGCTCTAGCGCCACTGGACTACAAAGATTGCTGACTAGGGCCTACAAGGACTGCCTACCTGTGTTCATGCAAGAGTCAGTCTGCTTCTGTATTTATCTGCTCTGACATCACTGAACCGCAAGAAATGTTGTCTTGCAACAACCCTGCCAAACTGTAAAGCACTTTGAGTTGCATATTGCATGTATGAACTGTGCTATACAAGTAAAGTTTTATTATTATTATTATTATTTATGTAATTATGTCATGTTATACATTTTAACCCCTTAACGCCTGAATTTATATAGCTGTATATAAAAAAATGTTTTGTGTGTGTTTCTTCCGTTAATTACATGGTAAATAATGTTGAGATTATTAATTTCATTTTTGCACAAAAAATAAATAGGAATTTTGGTATGTGGCATATTTGCGACAACAGGCATAATGGTCAATTTGGGGTCAATTTGGGTATGTTGCAAATTTGCAACAGCAGGCATAATAAGATAACATTAAACACAGTAATATAACAGTAAAAAACAATGTTTTATTTATTCACCCATTTTTTTTACTTATTTATTCATAGAAATCTGCATCAGGTATTCAATAATAAGAATTATGATCACTTTTATGTCACCAACACAATATACACAAACATTACTGTTAAGGCTATAGGAAACATTGCATTAATTTGAATTGTAGATTCATTTGAATTGTAAGTTTAAGTTTTCAAATGTATGTTGCTGAACCTAAAAGAATGAGAGGGAATGCATACAGTAGAAGCAGTTCTTTGTGATATAACAATTAAACAATGCAACAAAATGTAAAAAAGCAATGGCAATGTTTTTTTTCTCACTCGTGAAATGCACAGAAGCAGTCTTTGTTCTTGTTTAGGCACAGGTGAACGTCACATTTTGTACACTTCATACTAGTGTGGCCCGTGGGTAATTGCAGGTTTTGTGGGGTCAAAAATTACCCCAGGCATTTCCTATGGAATCTCAAAGGAACCTTTGATTCTTATCAAGTGTGACTGTCAAGTATACATTAACTGTTACTTTATACATCTAATGCCAGCAGTCTCATCATCCAGGATGTAATATTCACACAGCAACATACATGTCAACAACTTGGTAAAAAGAGAGAACACCATAGCTGACTAAGCTAGCTAGATGCATTTGTTGTGTTGGGACAAAATGTACTTTTAGGTCTAAAGGAAGTGGTGGTGGTGGGAGTCCTCCCATTGTCAGCTGAATTGGCTTTGCTGTGGTGGTGGTGGTGGGAGAGGGAGGGTGAGGGGCAGATTGAATAGAAGGATAAGGGGAGAGCAAAGCAAATGTCACAGCAATCTGCCTCTCTTTTTGGTCTTCTCCTTGCTCTCCTCCATGTATCATTTTTTCCTCTCTCTCTCTCTCTCTCTCTCTCTCTCTCTCTCTCTCTCTCTCTCTCTCTCTCTCTCTCTCTCTCTCTCTCTCTCTCTCTCTCTCTCTCTCTCTCTCTCTGTCTCTCTCTCTCCCCCTCTTGCTCTGTGAGTGTGAGTGTCTCTCGACCATAATGAAGTCTGTCTGCCAGGCTGCCCCTGTGTTGTCTGCTCCCTGTGATAGTTGCTTATTTCTGGAGCCTCTCTGCCACTCCGCTTGGTGTGCAGCCTTGACAAGGCCTAATTACGGAGCTGAGGAGGCTGAAGAGAGCACAAAATTACAGCCCCCATCCTGCATCTCACTCCTGCTCTCTCTTTCTCTCTCTCTCACTCTCTTTCTCTCTCACACTTTCTCTCTCTCTCTCTCTCACACACACATCATCCTCCTCTTTTCTTCTTTTCCCTCTCACACACTCTTCCTCACTTTTATTTTATTTTCTTTCTTTCTTTCTTTCTTTCTTTCTTTCTTTCTTTCTTTCTTTCTTTCTTTCTTTCTTTCTTTCTTTCTTTCTTTCTGTCTTTCTTTCTTTCTTTTCATTACTAGTATTCCCTTTCCCCCCTTTTCCATTACTGTCCTCCTTTTTTATGTCTCCCTCTCCCTCTATCTCTCCTTCACCAGTCCAGCCCTCACCCTCTATCTCTTGCTCTCGTGGCCCCACTATTATCCCCCCCCCCCCCCCCCACCCCGGCCCTCTCCTCTCCTTCCCTTCATCTTTTACATCCCTTTCTTTCTCTCTTTCTCTCTTTCTCTCTCCAGTCCTAGCACAGGTTCTTGTGCAGACTGGGGGCTGTCTCTAGCATGCCAAGCAGTCCCACAACCACCCACTCGCCCCAGCCCAGCCCTCCCCTCCTCTCCTCTCCTCTCCTCTCCGCTCCCCTCTCCACCGTCACCTCCAGCCCCGCCACCCATTCCATTCTCCGCACTCAGCGGCACTGCGTCTCCTCGCCGATGCTCCATGACAATGCTCATAATGGGTTCATCAGAAATCCCACGCGGCAAAGCCGGGGTGTCAGCCTGTTCACATCTCAACGCACCAGAAACTGCTGACACTCGTAACAAATGGAGGAGGGAGAAAGAGAGTGAGAGAACGAGAGAGACAGAGAGAGAGAGAGAGAGAGAGAGAGAGAGAGAGAGAGAGAGAGAACAACAGATGAGGGAGGGGGAGAGAAAAAGAACAAGTGATGAGGGAGGGGTAGACAGGGAGATAGAGAGAGAGAGAGAGAGAGAGAGAGAGAGGGAGGGGGAGAGGGAGGGAGCGGGTAAAAAGGATAGGGCGGGCAGGAGAGATGTAGGTATGTCTGAGGGCTCAGGACTACGGGGCTTGTTGAACACACACGTCTGATTTTACGCTGCTCCCATCAAGGCTTCGCAGACAGACGATAAATGTGTGTATAGATCCGCCGTGGGAGAAGAAAAAAAAATAATGAGAAATGACTTTGGAATGAGTTTTAAATTATAGCTCTTTGGATGCAGCGAAAAAAGGCCTGTCAATATCAGTGGGTGAGTGAGCAGCCACACTGTCACACAAACACACACACACAAGGAGAGAGAGAGAGAGAGAAAAGAGATGGAGAGAGAGAAAGAGAGAGAGGGAGAGAGAGAGAAAGGGAGAGAGAGAAAGAGAAAGGAGTAGGGAGGGATTTTGTTTTGGTTCATCACTGATTACCGTCATAATCCTCCGTCCTCATTCCACTCCGAAGAGCAGGCACACACACACACACACACACACACACACACACACACACACACACACACACACACACGCGCTTGCACACAGCGTCCGCGTCCATCTTTGTGCGGCGCACTATGATTGCCTTACATTTAAGCGCCATTCTGTCAGGGCTTTGTACCGACAAATGCTTTTCCAATACCAATCACGGCCGAGCACACCTCATTTAAATCTGTGAAAGAGGTTTTGATTCCATCAGCAAAATGTTCTGGGAGACGAAGCGCGGGCCATTCAATAACGCGGTGATGTGCAGAAA
>CM050207.1:14529782-14532282 GCA_027475355.1 Coilia nasus
TACGGCACTTTCACGGTTGGTGTGTGTCTCCTTATAGCAGGCTAGCCCGAAAAGACAATCTTTCTGGAACTTTCCCAGGGACAACCGAGCACCTATATCTTGGGGTATCTACTCCCCAAAAGGTTCCTGTGTGTGCTTGTGGTTGAATGTACAGTACTGTGCAAAAGTGTCAGGTAGGTGCCTTCAAACCAGCATCAATTCACACAAAGGGGCACACACAAAGTCAGGGATTTTGTAGAATTATAGTCAGGTGTATGATCAATCAATTATACCAAATTTGTTGCATATGTGAGGAAGCATACATCCACAGAAGATCTGTGGTTAGTTCTTCAAGGTGTTTGGAACAACCTTCCAGCCGAGTTCCTTCAAAAACTCCATGCAAGTATACCTAGATGAACTGATGTTTTTGTGAAGGCAAAGGGTGGTCACAACAAATATTGATTTGATTTAGATTTCTCTTTTGTTCATTCACTGCATTCTGTTGATTGATGAAGATGAATAATTAACACTTCCATTTTTTAAGGCATTACTAGTTTACAGCATTTTTTTCACATCTATACATTTTGCACAGTACTGTATGTTAATGACAAAGAAGAAAATCATGTTGCTTAGGCTCATGTTCTTTAGACTAGCTTGCTAACTTACCATGCTAGCAAGCTAACATCCTTCCTGTGTAAAAGGTTTGAGGAGATTAGCTTGTAAGATGATGCATCTCTGGAGTATGTTAAGGTCTGAATGGAGACACAACAGCCGACAGTAAAAAGACGTTTTTATAAAGTTCCAGCCTTCTAATATTTTCCCATAACTTCCATAATGGAAACAGGACTAATATAGCCTAGATAAAGTTATCAACACTTGTCCTGTGCCCACTCAAAATGTGTCATGTAAAGTAGAGTCCTTTTACCGAAGTCTAAACGTCCCTTCAGATGATTCTAGTTGTGCAATTGTCATGTTCCTTAGTGTTTCCTTAAAGGTGTCATTCCCTGAGAAATGATATGGTCACTCCAAGTTGCATAGGCATGCTGCACATGAAAATGTCCTTCTGCCCCGATTGCCTCCATTAGTCAATGAAAGAAAATAGGCAGAAAAATGTGTGAATATGAAAAAGGCAAACAAAGTGACATAAGTTTGTTAATTTGGAAAAAGCTATGCCATAGTTGTGATTACCAGAGGAGTTTCATTGCAGCACATATTCACCTAGCAAAATATAGTAAGTAGATGTGTTTGTTTTAAATGTTTAAATATTTTATTTGGTGTGCTATAACCAAATGGGCTTTGAATGATGTTAACCTGTCATTCTCCCTGCCTCACCTCCACGTCCTCGCCTCACCTCAAACTAGAAGAGCATGAAACAGAAGCACTAAAGCATATTTTTCACCAAATCCAGCTCACATGACATTCATCAATACTAGAGACCACTGCAAAATGATGCAAAATGCAATGGCAACTTTAAGTTGTGGCATTTTGGAACCAAAATAGCAAAAGAATGAAAAACTATAGCTACGTGTCAATCCTGTCTGACAACCCTGGTGGCAAAGCTGTTTGAGGACCATTATTCTGATGTGCTAATGAGCTCCTGTTCGTCACCCTCCCCCTTTCCACCTGCTGTGACACAAAATTAGTTTGGGATGCTGGTAATTCCATCTGTTTGCAAACAACGTCACTGGACAACAACAATACTGAACCTACTGCTGAAGGGCCACAGAGAAGAGGTTTACAATCAAAAAAGGCGCAAAACAATGCCTTATACAAAGTGATTTTTTTCATGATTTTTTCATGAGCCCTTTAAAGGAGAGGTTTTAAAGGACTAAGCACATGAAAGAATAAATCAATAAATCAATGAATGAATCAATGAACAAATGAATAATTTGGAGATGAGTGAGGCAGAGGCTATTGTTGCCCAGTGACCTGCACTTACTTGTGAAAGCACCACTTAAGCGAATCAAAGATAAAATCTATTGGAGGTTTGTTCTCTGTTTTGGTCATTTTACCTCCTTCTTTAGGCTTCACAGTCATGCTAGCCACAGAGGGGGAGCTCCTGTAGAAAACAAGAAAGAACAGGCTGACAAGGTATGTGTCGCAAAAAGGAAAATCTGAAAAGGCTTTGAAAGGACTCAAACAGCCCAGTGTTATGCGTGGCAGGTAGCTGTTAGCAAGCACATTAACCTCACCAAAATGCTTCTTTATTGTGAGGTTAAATATGTAGAGAAGACTAGATAGCATGAGGACACTTACACACAGCTTGCACTTCTGAGTTTTAATGACTCCCCCCCCCACACACACACAGACACACACACACACCCTTTTCAGTCCCACGCTAATAGGGACTCAATTTTCCCAAACTGTCTCTACCACAGACCAGACTGTCTTTATATCTCTTCCTTTCTTTTTGTCTCGTTTTCTTTCTCTTTCTCTTGTTTTCTCTCTTCTCTCTCTCTCTCCCTTCCTCTCTCCTTTCTCTCTGTCTCTCCTCTATCTCTTTCTCTCTCTCTCTCCTATC
>CM050207.1:14534782-14572282 GCA_027475355.1 Coilia nasus
CAGGCAAGAGGCGGCGCCTTTAAGGGGGCTGTGATCACTGTACCATTCCATCCGCCTACACACACATACACACACACAGACACTCACTCACACAGCTTCTACCTCTCTCCCTCCCTCTCTCTCTTTCCCTCTCTCTCTCTCTCTCCTCCACACTGACACTCCCCCTGGTAAGTGCTGCTGAGAGGGGAGCTGCTCTGGTCCCTGTACGCCTCTTTGTGAGCTGACACACACACACACACACACACACACACACAGCTGAGTAGTGAGAGCCTTGCTGAGGTACGCCAACAGCAGGGAGCCACGCGGCCACCACGCGCCAGGACTCCGGCACCACTGCCCGCGGTCGCGACTTGAGCCTGAGCCGAGGTACTCAGGGAGAAAGGAAGAGAGTGTGTGTGTGTGAGAGAGAGAGAGAGAGAGAGAGAGAGAGAGAGAGAGAGAGAGAGAGAGAGAAAGAGAGAGAGAGAGGCAGAGTGCTGGGAGTGGGAGAGTTAGACAAGAAAAGAAAAAGAGACGGAAAGCGACAAGACTTGTTTGCGTGGCGTATTGTGCACGTGTGTGTATGCGTGCGTGTGTTTGTGGTCCTGAGATAGAGGATGGATGAAGTGACAAACAGCCCTCACCCCAGAGGATCGTTTTGAGGCTGGAGCAGAGCTGCTGGAGGGGGTGTGTGAAGAACCAGAAGAGGAAGAAGTTGAAACTGCGGAGAGTCCCAAACCACAGAGTCTCGGCCGGACAGCCAGGTAACTTCCTCCAGCGGCACAGAACATGCTCAACAGGGACTCCGTAGACAGACTTCCAGGCAAAGAACTCATGCCTGACACAACAGGACCTAAACATTTCCTATAGTGGATGCTTGATGTGTTTGTAAAGCTGTTTTCTCGGAGAAGAGTTTTTCGATATTTCTGCTTTTTTTTAAAGTGTGAAGCTGAAGGTGCCCAGAGCCTCTACTGTTTGAATACGCTGCCTCTCTCTCTCTCATTCTCTTTCTCTCATTCTCTCTCTTTCTCTCTCTCTCTGTGTCTCAGTCACTCACTGACTGACTTACTTCCACGCTTCGGAAGTCTTAATTCACCATTTACGTTTATCTCATTTTCTCAGCGCCGCCTGAAAAGCAGCATTTCAAAAGGCTCCGTTTGAAGCCCTCTGTGCCTGCCTTCTAATGCTCCCAGAGCTCCACAGCCCCGTGCTGAAATAGACACCTCACTCTCACTCAGGGGACTTCAAGAGAGACTGCCATTCTCAGTCCATTTGCTTTGACGGGAAGATTGGTTCAGCCGTGAGGACCAAAAGGGGGACATCAAGGTTGGGTCCCTTGGGGATGGGAGAATGATCGCTGGATTCGGCACCATCAATGGACACGTCGGCGGCATCCAGTGCCAGGTCGCCGGCTCGAGCGGACTGCTGCCGGCACCGCAGGTCACCGCTCAGGCCACAGCGGAGCTCGGCATCCACTCGAACCTTTGTCTGCACTTCCAGGGTCAGCGCTATGTGGCTAACGCAGCACCCACGAGCGGTGCGGTTGGTGGAGTCACGGTAAGCGCGGTAAGATCTTTGCCGACAGCACCGCAAATGCCTCTCCCACCAGCACCAGCTGTGCCTCCACCGCAGCCCATGATGGCTACCGCCACAGCAACCCCCAAACCGGGACAGGGGGGCTTCAGGAAGGTGTGCCGGACGGAGGAGGCGTCTCCGTGCCCGTTCCCGGGGCTGGCACCCGGGGTGCTCCACATGAGGGTGAAGGAGGGCAGCAAGATCCGGAACCTCATGGGCTTCGCCATGGCCCGCATGCAGGGGCCGAGCGGTGCCACCGCCGTCGAGGTGGGGAGGGGGGGGCCCTTCGGCGGCGGAACCGGGACGCCCGGGTCCTCCGCGGGCCTGAGACAGGTGGTGTTCTGCGGGTCCGGCCGAGCCGTCACCAAGACCATCACATGTGCGGAGATCATGAAGCGCAAGCTGGGCGGGCTGCACCAGCTCACCAAGCTCTGCTACAAGGGCGTGCGCGAGGTGTGGGAGAGCCAGGACGCCGGCGGCAGCGGTGGGGGCGGCGGTGGCGGTGGGGAGGTGACCGTGCACCGCACCGTGCCGTCCGTCAGCATCCTGCTCTCCAAGGACCCTCTGGACCCCCGCGAGCCGGGCTACCAGCCCCCCGAGACGCTCACCTCGCTCTGGGCAGAGAGGGAGGAACAGAGCCCCCCTGCCCACACCGCAGCAGCCAAGAGAGCCATGCTGGAGCCCCACGCTCCACACAGCAGCCAGCCCAGTGCCAAGAGGCTGTGTGTGGGGGCAGGGGTCCCTCTGCGCTGCCCTGCGGACTGATGGAGAGAAAGATGAGGAGCCGAGAACAGCTGAATGGGGTCCTTTTTAACCCCCAAACCCTCACACACACATTTACACACACACCATGCATACGCACTCATATGTAATCGCATACACAACATACACACCATAAAAACACACACATGCGTGCGTGTGAATGCGCGCGTACACACACACACACACACACACACTCACACACACACACTGCTGCTGCTGAGACAATCACTGAGCCAGAATACTGTTCTCTGATGATAACACAGCACCTGAGGCTATGCCCACAGAGGTCAGCACAGTTTGGAACTAAGAGCCTACCTAAAAGCATTGAAGGATTTGTGTGTGTGTGTGTGTGTGTGTGTGTGTAGGTGTATGTGTGTGTGCGTGTATGTGTGTGCGTGTGTGTGTGTGTGTGTGTGTGCGTGTGTGTGCGTGCGTGTGTGTGTGTAGGTGTATGTGTGTGTGCGTGTATGTGTGTGTGCGTGTGTGTGAAACGGAAAGGGCACACCGGCCGATTGCACGTCAAAGGGGAGGGTCACCAGGAAATGGCTTTCTGCTTCAAAAGGGATCGTAATAATATGCTGTGTGTGTGACATGGGGGTCTCGTGCAAAACAATGTTTAATGGATTTTCGAATGCAGCAGTGCTGCACGAGACCTGTAATTTTCTGACATGCTTAGTATTTCATGTGCACGCACGACCCAAAGTCAAAACCATTCACCTGTATTTTTTTGCCCATTCGAAAAAGACTTGCATGGGACAATACTCATCTAGCATGAACATAACTACGTGCTTATTTATTTCTTTTCATTCAACTCTTTATTTCTACAAGCTCCATACGAAATTCTGCAAAAACACATTTCTCTGCACATTTGGGATTTGCTGTGTCAAACTGCCTGACTTGAAATTCCAATAAACAAGCTGAATTCAAAGCACAAAATGGCCAAAAAATGATTGTATCAGAAACCCTGACTTCACTGAAAGTTCAGCGGTGGTGATGTTTTTTTTTTTTACATCAGCATGGTCTGACGCCTGTAGGCAGTGACTATGGAGCGGAAAATCGCAGTGAGCTAATCTCTTATGGGGATTTTTTTTTTTTTTTTTGGGAGGGGGGCATAGGGGGATGGTGGTGGTGGGGGGGGGGGGGGTTAGTGGTGTAGATTTGTCCGAGCGACAGCTGATTTAATGACATTCATTGTGATAAGAGGGAGCTTGGTTGTCCCAGGCCTGCCTGGCAGAGGTTCCTCAGGCTGACTACAGATCTTCATTAAGATTACAACAGAGCACTGTGCACTGAGCATTTTAACCCAGTTCAGACAGGCAGAGGAAATACAGAGATAGTGTGTGTGTGTGTGTGTGTGTGTGTGTGTGTGTGTATGTCTGTGGTTGTATCTGTGTTTCTCTGTCTGTTTGGGGGAGAGGGAGAGAGAAAGATAGGCGAGAGAAGTAGCTTTGTGTGTGTGTGTGTGTGTGTGTGTGTTTGACAGAGAGAGCAGAGAGAGAGAGAAAAAGTCAGATAGAGTAAACTATGGACAAAGAGAAGGCCAAATGGAAAGGGGCAGCTGTGAGAATGGGCTTTGACTGAGGCTTTAAGTAAATGCGCTCTCACCTGCCTAATTGACTCGTCCCAGCTGGTTTTAAATCCCCACTCAGGGGGATTCTCAGTCCCTGTGCGCACATCAGAGCCTCAGAGCACTCAAGCATCTCACTGTGAAACTGAGATGCATTAAACTCTCTCTGTGTACATCTCTGCATGCTGGGCTCTGTGTTTGCCTGTATGTATATGGGTCTATGAGTTAAGATGTGCGTAGAAGGCTCTAAAAGGATGTGTGCAAGTATGAATTAGGATGTGTGTATTAGGGTCTATGTCTTGAGGTGTGTGTAAGGGCCTGTGTGTGTACCTGTGTATGTTAGGGTCAGTGTGTTAGGATGTGTGTATTAGAGTGTTAGGACGTGCTAATCTGTGTGCATTTGTGCAGTGTGCATGCACCTGCTTTGTATTGTGTGTGTATTAGAGGATGCGTGTAAGGGAGGGCATATCAGAATGAGTGTATAAGGGTCTGAGCGTTAGGATGTATGTATACGGATTCCTGTGTATAAGGAAATGTGTATGTCTTTGTGTATTCCGTGTGTGTGTGTGTGTGTGTGTGTGTGTGTGTGTGTGTGTGTGTGTGTGTGTGTGTACTCACTGATGTGTGTGTGAGGGTCAGTGTCTTAGGATGTGTGGTTTGGTCTGTATGGTAAGTGATGTTTGCATCAGGGTCCCTGTGTGTGCAAGAACATGTATGTAAGCATCTGTATGTTAGTTAGTGTGTTTGTAAAGGTTTGTGTCAGGTATGTGTAAAAACCCTGATACATTTCTGTGTTCACAGTGTCTGCACAGTGTGCATTCCACATATGTCGTCATCCACACAATCCATATGAATCCTTGCAGTAGCTAAAATGTGTGCGTGTATTATCTAGGCTGCACATCTGCGTGTAATTTTTCATGTGCTGGCTATGTTATTAATTAATTTTTTTTTAGCAATTAGCAAACACTTTTTGTACAAAGCAACCTGGAGTACAAGCCACATTTTAATTAGTATATTTTCTATTTGGGAAGAAATATTAAATAATAATAATAATAATAATAATAAACTTTACTTGTATAGCACAATTCATACATGCAAGATGTAAATGTCAGAAACTGGTTATGAAGAACACTTAGACAATGTGTTTTGCGATGTGTGTGTGTGTGTGTGTGTGTGTTAGGCAGGATGGACAAAGCTACGTGTTAGGAGCTCTGTGTGTCTGTGTTATACTACAGTCTCTAGGTGGATCTTTTAGCCACAACCTGCATGAGCTGAAGAGAGGCTAGCCCAGAGAGGTATCATTTGTACTCTAATGACAGGCGAACTTTACAAAAGATAAGAAGCCATGGCAACGGTCCAGCAAGAGACAGAATTGGGCAGTGGCGGTGTTAGCCTATAAGGGTGATAATACCATGTCTCTGCTGTCATATCTTCGCTCTCACAGTCTAGGGGCACTTTTATGCTTTCATTATGATTGTTTGCATGACACATATCAACAAGCTACAAATGTAAACAAAACCCCCACAAAAGGAAATAACTGTGGTGGTGCACCCTTATTCCTCCTCCTGAAGACACCACCTCTGCCCCCCCCCCCCCCCCCCCCCCCCCCCGCCCCCCCCCCCCCACACACACACACCCAACCCCCGACAGAAATCTGCAGTGTGTATTAGGTGTGTCTCTGCACAATACTGAACTTAAGTAGCGGAACAGCATGTAATGGAGGCCTGATTCAGCGTGAGTGTTGCTGTTTTCCCCCTCCTGCGTGTCTGATCTCTACACCGCTTCTTCACACTGTTCTACTTTAAGCAAAAGTGTTTTCAGGGGATCATAATGGAAATCTCTGCAAGCTACACACTTCTTTAATGCAATCAATTCATCAAAATGTCACGGGCCTTCTCTTAATAAGTTTGTCCTATGCAGTGTTCGTGCTCAGCCCGAGTCTTGTCCAAATGTTTAGGGGAGATTACATCAGTTGGAGTGTCTGAAACAAAAAGTCCTTGTTTTCTGTGGGGGGTACTTGGGCATTCTGCAGTGGTGTGCTTGTGACTATGACTGCAACAGACAAAACATTAACCTTCTTCTCGAACCCATTAAATGAATCAGACCAAGGCAGAGAATCCAAGGTTGAAACTGGGAGTGTGCGCGTGTGTGCGAGTGTGTGTATGTATGCGTGTGCGAAAAAGAGTGAAAGATTAATAGTGGGAACCACCATGAGATATAGGAAAGAGGGAAAGAAAAAAAGGCTGTTGGAAAGAAAGAAAGAAAGAAAGAAAGAAAGAAAGAAAGAAAGAAAGAAAGAAAGAAAGAAAGAAAGAAAGAAAGAAAGAAAGAAAGAAAGAGAAAGCAGCTGCGGTAATCCACGCATGGAGGAAGTCCACATGTCCTCGAGACCATGTGAAGGTTATCATTCTGGGCTGCTCTTATCGCCGCGGTAACAGCTTTAGCTGTGAGGCCGGCCGGGCAGGCGGGCAGGCAGGCAGGCAGCGCCTACCAACCAACCGATGCTCAGGTCACCCTCACATTTTTGCCTGCCGCGATCTCCCATCGACCCACCTGCTCGCCTCTGCCCCCGTCCAGAGAATTAGACATTCCGAGTGCGCCAGCAGAGAAGCGAGGGAATGGGCGAGCAGGCGATAGAAGGGGGAGGACGG
This sequence comes from Coilia nasus, assembly GCA_027475355.1. Lineage (NCBI taxonomy): Eukaryota > Metazoa > Chordata > Actinopteri > Clupeiformes > Engraulidae > Coilia > Coilia nasus. The sequence continues at coordinate 14,541,317 of CM050207.1, forward strand.
GAGAGGAAGCTAATGAAGGATGACTCAATGTGCTACCTGACTGAGGGGGGAGATAAAGCAGTGTGACAAAGGCATTAGGCCAGCGTGCGGACATGCCGGCCTCTGCTCCGCCGGCCAGCATGGAAACGGACAAGCACGGCAGGCTGAAGGGGTGGGGGCCCGCAGAACCGGGAAAATAAAGGGCAAGATGGCTACAGTGTCCTCTGGAAGTTCATTACTGTTTAAATAGAGTGCACAACAGTCAGAGACACCTAAATTGATTCAGCTCACCAGAAGGCCGGAGTGAATGTGTGTCTAAGCGAGTGTGTGTGTGTGTGTGTGTGTGTGTGTGTGTGTGAAAGACAGAGACAGAGATGGAGAGAAAGACAGAGAAAGAGCAATTTTATATAGAGGAGAGAGAATGAGTGAGTAACTCAGAAGGGCAGAAAGAGAGTGTCTAAATGGAAGCAGCTCTATCTGCAGCTGTGGTCATCAAGACATTTTACACAGCAATTTTAAAGTGTGTTACAACCAAATGTTTGATTTAAAACCACAAGGGTTTGACACTGGCTTGAGTTGTGGTGCTGAGTTCAAAATTCTCTACAGTAATCATCATTACCCTTCCTGCGTGTGAAATAAAAAAAAAATCAAGAAATGAAAATGACATGCAGCGGTTTGATTTCCATAAGGAAAAGCTGAGCTTGCCTCACGAATGAATATAAATGCTGTGAACTAACGATAAAGGCAAGCGCACTATTTCTTCGCCTCCCCTTCAGAGCGGCGCACAAGGAGAAGGTCTTGGAGACGGCGTGGGAGTTTGCTATCTGCTTCCCTCCAGATGCCTCCGTCTACTCTTATCTAGAAGAATGGGCTCTGCCTCCATTTTTCAACTCCTCTTATCTGGAAATCCTTTAAATTGAATATTTACTGGGCTGATGTTTTTTTTTTCTGCCTTCCCCACTCCTGCTTGAACCTGCAGAAGGCTTGGTTCTCATCCCCATCCGTCTCTCTTCCTTCTCTCTCTCTCTCTCTCTCTCTTTTGCTCCTTAACTCTCGCTCTTTCTCCTTTTCACTCAGTGTCCTTACTGCTCTCTCTGTCTCTCTGTCTCTCTCTCTCTCCCCTACCCTACTCTCTGGAAGGCCAAAGGGGCTCCTCCATTCCTCCTCTGCTCATTCACTCTCCAATAGGCTTGTCAGAGCACAGCCCAATGATTGATTATGTGATTGTCTGGAAAGAATAGTTGGTTCAGCCGAGCAAGGCCGTGATATTAGTGACTCACCAGACGAAGACAATGCTCAACAGGGAGGAAAAGTATGTTTTAAAAATGATGTGCCACCTGACACGCCTCTTATAGTATCACCTCCTCCACCTTCCCAAAGAAAGCAGACAATGCAGAAGAAAGATACAGGAAAAGAGAGAGGGATAAATGGACAAAAAGAAAAACAGAAATAATATGATTGGTTTTGGGAAACACATGTGCCGTCATGTATTGTCTGTTGGTGGGTTACACCACACACCCTGTTCATGCTAGTTACATTAGCAGCTTTATGACATGGTAGAGCTTAAAGCTCAGTCAACCATGATACTTCCCAACATAATCAAGCCTGTGTGTGTGTGTGTGTGTGTGTGTGTGTGTGTGTGTGTATTTAAGCTTCACCATGTTGACTGATTTTAGCTGAAGTTATGAAGGGCTGGGCTATGTGCTGTGGATGTAATTTTCCTTTGCTAGCACAACATGTAGCTTTTGCAATGCTAACATAATGTGTAGCTATCAATGCACTAGCATAGCATGTATCTCACACTTTGCCATCACGTGTAGCTTTCACTATGCTATTACATTGTGTAACTCTCACTGTGGTAACAGTTTGTAGCTTTTATTACACTGACTCAGTGTGTAGCATTCAAGCAGCATATGACTAAAGAAAATGACTACACTACAATGGAACAATGTGCTTTGTTGTCTTTCTTCCCTCTGTTGATTTGACATATGACAAATGATTTGTTTGTGTAGTGAATAAAAGAAAATTAAAGGCGAAGAAAGAAAAACAAGCTCGATTCAATTTAGATGAAGTTAACTGTACAGTTATGAAAACAGATGAAGTCCCCACAGTCACAGAGGCCTGTTACTGACAGTTTCATAAAGGCAAAAGAAAACGTCTGAGCAAATTCAAACAACTGCACCCATGGAGACTAGACTAAACCTCTTGACTCTTTTCTCAACTTGTTTACATTTTGACAGCAACTATTACGGAAATAAAAATGCCTATTTGATCTTTGTTTTCTCCAGAGTAAGAGGTGCGAGTGTCAAATTGACCATAAGTCATTTGTTTTTCCATGTGAGCGTCCCGGGGCGGCAGTAGCAGTGGCTAGGCAGTGCATAATATGAACTTGTCAGAAAGCACCAGAAGGCCTCAGTCGAAAGCTGACCTATATCTGTTCAATTAATCATGCGTTTGTAGTTGTACAAACAGGTATGTTCTCTTTTTAAATGTACCTGGATGTTTGTATGCACTTGTACTCTCAGTTTTAATAAAAAAAAGAAAGCTGAACTTTCCTATGACACAGGTCAGCGGCACTTAATTCAAATTTAGAATTTTTGCACTGATGTTTGTCAGTACACGTAACCCAATCAACTTTCCTGCCCACATGTTATTGGCAGAGCAGCCAGGGCCAATTTTAATGCTCTTGTTGTCTCTCTACAGTCTGAACATTCTGAGCTTTTTAAGTGTTTTTTTTACTGGAAACAGAATCAGAGAATAATGGACTCACTGCAGCCACCAAGGCCAGACTAATGGATTAAATGTGCATTTGTGACAGGAGGGCATTGGGAACAGAGGTAAGATGGCATGAGAGAAAATTAATGTAACATCAAATTCTTTAGACAATTCTTTAATAATGTAACCACCTGCTCATTAATTGCTATTTAAATTTAAATATCTAGATAGTGCATGGTACATAATGTCTTTTTGTTGAGAATTCAGTTATTTAAACATGTACATACACCAAACATTTATAATAATACTAATAATAATAATACAAATACTAATACAAATGTTTGTGTTTTTATCCAGACAACCAAAGCCCCCCTTTGCCTTTGACATTTCATCCCCAGACAGCCCTGCCATGATGGGAGATGGCATTGGCAGCAATACTGAAGGATGTTGGCCATTGCACAGCAAAACTCAGGCACACCACAGGGTAGGTGCCTCTGGCTGGGACGACACTTGCTCATCGTGACCAATCAAAACAGCAAGTCATATACAACAATATTTTCACAGAATCATTTAATCATATAATCATTTATTTTTCAAATCAAAACTACAGGGGTTAGTAAGTAATATGTCCTTTGGTGGTATGTTGAAGATGAGCACACGGTTATTGCATCACCACAACATGTCTGTCTGTCTAACATGAAATAGGCCTGAACAGTAGGTGCAAGAGCACGGTAACATTAAAGAATGGCAGGCCTCAGCAATGGAGCAAGCCAACTACATTACTGTGAAACTCAGACAGACATGTCTCAAAAAGTCACTCAATATAAAAATTGAAAATTGGAGGTTAGTCAAGTGAGTTTGTAGTCAATGAAAAACTTGGTATTCCACTGAGCCTTTACATTACATAATTCACTATGGATGGGAGCATTGGAAAAGGCTGTCATGTGTACACACACGACACAAACACAAAGCGTGCAACTACTGACAGAATATAATTACAATTGTTATATTCTTATTGGAATAGTATGACAAGGACAAGAGCTGCAACAATTCCATTTACAGTTACAGGTAGAGTATTTGGCAGATGCTTTTATTCCAATACGACGTATAACACTATAACAATATATACAAAATATACACACAACTTCCTCAGAAATAACATTAAGTGTTAGTTAATTAGTTGTGAATTATATTAACATTTTAATTCATTGCACAAAAGGCACAGATGCCAGTTTCTTAAATTGTGAGTTTCTGTTTTATTATTCCTCTTTGACAGTAATATGTTTGGGGGATTGACAGAAGAAAACATTTAAAGGATTTCATTTTAGAAGATGCAAATTATCATTCACCATTTCTGTGTCATTTTGTAAACTAAACAATTAATTGACTAACTGATAAACAGATGAACGGGTTGTTCTATTAATCATTAGTTGCAGCACATATTCCACTAATCTAATGTATGATTATAGTCTGTGACTACTACATAAGCCTATTTAATTATCCCCTAGACTGGCTGTTGTCTAATATAACTATATGTTGTACGGTCCGTGCCAAAGTTAATGAACATTAAAAAGGTTAGTGTCCGATGGCTAAAATACCACTTCTTTTATGAACCTGATGTCGTCTATTGCAGTGTTTAGCTGCTTTTGATCGTTCATTCTAAAAAATATATTCTATAGTTCATATTAAAATTCATTTACCACAGTTTTGCCATGCTTTCCTGTTGTTTTATCAGATGTGTGCAAAATTAAAATGGTTATTATTGCCTTTGTCCTAAACAAAAACAATAACAAAACAAACAGAAACAGTTAAAGCATTTGTTTTAATATTGTCTTCATAAAGTTATTAGCAATCTACTCTTCATTAAACATTATCTGTAACGTGATCTTATGACATTAGGTAGCCATTCCACCAATAGATATAATCTAACAAAATGTGTGTTTTTTTTCTTTTCAATAGGAAATATCAGCCCGAATTGATCTTTGATAGTACTGGAGACCTACACAGAATGTCAGTTTTAAATATGTATAATATATGTATATTAATTTAGTCACTGGTTTATAATAAAATACCATAGGGGAAAATGCTTTTAAAAAGACTTTATTTATGAGGTCCTATTAAGACCTTCTTAATAAGCTAGTTGATGTGTGTGCCTCATCCCTAAACATTTAAATATTTTAAAGTTGGAGTATGATGATGAAGCAAAGATAACAAACATTCTTCGGAACAACGAGGTGATTGAGCTCTTAATTAAATCTCACTAATTTTGGATAGTGTGAAATGCAGAAGTAGGGCAAACCAAGTAGGCCTATTAAGGCCATAAATCTAAACATACTTTTTAGAAGTATTCAAAATAATTTTTTATTGGTCTGATGCAATACTTTAAATCTCTGAGGTACTGAATGTAGGGTTTTCTTTAACTGTAAGCTGTAATCATCAAAATATAAGCAAATAAACGTTTAAATAAATCACTTAATGTATAATGAATCACCCAAATCTAGCTTTTTTACTTTTTGAATTAAATTCATTAAATTAATGGAATAAATAACCCTTTTCCACGACGTTCTAATTATTTGAGATGCACCTTCACACATTTACCAGACTTGCTTGTGGTGTTTGGGACGGCAGACATACAAATCAAGACAATGTTTTGCTGCCATCTTGTGTCTACAGGAAATACACTTGCTGCTTTTCCAACACGGTGAAGTAAAAAGCTAACTGGAACAATTATCATTACACTAAGTAATTAGCATTAGCCACATTCTATTTGTTCAAAAAGTTATTGCTTTTCACAATAACTATTCTACACGTTTTTTTATAGAATGTCTAGCCTGAATTGCGAAACATTACAAGACTTACAAATTTGTAAGATGTTTTGTGACATGAAACTGTTGAGTACTGTTGAAAATTGAGCGCCGAAATATCAGCTCACAAAACTAGTGCAAACATCCGAGACGAAAAAAAAAAGTTCTTAGCAGAGGATGGTTTCGATCCATCGACCTCTGGGTTATGGGCCCAGCACGCTTCCGCTGCGCCACTCTGCTACGCCACAACATGAGCAGAACAGTGGGTTATAAACATAGCCCCTACTGGTCAAGGAATAGAACGACACGCTACCTACTGAACATGAAGTAAAACTGTATGAAGAACTCTTTTTTTCGCATTCTTCTCAGTAGGCTACCTGAGCTAAACACACTGGGTACAATTGTCCAATTCAAATTTGCCTTAGCTAAGGATCATTTAGGCAGTGATTTAAAGAGAAGGACGCAAATGACTGGCTGGAGGAAACACGGTTTTGTGGATGTGGTTCGACTTCAATAAAAGTGACATATAAAAGGCCGATATTTATTTGGTGTTTAATCACTAAAGGCTAATGACCAAACAACTATCTATTTTAATAACACTTTCCATGACTACTTTCCATGATGTACGGCGGCCTATCAAAGCAGGTGGCTGAAACGGACACCGTCCATGTCTATGATGGTGTAGTTTAACATTGTCATAAATACAAGGAAACTAACACGTTTCAGTAAACTTACTGTAATGTGGGCTACGTCTTTGTTGACGAGGGCAGTAGCCTCCGCTGTCGTGTTTGTATCAGCATAGAGTGATTGCGAAACTGAGTCGCTGCACCACCTAATTTAACCATTTCAGTCTAGTTTAGCAATGGGTTGACGGCGTCAACATGGAAGTTAGCCGTCAGTCAGTGCATTTAAAGACTACGGCCAGTAGGGGGCATTGTGCTTTAGGTTTCGACAAAATGAAATATGTAAAATTGTGGTTTTAACGACAAAAGTGTCACGCAAGTCAGTATTTACTTAACATAAAACATTTGTAGGGAAAACATTTATCAAACAGGCATGCAATAAGTGTGATTGTGGTTTATTTATTTTCACTCTCAGGCGCATTCACAAGGAAGCCATATCCAAGCCAAATAACCCAGGTGTTGACAACCCAGATGACAAGTCTGTCTTTTTGTTACCACTGCAATCAATCAGGCATTCTGAATGAATTGAGAAATTACCAGATGGAAAGAATGAGCTCATCTTGCCTGTCACCTCCCCAGTTTCCTCTGGGAAACATGCACAGACCTGACAGTCTAACTGTGGCTCTAAAGATGTCACAGCCAACAAAATGCTCCAACAACAAACTAAATGCCATGATGCCAACTGAAAATCACATTTAAGTTCACAAAAACAGTGCAGGTGAGTATGACAGATGTCAGCTTACAAAATGTAGACAATGTTAGAGAAAAAAAATGTGCAGATAATATTAAAACACAGCTTGAAATGGCAGAGAAGCATGACCTTAAATAATAATAATAATAATAATAATAATAATAATAATATAATGAAGTGCTAACTCCTGATAAAGTCATAACTCTTATTACAATAGTAAGTTGCTTTTGAATTACAAGGGATGACTATAACACATTATCTGCACAGGTCAGCTTTTACATTTTGGTATTTAAATGAATTTGCCCAAAAGAGTGAAACCTAAGTTCATTATATTTACTCCTGGTTGAAAACGTCAAAATCACTTGGACACTTTAGACTGCATGGTCGTTTAACATCACATACATATGTATTTCTGTCGAGGTAGATTATGTTTAACTGGAAAAAAGGTCAGGAACAAAAAGCCCTGACACACACTCAACAAGAAAATAAATGCTAACAGAAATTTAACAGATATACAAAACATTACCATCTTCACCAGCATTGTCTACAGAATTGTCTGCAGGACTTTGTTCAGCAATGTTCTACTAATAAACCTACTCATAGTTGATAATATTACTCTGAATTTTACTTGGGTTCTGTTTAGTTCGGTCTTGATGGCTGAAATAATCGTCTCACTTCTATGATTTACCATAGTGTTTACCTGAAAGGCATACTTTACTGATGAGCTGCTGAAAAGATGCTGCTATTATGCTATTATAAAGTTGCAGACTGTAACAAAGCTTTTGACCCAGACCCACTGTAGTCAGTGACTTAGGTGCTAGTGTTAAGTGCTAGAATAAAGTGCTGTGCTGTGGGGTCAGCATGTCACAACTCTGCCCACACAACGCCCTCAGCAGGAAACAGGAAGTCCACCTCAGGGCCCCCGCCAGTCTGTGGGGGGGTCAGAGGAGAGGGGTCAGGAGGTCACGTGCTACTAGCAGCACTCCCCCCGACTCTGAGGTTGCCACGGTCACGGTTAGCGCCGTGTCACCACACAACAGAGGCGGGAAGTAGAGCTCTGATGGTCTTTCCTCTCCTGAAGAGGCTCCGCACGCGATCGCTGAACCCTGCCGAGGCCCTGGTGCCCCTAGCTGCACCCCCGTCCCCCAAGCCCCACACCCCCAATACACCGTCCACCAAGTAAACAAACACAAGTGCTGGTGTTTCAAAGTGCCATGTCAAGTAAAGTATCCTTATGTGTCTGCTTCTGTAACCATCTCCTGAGATTCATTTAAGATACAACTGTGTGTGCTTTCCATCAAGAGTGTGTGTTGTATTCACTAAATGAGTGATTTAGTGTGTGTACAGTGTGTGCGTGTGTACTGCGTGTGTACTGTGTGTGTGTGTGTGTGTGTGTGTGTGTGTGTGTGTGTGTGTGTGTGTGTGTGTGTGTGTGTGTGCACGCATGCCCGCGTATGCACAGAACCAAAGGTAAAATCTCTGGACGTCAGGCAGCGTGCAGGGGGATAACAAACTTGCAGCCGAAGGGTGACTGGTAGTTGATGCCCACGGCCTGGAAGACCTGTCTGGGCAGCCCCACGTCACACAGGTATACCCGGCCCGCCCCCTCCCCCAGCGCCAGAGGCAGGCCCAGGCACAGCGACCACTTGGCCTCCACCGCCAGGGCCTGGCCCGGTCCGCTCACTGGCGGGTCGATGCTCAGAACAGGGGCCCGGTTCTGGTTAGCCCATTGGGCTGCCGCCCGGTACCAGGGCTGGTCTCTCAGGTGCGGGTTCTCGTGGCTGTCCAGGCAGTTGACCACCAGATCAACTGGGCTCATTGGCAGATCTGCAGGAGATATAGAGAGCATGTCAACGGTGGGGAAAGAGAGAGGGAATAAGGCAGAAGGACAGATGGAGAGCGAGAGTGTCAGATAAGAACAGCATACACCAAAGACAACCAAATAGTTAACCAAAGACCAGAAAGCAAAGGCCCAGAAAATGCCATCTGCCATTTAATCTGATTTGAACCTTTTCAGAGAATTGAAAAAGGCATGAATGACAAATCATTACAATTCCATTTCTAATTATTATTATTATTATTATTATATTATACCAATTGTAGTAATGTATGCAAATATTACATCAAAGGAAGCCACTTGCAATCTTTACATCAGAAATATGAAACTGTTTCTTTGTCAACCATCAGAGGGCAGCAAAACACTCTTGTCTTTTAACAATTACTGTTAGATAATAAAGGGGTAATGTAGACAAATAGCATTGTAGAAGCCCTTCAGACTGACCTGCTAATGCACTATCCAGCTGAAAGTGTGACATCACTATTTAATAAACAGGTGAGAATTTAAGCAAGTCTTTGCAAAAGATGAGGAATTATTACTACCCTTATAATGTTTCTGCAGCAGGCCAAAATAAGTGAGAGCTTAATGGGAAACACTTAAGCACATCACTTTGTTTGGACACTGGAGGCCCACCAGGGCTTCTGGGGGTTGCTTTAAACACGTACCTCGGATGCTGGACACCTGCTTGCCCCAGGCCTGTCCGAACAGGCTGAGCTCGTGGGTGAGGGCCTCCTGGATCTTGACAAAGTTGGGCAGGAAGAGGATGACCTCCACCTCGTGGTTGGCGAGGTGGCGACCGCAGCTGACCCCCTGGGCGCCCTGCACGTGCGGCCCGCACAGAAGCACCACTGTGGGACGCTGGTGCACATTTTTGGGGTTCAGTCTGGGGGGGAGGGGAGGGGAGGGGAGGGGAGGAGAGGAGAGGGTAGCGCAGGAGAGGGAACAATCACACTTCGAACAAGCACAAAACTGGTCAGTCACTTAGACAAATCCATAGCCAGGTCCAACAATGGCAGTGTGTGTGTGTGTGTGTTAGAGGTACATGTTCACACAACCTGCAACACACAACAGGGGCACACAAAGGCAATCCAACAACAGATCAATGGGCATCATTGATCCAAGACTTTAAAGACTCTGTAGATCCTTACACATCAGATTAGGTCTTGTAAACTGGACTGCGTCCATCTAGCTTATGAATCTGAAGCCAGCTGCTGACATGGCATACCTGCATGTCCAATATTCTAGTGTGTAACTGAGAAAAATGACTTTAAAAGTCTTCCGCTTGCATGTATTTGTTTAAGCGTTATGGCAAAGACATTTTATTATCAAAGATATTTCTTATTTTTCCCCAAGAAACAACGTTGACTCAAAGTATTTGGGCACTTAACAAAAATTGATGTTTATTGTTCCCAAAATGCCAACTAAGTTTTGCCCAAAATTGAAGTTACGGTGTTTTGCCTTTGCAGGGCATCACAGGCCTCGTGGTCTACAAAAGCAGCGTGAGACCTTTCCACATACCATAAACATGTGCTTGGTAGTATAATGACCACGTGGTGTAAAGAAAACTGTAAGTCATTACTATGGAAGCTGAAATGTGCCACGGATAATTAATTAAATATACCTTTAAATAATTAATTAAATGTGTCATTAATTTATTCAAAGTTTAATTAAATTATTAAAATTGACATTAAATTGACATTTATTTAATGTACTTGTTTATATATATTTCTTTCGCTATTTAATTAATTCTAGCATTCTATTTAATTATTTCATAGGGCATGTGTTGCAGCATTTCATGAAATAATTTTATCTGTCAACCGCACCCATCAAAGTCGGTGGGCGGGGGCAAAGCCGTCTTCGGGCGGGACTAACACCAATCTGGTTTGATCAATTGCTTTGGTCTTCACCTTGCAGTCTGACGACGGTGTACAGAAAACATGGAGGGTACAGATGATGTTCATGAAGTCTGTAGAGACCTTATACACGGTTTACAAAATGTAGCAGATAGTGTAGAAGCAGATACGATTGAGCCAGATAACGTGATCAATCAAATTGAACAGTCTATAGAGACTATTGGAGTTGTCTCCGCGCTTTCCGACCACGATTTTAACAGGAGAGTGACGGCAAATTTAGAGGAAGTACTCCATCGCTTAGCTAGCAGGACTACCAGACTACAGCATGAAAACCATAGACATACTATACTGTATAGTATGTCTATGGTCTAAGCAATACAGCGAAGCCTATTTGTGATCATGAATAAGTCAAGTAGCAATATTCATTAATGTTGTTGGGTAGGATAGAATTTGTTTTTACTGCATTGAAAGAGATTGGTGGTTTCAGCTGATATAAAAGCGCTCAGGTGTTTATATATAGATATCTAATGTTATGCCCAATTGGCTCAGAGCGGAGATAACATAAGGGAGACCACACCGAATGTAGCAGCTAATGTTAACAATGAACATTTATTAAAACAAGTTTCAAACGAGAACTAGGATGACATGCTACATACTAAACAACAGCACAATAGCAGTTTTGCCTGTTGTGCTAACTTCAATATGAAGCTAGCAGGTGGATGGATGTTGAATGCAGAAAGACAACACGAACGACGTCAAACGTTTGAACAAGGACTATTGCAACACTATCTACAAAACACTTCAGCCAGTGTTAGTTAGCAAACTAAAACGCAACGTAAAGTAGTTTAGCAACTCGAGAGTGGAGAGCAGACTACTCGTTTGGCAGCCAGCGCGCCCAAGCCCACCGTCTCAACTTTTCAAAGCAGAACGTTAAACCGCTAACCAAAACTGTAGCCTACAAGAAGCTGTGAATCGCTGTCTAAATTCATTTTAATACACACAGACTAATGACATAGCCATGTTTAACCAATAAACACAAAGGTAATATAAACAAACAGGCATTTATCTGTCATTTGTCAGTCTCTCTATGCGCCGTAAGTTTCCCTTTTGCACCACGGCCCTCTCTATAAGCTGAACACTAACAGCGCCTATGAATACAAAAAAAATGTGGCGACCAGAATCACTGATTCAGGCTACATTAAACAGGTGTATGTTGATTTTAGCAATAGGCTGTGTTGTCGTTTAGGTGGGTCGGATGCAGTGACAGATTTATTTAATAAGCATGACGAAAAGTCTTGGGCTGAACTAGCGATATATACAAAAAACAGCCTGTAGTTCAATGTCAGAAGGTAGAAACAGTTGCACCAAGCCTACACTGCAGGCGATTTATCCCATAACAACCTGATTGTAAAAGTTTGACGCTGTTGAGTCATGTCTTTAAATTAACCCACCAAGCTATACGGAGCAGAAAATGAAAAAAAAAATAGAAGGGGCTGCAAATAAACTTGAGACAACTGCTCAATTATTCGCAGTTGTCACATGTCATATGTTATTTTATCTATGTGTGTTGTTACTGAGGGGATTTGGAAGCAGCGACAGTTGCTCTTTAATTAATTAAGAATAATGAAAGCCTTCAAGAAGCCTTTGTTATAGCCTAGCGATACAGCCAGTTTAAAATTAGTGGTGTTTAGCGAGGTAGTGTTGAGGAATTTCGTGTTCGACATACCAACTGCAGCAGTTTGGCGGGCAGCAGCACGTAGTGCTGAATCTGATACAAGCGAACAGCGCCACCCAGTGTATATAATATAATTGCGTGTAATTGTGTTCCCAGCATTATTCTGTATACAGTCCGATGATCATCATCTCCACTATCGATCGGCTATGCCTTATTTCGCAGGGAAACCAATCAGGTGTTAGGACCCGCCTACTGACTTTGATGGGTGAGGTTGACAGATATAATTCTTTCATGAAGTGCTGCACCACACGGGCTATGAAATAATTAAATAGAAAGCAATAATTAATTAAATTGAGAAATAAATAAATATATGTATACATTTACATTAAATAAATCGGGATTCAATCATATATATATATAAATATATATATATTTAACGTCAATTTTAATAATTTAATTAAACTTTAAATAAATTAATGACACATTTAATTAATTATTTAAATGTCTATTTAATTAATTATCCGTGGCACATTTCAGCCTCCATACATTACAGCCTCCTTGTTTATTTACAACCTCAACACCAGTTTCAGAGCAAAGGTTTAGAGGGGGTGGCCAAGATGTTGAGCACTAAACACAGTTGTCCTGTCTGACAGACCCTCTTGTGTAGGTTAAACAAAACCCTGTTACATAACCTCTGTCACTATTAAAAGAAACCTTTGAACCAACACAGTGGTACACAAGTTAGATACTTGGACAAGTTGTGTTATTTGCATCGGAAGTTCCACTTTTGTCAGTCTCCTGCCTTGCCTGTCCAGAAGCCTGATTGTTTCTTGTTTCGTACAGGGTAACACTAATGACAAGCAACCCTAAAGTGGGTTCAGAAGGCATAAGAACCTAATACTTCACAAGAAAAATCACTGGCCCCCTGGGGCACACCTGGCTGACACCTGGGTTTTTAAAGGGGGCTGGGGGTGATGGCTGTTTGCTCATGCAGGGCTGTAGTGGAGCAGAGCACCTGTCATCAAGGTGGCGGTGAGGAATCCAGGGTCTGGAGCAAGCGGGGACAGGAAAGGCTAGCGTGTGACAGAGCAATAATGACTATACATCACCATGACGACTGAGGAAACAACACAGTGAATGGGGAGGGCAGAGTCGTGGTTTTGTTTAAGCCGAACCATCCTACTTTAAACATACCATTGCAACATGGGGCCAGCAGGTTAAGATGGTGACATAACTCTGCATGCGTGCATACACACACACACACACTATAGGACTTGCTTACATACTCATTTACCGAAAGAATAACCTCTGATTTGCATGCAAATGGACATTTTCCATATTTCTCCCATCCTATCTATTACATCGCCCATTTACACACAGACACATACCCGCCCAGTCTTGCATGCAAACTCTGGTGCACCAGTTCACCAAATGCACACACAAACATGCACACACACACACACACACACACACACCAAGACACACCCCAGTGTATACACACACATAACTGTACAGACGCACAATACTACTTCTTACACACACACACACACACACACTCACCGGTTGGGCCCTCCGAGAAGTGTGAGGGCCATCTGGCAGGCACACACTCCGGTCATCTCCAGCCTGCGTTCCAGGGAGAGGCCGTGCTTCTCACACACCTGCAGCAGCCGCTTGTACAACTCATAGGACACACTGGGCACCACCAGGCCCGAGTCTGCAGGGGGAGACACACAGATAGAGAGGGTGGGCGAGCGAGAGAGAGAGAAAGAAAGAAAGAAAGAAAGAAAGAAAGAAAGAAAGAAAGAAAGAAAGAAAGAAAGAAAGAAAGAAAGAAAGAAAGAAAGAAAGAAAGAAAGAAAGAAAGAAAGAAAGAAAGAAAGAAAAAGAAAGAAAGAAAGAAAGAAAGGACAGAAAGAAAGGACAGAAAGAAAGGACAGAAAGAAAGGACAGAAAGAAAGGACAGAAAGAAAGACAGAAAGACAAAAAAGAAAGAAACTCAGACAGTTTCATCCAGCACTTTTGCCCTTCACCACAGGCCCTTCACCACAGACCCTGTTGGCCTCCTGTGCGGTCATATCAGCACATTTCAGTGTTGGCAGTACCAGTAACACACGTGTATGTGCTTGTGTGCATGACCACAGATCCACAAATGTGTAAACACACACACACGCACGCACGTCATGGGCATAATCACAGAAGCAAGACTACAATTGTTTTTTAATTAATAGCTTTAGTACATTAGTGCAACCACACCACATACCCACATACACCTGGCACACACGCATATACACACAAATCTAGGCAGAACAGTTTGCATCACACAAACAGTTTAGCCGAGATACAAACTCAGACAACACCCATACAAGCGTCCACACACATATGAATAAACACCAAAAGCTTATTGAAATCACACCAAAAAACAGACCTGTAGCACAAACTTACGTAATCACACTCACACATGCACACAACACACACACGCAAAGCGCATGCTTATCTGTGCAAGGAATGCAGGCTACATACAGTATATGACTATGCTGCTGTGTGGGCTCAATAGGCATCAAGGCCAAGGGGAAACACTTAAGACCTTAATGGTGTCCCATAGGCATTAGGGCCACAGGGAAGCGCTTTCATAGTGTCCAGGTCCCGTGAAGAGCTCATCAGGAGAGTGAAGGCTGTGCAAAATGCCTGAGTGATTACTTCATGCTGTACAGATACTGGAAGAACAAAGCCTGTGAGCTCTCATCCTGTTTGCCTCTGTGTATAACACAAACACAACCACACACGCACGCACGCACACAGCTACACACACACACACACACTGGAAGTGATTATTTACCCAGCATATACACTAACAGGGAGGTGTACAGTATGTTGAAACACATACTCACACACACACACACACACACACACACACACACACAAAACAGGTGTCGTGCCTTCTGCAATGCTTATCTCTTTCCTTTTCTCCCAGTCTCCACACCCAGGCTCTTTTATCATTCCAGCACAACCACAGGGAACAAACTGCAAGGTGTATGTTGCGTGTCTTTGTGCATGTGTCAGTGCACGAGAGAGCCGGTTAGTGGTGAGACTTAGCCACAAGTAGACACAAATAAAGGGAGTTAGTCGCACGCGAGCGGTAAACACGTCTGCTGGCTGTCATGCAAACAGAAGGGGCACAAAAAGAAGGGAGGAGGTGGGGTGTGGGCTGGAGGCCACCAACTAATTAGGAGGTGGACATTGGCCATTGGCAAGGACTTTATGATACGATACATATCACAATACAATTCTATCACGATACACTGAGATACTGGGTACATTGCAATATATTGCGATACTCTACATAGTTGAGTGAAAATGTAAAAATAGAGCTGAATTATCAGGGTTTTTATGGTATTTACGATTTGGATAGTCTTACATTTTATCAAAACTGAATTAAATCAACATAACTCAGAGTTACTGAACTCAACATAACTTAAAAACAAAGTGCATAGGGTTTAGAAAATAAACTACTGGAGGACAGAGCTGTAATAAAAGTTTAAACAATGTTTTTTTTTTGTCAGAAACTGATATAGCATATTGTGAAAATTAGTATCACGATACATTGCGATATTGATGTTTAAAGCGATATAGTATGTTGCGATACGATATATCGCGATAATGATAATTTGCACACCCCTACAACTAATGACATCGCTGCCATTTCAACAGGTGACTGGCATTCCACAGTTACACCTTCCCCCCCAAATTCCCTAAACAGAGTTTACCTGCCTCCCCCCCCCCCCCCTCTCATTTCAGACAACACCCCTGTCCCCTCCCATTCCATTCCCTAAAAACCCCAAACACTATAGGTTGTCTCGCCCTCACATGAACCCTTTTATCCTTTTTGCTCCCCCACGTTTGCACTCTCTCTCTCTCTCTCTCTCTCTCTCTCGCTCTCCATTCATCTGCGCTCTCTCTCCCCCTCTCTGTGCTGGACTGACTCTCTGTCTAACTGACTGTCTCTCTCTTTGTCTGTCTGCCTGCCTGCCTGCCTGCCTGACTGTCTGACTGTCTGACTGTCTGTCTGTCTGTCTGTCTGTCTGTCTGTCTGTCTGTCTGTCTGCCTGCCTGCCTGCCTGCCTGCCTGTCTGTCTGTCTGTCTGTCTGTCTGCCTGCCTGTCTGCCTGCCTGCCTGCCTGCCTGTCTGCCTGCCTGCCTGCCTGTCTGTCTGCCTGTCTGCCTGTCTGTACATTCATCTGCTCTCTCTCTCTCTTCACACCCTTCTCAAACTCAGCTGAACCCACAGTCATACACACACCCTGACTCAACCACATGCACACACAGACACACACTATGAAAAAAAAGCACTGCCCAGAAGCACGCAATGACTGACTGACATACACACACACACACACGCAATGGCACACACACGCAATGCTCAACCTGCTCAACCAGGTGGCCTGGAGCGCTGGGGAGATAACCAGGGCCGCAGGCAGCAGGTGACTGCGCTGGGCGGGGCCACAGGTGAGTCAGACAGGTGCACATGCTGCTGCTGCTGCTACTGCTGCTGCTGCTGGAACATCAGACAGGGATGCTATGCTGCTAGTGCACCTGCAATATAGGACAGGTAAGATGCAGCAGTGCAGTAGCAGCTGTTAGACAGGACAGGCTGTGATGTTAGACAGGTAAGCTGTAGCAGCAGACAGATGTGGGGTTAGACAGGTGAGGTTGTGATGTTAGACTGATAAGCTGCAGCTGGAGAAAGGCATGTTATGTTCGACAGGTGAGGTTGTGATGTTAGGTAAGCACTGCGGCTGCAGACAGGAATGTGATGTTAGACAGGTGAGCTGTGACCTTGAACAGGTGAGCTCCAGCAGTAAGCAGGCATGTAATGTAAACATAGGTGAGGTTGCGATGTCAAACAGATGCGATGTACTGTGATGTAAGACAGGTAAGATCCAGCAGTGGACAGGCATGTGATGTTAGGCTGGTGGTGGTGAAGTGATGCAAGACAGGTGAGCCGTGATCTCGGACAGGTAAGGTGCAGCAGTAGATAGGCATGTTAGGATAGGTGAGGGGTTAAGACAGGTGACGATGTAATGCTAGACAGGTAAGCTTTTGGAGCACACAGGGATATGATGTTAGACAGGTGATGGATCTGTGAAGGGAGACAGGTGAGCTCTATCCTTGGACATGCAATTTGCCGCAACTGACAGACGTGATGTTGGACAGGTGAAGCTATGATGCAAGACAGGTAGGCTGCAGCAGTGGGCATGTGTGTGATGTCAGACAGCTAAGGCTGGGATGCAAGACAGCTGCTCAGCATTATAATATATGTCAAATAAGGAAGGTGGAGACATTAGAATGCACAGAGCATTCATTGCTGGTGCAGTCACAAAACAGGTCTGTGTCAAACACTGTGAACACACACTCTCAACTTCCTTACACATTTCTCGTATGGAGCCATTACCTATATAATTACCAATGGACCCAAGCCAAGGAAGAGATAGGCAAACCAGCAACCCTTGTCATTCTGTTGTGTTTCAAGGACCGAAATGCCAGATATCCGAGCTTAACATATGCAGAACTGTCGGTACCTGCTTAAAGGGTTAACTGTGCTTCAATGCTGCTGAAACACTAATGTGCAGAGAACGTTGGGAGAATGAACATTCTGAAGTATGGAATTGTAGAATCTTGCACTGTTACAGGGGGTAAATACTGTAGTGTTGCAACTGGTGTGCAAAAGCCTTAGGGGTGTACAGTCCAATTGGAACACAGTCTCACAATGAGGGTGTATCTCCCCATGTGTGTGAATGGGGATGGGCATACCGTTAAGTAAAGTAACTACCAGTTGCAGCCCAAAAACACATTCATTTGAAATGTAGCAAAAGCAATGTGATATGTCCAGCAGGCATGACCAGTGATGGACAACCTGGCTTCAGAAGTCCAGTGTCACGTATTTGGTCCAACCGCTTAGCCCACTACTCAGCTGGTTGCAATAAGCAGAATTTTTGAACCTGCTGGAAGAGTTCATTGGTGGCATTACCTGCCTGAACTGCAAAAGGTAGAACCAGATGATTGGTAATACAGGATGCTGGATTGCAAGCTCCCGAAGCCAGGCTGCACATCACTGGACATGAATATTGTAATATCCTTCATGTTGGGCAGTGGAGCTGTGCAGTGGAGGTCAGACTGGGAGTGGTAGGGAATCAGTTGGAGCCCTGAGCTGCCCTACACCAGAGCTGTACAGTGAAGCTGCCAATTACAGCACCACCCCACCCCACCCCACACCAACCCCGTCTACAGAGACTGGCTCAGCTACTGTGCCAGGAGAGCAGCCACCCATTCACTCCCTGACACTGTTTAAAGAGCACTGATTCACTTGGAGTGCGTGAGAGACAGGCTGTCAACATGTGTTTTCTTTGCTGTGTGTGTGTGTGTGTGTGTGTGTGTGTGTGTGTGTGTGTGTGTGTGTGTGTGTGCACGCGTGTGTGGTTTGTATATACACGCGTCTGTATGTAGGTTTGGTTTGTGTTGGTTTGTGCATATATTTGTGTCTGTGTGTGTGCATGTAAGCATTGTAGTACGCTGCATTAAACAGGCAGGTGTGCTGGACAGCAAGTAAATGCGTGTGTATGCTTAGTTTGTTCATGTGTCTTTGGTTTATCTGTGTCTGTGTGTTTGTATATGCATGCTTAGTTTGTGCATGTGCGTGTTCATGTGTGTGTCTGTGTGTGTGTGTATGGGGGTGGTGGTGGAGGGTCGGGGTTATGTTCCATCACACGTTGTGTGTGTGTGTGTGTGTGTGTGTGTGTGTGTGTATGAGAGCAAACTCATTGCAGCTGCTATAACACATGCGTGCATGTCAGAATTTGAGAAAAACTACATGCGAGTTTACTACTGAGTAACTCTGAGTAACCTATGTCTGAGTACGTTACATCTGAGTACGCTACAAGCACCCATAACTAGCCTCTGCTTACAACCACAGGCGTCGCTAAATAACTACACAGCTTGAACAAGCCTTTCCAGTCAATCCACTTATGTATGCAGGCAATTAAATCCCTCCTAATCTCAGTTTTTGTCACAATCATCCTCTAGTAAATTTGTGTGTCAGTCTGTATGTATTCACCACAGTATATTATCCCATACCCCAATCTCTGTATGTGTGTGTGAGTACTTTGTGCAAATCTTAGTGTGTATATGTGTGTGCATGTATATGAAAAACTATGCCTGTGCGTGTGTATGAGCATTTATGTGTTTGTGCATGTGTGTGTGTGTGTTTGTGTTTGTGTGTGTGGTGTGTATGAGTGCTTTGTGTACATTTCTGTGTGCATGTGTTTGTGCCTGCATGTCCAAGTCCGTGCATGTGTATGAGCATTTGTGTGTGTGTGTGTGTGTGTTTTGTGTACATGTTTGTGCGCAAGTGTTTGTGTGTGTACGTGCATGCATGTTTGAGTCTATGCCTATGCATGAACATTTATTTGTGTGTGCGTGCGTGTGTGTGTGTGTTCCCGTCACAGGAGCCGCTGTTTATGTAGAGCTGTTGGGGCGGCACGGTAATTACAGGCTGCACAGGAAGAGGATTATCCTGCCCGCCCGGTACCCATCACCCCACCTGCTTCCTGTTTCGGCAGTAAAGTTCTCAAGTGAAAGGTGTGGCGCTCGTAATGGAGGTAGACTGCCTCTGCCAGCTGACCCGCTCTGCCCGAGACGCTGCTGCCACTGCCTGCAATAGGACAAAGCCAGCTGGTCCGAGAAGACCGAGTACACAGATGAGGCACCAAAACGCTATGGGGTTTCACTGACCAAGTACCAGGGGCCAGGGACAAGCCATGGGTCAAGGGCTACAACTGGCACATGAATGGAGGTGAGATTTTAAAGCCAGGCATTGATCGACAGGTCTTACTGTATACACACTTCCTTGTGAGAATTTCTAACACACTCCCACAATCAAAGGAGTAAGGCCTAGATGTCATAGGCACAGACACACAGACACACATACACACAGACACAAGTGATAGAAGGACAACGAAGCCACGGTGCTTTAGAGGGCCTTGCTTTGGGATATCTTCCACGTCCTGACTCTTCCATCAATCACAGTTGTGACTCCTACAAGAAACTCCCGTCCCTCTCCTTCAGAGCCGGTTCAATGTCAACACAAACTCCTGGCTCCGTCAAAACAAAACATCTGGACACAAGGACCAATACTGGCTAACAAATATTCTCTGATGCCTTCATCTGACTTGTGTGACCATAAACCGCAAGTAGCAACCTTCTCTTCATCATTCCAAGACAAACACACTAAAAATATAATTCACCCACAATCACTGACCTGAATGGTGGGAAGAGTGGAACAATAAATCCTGTTACGCAGACAAGAGATATTATATTAACAAGAAGTTATTTAAAGAGGGAAAGCAGACAAACAAGCTGAATGGTGGGTAAACTAACTGGGAGGTGGTGAGTGTGGCATCCATGCATGAGGTGTTCACGCAACATCAGTTTACTTTGGCTGGCCTATCTGCATGCCAGTTTGACATGCCTGGCTATGTCACTGGTATAACAATGGCTCTCAATGTATGTGTGTGTGCGCCTGAAGTACATTGAGCAGTCTTAGTAATAAACATAATCGAAAAAAGGCATTTCTCTTTATGTTAGATGTTCCTTTAAAGTAGAGTTAGAGAGGGAGAGACATACAGACAGAGCGAGAGAGAGTGTTTACGTTTGTGTGACTGTAAACAATGTTGATTTTTGGTCCACACCTACAACACCTACACTTATAATAACATTTCCTTCTCTCTCTCTCGCATACGCACACACACACACGCGCACACACACACACACACACATACACACACACACACACACAAAATCTTCTCATGCCTTCTGCACCTGTTTAGATCCACACAAGCACCAGCACCTCCACCTTCTTGCCTTGTTATTCTTTTCTGTGTGTGTGTGTGTGTGTGTGTGTGTGTGTGTGTGTGTGTGTGTGTGTTTTCAACACGTGTATAAAGCAGCAGAGCACTGGTTAAATGAGCATGTTTGTAATCAGCACACTGTGCATGTGCTTGTCTGTATTAGTGTTACATGACTGTCAGCGTGTGTGTGTGTGTGTGTGTGTGTGTGTGTGTGTGTGTGTGTGTGTGTGTGTGTGTGTGTGTGTGTGTGTGTGTGTGTGTGTGTGTGTGTGTGTGTGTGTGTATTCAGAGTGTGTTGTCTGTGCTTTAGTGTATTTGGTGTGTATGAATGGCAAACTGACTATATGCCAAGCTCATCCTTCTCTAAGCTCGTTTCTATAAGTATCATGCATATGCAGTGTGCGTGTGTGTGCATGTGTGTGTGTGTATGTGTGTGCATTCAGAGTGTGTTGTCTGTGCTTTAGTGTATTTGGTGTGTGTGAATGGCAAACCGACTATATGTCAAGCTCATCCTTCTATAAGCTTGTTTCTGTATCGTGCATATGCAGTGTGTGTGGGTTTGAGTGTGTGTGTGTGTGCACATGCGCTCAGACTTTAGGCTCATCACGAGAAGTTAGAGCATGTGTGCACTTGCATTTCTGAGTGCTGCACTCATCAGCCAATGTGTGGGCATGTGTGACTGCCAGAAGATAGTTACTGGAAATGACACTCCTACACATGTAAACACATACACACGTAGTTACACACACACAAACACACACACAAACACACACACACACAGATGAGATCATTCCCACACACCAGTAACAGAGCAAAGTTGTACTTGAGCCTATGGCAGACTGTTTTACACACTGGCTCTTCTCTGGCTGTGTGTGTGGGTGTGTGTGTGTGTGGGTGTGTGTGCGTGTCTGTGTGACAGAATGGCAGATGTTTGCCACATATCCAGTAGGTTTCCCACTCATAGTGGACAATGGGATTCTAATGCAGTTCATTGCAGGGTGGTATGTCGGCTACAAAACGACTTTTTATTACCTATAGACAGTCATGCCAATACGCTGCTGATGTGGGCTGGTCTAGGGATACGTGAATTCATGATAAACTAGAAAAGCACTCAGAGAGCGCAGACCTGTACCACCATTCTGTGCTTTTTTTGCAAAAATGTTCAAATTGGCCCTCTCTCGCAATGGTCAAAAACCCTATAAAAAATTCCTGGATCAAGATGTTGATCCAGATCACCTTCAAAATATAATCACTTTTAAGTTATCCATTTTTGACCTACCTTGCAACTAACTAACTAACAAAACTAACTAACAAACGCAGATGATTACATACAGTAACGTCCACTGGCAGAGGTAATTAAAATGTTAAACATGAGCTTTCTTTTTTTTTTTTTGTTTGGATGCAATCATAATTCCATCGGTATGCAATAAAACAGATTCATAGTTGAAAGTGCACCCATCCACCATCTAAACGGAACTGGGAAAAGTGTTTGGGGTAAATCTTTGTGTAGTGAAAGCATTCCTGTTACCTTCCTGTGCACCTGTCGTCGGGGGGTTCCGGGGAGCAAACTGAGGTATGGGAGGTGGGACCTTTTTCTGTGCAGAAAGGGCGGTCACGGTAGGAAGTGCTTATTAAGACGAGTGTTTAAGGAAACATTTCTTGATTTCTTATTTCTGTTGTTTAACATTCTTGTGCTGAATTCACATGAATGTGTGTCAGTAGTGTGTTGCACAAATGTGCCTAACAGGCTGGAATATGTTGTTTGAAACTTAACTGATTTGTACCGTAAAGTGGGGGTGGCCATCATTATTTAAACGTGGGCAAGAGTCTCATTATGTGCTTCGCCTGTGATGCGAGACGCTGTCATTTTGATGTACGGGCAAGCATGGCCTACCAGTTTAGGCATTGACCTAATTTTGTTTGTCTAGTCAGTGATTTGTTTGCCTAAAAATAAAACAAGAGAAATATTTTCTTTACTCTTGGATTGTGATTGTAACTGTCTTCTCTCCATCTGCTCAGACATGCTTTCTATTACAGCATGTGTGCATAAGTGTGTGTGCATAAGTGTGTGTGCGTGTGCGTGTGCATGTGTGTGTGTGCACGTGTGTGCGGGTGTACATGTGTGTGTATCCAATGGGATAGCACTGGTCTCTCCCTATTTATCCTACCTGTAAGAACTCTGTACTCTTTAATAGGCCTATTTATTTATGTATTAGATCCCCATTAGCTGGGGTCCTTAAGTTAAAAAAAAAAAATGAAAAAAAAAAAAAAAATCAGAAGAAGCTTCTGGTGTACTCCAACTGCTGGCTGTGTGTGTGTGTGTGTGTGTGTGTGTGTGTGTGTGTGTGTGTGTGTGTAGAGAGGGAAGCAGACATGTGCGAGAGCGGTGGGAGGGAGATGATAACAAAAGGAGGGACTAGGCTTGTAGCAGACGCTAACCGCACAAAGACAGACAGAGATTGATGATAAGAAAGAAGGAAAGAAATGGGAGTAAAATAAGGGAGCATAATAGCTGCTAGCAATTTCACTTGCCAATGTCACTTTCCCCATCACACACACACACACACACACACACACAGCTGTGTGCATCTAATCTTTTCTTCACCCACACCCCTCTTTTATCTGTCCATTTCAGTCCTGTTCTGTGTTCGTGTGTGTGTGTGTGTGTGTGTGTGTGTGTGTGTGTGTGTGTGTGTGTGTGTGTGTGGTGCAAGGTTAGCCTAAAGAGCGGGATTGTGTTTGAGGTTGAGACACTGTGTGTGTGTGTGTGTGTGTGTGTGTGTGTGTGTGTGTGTGTGTGTGTGTGTGTGTGTGTGTGTGTGTGTGTCCATCTGTGTCTGTTCATGTGGTATAAGAAACAAAGAGAAAGAGCGAGAGCACCTGAAAAAGATTATTTAAAGAAAGGGAGAGAAAATGTGAGTGACTGACTGTGTGTGTGCGTGTGTGTCTGTGTCTTACCGGTGCAGAACTCCTTGCCCCCGTGCTGGGGGACTGTGATCTGCCTGTAGACCACCGGCTGGCCCTCCAGGACGTTCTCATCATGCCGGTAGCAGGGGACGGCCGGGTTGCCGGGTGTGGTCCGTTGCCGAGGCCAGTTGCCATGGTTATCCATCTCGGAGAGGACAGCATTCTTGTCAAAGAGCGCCAGGTTGCCCTCAAAGTCGAAGTCGGCGTCCAGTCCCTCGGCCGTCACGTCACCAAAACACTCTGTGTCCTTCGAGCGGCCAGAGGGGAGGCCGGCCAAGCTGTTCTGAGCACCAATCCTCCGCGGGACTGGCTGGATGGAGGCCTGGGACACTGCTCTAGGGCCTAGGGGGGCTCCTGCGGGTGTACAAGGGGAGACAGACTTACTGTACATGCAGATCAGGAGCGACCAAAGCGAACAGGTCGCCGAGGTCGCTGAAGAAGCTTCGCTGTCAAATTCCCTTTGTTCGCTCATGACGTATCATTTGGAATGTTGGATTGAGCTAGCAATTAACGTACATTGGTAAATCTATGTCTTCTGTTCGCCGGACCGTGTCATAGCTCATTATGACCGCCGCTAGCGAAGTTAGCGAAAGCAGTCATTATAGTGTTGCCGCGACTTTTTTCCCTTTTTTTTTTTTTCTTTTTTTTCCGGATTTTCCGTCAACGATTTCCGGGACACTGGAAGTACGGGGGACATGAATCTTTGTAGGCATGTAGCCCTAGAACTTTTTGAGCGACTAGAACCTTTTGGTCCCCAAGGGCCACCCCCCCCGCTTTGCCAGGGTCCGTCAAAGAGGGGGAGACCGGCAAATGTTTTTGCTGAATAACTCAATGAACGTTTCACCCAATGACATGAAATTTTTGTGATATGTCGGAGTTACAGAGACGTATCGACTCAGCCCATAAACACTCATTTGAAGCATAGCGCCACCTAGTGATATGGGTAAATGCAAAAATTGGTATTTTGAGTTGCCAATATCTTGGACCGAGAAGGTGGGAACTGCACAAAATACGTCCTGCATGATCACCACAAAGACCTCTAACATCACAGCACATGCCATACAATTTGGTCCATAGGGGGCGCTGTAATTGTACAAAATCTCATTTTGCCTATTCCTTGCCTTGACAAATCACTCCTACACACTACACAAACACACACAATGTCATTCATTCAAAACCCACATTCATGCCCACTTCCAGGAAATCATTTCCACATAAATTCTCACCTCACAACACTGCTCTTCCACACACTCATCATACCAACAGTTCCCACATTTCAATACACTGCGGCGGTCATACCATGTACCGCTATGCGGTACATCTAGTTACCATAAAGTTAACTGACTTTTAACTTCTCTTTTTCACTCTGGTCGCCCAGTTCGCTTTGCTGCCGGTGAGTTTGCTTTGTTCGCCCAATTCGCCGACTCTCAACAGAGAAATAATGACTTCTGCTCTTTTGCTCTGGTTGCTTTGGGCGCTTCTGACGTGAACACAGCTTTAGAGCCTAGAGGTACTTCTGGACCTCACAGAATATGACATAAAAGAGACTAATAAGAGGAATGACCAAGTAACTTCTTCTTCTTCTCGTCCTTTTTATAGTGTTTTTTAAATACTTGAAGTCACAAAGCAGCATTTCTGTCTGCCAGAGTGTCATACAGCTTGTCGCACACATCAAAAAATGTGAAACACGCAGATGTCGTCGCTTACTCTGATTGGATAGCAGCTCACTGTTATCACAGAATCTAGCTAAAATTAATAGGTAAACATGCCACATGAATGATTTTACATTGGTTTAGCATTAATGCCATAAACATTATGAATATGTCATTCAATATATGTCATTGTTAGGTTAAACCTAAAACATAAACTGATACTGTTAAAAATCTTGGTGTGTTTATTGACAGTGCACTAACATTCAACAGTCACATGAAAGCAATCACTAAATCTGCATTCTATCACCTAAAAAACATTGCTAAACTTAGAGGCCTTATGTCAAAACAAGATCTAGAAAAACTTGTACATGCCTTTATTTCCAGTAGGGTTGATTACTGTAATGGCCATTTTACTGGCCTTCCTAAAAAGACCATCAAACAGCTTCAACTGATCCAAAATGCAGCAGCAAGGGTTCTTACAAGAACAAAAAGATCTGACCACATTACTCCAGTTTTAATGTCCCTGCACTGGCTCCCAGTAAGTTATAGAATTGACTTTAAGGCATTGCTTCTTGTGTTTAAATCATTAAATGGGATGGGACCCAATTACCTATTTGATATGTTTCAGTTATACGCACCAACTAGGTCTCTGAGATCACTTCAGAAAAATTTGGTGGTAGAACCTGTTGTTAGAACAAAATGTGGGGAAGCAGCTTTCAGGTGCTACGCTGTAAAGCTCTGGAACCAACTTCCAGAAGACATTAAAAATGCTCCTACTGTTGGCAGTTTCAAATCTAGACTTAAGACCAAACTGTTTTCAGATGCTTTCTGTTAATGATTCCTACTAATTTTATTTTTATTTTGTGTATTTCTTATGCTTTTATATGTTTTATCTACCTGTGAGATGCGTGAGGAACACCTGAGTGTGTGAAGCGCATGGCTGCGCTTCCCGAAGGGGAAGGCAATGTGATGGAGTGACCATCACTAGAGTTGTGGGTGTGCTCTGACCCGAAGGGGAAGTCAATGTGATGGAGTGAGCATCACTAGAGTTGTGGGTGTGCTCTGACTGCCACCCCAACGAGCCTGGCTCTTTGGCGTTGTGGTCAGGGCCCCCGCTTAGTAACCCAGAGACCTGGTTTCGAGTCCCGGTGGGGTGCCCGGTGGGGTGACTTCTCCTCCCCTTCGCTACAACTGGTGTCAGAATTGGGATGGCTTGCTATGAGGTCATCGGAGTTCCAGCCACTGTATGAGAAGTATGGTGGGAGATACATGATGGACACCTGAGTGTACGTTGGCGTTGCGGTCAGAGCCCCCGTTTAGTACCCCGGAGACCAGGGTTCGAGTCCCAGTGGGGTGACTTCTCATACCACATAATGATTTTACTTGTTTGCTTTTACACTCGTTTTACCTTTTATGCTTCTACCACATATTGATTTTACTTGTATGCTTTTACACTTGTTTTACCTTTTATACTTCTACAATTACTTTATCTTTTATGCCTTTATATATTGTCCTTTGCTTTTATTTTTGTGAAGCACATTGAATTGCCGTTGTGTATGAAATGCGCTATACAAATAAACTTGCCTTGCCTTGCCTATAAAACATTACCTTAATTTTTGTAAGTTGGTTCAAAGCAGCTCTTTCTGAAATACAACAGGTCACTCCGAGTTGCATATTCATGCGTCATGTGAAAATGTTCTTCTACCCCAATTGCCTCATCAGTCAATGAAAGAAAATAGGCAGAAAAAAACGAGCGTACAAGGAAAATGCAAACAAAGTGACGTATGTTTGTTAAATAGAAAAAGCCATGCCACAGTTGTGATTACCACAGGAGTCTCGTTGCAGCACACATTCACTTCGCCAAACATATATAAGTATGTGTGTTTGTTTAGAACGTTTATATCTTCTATTTGGAGTGCTGACCGAATGGGCTTTGAATGATTGCTGCCTGTGATTAGCATAGCCAATAACCTGTCATTCTCCTGCTCCATCTCCTTCACCAATCTAGAACAGCCTGTAATAAGAGCACTAAAGCATTTTTTTTTTACCAAAACCGGTTCACAGGGCATTTATTACAGTTTTTCTCCACTAGTTTTGCTCATTTCTTGAAACAGAAATGGCATTCTCACAATAACATGTACAAATCCCCAAACCACCTTGCAACTGTTCACAACAGAATGGCATCATAAGGGATAATATCCTTCTAAGTGAATGGAAATGAGCCAAAGCAACTGAGAAGGATCTTTGCAATGTTGATGGTACTGACTCTTCATATGGGAAAGGAATCTAGTTTTGGAGCATGTATGAACAGTTCTGGGAGAGATATGAGCTTTTGCTAGTGAGCTGTAATGTTCCGCAGAACTGTAAGACTGTTTGGCCAAATGATCGTATAGTTTTAAGAATGTAATTTCTGTTTCAAGAAGTTAGCCAAACTGTAAAAAATTGTAATACTAGAGACCACCGCAAAATGAATGAAAAAAGTTGGAGTTGCTGCAAAAATTTTTCCCTTTGTTTTTTTTTTTTTTTTCACCGATTTTCGTCAACGATTCCCAGGACAAACATCACTATGTATAGTGAATGTTTGTAGGCATGTAGCCCAAGAAGTTTGTGAGCGAATAACGCCTTTTGGTCCCCCCAGGCCCACCCCCCCCCCCCCCCCCCCCCCGCTGTGCCAGTGTCCGTTAAAGATGGGGGAGACCGGCAAATGTTTTTGCTGAATAACTCAATGAACGTTTCACCCAACAACATGAAATTTTTGTGATATGTCGGTGTTACAGAGACGTATCGACCAAGCCCATAAACGCTCACTTGAAGCATAGCGCCACCTAGTGATATGGGTAAATGCAAAAATTGGATTTTGAGTTGCCAATATCTTGGACCGAGAAGGTGGGAACTGCGCGTCATGCACGATCACCACAAAGACCTCTAACACCACAGAACATGCCATAAAATTTGGTCCATAGGGGGTGCTGTAATTGTAGAAAATGTCATTTTGCCTATTATCTAGAGAATGCTTACGTTTACAACAATTTTTTTTATCGTAAAATCTATTGACCCTCACGCATTGAAAACACTGGTCGACGCCCACTTCCAACGAGAACAATTTCCGTGAAATTTTAATATTGCGAAAACGAATCTGAACGAACTCGTCAAAGGCCGTTCATGTGAATCTCACCAAAGTTGATATATGCCATCTATAGACAATGCTGACAAAACGTTATCAAAGGATTTATCTTGAGATAAACCGTTTCGAAGTTACACGTCAATGAACATTTAACACGTAGTTTAAATTCTTCAAAAGTCCATATCTTGGCTTTTAATTGCTGAAATGTGGTCAAAGTTGACATGCCATCTCTAAACAGCTTTCTTTTCATGTGTACTAAATTTTGTGACATTTCCTCATAGGGGGCGATGTTTAGCAGTAGCAGTTTTTGTTAAATAACTCAGCAACAATTTTGCCCAAGACAACGATTTTGTGTTAGTACGCTGGTGTTACAGAGGTGTATCGACCCAGCCCATAAACACTCACTTGAAGCATAGCGCCACCTAGTGATAAGGGTAAATGCAAAATTGGGATTTTGAACTGCCAATATCTTGGACCGAGAAAGTGGGAACTGCACAAAATACGTCATGCACGATCAGCACAAAGACCTTCTATAGGGGGTCCATAGGGGGCGCTGTAATTGTACAAAATCTCATTTTGCCTATTCCTTGCCTTGACAAATCACTCCTACACACTACACAAACACACACAATGTCATTCATTCAAAACCCACATCCATGCCCACTTCCAGGAAATCATTTCCACAGAAATTCTCACCTCACAACACTGCTCTACCACACACTCATCATACCCAGTTCCCACATTTCAATATAGTGCGGCGGTCATACCATGACCATCTAGTTTTTTAGCGTGCTTTCATTTGCATTTCTTCTACTGTTTTGACCGTTCAGACTCCAAGCAGGGTGTAAGTAGTGCAACAGCAATGAGGAGTGATATTACAAACACCTCACGCTGATCTAACTACAAACACGCCGCTACGGGAGCACCTCATTCAGTAAAAAAAAGAACATTATGAGCACACACAGTCTCTCTCACACACTCACACACAAACACACACACATGCACGCATGCTCACAGAAAACAAAAGGCAAGCAGCAAAAAAAGAACCAACAAGAGAACAAAAAGAAAAAGAGCGAGCGAGCGAGAAAGAGATGGAGAGCGAGAGAGAAAGAAAGAACAAACTGGAAAAACCTGGTTCCCAGCCCCAGTGTCGTTCGTGGAGCTCTCACGCAAAGCAAAGCAAAGCACGTACTGAGAGACCGGCAGTCGCATGCCAGCATCACCGACACGCTCTCAGGTGTGCTGCTGTCACGCAAAGCAAAGCAAAGCAAAGCACGTACTGAGAGACCGGCAGTCGCATGCCAGCATCACCGACACGCTCTCAGGTGTGCTGCTGACACGCAACAAACACACACGCACAGCTTGCTGTCATCCATTTGAACACACGGGGTCCGCTTCCAGGGCCAAAGAGGGTCTTCCTCGAAAGGACCACCATGGTCATAGGTGACCATAGGTGTAGCCACGGGCAGACTAGGGTGGGCCTATGACCTCCCACCTATCAAACAGGCCCACCCAACCAGAAGCCTTTCTTTACACTGAGTTCAAGAAGGTAGGTGAGCTTGTGGCCAGAACGCAGCAGCAGGTCTGGTATTCAAACAGCCCAAAAGGGCGCATGTCACTCCGCTTTTCGTCAACCTGCACTGGCTCCCGAACATCACTATTATCACAAGGCCTTGACCCTAGCCTACAAAGTTACATCAGGATCTGCCCCTTCTTATCTCAGGGTCAGAATATAAAGGCTTACGCCCCTTCCAGGGCGTTGCAATCCTCAAATACGAACCATCTGGGTATGACCTCTCCTCACTCTAAACTGTTCTCCGTTGTTGTCCCTCAATGGTGGAACAAGCTACCAGTCGCTACAAGCAATCCCTCTCAACCTTTAAGAAGCTTTTGAAGACTCTTCTTTTCCAAGACTGTTTCCCTTAGTAACAAAACTAACCTCTGCGTCCACAAAAAGGTCACATTTGGCAAACCGTCAGCAATGACCAGAAACATGAGTAACTTTAAAAGCCTGATGAGTTTTGATGTCTGATAAGTGACATACTGATTCTGTGAGAGTTGGAAGCCCAGTCACCCTTCGTCCAGT
>CM050207.1:14577282-14592282 GCA_027475355.1 Coilia nasus
TGCGTAGGATGGTGATGGGGGCTTTGGTGGTACTCACCTCTGCGTAGGATGGTGATGGGGGCTTTGGTGGTACTCACCTCTGCGTAGGATGGTGATGGGGGCTTTGGGAGTCACCGGTCCTTTATCCTCAGCTGGCAGAGTGGACAGCTTGCCCTCACTGAGGTTATTCACAGCCCCTCTGACTTTGGGAATGTCCAGGATCTTAAGGTCTTTGATGTCCACAGCACTGTGTGACAACAACAAGTAATGTCAAACAATATTAAAAAAAAAAAAAAAAAAAACAGAATACACACTGACTATCAGGCACATTATATGGCAGAGGAGCATATGGTTTAGTAACAAACATGGATTATTAAGTCAGAGTGGGATATCCCCTCGACAAGCTTCATTGCTTTGACTTTACTTTTTTGCCTAGAAAACTAGCACTTTTACGATGGTTTTACCACCTAGGCCTCCTCTATCTGGGCTGGTCAGCAAAAACAAATACTCAAAAATTAGGCTACCCACCAGAGTATTTTTGTATGATTCTTTCAGTCCCTACCTAAACGAAACTTCAGGAATAGGACATCTGATGCCATTGTGGAATGGCTGTCTCAGAGAGATGGTCTGACCGTGTGGGTCAACAGCAGAGACCTCTCCCTGGTATATACCAAGCGTGGCTCCACAATTGATGGACACAAGGCTACCCAACCAGTCCGATGCCATGGCACATAGTCCTACGAGATAAACAACCCCACAATTTGAGAGAGAGCAACAGTTGAGATGATGTGCAGCCTAACTTTTTTGTAATCTAAATACTGTGCTCAGAGAGAATGCTGATTGATGCTTCAGTCATTATCGTATTAGACAGTTGGCCGATTATGTCGCAAACAAATGTACAAAGTGTAAGACTTAACGCAAATTTTAAAAAGTTTAAAGTGGCATCTTCGCAAAAACATAATTGCATCTGTTCTGTAAACATTCCCGTCTCGTTTTGTGTGTAGCATCGCATAAAGCCAATTCTGCGGTGTCATTTCGCCACCGTACTTTCAAAAACAACATGCTAACTTTACACTTCAAGCTTTTGAAGTTGCGGTCGCTCTTAAGTTTCCTCATTGAGTGATATCAGGTGAACAAGCACCATTGGTTAAGTCTCACTCTACCTAAACTGAGATCAAACACAGCTTACACACTTAGGCTAGACAGCATTAGTCTGGCACAAGCTTTCGAACTCGAATGCAAGTTCTGTTATAACTAAGTCTTGAAAATGAACAGCATACCTCTCAATATAGGCTATAATTGATGAAATACACTCAGACTTTGCTAACTTGTAGGCTACCTAAACTACACTCACTATCATGCAGCGTCAGTGTGCACCATTCCTTCAACACAAAGCATACGTCACTTCCAGCGTATGGCAGCTTGTTCTTTTTTAATCTCCCAATTGTAGAGGTGGTCTCATATCTATATGGCCCACGTATAGACTACCTTCTTCATTTTGATTTAAAGTGAAAACTACGTTGTGTTTTTGTTGGGAAAGGATTTCTATTTCTTTGAAAATATTTTGTATTCAATTGTTCTTTGTACTAATTTTCTAAAATGTAGAAGCCTGAAAAATATGGCAGGTGATCTTTTAGGTAATTTTTTTTCTGTTGTCCCAATATGTGTTAATAAGTAGGCTATGTAATGTAGGTTTGTTAACAGGGTAGCCTACCTACAAAGAAAAATCATTGCGTTTTAAAAGAACGAAAAAGAAATTCGGTGTAAAATGAAAATTGGCATGTTAAAACGTCATACCGAGTTGGTATGTTTGCTGATGAGCAAAATTGAGTTAGCCTGTTACATTCAGAACTTAACTATTTTTTACTTTTAAAAAACTGTTCTTACATGCAGTAGTTTGCAGCTGTTTCTCGTCGCCACCATGATGAAAGTCCAAACAAGTCGATTGTACTACCTCTCCCCCTATTCTTCCTGCTGGTTCGTGTTCGTCAATCGACTCGTGCGGACTTTTATCATGGCGCCGACAACAAACTACAGCAAGGTACTGCCTGTCAAAACTGTTTTATTAATAAATGTTGTGTACACTTACAAAGTTCTCAGTGCCTCAATTTGAATGTTGTAACCTTTGTTGTGCTACTGATGGAGTGTGGAGTTTCTTAGAGCTGTTTTAATGGTTTAATAATAGCGTAATCTTCATGCTTCGTCTAAGGGCACCTACCACTTCCATTGTTAGCCTTCTGGGACAAACAGTAAAAAATAGTAAAGTTCTGAATGCAACAGACTAAATCAAATTTGCTCCTCAGTACACATACCAACTCGGTATGATGTTTTAACATGCCAATTTTCATTTTACACCAAATTTCTCCTTTAAGTGAGTGAATTACTATTGTGTCTTGTGTAAAATGTTAAATAGGCTATGAACAAATTCATATACACATTTCCAACTTGCTTTTTTATTTATTTATTTATTTATAAATACATAAACAAGTTAAAACACATAGGATAAATGAATGATTAGCTTGTTTTATATTCTTCAAAGTTTCACAGCTCAATGGCTTTAAAAAATAATAATAATAAAATAACATTTAAAAATCCTTCATTGTGTGCATGATTTTACACTTCTTTCATTTACAACCTGAAAATACAGCAGATAATCAAAATTGCAGGAAAAATACAAAACATAAGAAGTCCAAATAAACCCCTCCAGGCATATCATAACCTGACAGTGAACAGCCAAATACAAGTATATATATATATATATATATATATATATATATATATATATATATATATATATATATATATATATATATATATATATATATATATATATATATATATATATATGCATACATAGCATGTCACTTTAAGAATTACATTTTTACAAAATAGCTTCAGTGTTTTAAAACTCACCTGAATTTTTCAGAGAAGTAATGGGCAGCCATAAATGATTCACACACACACAAGTCCTATAAGAATAGCCTATGTGTACTATCTGAGTACGAGTAGTCCTCGGTACAATTTAAAAAGGCACTTGTATGTCATCTGCTACAACCATCGTAATATAATGGGGTACGGGAGGAGGTGGGGGGCACATTGCCTATAATACAGTATTTTACCCTTCTGTGTGTCTTTTTTGTTTACAATACAAACTTTCTCCATTTCACATGAAAGTGACCCTTCTTTGTTAGCTGCTTAAGTTGTCCCTGCTACAGGTACTTTTAACAGTGTAGGCTTGTTTGGCCTGTGCTTGGAAAATTGGTTTACAACTAAATATGAGCAAAACATTTGCTTTCCTCTACAGGATACTTAAATTACAGCATTTCACTCTGTGTGTGTGTGTGTGTGTGTGTTTGTCTGAGTGTGTGTGTGTATGTGTGTGTGTTCCTTGGTAGCATTTCACTCATATAGATTAGATAGATCCCCTGCAGGTTTTACAGTTACTTAAAAGCAAATGATTTAGTTCAGTCTATGAAGCTATTTTATCCATACTCCTCTTTACAAAATGCCCTTTTTGTTAGCAGTTTAATTCGTCCCTGCTACAAATACACTTAACAGTGTAGGCTTGCTTGGCCTGAGCTGGGAGAATTGGTTAAATGTGAGCGAAAATTTTGCTTTCCTCTACAGGATATGTAGATTAGAGTATTTCACTGTGTGTGAGTGTGCGTGTGCATATGTGTGTGTGTGTGTGTGTGCGCATGCGCTTGCATGCACGTGCTTGTCTGAGTGTGTGTGTGTGTGTGTGTGTGTGTGTGAGTGTGTGTGTGTGTTCCTTGGTAGCATTTGACTCATATAGATTAGACAGATCCTCTGCAGATTTGACAGCTAGTTCAGTCTATGACAGCATTTTTTTCCATACTCCTCTTTACAAGACGCCCTCTTGTAATGTAACTGTACAATGTCTGATTTCACAACTTTTTAGAAGTTTTCCACCTCATCTCAATGTGACTGCCTAATCGGAAGCGAATTCCTTGAGAACGCTTTATCATAGACTGCATTTAGCAAAGATAAATAGTTGTGTGTACCCTGTTACACGAGTCCCTTTTTGCTGCCCTGGCTGGAACAAAGCCGGCATATCACAGCAAATAGGATTTTTTTTAAACATACGCATAGAGGTTTGCACCCACTGGGAAGGAAAGGACCAAACAGAATGGATGTGAGCACACTCTCTGTTGAGATGCCTCCCGCCTACCCCCCCACACCTCTCCCTCGTTCAGTTCTCGTCTCGCTGGCGTAGCGTGGCGCGCAGCTGACACCGCTTGTGCTTCATGGTGAGGCCATACTCGGGTGTCATGTCCAGCTCCTGCCCCGGAATCTTCTGGAACTGCAGGTGCTGCACGAGGATGGCGAGAAAGAGGAAGACCTCGGCACGGCCGATGGCCTCACCGATGCAGCGCCGCTTGCCCGCACCGAAGATCAGCACCTTCTCGCCCTCCATCTTGTTCAGCTCGGCACCGTCGGCAGACAGGAAGCGCTCTGGTGAGAAGGAGGATGGGTCCTTCCACAGCTCACTGAGAACAAGAGTCACAGGAGGTGCATGGTGAGACTCACTCACTGACTACAGATGTATCTTTCTGTTGTCATTTATGTTGATATAATGACACAATGAATTAGATCTGTAAAATCACTGGATCATCTATGGATGACAGGCAGTTGTTATGTGATATTTCCCTACTAACCAAACAGAAAAAAACAGACAAAACAACTAAGGCTATCTAATACAATTAATACAATTTTATTTAATATTAGAAACTTACGGATCATGGTTGACTTGATACTGATTGATAAACACACAGGTGTTTTTGGGGATGAAATATCCATTCAGGGATGTGTCTTTGGAGGTACTGTAAATGCAATGCTGTGGTTAGAATATACAATATAGACAATATACATTCACAGATATACAATATAGTTATCCAGTGGCGTTTCTGAATGAGGCTATGTCTTACCAGTGAGGGATAGTGAAAGGCAGGAAGGAAGAATGACGGAACAGCTCCAGAATAAAAGCTTCCAAATAAGGGAGTCTGGACTTGTCTGACAGACATGGGGTTCGGTCCATTCCAACTTTTTCCTCTGCACAGAGAGGTAAAAGAAAACGTCAGTACTAGGCATCTCTACCCAGGGTGGCGATCATTAGAAGGAAATAGCCATATCTAATGCCAATGTTCATGGCCCAAGGCTGTAACAGTAACAACCCTGGATGTAACTATACTCACTAATTTCTTGGTGAAGTCTCTCCTGGATTTCTGGATGGGCCACCAAATACACAACCGACCATGACAGAGCCGTGCTGATGGTGTCAAATCCTGTAACAACATCACATAATGTCATGCTTTTTGTTCTCTAGAATATCACAGTCACAAGATCATGTTGTAGTTTAAGAGGAAGTGTGTAGCTTTCATCCAAGGTGACTTACAACATTAGAATATCAATTTTATAGCAATATTATATTTGAAATCAACACAATTGACAGAAAGGAGTAATAGAAAAAAAGAACACTTTGCTTATTCACCTGCACCAAAGAGGTCATTCACGATACCAACAATTTTCTCATCGGACACTGCCACATTTGAGTTTTCATCCAGTTTCCTGTCCTCACAGTGGTCAATGAGGGAGTCTGTGATGTCACGAATGTTATCCTGCAACAGAACACAACTTGTGTGAGTATCAGAAGTCGATGTATTGATACATATATCTGAGTGTCCAGTTTTCTTGCTCTGTGACACACACTGACCTTGTCATAGGTGTCATAGTGCTCTCGCACAATCCTCTGCACGAACTTGTTGAAGCGGGCATTGATGTCAAAGAACTTGGCCATGGAGGCGCTGGGCAGGAAACGCAGCATGGGAATGAAGTCGGCGGGGTTTCCGCTGCCCACCACCTGCCCAAACTCGTCACTCATGTTCACCAGGCTCAGCAGCTCCTGGTCGTCGTGGCTGTACCGCCGGCCGAAGCACATGCCGCAGATGACATTGGCCACCGACACCACGATGTGGCGGAAGGGGTCGAAGCTGCCGCTGGCGTCCATCACGGCCCGGAGGCGCTCCACCAGGTACAGGCCCTCCTTGCTGATGTGCTCCTCCAGGACACAGGAGTAGGCGGGGTTCTCGCCCTCCAGCGTGGAGAAGGAGCGCAGGGCCGTCATGGCTAGCTTACGCCGGGCACGCCACACGCCAGCCTGGTCTGAGCTGAAGGCCAGGCTCTTGCCGTCGTTGATGAACTGGAAGCTGTAGAGGTCGGGCCGGCTGGCGAAGTCCTCGCCCTGCTTGATGAGTGCCTGCCGGACCACGTCCACGCCACTGATGACCACCACGGGCCGCATGCCAATCTGGATCTGGTAGACATGGCCGTAGCGCTTCGTCATTGCGCTGAGGCTCAGGTGAGGCTTGTTGCCGAGTTCCAGAACATTCCCAATGATGGGGAGGGGCCTTGGTCCCGGAAGCTGCCGCAAGCCCTGTGGGATCTTTGCACGGAGCTGAAGAAATAGGTACACTACACACACTGTTGCCACGGCGACAAGGCTCTCAGAAACTGACAAAGCCCCCAGCAAAGGCAAGACCAGAAGTGCCATTATTTAATTAATTTCTTTCCTAAAATATTTTTTGAGCAGTCAAGGATGTTCCTGGTGATGTGATGTGTCTGTTGGGGAGAAATTTGTTGATATTTTAAAAAATGAGAAATAAAAACTGTGAAGTTATATAAAGCATTGTCTATCTCATTCAGTCGCAGTTTCTATTCACACGCGGAACTTGAAATCATGCGCACTGGCATGTTGGTGCGGCTGTGGAGACACGCGCCTGAGAAACTTTTCGGTCTTACCAACTCTGATTCTTATATTCGGTGTAAATACCAAATAAACGCATTTCAATCTGGGTCTTTGCAATTGTGCAAAAGGACAGTTGGAACATTAGTCCTCGCTATCATACAATCACTATTTGGCTACTATACAAATCTGTATGATTTGAATTTGCGTGTTACATGAAATACTGTTATTCTGTATCAGCACGACAGATTCATATGCCTTTAGTGTGCATAACTCACCCTGGCTAAAAATAATAATAATTCTAAAAGCATTAGGCGAACACCTGAATTAAGCATACGTCTATAGCCAATCAATGCAACTGATAAGATTTATTGTACTGAACGCTTTAGTATAACAAACAAACTTACCCGATATGAACGTGATCACGCAACAGGTGCAATTCCGTGTGCTAGTGTACGATCCCACTGCAGAAGAAAAGTCCAAAGTGTTGCTTTCCTAGAAAATCTAGGAATGGTAACACTGTCAGTTCTTTTATAGAGCGTTAACTGGTGCTATTGGTTGATGCTGCGTGACGTAACTGAAGGAGCCGCAAACAGATAACCAAAGGTAGCGCAGAAAAGAGGACAGATTACAAGGCAATTATGAAAACATGTCACAGTCTTCAGTCTGTGTGTCGTGCTTTGATGAAACGGCAATAAAATTAAATTTCCCTAACTTCAGATAAGATGGACAGATTACATGCACAGTACCTTCAATTAATCGGCACAGTTGATCCTCTGAGTAATTGCATAGGGTGCTTAAGGCACTATAATATTCGTGCACCATAATGTCATATTCCGCGTATTAAACGTTTATTTGGGTATAACCATTACATTGCGACTGTAAGATTACATTTTAGAAAGAAATAGAAAGAAGAAAAAACTGATGGGCCCTAGCAGTTTTTAGCCAACTGTATTTAGTATGTATGAGAGCAGGCAACTAATGGCATATCTTAAATGTGTAGGCCTATGTAACCATCACCGAATAATTTGCGATTATTCACCTTTCTAATAAGGGAACAAAGCCAGTCTAACAAGGGCATTTCCACGTCGGTAGTGGTAGGCTATAACAAAATGTGACATTTTTAGTTGCATGAAATCAATGCTTCAGTCCTCTTCTCGTGTTTTGGAATAATAACTATTTAAAAAAAAAAACCAACTATCAATGGCATCAACTGACTTAACCATATACAACGGTGATTTATTGTGCTAAAATGCAAATCAAATTTAGCCTATAGGCCAGTTTCGTATTATTTGTATTTAGACTGTATATAGGTTCGTGTTGTTAAGAGTTATTAATGGCCATACAATGTTGTTCAGAGGAAGTGATTAGACATAAATACTGTAGTCCTGTTTCCTTTGGCAAGAGCCCCACATTGAGCAACAGGCTTCCATGGCGTGCAAAGAACTTCATGCCCCGGAGAGTTTTTAATCAAGGAACTCGTCTTTGACAGTTGGATAAATCTCAGTCATGTCATCTTGAAAAAACAGTAACGATGTGTCAAAGTTATATGTTAGCATAAAGACAAACAAACAAACATAACAAAGCAATAATGGGAAAAGCGCTACACAATTACACGTTTACAGTCCAAAGTGTTAATGGGGCAATTCTTTGTACGGTGGTCTTTGAATGCATTTATTATTTATTTATTATTTGAGTATTTTTATAGTTAGCGTTCGGGGTATGTTTAACACCTTTTATTTTCTGATTATTTCTGGGAAAACAAACTGTACCTTCAATATCTATAGCTGATGTTTTAACAAAATACTTTTACTAAAGCGGGGTTAACTCTGCTTTGCTCTTGAGAATACTGTATTTTCTTAATGGCAAATCCATTTTTGCTGAATTGCTTAATAAAGTCATAAAATCTTGTCTGGTGGACAGGCTTTGCGTGTCTTGTTATCACGGCCGGTAACAAGTTGTGATAAAATTGTCAGATGCCATAGCGTGCATGCACCTGTTAGCACTCTAGTTAAAGATTGGCCAGTTGCGTGAGAGTGCCTCAGCTAAGCCCTCGCCTGCCCCCAACCTGATTTTTGGTGCTGGGGGGAAGAGGCTGTCAGCAACGCAGAGGTTAAAGGGTAAATGAGGTCAGTAAACGGAGCCTCTACCTGCATGCTGGGATGAAATAAACTTTCTTTGAACATAATAGGCGCCTGTCAGCCAGTCCCAAGTCCCCTCAGATTGTCAACTGGCTAAAGTGACTGACTTGTAGCCTACCTAGGCTACTCGAATTCAGCATGTCACTGATATACTGCAGCCTACATGAGTTGGATGGAGGATAGAAGGTCAGTAAGGTTATTTAATTCTGAAATCTGTGCAGACCAACACACGCCCCTCCCCCCTCCTTTTTATCCTTTCTTCAGCCTTCAGCTTACTGCAATGCCTCAGCATACACCGCAGCACACGCCGCCTTTTAGCAGTGCTGTTTGATGCGTCTGTCTACTACCGCGGTGTCGACCACCCGCCGCAGCCTTTTCTATCAAGTAGCGCCTCCCTGGTCCTGGGGTTCGCGTGAGAAAGCGGAGCTACCACTCGGAGGGGTGGGCTCGTCGTTCGGGACAATCCTAAATCTGCTTGGTCAGTCACGCGAAGGCAGCAGCCTCTGGAAAGACACAGGGGTCTTAAACTAGTAGAACAAAGAGCGCAGGACGTGAGGCTTTTTTTCTACAGCATGGAGGTGCACATATTTTCGCGTCCATGGCTTCTGTAAATGCGAGGATCTTGGGCTTTGGAGTCATGCGATCTGCCACTCAAAGTTCTAGCAGGCAGGCAAACGGCAGGGCTGAAATCAGCGACTGAAATACCCCCAAAAGCCGTTGCCAAGGCAGAATAAATTGTGCCAAAATTGGCAGGTCCCGTTGCGTGTGAACTGCAGAGTCTAATTCTTTCACTTGTACCACATGAATCTGATAAAGGAAACATTTGCCACGCTCTTGGTTACACAACAAACACGTCTTTACCCTATTCCTGTAGACACCTTGTAGGTACACCACAGTGGTGGCGACCTGGACATTAAACACTCAACAAATGAATTGATGAGGTAATGTTTTTGTATAAGACACAAAACGTTTCGAGTTAACTTAATTATTTTTGTCTTCTGACCTAATGAGTCATGATTCGGCTTTGAATTTATTTTCCAAGCGTGAAATTTAGGTATTTTTGCATTTCTTCCTGCACGTAAACTGTGTTAACTTATATCAACGTCCATTTGCTACAGTAGTGTCAAAGTCAAAGTGTACTTTATTGTCAATTTACTATGTAACAGGCATTACACAAAGGACAGAAATTGCGTTTCACCAGACACCAAATGTGCAATTTAAACTAAAACACGCACACACGCGCAGGTACACATGAAGTGTATACAGACATCAACAAATAGACACAAGACCTACGCTACGAATAAGAAAGAAGTCTGAGGTAGCTCTTCTTTGTGGTGAAGGTGAAAATTGAAATATGCAACGTGCAATATGTAAGGTGTATGTACTGTTTTGAATGTCAGAATCTTTTGCACAGTCGCATGAAGACATTTGAAGCCATTAAGTCTTCTGAGGTGAAGCAACATAAATGCACCCTTCATGTAGGATGTGACATCTTGTGTCTAGTAATTTGAATGTTCTCCTAAATGACCACCCTTGAGACATGTTTTTCACATCCATATATTTACTTTTTTTACCCTTTTACTTTTAATGTGTTGGTGCAAATAGTTGGTAATGAGCAGGAAGTAGTAAATTTTGGAAGTAAACGGTGGTTGTAAGTGAATTGTGGAAGTACATTTTGGAAATTTGGGTAGCAGGTAGTTAAACTGCGGACACACGCTAAAGGATTGATCACCTTTAGTGGGGCCGCCTCAGGGGAGGGTGTACAGTGAATAAAGGCCCGAAACACCCGTTGATCCTGAGGTACACTGCTGAGGATGTGTCCCACATAGTGTATGGATAATTGTAATGGCTGTAGTTAGGAAAGCCTGAAGTGTGGTACAATGGGTGCTCTCCCCACATGTGCAAGTGTCTTGTATTTTTATGTATTTATCTAGTTATTTTAATTGTTAAGGAAATGTTGGAGGAAACTGCAAAGGCTTGCCAGGGGTCCTGGATGAGATGCATGTTGTTGGCATGGTGAAAGCCATGGGGGAAAGCGATAGGTAGGTGCTGCTGAGTGGATCATGTA
The DNA here is from genome assembly GCA_027475355.1 of Coilia nasus. Lineage (NCBI taxonomy): Eukaryota > Metazoa > Chordata > Actinopteri > Clupeiformes > Engraulidae > Coilia > Coilia nasus. The sequence continues at coordinate 14,588,234 of CM050207.1, forward strand.
AACGGCCCCAGCAGCCCCAGTCACTGTAACGGTAGCCGGCTGGTTCAGGTTAACCCTTGTTGAGCATCTGTCTGTACGGCTCCAGTTGGCCATCCCCTCAGCTGCTCTGTCCTGTACAGCTCACATGAGATTGCGTGAATAGCTGTAGTCAGCGGCCAGTTGTGCGTGTTACACCTGGGAGTAGGGACTAACAGCCTGAACTATTTACTTGATTATAGATAGTGTAGGGGTAGGTGTAATAGCTATAGTTTCTCCCGAAGGTGCTCTTCCTGCATGCACAAGTACTTTGTGTTCTTTATAAAAAAAACTTGACAACGTTTTCCTAATCAGGACCAATCTTGGAACTGAGTTTACTGGAATCTGTTCATTTAAATGTACTTGCATATTTCATGAAATGCAAGTCGGCCTACTGACCTTTTTTATCAAAAAAATATTACAAAACACATTTTATATTTAATCTAAGACCAAAAAAAAGTTTGCATTTGAAGTAGCCTTTCACTCTGGCCTTTATTTTTTTTACACAGTGGCCTCTAAATTATGAAACTGTGTGGCCCCTGAATTGGGAAATTAATGTGACAAGGGAAAAACAGCAAATCTCCAAAGCTAATGCGTGTCAGTGATAATCATCTCCAGTGTAACCGTGAGAGTGCCTCTCCGGGCAGGCAAAGCCTGAGTCCTCTCCACAGGAATCTCCCTATAGTGGGGCGTGCAAGATGAATGGGAGTCAAACAACTGTGAACACAGAGCCAAAGCCTGCTCACGCAACAGTTAACCACCTGTCATGTTCATCTTCTTGGCCAGGTGTGTGTGTGTGTGTGTATGTGTGTGTTAAGCATGAGGGTTGCAGGCTTGCCTAACCCTTTTATTGCTAATCAACTCATTACTGCTTCATGTCTATGCCAGAGGATATTGCACGCATGCGTGTGCATGTGTGTGTGTGTGTGTGTGTTCCCTTATGGACATACCTCACAGGGTGTGCAACAGGTTTCGGTTACAGATGTGTCACGAATTTTCAGAACCATATCTATCTGCACGCGATCGGAGACACGAACAGGCAAGGAAGCAGCCTAACCTTCGTGTTTGTTCAAAAACCCGACACCCCAGCAGTTTAGTTTGCAATTACAGTGTTGTCCGCCAGCCCCCAATAAGATGAATGAGACCACCTGCATTATAGATGAAGCCAGATCACACAGTGTCCTGTAAAGGGGTATCTTGCCACGCCTGTTGCCATAACAGTGAGGTAAGGGATGCTGAGATCATATGAGGACTGCGCTTCTGTCTTTGCATGTGGTCAGAGAAGGCCAAGCCTAATAGGCTTATTAGCCACTCCAGTATGTGGCACTAGGGCCATGGCGACGGCTACCCGTGACTGATTCACTAACACATGGACCCACTACGACACGCACACACACAAACACACACACACAGTTGACCCATGTCACGTCTGGACTAAGGTGGTACAGCCTGGTGCAACATGCAATGGTGCACATTCAAACACACAACACATGCCAAGATGCCTGCACACACACTCAGACAGATAAAGAAGAATGCAGAGAGGCATTCACCTTACCATTTTACATGTATCTGTAAACCCAGACACAAATCTGAAAAAAGAAACTAATTTGCATACATGGTATTAGGTTTGTGTAGGACTGTAACATCCTGCTTTAATTTGACTGAGAAATCACAGCGACCTAACATAGAGAGTTGGTAAGAATAAAATCAACAAATTGAGTAATTTTTAAGATAATGACTCTAGTGGTGACAGAGCAGGCTGGTCCTGACACAGTCCTCTCTGTTATTAGATAACCCCTTCCATAAAGCAGAGCGTGGGAATCGTAGGTAAATAAGGTCAGAAACGCAACATCAAGATTAGTTCAGCCGTCCTCTCACTCAATACCGTTCTCCAACACGCAAGCCCACACGCGAGACAGAAAAGCTGAGTCGCGCGAGCCGTTTCCGCGGGTAGCTCACAAAGGAGCGCGAGGGGTGGGGGTGGGGGGCTGGACCAATTGTATCACCTTCCCCTCACTGATAGGAATACGCGGCAGATTAGTAAGTGAGCTAACAGGGGCCCGTCTCTCCCTCAGTCCCCCCCGCCGGGCTGCTTCATTCTGCTCGCAGCGAACAACAATAGTTGCGTGCGGAAATCTCTATCTCGGTCATCCATCTCGTTGTCACCTCACGCGCTTTGGACACGAAGGTACCACTAAACGCCACTCTTTCGCTGAGTCAGACTCGTTAAGTAGGAGAGAAAAATGAGCGCGAGGAGCTGAAGAAAAGAGGAAAAGAAAGGACAGTGTAAAGAGAAGCGTGTGGGGGAAAGAAGATAGGGAGACGCTTGTCACGCAAAACAAGTCAGGCATGAAGCACATAGTTACCCCCACACGTACACCCCCACACACGTACACCACCACCCCGCCCCACACACACACACACCGACTCGCCCTCTTGCAGCGGACCTTTTCAGGCACCACGAGGGCTCGCTCTGCGCGCATCTATGGGTTAATCATTGTGGCACAGGACCGGCATTGCGTGCAGACTGTGTTTGCTCGGGCTTTGCCAAGGGTCGCGAGGTTGTGAAGGGAGAGAGCAGAGGGGGGCATCGGCCAGTCTCGCGGGTCACCCGTTTTATCAAAACAATCAGTGGCTGTTTTTATCAGACGCACGCTACTACTTGTGTAAATAAAGAAGTTGGCAGTGGTTGAGTTGTCGGATATTCAGGCATTTTTTAAAAACTCAAATAGAAGTCGCCGATTTCAATTAGCAGGCGTCCCACAACACACATTGGTAAGTCACGACATGCACCCCAGACGTTATACTGCAGATATGTATTTTGTTCGAAAGGTAGAAAAAAATGGGACTTTGCAAATGCGTTTGCTATGGTCAGAAATGTTTCCCATCTGCGCTGAAAACGGACAACGACCAAGAACGGCAAAAGCAAACACATAAAAAGTGGATTGTTATTATGAATATTTTTACGCCCCCTTCACACATACATAGAGAGAAAGGAAACACAATACAAACAATTGAAACCTGTGAAATACCGCACATTCCGTCTCAAACAGGGGCCAAAGGAAGCTCGTTGAGGGGGTTTTGTGGACGAATGGGAAACAGGGTCCTTGATAGGGCCGCGCTCTTGGGTGTGAGCAGCAGTGCGTGAGAGCATGCGTCTGGAATGGACGGGACAATTGAGAAAACAGAAGATGTTTTTGAAAGACTATATATTTTACATATGCATAAATACAATATTGCCGCCAATTCCTTTATCTTATGTTGTAAAAATGTTGCACAAAAGGTGTAGCCTATGTGTTACTTTTTAAGGTATAATGACCCTATTGCAATTTTTTTTTTTCATGAAGGCAACAGGTGTAGCCTAGCCTAAATTGCCCACACTGCCCAAGTTTGCAAAACTGAAGCCATGCTTTTTTCTCTTTAACAGACCAGCCCCCTAGACATCCATGAAAAAAAGGAAAATATGAAAAAGAAAACATTTAACAGGGAAAGAAGTTTGTCACTGTTTCTATGCTTGCCAGTTTTTGTAGATACGGTACATCCTGTAGCCAAAAGTAGCCCACCTGTTTAGGAAATAGTGCAGTCGTCTAGCTTTGTAATTGAAGTGGTTGTGGAGACCAAAAAAATTTGATAAACGTATGGTGAAACTTGAAATTAGCTGGCAGGCACTAATTATGTGCGTGTTTAACTTTTAATTCACACATGATGAAATTACTCTGAAAATATCCCAGAGTAGATTGAGGTTCAGTTGGTTCAGTACCAAAAGAGTCAAAGGATTTTTTAATATTTTGAGGTGAGGAGGTAGACAAGTGGTGTGATATGATTTGTATTTTTAAAAGAGAGTGTAGTTTACCTAACAATAAAATGTGGCATTAAATCTTCCAAGTGAGGCTGTTGGGGTGACAGGAGTGTGGGGTGGTTTAGCACATTTGTAATGCCATATGTTAAAATAGCCAATTAGTTTGAATGTCTTCTAAAAACATGAAATGATTCCAACATTATTTTATGCATGACTGTAACCATACTGTGCCCTT
>CM050207.1:14597282-14602282 GCA_027475355.1 Coilia nasus
TCTATCAGCTTATCCTTCTCCCGTCTAGCTAATCCTCCTCCTCCTCCTCCTCCTCCTCCTCCTCCTCCTCCTCTCCGCTGGCTTCTGTGACAGAGGCAGATCCCATCAGAAAAGTTATGACTGAAATCAGCCTGTGTTTTTTGTTTGGGTTTAGCAAAGAAGACAAAGATTCATAAAATGTTCTCATGGTCAAATAGTAAAACCAGCTTGGTTAGTTGTGTTGTCGAGACCTGATTGTTCATAATGACATGTTAAGGTGTTTAAAAGAACTTTTAACTTAGAAAGAGCACATTGTTAATTAATTACACATTGCAAGAACCATTTTGTTAGGGTGGTGGGACCTCTATGGTAGGCATGCCTTATCTAAATGTATGTTCCCAACATGGTTAAATTCACATCTGTTGCAAAGGTGTGTGTCACACACAGAAGTCAAAAGTGCAGGGGGCTTTGAGGATGAACTCCTAGAAAGCAGTCTGGAATGTGCTTCATTTTACCTAATAAAGCACTTTGTGCACTTATGCAAAATCATCAAATGTAATATTATTATGTTAGATCAGATTGTATTAGAGAAGATGAGGTGATTTAACTTTATTGTTATTGTGTACAAAACAGAGTAGAGGTACAGTATCCACATGGAATGTCCACACAGAATTTCCTGTCAGTGGAAATCACAGAACAGTCCAATCTGAACGACACAACTTCCTGAGTGTTATACAACTTCATGCTGTGACACACATATCACACGAAGCATGTCTGTGTTTTCACCTTATCTGTCCCATCTCTCGATCTGATTAATCAACTTGCCGACAGTTCCCAGTCACTTGCACGACAGCTGTGCAGAAGCCATTTCAACGTGATTGTCAGCCAGCACACCGGCTGCTATCTACCAATTAAGTGTAAGTGTAATTACATGTGGGGGAAAAACAAGTCTGTGAGTGCTACTGTTAAGCCCCAGGTCATTGTCTTGGTTTATTATGTCAGGACACATGCCATGAAACTGCACAGAGCCTGCACCTCAGAACTTTTTAATTCAAGATAATTGAAGCGTGCAAGCGTGAAAGGGAGAGAATGAGATATACAGACAGAAATGAAAGAAAGACAGAACGAGAGTGAGAGAAAGAGAGAGAGAGAGAGAGAGAGAAAGAAACAGAGAGACAGCTAACTAAGACGTGAATTAGATACTTCATTGTTGATGTAAATATGTTAAAAAGAGAGAGGACCTATATATTTAGTACATGTTTATTACATTTATGATTAATGCAACTAAGTGACTGTCTGACAGTAACGTGAGTGTGTGTCTATGGGTGTGCGACGTGCGTACACGCGTGTTTGCGTGTGTGACGCATTGCATTAAATTCTCCATGCTGGCTTGGGCAGGACTGCAGATAGGGGCAGGATGCAGCGAAGATGCACGTACGCCTCTGGAGCTATGGGCATGACCTGGTGATGTGGTGAGGGCTTCCCCTGTATCAAAAGCCAGAGAAGAGGGACATTTTTCACATATCTGGAATATGTTACGCATCAGAGGCCACAAGGGCAGCCGAAGCCATAAAAGAAAGAAAGAAAGAAAGAAAGAAAGAAAGAAAGAAAGAAAGAAAGAAAGAAAGAAAGAAAGAAAGAAAGAAAGAAAGAAAGAAAAATAAAAACTATATTACACCTAATGAGGTCACCTGTAGCAGGCTAGAGACAGAAGTTTCCAGAAGCATGTTGGGGATGCATTACTGCAGGTTGCAACTGTTGCAACATCTCAATAAGCATCAGGCAGCAGCTGGCCTGGATGGGCTAAATGAAGTGGGTCAGGTCAGAAGAGGGCAGCAGGAAAAGAAGGAGATGGGGAAAGGGGAAAGGGGAGAGGAGGGTTGAGAGATTAATGAAGGAGAGATGATGGGGTGAGGATAAGAGGATAATGGGGCAAGATGGTGCTAAATGATAGAAGTACATCCTGTTCAATGTTGGGTGATGATTTCTGCTCATCGGCCATCTCTCTCTCTCTTTCTCTCTCTCTCTCTCTCTCTCTCTCTCTCTCTCTCTCTCTCTCTCTCTCTCTCACACACACACACACACACACACACACACACACACAAACACACACACACACACACACACACACACACACACACACACACACAGACACACACACATTTTGTCCCTCGTTCAAATGTTAATGAGCTTTACTGGCATGACTCTGTGAAGCAAATGTTGCCAATGGCAACATTAAAAAAAATACAGTACCAACAAATAACACAACAGCACTGGATAATCTCATGCATAAGACCTCAGTAATCTTAACCTTATTGTTTAAAATCCCTGTGGAGAGGAGGACGTCTCTCTCTCCTTCTTTCTCTCCTACTGTTTCTCTCTCCCTCCCTCTCTTTCTCTCTCTCGCTCTCTCTCTCTCTCTCTCTGTCTCTGTCGTATATGAGTAAAAAGACAGGTATGCTACACAGCATGTAGTTTCCTTTGGTGTGAGAAAGAGTTTAAGACCAAGCCAATCAGGTTAGTGTGTTTTTGTTGATGAGGCTGTGTGACTCATGGTTAATGTTTTAACTGCACTCATGCTCTCACTGAGACAAAGACAGAAACATATGTGTGCTCAGACATTCAACAGCAAAAGAGGACAGCTGTCAATTATCCAAAGCACACACTAACACATGCACACGAATGCACATATGCGTACACACCCTCACGCATGCACGCAGACACACACATGCACGCATGCACGCACACCCACACCCATACACACACACACACACACACACACACCAGGGGCGTCACTAGTCATATTACTGTACTGGGGCACAACTGGGACACAGATAATCAATGCGCAAAGCAAAATTTTTAGCACTTATTTATCATAAAAAATAAGTATATCATAAAATAATTAGTACTTCAAACTAAACAATCATATCAGATTATGTTGACATGCTCATCAAACATCGTAGATGTAAGATGGCAATCTCCAGAAACTGAGTGTGGTAGCTCACAGTGCTAGGCTTACCGTTACATAAATCAACAATGGTTAGGCATATGCCAGTTAGCTAAAAGACAGCACCTAACGTCTCTAGTAGGCTACTTCAATTTACAGCCAGAACTAGCTTGCATGACAGCTGCCTCATACATTAAACGTAAAAAGTAAAGTTGTAACATTTAAATCCACATGGAAATGGCGACACAGAGGTGAAAACAAAGAACAATGATGGGCAATTTACCCGGTACTAACCTGTAAGGCAGGTGGAAAGAAATAGCGCTCAGACACCGTTGTTAGACGTTAAGTCACAGCTAAAGTCGTGTGAGTAAATTGCCATATAAAGTAGCCATGTGTGCATTGTGTATGGAGTGAATAAAGTAGCAATGAGTTGCCATATTGAGTAGCTGTGTGCGCATTCTGTAGATTATGCTATGTAGACCTAAAAGTCTAAAGTGATTTTTTTTACTGGTGAAATTTATACTGGGGCACTACAGACCAATACTGGGGCATGTGCCCCAGTAAAATATGTCTGGCGACGCCCCTGACACACACACACATACAGGCACACAGACAGACAGGCAGACACACATACACACACCCATACATTTCCTATTCTTACTCATGTACTGAATTAACAACCCATGCATTTAAGAAAACAACAATGCAATCAGTGGATTGGTTGATTTACACAATTACCTCATAGATAAAAGTGGTAAACGTCTGGTTCTGTATACATAGTGTGTATCCACTACAGTATGAGAAAGACTGCTCACGGAACATATTCAAACGGGCTGCAGCACAAAGGCATATATATCAAAAAGTAAAACCGTTCTGCAAAACCAGTCAGCAGCAAATAGCATAGCACTCAGTATCACAGTATCTGTGTCTCAGGACTTGTAGTTATGCAATGGAGCAATAACTAAGCCAGCAATCACAGAACGCTGTGTACCTTTTTTTTTTTCTTCTCTTTCTCGGTCTAGTTGTTTTCCCGGTAGTCTCAGGGCTCGTTTGTCAGGCCTGTCACTCAGACATGACATTAATGCCACACAATTTACAAATTCAGAGACAGCGCTGAGTACACACAGCCTGACACTCCCATTCATAAGAAGATTTTCATGAATGACACCCAGCTGCTTGAATGAGCCTTCTTGTATGGCAGCCTTAGAGAGCAATCCGGCCTCTTAGGCTCGGCTGGGCTAGGACCCTGTTCACTGCTGAAGAGTCAATGTGCTCCTGTGGCCTCATGGGAAATAAACACTGGAGCGTACCTTAGGAGAGGAACAGCTTAAGATTCTGTCACACTTTATCTGGATAGAAGGAGAAGTCTTCATTGTCACTACACAAAGCATAGTGACATGTCGTTTGAAGTAGCCAACAGATGCATAAGAAGACAGTATATAAGAATAAGAATTAAAATAGATAAAAATAGCTAGGAAGATATATATATATATAGAATATATTCTGTTTATTGAATATATTCAGTTTACAGCAATACATACAAGTAAGACTATAAAACAATATGAAAAACAATATGTACTTTTAAAAACACTATCAAGGTATGTATAAATTCTATAAATGGTTTTATAGACGATCTACAGGTGCTGAGACATTTAATAAACCAGTTGTTGAAACTCTCTTCTTAAGATTAGGGTTAGGGGTTAAGTTCAATTAAGTTGATAATCAGTAAATAATAAAAAAAAAACCTGAATTTTCACAAACCATTTGTACACTATCCAATCCACAACTATGTGGACAGTCCTCTATTTCTCCCTGCAGTGAGTAAAGAAATAGTTGCTACAAAACAGAGCGTAGTTTATTGGTGTGTCCGTCTCTGGACCACATAATGACCTAAATAGAGATTTTAACTACGACTTGAAAAGGGACTTTCATTTTAAATTTTACATTTAGGGACCATCGCCAATGACACTGTGTGAACGTGACCTTAAAACCTCGTCTTTCACACCTCACTCACTCACTGCTCAGGGAGGAGGAATGAGGACGCAGAATGTTTTCCTGGACGGTAAGTGAAGGG
>CM050207.1:14604782-14607282 GCA_027475355.1 Coilia nasus
ATAAAAGGTAAAACAAGTGTAAAAGCATACAAGTAAATATGTAGTAGGAGAAGTCACCCCACCGGGACTCAAACCCAGGTCTCCAGGGTGGTAAACGGTGGCTCTGACTGCAACGCCAACATACACTCAGGTGTCCCTCATGCATCTCCCACCATACTTCTCACACAGTGGGTGGACATCCGATGACCTCATAGCAAGCCATCCAAATCTGACACCAGTTGTACCGAAGGGGAGGAGAAGTCACCCCACCGGGACTCGAACCCAGGTCTCTGGGTTACTAAGCGGGGGCCCTGACCGCAACACCAAAGAGCCAGGCTCGTTGGGGTGGCAGTCAGAGCACACCCACAACTCTAGTGATGCTCACTCCATCACATTGACTTCCCCTTCGGGTCAGAGCACACCCACAACTCTAGTGATGGTCACTCCATCACATTGCCTTCCCCTTTGGGAAGCGCAGCCATGCGCTTCACACACTCAGGTGTTCCTCACGCATCTCACAGGTAGATAAAACATATAAAAGCATAAGAAACACACAAAATAAAAATAAAATAAGTAGGAATCATTAACAGAAAGCATCTGAAAACAGTTTGGTCTTAAGTCTAGACTTGAAACTGCCAACAGTAGGAGCATTTTTAATGTCTTCTGGAAGTTGGTTCCAGAGCTTTACAGCGTAGCAGCTGAAAGCTGCTTCCCCACATTTTGTTCTAACAACAGGTTCTACCAACAAATTTTTCTGAAGTGATCTCAGAGACCTAGTTGGTGCGTATAACTGAAACATATCAAATAGGTAATTGGGTCCCATCCCATTTAATGATTTAAACACAAGAAGCAATGCCTTAAAGTCAATTCTATAGCTTACTGGGAGCCAGTGCAGGGACATTAAAACTGGAGTAATGTGGTCAGATCTTTTTGTTCTTGTAAGAACCCTTGCTGCTGCATTTTGGATCAGTTGAACCAGAAGGTTTCTGATGCTGAGCACATGGTTCTATCCCTGGCTTTTGTTACAGTGGAATGGCCCCTGCCAGTGCAGTCTGAGGATTAAATGTCAGATCAAACTCTCAAATAGTTTGTTCTAACTACAGTGTGTTGCAGGTTGCTTTCTTCAAAGTGATGGCATCTTGTGAACAGAGGCGGAGCCAGAGGTTGTGAACATCCGGGGCTTAGCCCGTGGGAGGGGGTTCTGGGGGTCCTCCCCCAGAAAAGTTTGGATTTCTTAGATGCAATTTCCTGCATTCTAGTCCATTTTAGAGGGATCTGTTAGACATGTCAAATCCTAAATCCCTTCTAATTCATAGCCTATATTCTCAGTTGCATGGCCTGCACAAGACAATATGGAAAGAAACAATAACCACTTCATTACTGACTTCTAGAGATTCGTATGTAAACAATAGCAAAATTAAGACTCATGTTACACTAACTTTCAGTAGATTCAAACTGGGACTGCAGAGATGGATTACTTGTTTGCTTTTTTGTATGTTAGAAGTGGTATAAATAGACTGACAGACACAATTTCACTGCATTTTCTACATTCTGTCACTATAGACCTATGCATGTGACATTAAAATATCCTCACTGTGTTTAGTGAACAATAGGCCCATGATTTTGTATCTAAGTATGCTGTTGCATATACTTTCCACTAGATGGCAATCAAAGCTCAGGAATGGAGAAAATTACTAGTTAATGTATCATAACACCTTTAAAGTTATTCTTCACGTCCCAATTTCATTAACTCATTAACTTTTTCCTCGTACTTCATTTCAGAATTCTGTACAAAATAAAAACAAGTACGAGGGGCTGGTTTACCAGGCTACAATTATTATAGCAGCCTAACCTAGCTAGCCTTTGTAAACAGCCAAGCTGTGGCTACTAACCTACCGAACGTCAAGACTGCCGTGCTAACCCAAAATATGTCCATGGTTGAAGGAAGACAGACGAGTTCTGACAGACAAGCGTAGACTGTACAAAGGAGACGTTAATGTTTAGAATTAGAACACATGCACGCCCTTGTTTTAGTGGGATTCTATTTTTTTCTAGTTGTGTCACGTTAGAATAACAGCATTTTAAGAATGAGGGAAATGTGGGTTTTGTTGTAGGCTATTTGCCCATTAATCAGTTTTAATGTAATTTACAGGGACCATATTCTCAGGGTTGTCATGATTTTTTAAAGCTTAAAAAGATTCGGGGGCGGGGCTTTTGACGTGAGATTCGGGGCTTCAGCCCCAAAAGCCACCCCCTAGCTCCGCCCCTGCTTGTGAATCAACAACATTGGAAGAGAGTTGGGTTGACACTGCATGGCCACAGACTACTTCAGGTTTAAGGATGCTGTGTGAATTTCCATTAGCACAACCCAAAAACTTACTAACAATAGTTATGGTAACTAGATATCGTAGTGAATGAAGTTCGTTTAAGTGTTTGTGTCTTATCCAAGAATTCTATATGTACTGTATACTGTAGAAGAACTTGACAAACCCTCTGTGCATTCTGACCAATCACTGAAGAG
>CM050207.1:14612282-14617282 GCA_027475355.1 Coilia nasus
TTGCACACTCATTAATCATATGGTCTATTTTTGTTTGAGTGAGTTACACACGGTGGCAATCAATCCTAAACACTTTGTTACATCTGACTTTTTAGTGACAAAATCTGGGTTGCATTTTTTTTTCAGTAATATTGATAAATGTCATGAATACCTTCACAAAACACAACAAATCACTAATATTGTTCACAAATTATATTTTAATTGCTATATTACTTTCAATGCAAAATCAATCAATATGCTGAAGTGTTTGGTTGTTGCATGGTTGCACATTGAAAATTGAAAGATTTCTACAAAGAACCATGTTTACAGTAAATGCAGTAAAACACAGTAAAGTATTGTTCGAGACAAAAAGATACTGTAAGCATAATCTCTGTCCAATTTGGTGGCATGTCTCAACCATTGGTTTTTACTGTAAGGTAGTCAACCAATGTCATTCACATGTGATCAATTTAGTCCTCGTTGTCTTTGTCCATGCTCCCCGCCCATTGTACCTTGCAGTGACAGTATTTATGTCTTCCTTTTGTTACCCCTCACTCTCTCTCTCATCTTCACCATCTCTCTTTCGCTTGGTCTTGCTACAACACTGCCTTACATTTCTATTCAAGTCAGGGTAACTCCCCTACTTTACAGTGTTTAAGCCTAATTACTGAGTTTTGCATTTTGGCCCTTAGTGTTCTGGCACCTGATGATTGTGTTTAACCAGTTGGCTGCAAAGGTGTGGTCAATTGATAGCTAGTGTTTACAAATTGTGTGACGTGTGAATGTGACATTACAATATAATCACGTGTGTAAGGCATATACGTGTGTTTAATGATTTGCAAATCACTGTGTGTAGTGTTTTGGAAAAAGTGTGAAGCTGAAAATGTGTTTAGAGTGGTGTCAATCTGAGCCGATGTTTTGTTATTTGAGTGTTAGGTTTCATTAAGCAAACATAAAAACTCTAATAGGAGAATTAAAGTGAATCCAGCAGTACAGTGACAACTTCACACATGCAACAGAATCATCTATGCTAGACGAGGGGGAAGAGGGTAAGAAACAGTCTGCTGAAGGAAATTTAGACTGTGTGTGTGTGTGTGTGGCTGTATGTGTGAGTGTGTGTGTGATTGTGTGTGTGTCCTCCAAGTGACCTTTGGAAGAACTGGTGAAGCACAGGAAACCTGAGGACTTCTGAGACATGGCATGAGAGTGAGAAGAGGAAGAGAGAGAGAAAGAGTGAGAGAGGGAAAGAGAAAGAGCGAGTGTCATGACAGGAATGAGAGATCAGTGTGGGGATAAAAGCACGGTCTCTGGCTGGGGTGGGCCTGGAATGTTAAACTGGGTATGCTGAGGGCTCCCTGACACTCTCTGGGTCAACAGGTCAGTCTGGACAAAGCACCAGTTAGTTCACACACACGCACACACGCACACATGCACACACGCACACACGCTATATTGGCATCACAGCTTAGCGTAAGACTGTGTGTGTGTGTGTGTGTGTGTGTGTGTATGTGTGCACTGGGGACTAGGGGGTTGTAATTAATCCTTAAACTTACTAATGGAAACTACACGTACTAAAACTACACTAATGAAATTCGAATATGTTTTAACTGTTAACTCAAACTCTTATGTATATGTGTGTGTGTGTATGTGTGTGTGTGTGTGTGTGTGTGTGTGTGTGTGTGTGTGTGTGTGTGTGTGTGTATGTACTTGTGTCGTTTTTTCTGTCTGTGTGTTTGCCTATATGCCTCTGTGTGTGTGTGTGTGTGTGTGTGTGTGTGTGTGTGTGTGTGTGTGTGTGTGTGTGGTGTGTGTGTGTGTGCGTGTGTGTATGAGAGGGAGAGAGTAAATTCATTTCCTCAGGAAGGTCCATTGATGCCAAGGAATATACAGACCATATCTATGTTTTCATCATGCTCAAATAACACATAAACTTTTCTGGGAATCTCTTGGTAGGAACACACACACACACACACACTCTCTCACCCACTTGCGCGAATATAAACACACACACACACACACACACACACACACACACACACACACACACACACACACACACACACACATCTTCCCATAGTTCCAGACACACTGACCTGCTGTGCATGAGTGGCTCGTGTCATGGCAGGACAGGATGCACATTCGGTGAGGAGACACTGCAAACTGCCCTGTTCTAACACTTCTCCCATCGCCATACATCTTGCATAACCTCTGTGTGTGTGTGTGTCATCGAGGCACTCATTTTTGTGTGTGATTTGGTGTAAGGTCATGTGTCTTAATGTTCATGTGCCTTTTTGTGCATACCTGTGTGTGTGTGTGTGTGTGTGTGTGTGTGTGTGTGTGTGTGTGTGTGTGTGTGTGTGTGTGTATGTGTGTGTGTGTATGTGTGTGTGTGTGTGTGTGCGTGCGTGTGCTCTGGCAGGGCCCTTATCGCCCACATCTCCAGCATGAGCTGTTGTAAGATCTGAGCGTGCCACTGGAGAAGCATTCCTCCCACACCCCAGGAATGGCCACCACACACACGCACGCACACACACACACACACACACACACACACACACACACACACACACACACAAAAGCAATCTGAAAATAGACACTGATGTAATGGAAGGCCGCTAAAAATGGGATGAGAGAAAATATCCACCCGGCTCTTACGAATATGTTTGTGCGTGTGTGTCTGTGTGTGTGTGTGCACGTATTCACCTGAACAGTATGAATACCTGCAAATGAAGGAGATAAGAGCTTGACTTTCTGAACTCAACTAAAATGCAAAACACATATTTGGGATCAACATGATTTTAAAATGATTATTTATACAAAAATTAAAAATCCAGAGGTGGAAGAAGTACACAATTCAAAGTATAGATACTCCTAGTCAATTATTACTCCACTACAAGTGAAAGTTGCCTTGCTAAATTTGTACGAAAGTACTTCTTTTAAGTATGCAAAGGACAATTATTTTTCTTTTTGTTTGATAATACTTTTTTTTTTGTTGATAATGTGGGGCCACAGACAGGTCAGTAGAAGACCCTAAGTTCTTTATACAATGCATCACTTTTTCACATTTTTGGGCCTATCTGATGTCATGAATTTGCTAAAGTTGAACCATACACGGTTTTCATCTGTTACATTAAAGGTGTCATTCCCCGAGAAACCATTTAGTACTTGCTGTTCTTGAAATACGATAGGTCACTCTGAGCTGCGTATGCATGCTGCATGTGAAAATGTTTTTTTGCCCTGATTGCCTCCATCAGTCAATGAAAATAAATAGACAGAATAACGAGTGAATAAGAAAAGAGCAAAGAAAGTGAAGTAAGTCCGTGAAATACAAAAAGCCATGCCATAGTTGTGATAACTGGAGAAGTCTTTTTTCTGTTTGACCGAATAGGCGGTGAAGGATGATAGCCTGTGACTAACATAGCAAAGAACCTGTCATTCTCCTTGCTCCATCTCCTCCACCAAACTAAAACAGCCTGAAACAGGAGCATTTTTTTCACCAAATCCAGCTCACAGGGCATTCATTAAAGGAGAACTTCGGTGTAAAATGAAAAATAGCATTTATTAATAAAACTGTTTTGACAGGCAGTACCTTGCTGTAGTTTCTTGTCGTCGCCATGATAAATGTCCGCACAAGTCGATTGACGAACACGAACCAGCAGGAAGAATAGGAGGAGAGGTAGTACAATCGACTTGTTTGGACTTTCATCATGGTGGCGACAAGGAACAACTGCAAATTACTGCATGTAAGAACAGTTTTTAAAAAAAACGTTGTGTACATTTACAATATTCTCAGTGCTTTGTTTTGAATGCCAGAGCCTTTGTTGTACTACTGATGGAGTGTGGAGTTTCTTCGAGCTGTTTTAATGTTCTAAAAATAGCGTAGTCGTCATGCTTCGTCTAAGGGCACCTACCACTTCCATTGTTAGCCTTCTGGGACAAACGATAAAAAATAGTTAAACTCTGAATGCAACAGGCTAAATCATTTTTTCTCCTCAGTACACATACCAACTCGGTATGATGTTTTAACATTCCAATTTTCATTTTACACCGAAGTTCTCCTTTAATATTAGAGACCACCACAAGATTTATGACAAAACGATGTAATGACACCTTTAAAAAATGAAATAAATCAGATGCAAATGAACAAGTAGCCTGATTTGGATAATTGCAGTGAACATAGGCTAGCTCTTTGAAAATTATCACTGGTGGTTTCTATCGTTTGGCTTGTAAATAAATTCGCATGTAGTTACTTGAGTTGAAGTTGATGCTGTCAGTTACAAAATTAGGTACTAGAGGAAGTGCTATACCTATACCTTTGCATTATTCCTAGTCCATCTTTAAAATGGAATAACAAGCTAGTGTTATTCATTCTCTTCCACAAATATGAATCACCTGAATATAAAACAGAACAACTCCATTAATTTGATTGTTTGTTGATCTACAGAGATGTGTAGTAAACGTCCATAGATTGTTTTTGTCTTTTCTACTTTACTACAGTATTAAATGTTCTGATAAAGAATGGTTACTATCTGCCATTGCCAAAGTGAGGACACTTCAAACTTAAATATGACCATGATCACATTATTGCAAAATCACTTCAAAGCCATGTTTCAATGTAACTTATCCCAATGTAATGAATTTATTGTTTTTTTTTTTTTTTTTTAACTACCCAAAGTTTTTGTTACTTGAGTTGAGCGTATTCTCCTCTCAACAGTACTTCATGCTCACATTTCAAATGTAGTGGAGAAAAAGTACAATATTTAAAAAAAATGTACTTAGTACTTGAGTACATTTACTTAGTTACTGTCCACCTCTGTGAAAAACTGGTGCAGTGAAAAGTCTTGTAATCATTGGGAGAATACTTCAAAGATCGGAACACACAGTGGGATCCATAAGCCTTCCACCCCCTCCCCATAGCAATAGCAAAACTATTTTACTTACCATTGCTTTGCAATTTTCCTGTATTTTTTGTAGTTTACAGCACACTAAATATTGTATTAATATAATATAATATAATATAA
>CM050207.1:14622282-14627282 GCA_027475355.1 Coilia nasus
AAAGATTGTTTTCCATGTTACTGTTTTGATCATGATATCTTCGTCACGACTTTTGTTAACTCTTCCTCCTTTTTTATATGATCTGGCACTTCATTTAACTTTGTTTGGATGTATGCACCCCACACTACCTTTTGCCTCAGACACGTGAGATGAGACAAATGATGAGATAAACAAAGCTCCCAGAGCACAACCAGTCATCATACACACTGTTTACACTCATTTGTAGCAGTCTGTCTGCTTACACTTTTCTGTTGTTTGTGGGGTTACAAAGTATGGTACTGATATTTCAAACCACATAACATTGAAAGGCAATGTACAAGCAAAGTGTGTGTACTGTGAGATGTAATGTGCAGAGGTGGACCTCCCATCTCCAGAAAGTAGAATGTAGTAGAGAGTAGAAATCTCTTTTTTTCTTCTTCCATGCCATCACAGACACTCGCTATTTCTACAAGGGCAAGTGTGAGGAGGTGGCATTAGTTACCTGGGAGGCCAGGTGGTCCAGGTGATCCTGGTAGGCCAGTGGCAGTGTGGACATCCTGCCCTTTGCCCAGACGTCCAACAGGGGGCTTGTCACTGCTGTTGGCCAGGCCAGGAGACAGGGCCTTCCCCCCAGACAAACACACGCACACACACACACACACACATACACACACACACACACAGACATGTACGTCATAATTACTGCAAAGGTTAACCCACTGCATCATCTGCATCTGCTAAATATGTCCCCACATACCACTCATCATTTTGAATCTGTGCATCTGTGTGTGGGTGTGTGTGTGTGTGTGTGTGTGTGTGTGTATGTGTATGTGTGTGCATGTGTGTGTATCTGTGTTTGTGTGTGCATCTGTGTTTGTGTGTATGTGTGTGTGTGTGTGTGGGGGGGGTGTGTGTGTGTTAGAGTGTGTGTGTGTTACCTGGGCAGGTGTGTGTGAAGCCAGGCGCAGTTTCAGCTGCTGTAGGCTGTTGCGCATGCTGATGATGTCCTGACAGGTGAGCGAGCAGGAGCCCGAACTCATCAGGGGATCCAGCTTACCCGGGGCACTTACTGGACACACACACACACACACACACACACACACACACGAAAATCTTTTGCTTGTTTGTAAACACACACAGACGTACACACACATGCACACATACACACACAGACATACATGCACACACACAAACACACACATACACGCAAACAGACATACACATAAACATGCATAAAAAACCATACACACACATTCATCAGGTGATTTATAAAAAGCACAATCATACACACAGCTCGTACAAACATAGACACACACACACATAGACATACCTGCACATACAGAACATACACACAAATACATACATACACGCATACAGTGCATATGTGCATATATATACACACATAAACTATACATATATGTGCAAACAGAAAGACACACAGAAAGACACACACACACACTCCCTCATACTGTACGTACAGTTGTGTGTGAGTATGCAGGAGTGCTGGTCTGGGGCCAGTATGTAGCCGCTGAGGCAGCGACAGTGGAAGCTCCCTGGAGTGTTCTCACACACATGGTCACACACCGTATTATTGGACTCCTCACACTCATCTATGTCTGAGGAAGACACACACACACACACAGACACACAGACACACACACACACACACACACACACACACACACACACACACACACACACACACACACACACACACACAGACACACAGACACACACACACACACACACACACACACACACACACACAGACACACACACACACACACACACACACACACACACACACACACACACACACATACATACAGTTGTTGTTACTGTTAAAGACTAGTGTGTTACATGCTAAAAGTGCATGGCAATATCATCCAACATTGTCTTATCTCACATATTGGTACTCTGCAGTATTTTGTTGGTGTGTGTGGTGTGTGTGCGTATGTGTGTGTGCTCACGTGTGTGTGTGTGCGTGTATGTGTGTGTGTGTGTGAGGGGGTGCTGGACTCACCTAGGCAGTAGGGTTGCTGGTGGCTGCGGTGTCTCTCGCGGTCAAAGCGGTAACCGGGGTAACAGGTGCAGACCACCCTGCCAAAGTTATCAGTGCACTGCTGCTCACACGGGGAGCCTGCACACACGTCCACACCTAGGAGAAGGCACGAGCACACACACCACACACACACGCACATGCACACACACGCACACACGCACACACACACACACACACACACACACACACACACACACACACACACACACAGAAATTGGGCTGTTAAAATTGATTTTACAATTCATCTAAACTTAGTGATAAAAACAAAACCTGCTCTTTTGCCCGAATTTGAGTTACACATTGCAATACTATTTTCCTATAGCCACCTATAAAATGGCAATATCGCCCCCTAGTGGTCACAGACCACAATGACGAATGGTTCACAGGCAGGAGTCTTCAAGAGAGCTGGATCTGGGGCGGAAAGAGAATGGGGCAGCATGTTGTCTACCTAAAGTGCATCATAAGCTGAGTCAGCTAGGAGTCTTTAAATTTGTGATGGCCAACTTAGCTTCGAAAGCTACAATCCAGCACCACATAGGCCTATTTGCTCCAACCCCTCGCTAAATTAACTGATTCTAATTAGTAGAAATCTTCAGCCAGGTACACTAATTACAATTGCTTAAGCTCAATTTAAAAAAACTGGGCTCATTTTGTCAAAACACTACACACAGTTAACACAACCATACACCCAATTCTCAGAACACCCCAGATCTATTGCAAAATGGTATCCTTCTTTCAAAGCAATACACTTATTTATACAAATGCTATTTTGTCGCCAAATCGCACACACGATTCATATGATCTATTTGTGTTTGAGTGAGTTACACACTATGGCAATCAATCCTAAACACTTTGTTACATTCTGACTTTTCTAATGACATAATCTGGGTTGCATTTTTTTCAGTAATATTGATAAATGACATGAATACATTCACAAAACACAACACATGACTAATACTGTTCACTAAATATATTTCAATTGCTATTTTTTTTCTTTCAATGCAAAATCAGTCAATATGCTGAAGTATTTGCATGTTGCATGATTGCACATTGAAAACTGAAAGACAAACATTTCTACAAAGAAGCATGTTCACAGTAAAGTATTGTTGGAGACAAAATACTGTAAGCATAATCTCTGTCCAGTTTGGTGGCATGTCTCAACATAATATGGTTTTCAAGGTAGTCAAA
Source organism: Coilia nasus (assembly GCA_027475355.1). Taxonomy (NCBI): domain Eukaryota; kingdom Metazoa; phylum Chordata; class Actinopteri; order Clupeiformes; family Engraulidae; genus Coilia; species Coilia nasus. The sequence continues at coordinate 14,625,512 of CM050207.1, forward strand.
CCACATGTGTTCACATGTGATCAATTTAGTCCTCGTCTTCTGTGTCCATGCTCCCCTCCCGCTATACCTTGCAGTGACAGTATTTATGTCTTCCCTTTGTTACCCCTCACTTCCTCTCTCATCTTCACTCTCCCTCTTTTGCTTGCCTTACATTTCTGTTCAAGTCAGGGTAACTCCCCTATTTTACAGTGTTTAAGCCTGATTGCTGAGTTTTGCATTTTGGCCCTTAGTGCTCTGGCACTTGACAACTGTGTTTAACCAGTTGGCTGCAAAGGTGTGTTTAATTGATAGCTAATGTTTAGAAATTGAAAGAATGTGACATTACAATATAATCACGTGTGTAAGGCATATAATTTTAATTAATAAGTTTAATGTTTTGAAAATTACTGTGTGTAGTGTTTTGGAAAAAGTGTGAAGCTAAAAATGTGTTTAGAGTGGTGCCAATTTGAGCCAATGTTTTCTTATTTGAGTGTTAGGTTTTATTAGTGGGAAACAGTGGGAAACTTTACATTTTAGTGTGTAAGAAAACATAAAAAACGTTTTTTATAATTGGTGTTTCAGCTGTACGGGGTGATTTGGAATATGTGGTACTGGACTGAAACATCTGGAATCCAGAGAATCCAGGTAAGCCCATCATTAAATAGGTGTTATCTAAGAAAGGTTGTTGGATATTTTTTTACCTACTTTCAGGTATGCATTGCCCCATGACGAAGCGGAATCCTGCACAGCACTTTCTCCTGAAAAAACAGAGTTTAAATGTTTCAGAAAGATGGCTGATAGAATAAGGATTTTTGTGGATGCATGGATGCAATTTGTGGATAAATAAATAATGGTAAAACAGGAAGAAACGTGCAGATGAACCAGCCTGGTGCATCAGCCACTTTCATATTGTAGAAGCACTAGGCAGCACTAGCCTGGCTAGGGAAGAGCACCCACGCAAAACATAAGGCAACACCAAGGAGGAGCATAGTAAGAGCTTTGTGGAAAGAGAGAGGTTTATATCCACACAAGGGTTCCTATAGCCACACCATTGTAGGTTTGACCAATCCAACCAACAAAAACCAATGTGACAGAGTCCCAATCACACCCAAAGGCACTACCACTGCAAGAAGAAATTGTTTTTCAATGCAGCACGGCCAGCCTCTCTGTACAAAATGAAATGAAGTACGAGGGGCTGGTTTACCAGGCTAGAGGAATGTAACAAAATAGAAAAAGGACATAGCTTGAAAGCAAAAGAGCCTGGTTAAGTTTAGGTTAGTTAATTATAAAATTCATGCATACAAGATGCAGCTCAAAGTGCTTTACAGTTTGGCAAGGTCACCACAAGACAACATTTCTTGCAGTCCAGTGGCATTGGAACGGATGAATACAGTAAGAAAATGATGCAGTGACGCAATGCCCTGTTAATGCGGCCTCTTGCGTGACACAATAATGTAATGTCATAATGACGCAATGCTCCGTTTCTGCGGGCTCTTGCGTGGCATAATAATGCACTGTCACGGCAACACAATGCCCCGTTGAGGCGGGCTCTTGCGTGAACAAGGCTAAACAGTCCTTGTAGGCCAGAGGCGCTCGAACGACGCAATTGTCACTTGTCACTATTGTCGCAATTGTTGCAATTTGTCGCAAATTGTTGCAATTGTGACTATTGTGTTTGGCAAAGAGTTACACTTACATTCAGTCCCTCAGAACAATACTGTCAGCATCAAAGGCAATGTTTGGATAACAGGGAGCTTTTTAAGGGACCTTCTCTCATTTCAGAACATATATG
>CM050207.1:14629782-14632282 GCA_027475355.1 Coilia nasus
TAAAATACGAACTGAGCTGGTAAATTGGACTCTATGATTCATTTTACTGCTGTGTGCACTCATGCAGAGGCAGAGTCATTTATTCCTTTATTGATTTTATGTATGGAGGGAGCCCGGGGATCAATATGGCATTGTGGCCTTTTATATATAAAAACTCATTCTAGAATCAATTATGGACAGACAACAAATCTGCCCTACAGTACAAAGGCAAAGTGCAGTAACTACGTGTGCCAAATGGCTTTAACATTGTCATATCGTCATGTTTAATGATGCTTTTATGTACTTTCTTGATAGCAAGAAGCAAGGGATTTACTCACAAGACAAATAAGGAGTTATAAAGTCAATTTCCAGTCAGTCTAAACTCAATTTTACAAAATATGGAGTTGCTGCCTTTTGGCTTTGTAGGGCAGAATCCTCCAAAAAAGGAAAGAAAAAAAGAAAGCTTTGCGCTGCATTATGTATGGCTATTAAAGAAGGCACTGGATTTGTTGCCAGTCTAACCTAGCATGTCTGGACAGACTCCATGCATGGGATTCCAAGGAGATCAGATTAACTCTGTACCCACATGCTGTGACCCACAGTGCCCCAGTGCCCCAGTGCCCCAGCGGTAGTCACCACCACACTGGGCATGGTGAACTAGAGCCCCATCTAGAAGCTAAATATCACAGCACAGTTATGAATGGGACTATGGGTTCAGAGTTCAGGTTCTAGAAGGAAGTGAATTACACAAGCATTCAACCGTTTCTTTAATTGTCTCATGATTTAAAAAGTTGATGAAACAAAATTTGGAGAAGAAAACCCAGAAATTCAGTGCACCCAGTTTTCATCAGTAAACAGGCTGAGCAGTAGAGATTTTCATTACAATAAGTTAATGCTGTTATCCAGAGCAACTTACAGTTATTTAGGTACAGGGCTTCAGTTACAGTCCCTGGAGCAGTGTTGGGTTAGATGCCTTGCTCAAGGGCTGAGGGTGCAGGAGAGCACTGGTTGTTTACCCCCCCCCCCCCCCTTCTTCCTACTGAAACGGGATTTGAACCTGCAGCTCTCCGATCCCAAAACCAACTCTCTAACCACCAGGCCACAGCTAGGTATAAGTTATGCAAAATCAATTATAACAATGAAATAACAAGTAACAGATCAAATACTGTAATTGAAAGTTTGGAAAAACAGCTTCCTATTACAACCAAATCATGAGAAGCTTTGTGAATGCACAATGAGAGAAGCCTACATATAACAACTACATAGTGAGGAGAGAATGCATATGACAACTGCACAGTGAGAGCAGTCTACATACAAATGCACAGTGAGGGAACACTGCATATAACAAATGCACAGTGAGGGCAGACTGCATATGAGACTGCACCGTACGTTTGACAAATGCACAGTGAGGGAAGACTGCATATGAGACTGCACCGTACATATGACAAATGCACAGTGAGGGAAGACTGCATATGAGACTGCACCGTACGTTTGACAAATGCACAGTGAGGGAAGACTGCATATGAGACTGCACCGTACATATGACAAATGCACAGTGAGGGAAGACTGCATATGACAAATGCACCGTACATATGACAAATGCACAGTGAGGGAAGACTGCATATGAGACTGCACCGTACGTATGACAGATTCACAGTGAGGGAAGAATGCATATGACAAATGCACAGTGAGAGCAGACTACATATGAGACTGCATGGCCCTGGAGAATGTGTCACAGCTTGAGATTTCACTGCCAAGAAGAAGAAACCCAGGGACGACGTTTGTTCCAGTAAAGTGCTAGACACATTTTTTCCCTGACAGAAAATGGCAAAAACAGATCCTCTAAAAGCACAGGTCTGCACACTGTTTTGCTCCAGAAAAAGATTTTAGGTAAAAAAGAAGGTGATGTTTTGAAATGTTGCCTTGTTTTTTTTTTTTTTTATATAAAACCTTTTTCTGTAGCGAAATAGTGTGCAGACCACCTCTTGTGAAATACCTGCTACACTTCTCTAGCACCTGTGATTATATTTTTTGGATGTGTGCACCTCTCTTCTTCTTTTATACAAACAGAATATGTTTATAAATGGTTTACTGATGACAACTAATGTGAATTGTGCTAGTCTAAAGTGTTACCCTGGTTTTGCTATGGTGGAGTCACATGCTGTGGTCATGGTACTTGTGCTGGGTAATTATGTCACTAATTATGACTAATTATGTCACTAAGCTTCCACATCTCTGTCTCTGTCCCTCTCTTTCTCTCTGCCCCTCTCTGCCCCCCTCCCCCCTCCCCCCCCTCTCTTTCCCTATCTCTCTCGCATTCATACTCGTTTGGTCATTCTCATTCTCTCTCTTTCATTCTCTCTCTCTGTTGTATTTTAATTCTCACACTTTTTCATTCTTTCATGGTGTCATTTTCTCTCTCATGTTCATTCATTAGTCGGTCCTTTGTTGTATGTTAAACGTGGTAATGCCAGTCAAATTTCTCTCTCATTTACTCCGTCACTCTTCTCCAATCCATCAC
>CM050207.1:14657282-14664782 GCA_027475355.1 Coilia nasus
TTTAATAACTGTAATAGCTTGTACGGGACAATATTATTACTCACTGTTCCGTTTATGTTTTTTTTAGCGTTTTTTTAACCCTGCAACCCAAAAAGATTAATTAGGATTAATTATGATTATGACACGATTAACTTCCCACCATAATTAGCAGTGCACAGTGTTATTAAAGGACGGCATATTCTATTTAACCAAGTTTTGGTTGTTTACAGTACTACAAATGTTTAAAACAATGATGCAATTGTAGAGAACAAAATTAAAAATAATAAACGTCTGGTCAGCAATTGTCAAAAAATACTGTTCCCTTTCTGGGCATATAAAAGGAGGAGGAATATTTCCCCACCTCAATTTGTCACTGAAGTAGAAAGAATTACTCCCTCAAGTTTGTACAAATTTATATTTTACTTTTCCATTTCAGAGCACACCTGACAATTACATACAGCCTCTGCATGAATAGGAATATCATGATTGACTGTGCCTTTGTGTTTGTTTACCACAGCAATTAAATGATATCATACTCATGAATCCTTGCTGGTTGTTGCTGCCAAAACAATGAGATGCTAGTGAGAGGTCTGCTAAGATCATCTTCTCATATGACCATTAGCAATTACTGGAAGGGAATAGCCTGTGTTATCTGGACGGTGGTGCCAGCAGATGTTTATTGAAAAAAAGAAAAGAAAACAATCATCACTGTGAATTTTGGTCCTAAAACCTCTGCCGTCACCGAACTTACAAATCTACCATTTTTCAAAGTAGTTGCTAAAGGCTACTGTATTGTCTCTGGAACAACACTCAACAATAGGGGTTGTTCTCAGAAACATCTGCTTATAACATACCAAAACAAAGAGGCCATCTTTTAATATTTACACATGGCCGAGCCTCTTTGTGTGCACTCCCCTTATAAATGAGTTTGTGTTTAGTGTTGTCAGCCCGTTTATGGTGTCCAAGGGGAGGATGGAGGGCTGAAGAAAGAGGAGCAGAAGAGAGTGAAGAGCCAGAAGGTCTGTTGGAGAGGGAGAGGTGGAGAAAATGGATGGGCAGAGTGGGCAGTAGGAGGGTGGGGAGTAGGAGAGACTAAGGAGTTGGAGAGGGTGAAAGAGAGAGAGAGAGAGACAGACAGACAGACAGACAGACAGACAGACAGACAGAGAGACAAACAGACAGAGGAGAGTGGGGAGTATGAGAGACTTAATGAGTTGGAGAGGGTGGGGAGAGAGAGAGAGAGAGAGAGAAAGAGAGACAGATAGAGGAAAGTGGGGAGTAGAAGAGACTAAGGAGTTGGAGAGGGTGGGGGGAGAAAGAGAGAGACAGACAGATAGACAGACAGATAGACAAACGCAGAGGAGAGTAGAAGTAGGAGAGACTAAGGAGTTGGAGAGGGTGGGGAGAGAGACAGACAGACAGTCAGATAGACAGACAGACAGACAGACAGACAGACAGACAGACAGACAGACAGACAGATAGACAGACACAGAGGAGATGGTGGGGAGCAGAATAGGGAGAGGAGAGTGAGAGATGTGTTGTTGAGAGACAGGAGGAGAAGGAGATGTGTTAGAGGGAGATGGGAGCAGAAGAGAGTGGAGAGCTGGACATGGGTTGGAAAGAGAGATTAATACGTGTGAAAGAGAGAGAATAAGTTGAGATGTGTTGGAGAGAGAGAATAAGAGGAGACGTGTTGGAGAGAGAGAATAAGAGGAGACGTGTTGGAGAGAGAGAATAAGTGGAGACGTGTTGGAGAAAGAGAATAAGAGGAGACGTGTTGGAGAGAGAGAATAAGAGGAGATGTGTTGGAGAGAGAGAATAAGAGGAGACGTGTTGGAGAGAGAGTATAAGTGGAGACGTGTTGGAGAGAGAGAATAAGTGGAGATGTGTTGGAGAGAGAGAATAAGAGGAGATGTGTTGGAAAGAGAGAATAAGAGAGGAGAAGAGAAGAATAAGAGAAGTGTTGGAGAGAGAGATAAGAGGAGACGTGTTGGAGAGAGAGAATAAGAGGAGACGTGTTGGAGAGAGAGAATAAGAGGAGATGTGTTGGAGAGAGAGAATAAGTGGAGATGTGTTGGAGAGAGAGAATAAGTGGAGATGTGTTGGACAGAGGGATAAGAGGAGACGTGTTGGAGAGAGAGAGATAAGAGGAGACGTGTTGGAGAGAGAGAATAAGAGGAGACGTGTTGGAGAGAGAGAATAAGTGGAGATGTGTTGGAGAGAGAGAATAAGTGGAGATGTGTTGGACAGAGGGATAAGAGGAGACGTGTTGGAGAGAGAGAGAATAAGAGGAGATGTGTTGGAGAGAGAGAATAAGAGGAGACGTGTTGGAGAGAGAGTATAAGTGGAGACGTGTTGGAGAGAGAGAATAAGTGGAGATGTGTTGGAGAGAGAGAATAAGAGGAGATGTGTTGGAAAGAGAGAATAAGAGAGGAGAAGAGAAGAATAAGAGAAGTGTTGGAGAGAGAGATAAGAGGAGACGTGTTGGAGAGAGAGAATAAGAGGAGACGTGTTGGAGAGAGAGAATAAGTGGAGATGTGTTGGAGAGAGAATAAGTGGAGATGTGTTGGAGAGAGAGATAAGAGGAGATGTGTTGGAGAGAGAGATAAGAGGAGACGTGTTGGAGAGAGAGAATAAGAGGAGATGTGTTGGAGAGAGAGAATAAGTGGAGATGTGTTGGAGAGAGGGATAAGAGGAGATGTGTTGGAGAGAGAGAATAAGAGGAGATGTGAGAGAGGAGAGAGAGAGGGCAGCAAAAGAGAGTGGGGAGCAGAAGATGTTTTGGGAAGAGAGAGGAGCAGGACATTTTGTTGCAGAGAAAGAGGAGGGGGAGGTGTTAAGGAATTGGCACAAGGAATTAGCAGCCTAAAGGTTGCAGGTTCAATTCCTGACACTGATAGATGGGTGGGGCTGTGTGGCTGACCAGCGCTCCCTTCCATCTTCCCCCCATGACCGAGGTGTCCTGAGCATGGCAATGTCCCCACACACTGCTCCCTGGGTGCTGTTGTCATGGCTGCTCCCTGGTCGTGTATGTGAAGGGTTAAATGCAGAGGACAAATTTTGTTTTGTCCACTGTGTGCTGTGGTCACAATGACAAATGGGACTGACTTTGATTTTTCGTTTGATAGGACAGCTGTGGCCGGCCCAGAGAAAACCATTATGTCAAAACATCTTTTCTTATTAAACACTTACAAGAATTTTCTAATTTTTAGGCTTGTCATTGTGGTGTGGGAAAAACACAAACACAATCCACAGAATTTGAATATTGCAGAGGATGTGTTGGAGAGAAAGAGGGGTTGGAGACTGGGGGTCTGGACATATGTTGACTCATGTGCTGCATGAAAGTGCAAAGCTGGAGAGCTGACTGGAGTGGAGCAATTGTAACAAATTACCCTCAGCTATTGGAGTCAGTGACTTGCAGAAATGGATCGATGGATTTCAGTGAAGTGAATTTGGTTCACAGAATAATGCATGAGATCTCTCTCTCTCTCTCTCTCTCTACGTGTGTGTGTGTTTGATCAGGTGTATAGACACACACTCTCTCTCACTCTCTCTCTCTCTCTCTCTCTCTCTCTCTCTCTCTCTCTCTCTCTCTCTCTGCGTGTGTGTTTGATGTGTGTAGACACTCATCAATGTGCAAATATGCCTGTGTGTTTTCATTTGTTAGTGTGTGTGTGTATATGTATGTCTATGTCTATGTCTATGTGTGTGTGCATGTGCCTGTGCATATAATCGGAGACGAGTGTCTGCATTTATAGTATGCATGAATGAATGTGTATGAATATATGTATGTTTGTGTATGTGTATGTGCGTGTATGTGTGTGTGTGTGTGTGTGTGTGTGTGTGTGTGTGTGTGTGTGTGTGTGTGTGTGTGTGTGTGTGTGTGTGTGTGTGTGTGTGTGTGTGTGTGTGTGTGTGTGTGTGTGTGTTTGTGTGTGTTTAAAAGCTTGCTTGACAGCTCAACGTGGCAGCTGGTAATGATGGTGGTGGTGATGACAATGGTGATGATGATGACGGTGATGGTGATGGTGATTGTAATGATGATTTAGAGCCATCTAGCATCAAGTGGTCGGCACTGGTGTGTAAGCAAAACCCAGTCTTCTTCAACAGTCTGTGTTCGCCATTCTGTCTTCCTCCAGAGATTGTGTTTGGCCCGCATTCAATAGCAGCAGATGGTTTTATTCACTGCAAACATATCACTCAGAGTACAACCCCACCACATACACACACATACACACACACGCATACACACACACATACACATGCATACACACACACACACACACACACACATCAGCTCTGCAACCGTAAAACATCCACACGCACCCAAATGGACCCACAACAGCCCATTATACCATAACACACAGCCTGTGTCTCCAAGCCCCTTCACCCACCCACCGTGTCCACATTCCCACACCTTGCCTGGTCAGGCCCCACATACACAGCAACACAGAGAGGCTGCACTGCCTGCCTGCCTGCCTGCCTGCCTGCCTGCCTGCCTGCCTGCCCTTTTCCCCCTGCCAGTGGCCTTCCCACTCCCACCCACCACACTGCTGCGTTCCCACCAAGCATCGCTCCGAGTAATTGGACAGAGCACACACTGGTTTTGTTGTTATCAAAAACCACCCTGGCCAAAACGGCGGTTGCATAAAACGGCAGCCGTCGGGGTTTCATTACGCTGACCGCGCACCGTGGACCTCGCTGCGATGCCTCCGTTTCCCACGATGCCTTGGGCTTCTTCCGAATCGGTGGTGGTGTGGGCGAGAGGCTCAGGGTGTTGTTTTATTTTGCCATTGTTTTTGTGGGAGCGTGATGGGTGCGTTTCCCATGGTTGGGGGGGGGGGGTGTCGAGGAAGGCTGAGGAGGGCTGTGTGTCGCAAACTCTCACAAAACGTGCTGTGGGACTTTACTGGAAAACCAGCAGAATCCAACTCATACCCTACCCTCCCCTCCCTTCTTTACATGTAAAACAATGCACACACAAAAACCTGGAGGTCTCTCTTGGCTTGCTCTGTGAGAAATGGGTACTGTTAGCCAAGGGTATCATTTGACCCTCCAGGATAGAGGCTCTCTGAGTTGCAGGGGAAAGAGAAGTGAGCTTTCAACGAGAGAGAGAGAGGGGACAGGCGATGACAACCCCCACCCCCCCTCTAAACCGAAACCGTCTGCACTTGAAAGCTGAGACTTAGATGCATACACACACACGTGCGCACACACCCACAATTACATGCGCACACACCCACATACATACACATACACATACACATACACATACACACACCCACACACTCTCTCTGTCTAACACACACACACACATACATACACATACACATACACACACACTCTCTCTCTTTAACACACACACATACACACACACACACACACACACACACACCCACATACATACACATACACATTCACATACACACACACCCACACACTCTCTCTCTCTAACACACACACACACACACACACACATTCACACCCACACACACTCTCTCTCTAACACACACACACACACACACACACACACACACACACACATTCACAGCCACACACACACATGCTCCTGGTCCACTGTCACTTTTCCAGAACATTCCTATTGCTTTTCTCTCTCCGGACCCCCATGGGAGTGTCACGTGACGCCACGGTTCGAGGACAGCCATGAGGCAGGCGCAGTGCCTTTGAAATGGTCACGGGGAAGACATACAACACACACACACATACACACACACACATGCAGACATACACACACACACATGCACACACACATACTGACACAATATGGCTTTGAAATGGTCATGGGGGTCCCAGAACTGTTCACATCCACACTTGCTGTTAAAATGAGGTTAGCTGTCTGATTTATGGTGCTCTGTGTGACTGTCTCATCCAAGACCGTCCTTGGAAGACATACAGCCACTTTACAACCCCCCCCCCCCCCCAACCCCCACCCCACCCCACACACACACATACACCCCCGGAAATCACACGAGCACACACACACATACACACGTGATACACACACACACACACAGACACACACACATATACACACCCCCAGAAATCACATGAGCACACACACACATACACACGCGATACACACACACACACAAACGCAGGCATGCACACACACCGACATGCAGATACAGACACAGCGACAATATGTTTTATTTATAGTCCCAATTATTAATTCTCTTGTCGTGCTGTAGCTAAGCAACCTTACCTAAACCTTGCGACACGTGTTGTTAATGTATTATTGATCACTGTCTGAAAGATAAGTGCAAAAAAGAAATAGAGGTACATGGATTATGACAGGCTGAGGTCAATGTGGGGAAACATTACTGCAACAGATTTTTGCCTCTACCCCAAGACACGACACTGACATCTTGTTATTTGAGCGCTTGGTTGGAGAAGTTGGCATGCGCCTAAATGAACTTCCCTTGTTCTAGCGCCTCTGGTTTGCAAGGACTGTTGACCAGTGTTCACGCAAGAGCCCGCATCAACAGGGCATTGCATAGTTCTAGCGCCTCTGGACTACAAGGACTGTTTACCCGTGTTCACGCAAGAGCCCGCATCAATGGGGCATTACAACGTTCTAGCGCCTCTGGTCTACAAGGACTGTTTACCCGTGTTCACGCAAGAGCCCGCATCAATGGGGCATTACAACGTTCTAGCGCCTCTGGTCTACAAGGACTATTTACCCGTGTTCACGCAAGAGCCTGCCTCAACAGGGCATTGCGTTGCTGTGACAGTGCATTATTACGCCACACAAGAGCCCGCATAAATGGGGCATTGCGTTTATGGGCAATGCCATAAAGATTTATTCTGTACAGATTTAAATTTGTGCTTACATGGAGTCTGCGCCGGACCATTTGCTAATATCCATTGATAACTAGATGAAGTCTCCCCCCTCCTCCCCTCAGCACCTGAGCACTCTGCCATCTGATACACATCTACAGCTGTAGAAGCACAGGCAGGATACTTCCTTCTTTGGCAATATATCACCCCCCTCCCACCCTTCACCACTGGTTTTAATACGCTCCAGACTTTTAGCAGGCAGGCAAGCAGGTTTCTGTTACTGAATTTACAGGCCAGTTTCTTTCCCTTCGATGCTGCAGCGTGACCCCAGAGCTATCAGCCGGCTACAGCAACACCTTCAGACACTACACACATGCATGAGCTCACACACACTTGCAAGAGCACACGTACACACAGACACACACTCACACACACACACGCGTACACGCACATAAACACACACACTTGCATGCGCCCATACTGTACACAGTCACATACACACACACACAAATGTATATGCGAACACACACACATACATACATACACTCACTCACACACACATACTGACTGCTCCACACAGTGATTTATTGATATTCTTTCCCCTGTGAGTTTGATAGGGGCCTGGAGCACTACTGCAGAGTGCAGCCCTGATCCCAGAAGTCTGTGGGTGTACAGTATATGTATATGTATATGTATATGTATATGTATATGTATATGTATATG
>CM050207.1:14669782-14682282 GCA_027475355.1 Coilia nasus
ACATTTCTCACATGTGAAATTCTCAAAAGTTCTTGTTCAATTGTCATATCATCATGCCATTTGTGCAGATGAAAAAGGCAATTTCTCATTGCATTGAACAAATTGCAAATGCTTTTGTCCATCCATGCAAATGATTGTGTACAATTCTCAGTTTTTTCGTACATTATCAATTGCTTTTGTCATGCTAATCAAAATGCTTTGTTATGAGAATCTATCAAATAGTCTCACTCCTCAAGTCTTAACATGCAAAATGATTTACCAAGCTATCATAACATGTCAAGCACATTTCTATACATTTCCATAAGACATTTGTAAATATGATCTAAATTGGTAAATTGCTTGAATCTAGACTTTTTCTAATGAAGAGAGTTAAGAAACCAATGATCAACAGTTTTCTGAATGAGCTCAAGGGAGCATCTCATGAACAATCTACTGGAAAGTATATAACCAGAGCACAATACAAAGTTACAATGTCTGACAATGGAAGGACAAGAAAATGGACAACAACAGGGAGAAGGAGAGGAAGAGGGGTGAGGCTGCATGGTGGAGGATTTGGAAGAGGATGGATTAGGCACTCCAGAAGATGCTATTCACGCTGCCGGTGTCACGTGGGTGAAAATTTGTTGCCTGACAGACGAGAATGTGAAGAAGCTGAAGATCAGGATAAGGATTTAGAATTTAGGGAAATGTTCATATTTTTTTGTTTACTTACTGTATGATCTATGTTTATATTTTTGACCTATGTTTACTTACTGTATTTTACCTTTGTTCTGTCCAGTACTGTCTTTTTTTTCTTTACGCACCGCAATGTCAATGTCTGCCAATAAAGAAGTCATTCTGTAAATGTGAATCTTGTCTTTTACAATCAATCTCACACATATACATTATATGAGGTGAAATGTCACACTTGTCATCACACCTAAACCACATTTTACATCAAAATGTCCCTTCGAAGTGCACTATTTAATTGCCAACATGACTAATGAATTTGACTGTCTTATCCGTACACAATGACACAATGACTAAACATTCTGATGGCACTGACACGTATATTGACACAAAAACTTGCTTTTGAGGGATGAACTAAGGATTTTGAGTAAGAGACTGGCTTTTGCAGGTGATCCACGGTGTTTTGCTATTTGTCCAAGCTGTTTTGAGAAATGCACTCGATCTTCTGCAAATTGCAAGAAAGATTCGAAAAATGTACCAAAGCGATAGAGAAAAACTGTAAGCTCATTCAGAAAACTGTTGATCATTGGTTGATAAACTCTCTTCATTAGAGACAGTCTAGATTCAAGCAATTTACCAATTTAGATCATATTCGACTGTCTTATGGAAATGTATAGAAATGTGCTTGACATGTTATGATAGCTTGGTAAATAATTTTGCATGTGAAGACTTATATGATGAACTATAGCCTAAATGTTTTGGGGAGTGAGACTATTTGATAGATTCCCATAACCAAGCATTTTGATTAGCATGACAAAAGCAATTGATAATGTACAAAAAAACTGAGAATTGTACACAATCATTTGCATGGATGGACAAAAGCATTTGCAATTTGTTTAATGCAATGAGAAACTGCCTTTTTCATCTGCACAAATGGCATGATGATGTGACTATTGAACAAGAACTTTTGAGAATTTCAATTCTGATGTGAGAAATGTACCAAAGCAATTGAGAAAAACTGTAATGAATGGCCTGTGAGCCGGTTTTGGTGAAAAAAGGCTGTTCTAGTTTGGTGGAGGAGATGGAGCAGGGAGAATGACAGGTTCTTGGCTATGCTAATCACAGGCTACAATCATTCGAAGCCCATTCGGTCATAGCGAACCAAATAGAAGATCTAAAAGTTCTACACAAACACACATACTTACCTATACTTCGCTAAGTGAATGTGTGCTGCAACAAAACTTCTCCAGTAATCACAACTGTGGCATAGCTTTTTCTAATTTACAAACCTACGTCACTTTGTTGGGCCTTTTCTTATTCACTTGCTTTTCCGCCTACTTTCTTTCACTGACTAATGGAGGCAATCGGGTTAGAAGAACATTTTCGCGTGCAGCATGCATATGCAACTCGGGGTGACCTGTCGTATTTCAAAAAAGAGCAAGTACTAAACGGTTTCTTGTGGAAGTACTCGTTTAACAGGCGTTGTGCTGTAACGTGTGGAAGAGGGGCCCACTATGACCATGATGGCCATCTCCACCACACCACACTGTACCCACCCCACCCCATCCCACCCCACTCCTCCACCCTCTCTGTCAGTCTAATTTACAACCCTCCAGAGTGTGGAAAGGGTGTAGGGCTTGGGTGGATGCATATCCCACAGGGGAGCATGAAGAGAGTAGGGTCGGAGAGACACCACACTGGCCCAATTAATCAGGGCCAACCACTCTGTGTGTGTGTGTGTGTGCGTGTGTGTGTATGTGTGCGCGTGTGTGTGTGGTGTGTGTGTCTGTGTGTGAATGTGTGTGTGTATGTGTGTGTGTGTGTGTGCGTGGGTGTGTGTGTGTGTGTCTGTGTGTGTGTGTGTGTGTGTCTGTGTATGTGTGTGTGTGTGTGTGTGCGCGCGCGCGTGCGTGTGTGTGAGAGAGAGAGTGTATGCGTGTGTGTGCGCGTGTCTGTTAGTGCTTAGTTGGAAACTGTCTGCAATGAAACATGATACCCCATATATATCTGCTTCTTCTACACATGTACACATTATGGGATGTACATGCTTCTGTTTGCATCAACATACTATGTGTGTGTGTGTGTGTGTGTGTGTGTGTGTGTGTGTGTGTGTGTGTGTGTGTGTGTGTTCTTTGCATGTCAGTGGATATGGTTCAGCGTAAGGAGTGTAGTGTGTAGAGCAATGTAACCCCTGGCGGGATGCCAGTTCTCTAAGGAGTCTCCTTGACTCAGTGCTGTCAGCGCTTCGGCTGATGGGGAGGTGAGGGGAACCCCTCCCTGCCTGTAGGGAAGCTAACGAGCTCAAATTAACAGCATGAAGCTAAAGGATGTGGAGTGGTGATGGCCCGTCTCACCCCGCGCCAGGCTCATCACTAAAGGGCGCTTCAACACTGTGCCCTGTCATCTGTAATAGCATGCTAGGCATAGCATGTGGATGTTTGTTTCATGTTCCAGTGGACAGCTGTGGCCTAGTGGTCAGGGCGTTGGTCTTGCAACCAGAAGCTTGCTGGTTCAAATCCTGCCCTACCCATGGTTGAGACACTGCTCCAGGGACTGTAACTGAAACCCTGTATATATCTGTAAGTTGCTCTGGATAAGAGCCAGCTAAGTGTAATGCTGGCATGTTTACAGTTTTTCTCTATCGCTTTGGTACATTTTTCGAATCTTTCTTGCAATTTGCAGAAGATCGAGTGCATTTCTCAAAACAGCTTGGACAAATAGCAAAACACCTTACTTGAAGTCCAGAACTTAATATGAGTGTTACACTAATATGCCAATTGTATATTTTATTCATTTTATATTAGCTTAAGTTATTTATACACCTAACACCCAACACCTAAAGAAGTACCATGAGAAGCATAGTAGCTATTTTGTTCATCATAGCCTGGTTGACCTACTTTATATAATTTGAATTGAAAAGTTCATCAAGCAACGAAGAGATTGTAAGGTGAAGGCGAAGTCATCGTAACTCTAACTGCGATTTAGCGGAATCTGTAATGTAAAAGGATAACCAAACAAATTGGACCACAGGCAACAAAACAAAAATGCCCACAACCCCGTTTAACAAGGCTGTCTTTATTGGATGGGATAGATGGGACTCCAGGGTAGTGGGAAAGTGGGTGAGAAATGATGTAGGAGACTGTAAATGCACTCATAAGTAGGAGCAGATGCCAGTGGCAGACAACCACCACCACCACCATCCCCATCCCCATCCCCACACCCACCCAACAACAACCCACCAACCTCCCCACCCATTCCCCAACCCCAATTCCCAAAAACCTCACCAACACTGAGTAAATGTTTGCTTTGACGTCACATTCCTCTCCCTGAGGGCCCTTTTGGATCTAGTCTCTGTGTGTGTGTGTGTGTGTGTGTGTGTGTGTGTGTGTGTGTGTGTGTGTGTGTGTGTGTGTGTGTGTGTGTGTGTGTGTGTGTGTGTGTGTGTGTGTGTGTGTGTGTGTGTGTGTGTGTTGTCTGGTGGCAGTGGTCGTCATCATTATCCCATGACATGAGTGACAGCCTGCTCTGGTTGCTGGTTGCTTCATCTCAAGATGTGGCTCCTGAGCCAAATGTTGATTTTATTCACACATGTTTTATTGAGGGCCTTGGGAAACGAAGTCCAAATCAATATGATTTGTGGCAGCTGTGGCCTAGTGGTCAGGGAGTTGGTCTTGCAACCAGGAGGTTGCTGGTTCGAATCCCGCCCTACCCATGGTTGAGATGCCCTTGAGCAAGGCATCTAACCCCACACTGCTCCAGGGACTCTAACTGAAATCCTGTAAATATCTGTAAGTCACTCTGGATAAGAGCATCAGCTGAAATGTAATATTAATAATAATTATTTGGTGGGCTTGAAAACGTAGGGTAAAGAAAGGAAGAGGTTGGAAACGAAACGCAAAAAGGACACGAAGCAGAGGAAGAAGAGGATGAACATAAAACCAAGAAGGACATCAAAAAAGACAGGAAAAAAAAGCAGATGGACATGCTCTGAAGAATAACAGTGTGGAGGACTTGAATGACACTTTGCCCAATTCAGTGACATATGGAAGGAAACCTGCAGGGCTGAAAACATGACGTCCTGAGCTCCTGTCTCGTGTGGACCTCCTGAGGGTCAAGGGCAGAGTAACGAGGCAAACAGACCAGAGACTGGAAGATATAGAGCTTTGACATGAAGACTAAGTCATAGTTATTGCCCTTCATACACTCCAGTATGTACATGTCAAGTTTTTACGTATTGCGTTATTAAAAACATCCACACATACTGGACACAAAAAAGCATATTATCACCCTTTTATACTGTTGAGTACATGCTGAATTGTAATTGCCAAATAAGATCTAGGCACCTCAAAAACAAACAGAGCATACAGTACAACAAAAACAACATGCTAGACAATGAACAGCATGTTACAATATAAATAAATATTAAAGTCATAAAACAGATGTTGGATATGTTGTTGATGTGCTTGTGTGTGTGTGTGTGTGTGTGTGTGTGTGTGTGTGTGTGTGTGTGTGTGTGTGTGTGTGTGTGTGTGTGTGTGTGTGTGTGTGTGTGTGTGTGTGTGTATGCATGTCCGTGCATGCGTGTATGTGTAATTGATGGTAAGTGGGTGTATGTATTTGATGGAAACAAAGACTTATTGCATAACCGTACAGAATGTTTGTACATTCAGATCCAAAAGTGTTCAGTTGTCGTAGGAGTGCTGAGTGTTCTGTCTATTCTCTCTTCAGTCTTAGGTCTGTGTGCAGTTTTATGCAGTGTTCAGGGACAGAGTGGGCTGAGGACAGGCCTTTGACAGATGTGGAGACTGTGGCACTCTATCATGAGTCTTGGGTCTGTGTGTAGTTTTATGTCGTGTTCAGAGACACACATTTGCTATATGTGTAGGCTCTGGCATTAACATATACAGTATGTGTATCTGAATTATGAGTCTTGGGTCTGTGTATAGTTTTTTGAAGTGTTCAGGGACATGCCTTTATCATGTGTGTACAGTGGGACTAAGATATATGTGTATCTCTATCGTGAGTCTTGGGTCTGTGTATAGTTTTGTGTAATTTTTAGATACAGGCCTTTGTCATGTGTGAATACCATGTGTAACAGAGGACTGCCTGCTCGAGTCCAGCCCCAGGCTCAAACCCGAGACCTCACAGCAACTCCGGTATGGTAGAGACACGGTTCCAAGTGAACTAAAAGCCAGGCTATTAGCTCAGCCAGTAGCATGTGCGTACGTGCGTGTGTGCGTGCGTGCGTGTGTGTGTAATATGCGGTCTGTGTATGGTTTTATGTTGAAAGACGGGTCTTTGTCATGTGTGGAGACTGGTGCAGGGCACTGGGACAGCACTCTTCACATGTGCAGAGTTCTGCTGACTCAGTGTCAAGACAACACACGCAGCACTTCACGCTGTGTTTACTCTGGAGACCCTTGAATATGACAAAAGAGACAGGAAAATAATATGGTGTGTGTGTGTCTGTGTGTGTGTGTGTGTGTGTGTGTGTGTGTGTGTGTGTGTGTGTGTGTGTGTGTGTGTGTGTGTGCGCGTGTGTGTGCACGTCTCTCTGTCTATCTGTCTCTCTGTCTCATGCGGTTGGATGAGTGATTATATGTATTGATGCACTGATGTTTGTATGTATGTGTGTGTGTGTTTGTAGGGCTATGTGTGCAACTGTATGTGGTGGGACAAGTAATAATATGTGTTGATGTCTGTGTGTGTCAGTGTGTGCGTACATCCATGTGTTTATTTGTCCATGGTTGGGTGAGCATTTGACTGGATGCATGGTCGTGTGTGTGTGTGTGTGTGTGTGTGTCTGTGTGTGTTTGTCTGTGTGTGTGTGTGTGTGTGTGTGTGTGTGTGTGTGTGTGTGCGTGTGTGTGTGTGTGTGTGTGTGTGATGGAAAGTGAGAAAAGTAAAGAAATATGATGGAGGAAGATCATAGCTTATGTGTGCGTGCTTGAAGACATCTGTGTGTAAAGAGTATGGAAATAATGGATTAGTCAGGCTAATTCAGAGGAAAGGGAACAAGATGGATCACTAACGAAGGCCAGCTCTCCAGCTCTGGTGTTTGGGTTCTCTTGTGAATGCTTTGTGTGTGTGTGTGTGTGTGTGTGTGTGTGTGTGTGTGTGTGTGTGTGTGTGTGTGTGTGTGTGTGTGTGTGTGTGTTTGCACTTCTGTGTGGTCTCCTAGACATTACTTACTGTAATCTACATGCACTACATATGTAAGTGCAGACTAGAACAACAGACATACACAAAGACAGATGTACATACATGCACATAATGACACGCATGCACACACACACCTACACACTCTCTCTCTCTCTCTCACACACACACACACACACACACACACACACATGTACACACAGATACTGTATATATATACACACACAAACATGCAAAAAGAACAGAATAAAGAAAGACGGACGGACGGACGGACGGACGGACGGACGGACGGACGGACGGACGGACGGACGGACGGACGGACGGACGGACGGACGGACGGACGGACAGACAGACAGACAGACAGACAGACAGACAGATAGATAGAAAACCACACACAAAACCACACACACACTCACTCATACACACACAGCTGGCATGCCTCGTGGCAACAGCCCTGACCTCTATTCAAGCTGCGCACACGCTGAGGTGGACTATGACCCCTGTTTTCCTCAGAACAACGCCATTGTCACATACACATGTGCGACTGATTATGCTCCCCTCACCAAGCCTTCCCTCTTCCTCTCCTCCTCCCTCCTCCTCCCTCCTCCTCCCTCCCTCCTCCTGCTGCAGCCCCTTGCTCCTGCCCCTCAGCCTCTGGCAACGCTAGAAAGCCCAGCTGACGCACTTACGCCACCCAGTCTGCAGGTCCCACCCACATCTGGGGCTTACGTCATCTGGCCACCCTCTCATCTATTCTCCACGTCATAATAATAACGTCGCCATCACCATCACCATCGCCATCTGGGTTACAGAGGGGGGCGGTGTGCCTAGATGCCTTGGACAGGACAGCACTTAGCACAGCACCATTCGCGGTGCGATAACACCCGCCTTTATTTACCAGTTACAGGCCCGCTGGGACCAGCAATCATGACACGCTGACACTAAATTGGAGGCGAGCACCAAGATAAAAGGGTGTGGCGGCACCAAACCACACGACGTGCCGTATATCAAGCTTCACATCATCTCTGGCACACAGCTCGTTAAATCTGCAGAACAATCAACTTACATAGCAGGCTTGCACACTCCCAGTGTGTTATATGTGTGTAACAACAGTTTCAATATGCATTATTGACATGCAACTAATATGACTAATATACAAGTAATACATGCAATTAATATGGCTAGTTTGTTTGGTTTGAAGTGGCTTGGCATCAGGTGTCATGGCTTTAAGAAAAGAAGACGTGGTGGTCATTTCAAGCTCAAGTTTATAACAGCCATTTCAACAGTACAGTTGATAGGAGTTTGTCTTAATATGCTTACATGTACCTCACAACAACACAACACACATCACATAGTACACGAAGGAGAGCAAAACCCAGTCACCATAGTCTGCTATCATCTTTGAAGAGTTCAGATGCAAAACCCTAAAAATTCTATTGGCAATTAATTTACAGAAATATATTTATATCATTTTGCTAAGCTTTATTTTCAGCTCACATCCAACTGGATTTTTTTTGGCTTGATTTGCTTTTCTTCATAACAGTATTTTAATTGCAGTTTGATAGAGATTACTTGGAAATTATTATTAAAACAACTTAATTGTTTAACTTTCTGAAAAGTAGGGGGTTTTGTATCTGAACTGTTTAATTCTTAACACTGGCTGAAGTCAGAGGTTAGCTCTGGGTAGTGGCCAACAGGGGCACACATCGGAGTCAGACACCATATCTTCACCACTGAGCCTAATCCAGGTGAGCTAGCCTGCACATTCCTAAACAAATAGTTTTTCCACTGCCACTTCCAGGACTTGTTCCTGTCTCTGTACGGCATTCCTCGTTACAGTGGGTACCCTGGCCTGATACTAAAGGCCCATTGATTCAGCACTGCCAAGTCATTCTCACCAGAAGTTGCTAAAGGCTTTCTGAAATGTCTCTGATGTCCTCAAATGTCTTTGTGGGGAGGCAGTAGATCTCACCCCAACATTTGGTAATGTCCACATGTTTTACCATAGTGCAATTACAGAGATGCAGCATTGCTATACAAGGCCATACCTCAAGCCATATTTAACGACATGTTCACAGGTGTCTATAATCATAATGCATCCATAATGAATGAGAAGTAGGTAGCAGCAACTCTGGACTTATGTTACGTTCCAGGACCTTTTGAACTCTTTGACCTCATCAGAATCCATGTGTTTGTGTGCGTGTGCATGTGTGTGTGTGTGTGTGTGTGTGTGTGTGTGTGTGTGTGTGCGTGCGTGTGTGTGTGTGTGTATTTATGTGTGAGCATTAGAAACAATTTAGCTGCTTAATTTGTTTAATATGGATGGAGTGACTTCAACTGAGTTACAATCATCTACATGTGCTTGGAGAACCTGAGCTTGGAGAACCTGTATGTGAGTTGCCTTTGGAAATGAAAACAAACAAAGCTTGGACTGAGATCCATATCTTGGAGACCCTTGTCTCAAATAAATGTGGTTTCATTTTAGATTAACAGAACTCAAGTCAAGGGTCCACTCAAAATGGGTGGGAGAGACTTCAAAAGTGGGGCTAAAACAGTTTCCTCAGGCTGGATTCTCACGTGTTTTTGGTAGTGCCCAAGGCTGCATGTTGAAGACTGTAGTACTTGGTAGTGCTCAAGGCTGCATGATGAGGGCTGTAGTACTTAGCAGTGCCCAAGACTGCATGTTGTGGAGCCCAGTAGTGCCCAAGGCTGCATGTTGTATACAACAGTACTTGTTTGTGCACAAGGCTGCATGTCGTGGACTACAGTCCTCGTTGCTGCCTATGCTACAAGTTCTACAGGATACGGACACTGCTGCTGTATCAATACTGCCGCTGTAGTAGCCTGTCAGGCTTTTCAGCAGCAAAATTATCATGAAGGCTCTGTTCCTGATGAATGGGGACCATGATTAGGAGTGGCAGTAGCCATGGCTGTTAGCCACCCTATCTATGCGGCTGCACACACACACACACACACACACACACACACACACACACACACACACACACACCAGAGATGAGACACACACACACCAAGACTGTGAGGCACTCACACTTCCCCTCCCAGCTCCCCTCCGCACTGCCTCGCCAAGTGTCACCATGAAAGGGCCGCTCATAACTCCTCAACAGTCAGACGCTGGGAAAATCCAGTACACACCAGATGTTCTCCTCTCACAAAAAAACCATGCTGAAGGGTATTCACACACACACACACACACACACACACACACACACACACACACACACACACACACACACACACACACACACACACACACACACACACACACATACACACACACACACACAAACACACACACACACACACACACAAACCACCAGACATGCAGTTAATAGGAGAGATAATCTATATTGGCCGTACCTAAACATACTCGTAATCACTCTTCCTTCTTCTCTCTCTGTATCTCTCTCTCACACACACAGAGTTACACACACACACCTCACAGTTTTTTCTCACCTGTGTCACATATCTGTGTCAGCTGAACTGTATGTGTGTGTGTGTGTGTGTGTTTGTGTAAGAGAGAGAGAGAGACAGAGAGACAGACAGAGAAAGAGAGAGAGAATGGGTGAAAACCCTGGGAGAAAAGAAACCCCATTTTATTATTAATGTTGTACCCATTCTTGTGGTCACTTATAGTGAAGGAAGTGAGAAAAGTCTTCATGGAGTTTATGGTTTATGCTGAGAAAGAAACCTGTTTGTGTTTGTGGGTTTGCTAGATGGAATGTGTGAATTAGCATGTGGAGTTAACATGATTAAGAATGTGTTTGTGTGTGTGTGTGTGTGTGTGTGTGTGTGTGTGTGTGTGTGTGTGTGTGTGTGTGTGTGTGTGTGTGTCGGGGGGGAGTGTACGTGTTTCTGTGTATCTGCCTGCATCCACACATGCAATCACCATGCAACCCATCCTGCAGGCATCCTGCAGGCATTTGTATCCCTCTGAAGACTCAATATGCATACATTCTTTTGTTTAAACTTCACCTCCTGCTCATTGACTTTTCTGTGGTGGTCTATACAAGCCATAGCTGCACTGATGGGCAACAGGATTTCAGAGACTACAATCCAATACTATGTTTTTGTTCTAGCCAGCTGATTCCAATTGGCCCCGTTCTTTAGCAAGGTGTCACAAAAACACCAACGGCACTGGCTAGATTAGGTTTAGAGTTAAGAAATTAGACAAAGTATCACAGGGTTAGAATTACGGTTAGTCTCAGGTATGCACAATGTAAGTACATAATGTTTCATGTTGTTACATGGAGATACACTGTAAATAGGACAATTACAAAAAAGCGCTACACAAGTCTGTCGTTCCACAACCTGAAGTCACTCCTTGTGAAGGTCCTCACAAAGGCGTTATCAGCTAGAAGTGACAGCACATGAATTTTAAAGCAGCATTATGCGACTTTATTGAGTTTATTAATCATCTTCACAAATCGGTATATGGTTAAATGAGTCATTACCAGGTTGAAGACTTTTTCAACCACCCCCAGAATAGGGGGTGTGGTGCACAGAATACCACACTTGCAATATCTGGGTGCCTGTCCCGCCACCTAGCCTGGGAAACCCGCCCCTTGTACTTCATTTCTGTACAAAATGAAATGAAGTACGAGGGGTTGGTTTACCAGGCTACCTGCCACCCTCAGTCTCACAAAGTCTTCAATATCGTGAGAAGCAGATTCACGTTAAATTCTTCAGAAATTCTGACTTTACTTACCTTTTTGGACATGACTACTTTTGTTTTTGCCAGTTACACAGTTGAGTTGAAAACACATGCACATGGTGAGGCCGAGGGAAAATAGTCCATTTTTACAAGAGTGTTCATTTACTTGGAGACACTAGGGGGAGCTCCACTGAGAAAAAGCACAACGGAACACAAAGTTGCACAGTGCTGCTTTACTGTAACTAGTCTGATATGACATAGTCCCTGTCTATGTAGGGGACACTCTTAACTGTGGCGTGTCAGTGTAGGATGAGGCACAACAAATTCCAGAAGTTGGAAAGCCATTTCCTGATCGCAGCACAGAGACAAACACACTTAACAAAAGTATTTATGCAAACTTCAAAAAGCAGAAAACAGCAGGAGCACTGTAACTTCAGCAGGGCCAAAATAAGACTATATAAAATCCAATTTACTTAGAAGCCAAATTAGATTACCTACAATTAAGAAATAAACAAAAAAACTATAGCCACAAATGTAACCTAACTCCCTAACAAACGATAAACAGAAGTAAACACGAATTAAATACAAATGGCATCCAGACCTCCCTATGTCTCCTCAAAAAATAAACATAGGCTCTACTAATGTTCATAAAATACACAAGAGGGAAAATAGCCAAGATAAGTGTGCACTGTCTGTTCGACGCACATACACACACACAAATATACCAAACACACACACACACACAGCCAGATTACAGATTACAATTTTTGCCCATTGCTTAAACACATTTTGCAAAACTTGGCTCGCTGTGCCAAAACTCTACACACAAGCACATAGGACACAACACCTGGAAATAAACCATTCACGTCTATGTCAAATTGAAACTCTGCAATCAAAACCTAACAATCCTTTGTCAAAATGTCACTCTGATGACAAAATTGCACACACTTGCATCTTATAAAAACACTGTCACATCAGCACCAACACACTAGTCTAC
>CM050207.1:14689782-14694782 GCA_027475355.1 Coilia nasus
CATGATGTGCAAAAGTTTCAGGGAATTTTCAGTGGTTTCTTTAAAGAAATTTCTTACTTAGTTATTTCTTTAAATACGTTTCCTCTTTTTTTCTCAGAGAGCCTGGGTTCATACTCAGAGGTGCTGCTAACAGGGGGTAGATCTGGACAATTCTGGGGGCCCAGAGCTTTACAGGGGTCCACAGAAGACTATGATATGATTGGGATTGGGGCCCAAATTTATTTTCTTTCAGGGGGACCACAGTTTGTAATGGCACCCCTGTTCATACTTACAACCCGTGTAAGACTTGAGAAAGGCCATACGGGCCGAAACGTTGTCTGTAATTAAAATTGGGCATCGAACAAGAGTGTGCGGTATCTTTCTTCTAAAGTGCATACTTACAACCCCCCACATTCACGGAGGGAAAAGAATCACTCTATTGTAACCTGGTATGGTAAATAATGTATAGCCTGCTTCTTATCAAGGAATAATAAACATGTTACATTTCCGTATTCCACCCATCTCAACACACAGCCTCTGAGCAAAATCTCAGTTTCTCACCTAAGAGCGGCATGCTACCTACAAGTAGAAGTTTGGTGTGAATCAATCCATAGCCTTGGTTCAAAGTCATAGAGTGCTGTTGATAGGAGAAAGAATGTAAAAATCTGATGCAATATAGACCAAATAATGAACTGGTAGCTAACATTGACAGAATGGGGCATAGGGTAATGAAACCTAAAGTTAGTTTCTATGCCCCCTTTAGTTAGCGTTAGCTACCAGTTCATTGTTCACTGTGATGCATCAAATTGTCTTGTTCTTTTTCTTACCAACAGCACTTGACGACCTTCAAACAACAAGGCTATAAATTGATTCACACCAAACGTCTTGTTTAATAACTGAACTGGAAATGTTATCTGCCTTTATACTACACTCTGGCACAAATCAATATAGACGGGCCTGTTGGGTGCGCAGTCAGTTCCAAAACAAAGTTGCTAAATGGATTACTGTAAGTTAGAGGAGCTGAGGCCTACTTTGATAGAGGTCGTTATGGAAGTGGATAAACAGCTGTGCAGTCTTAGAGGAAGTCGCAACCTACTGTGCTATATCACAGGCTGTCTTTCATTTAAACTAATTAATGCTCTCTCGCAGTTAGGGATCTGATGTGGCCACACGCTGTGTATTACTCACAGAGCACACACTGGCAAACATTTGCTCACAAGTCGAAAATGAATGACTTTTTTCCTTGAAACAAACTTAGCTGCCTGCAGCACCAAGACAAATTGCCAGTGATGTATGCATCAATGACCAGCGAATCTTGATTCAAGGCGATGCTGTCAGATGTTGTTTCAAGTGAATTATCCATAACACGATTTTGTCTTCCGGTCGATGGACTCATATCTTAAGCATAAAACTACGCTCCGCCGGCGTGTTGAAATAAGTAATTACCCTTTGGTAAAAATGCGGATGAGCGCTTTCAATGGGCTCTTACATCATCGCTGCATCCCGGATTTCACGTAAATTTCCTGTTTGTCAGGAGGTTTGTTTATCAGTTCAGAAGGCAGGACAGTGACTTCAAACTCACACATAAGGGCAACAGAATAAATGTTACTACTTTTATTTTCACTATTAGACCTTTGGGAACAAGTTGTACAACATAAATAAATAAGTCATTATGCCAACATTCCACTTTGATTACCAGTGCAGACAGTGATAACACAGTGGCGTTCTACCTCATTAAACCATATTATCAGAGATAAGTAATGTAATGACTGATACAAGTTGTTTTGTACAGAATATGTTTATGGAAGTGTGTGTGTGTGTGTGTGTGTGAGAGAGAGAGAGAGAGAGAGAGAGAGAGAGAGAGAGAGAGAGAGAGAGAGAAAGAGAGAGAGAGAGAGAGAGAGAGAGAGAGAGAGCGGAAGTGAATGTGTGTGTGTGTGTGTGTGCCGCAACAACACGCACATATTAATTTAATCTGTCCAACAAGCCATGCTTGTCTGTGTCAGTCTACAACAACAGCATACTGTAGTGTTTCCCTTTGTAGTGTCAGAAATTACAGGAAGTCTCATTCCAGTGAGAAGCACACAGAGGTTAACAGAATAAAACCATGCAATAACTATGCACAATGCAGAGACTACTGGCAACGACAGATATCAGTCACATACACAGTCTCAACACAAACACAATTCGTCGAACACTGCACATTGAAAGCGATGGAATGTTACTTATGACCTTAGAGAGTTTGATAAGCCAAGAGTCCCAATGAAATGGCATGCCTTCCACATACGCAGTCCTGTAGTGACACTGACACAGAACTAGGAAAGAAAAATGCATCAATGCCAAAATGGTTTTAGAAAAGTAAAATGTGAGCACATTTTCTTAGTAGTAGAAATTTTGGCAGTGAGAAACATACAACAATGCAACGGGTCATAGCTTTGGTGATCTTAAGGTCCCTGCCAAACAAGGCAGGCTACGCTAAAGATCCCAACCAGAGACGTCAAGCTAGAGATTTTTGTTCCTGTCTTCTTGCTGCATGTGTAATTGTTTTTGAAGGACACAGCTAATATGTTAAAAGAATTGTGGGTTGTTCTTACAGCATCTTTGATTGGATGTGATAAAGTGAGGTCATTCCAAGGGAACCTCTGATTGGACAGTATGCTGTGAGGTCACTCCACCAGCGTTTCTGGTTGGAGAGTGTGCCAACGAGCAGTCTCCACCTGACCTCGAGCACACATCTCTTTCCAGTGCACCTGTCCAGATTCCGGACCCTCGTAGCCAATCAAAACACGGCCAAGCATGCTGCTTTTTGTGTACAATCGGCCCTGTAAGACATAATAATATACTTAACGTATATGTAACCCTTCTTAAACTCAAGGCCGCAACACGGAATAACAAAGTCATACAAGCAAAGCAAACATCAGAACAAACAGTCGATTATAATTTATAGATAAGTGTGACTCTTTTACCTAATAATAAGTGTAATGTAATTGAAAAAAAAGCACAGCTGTTGGAAACAGGGGCGTGTTCTACTTTTAATTCTGACATACATTTTTTAAGTGTGTTTAACAAGCCATCTTTGTGTTACCTGCATAACGATGAACTCCAGGACAAGTGGTAGTTTGGTGATGTCACCAGAGGGCAGGTCAAACAGGAAAGGTGCGTTCCAAACCGCATTGTGTCCTGCCGCCCCCTTCGTCTCCTTGGTAGCGATCACTTTACCACCCTGCCGCAGGTTGATGACCACATAGTGATCTATGAGGAACATGAAAACAAGGAAAACCATTAGCTAAACGTTTGACACTTAAAAATAAATGTAAACGCTTAAATATAGTTTTAGATATAAAACTTCCTTATGTGTTTAGCAGACAATCTTATTCAAAGTTCCTTACAGTATAACCATCATGTAATGTGTTTAGCAGACAGTCTTATTCAAAATTCCTTACAGTATAACCATCGTGTATATTTTATCATTATTTGTTCTTGGTAAGAATAGCTCATGGTCATGAAACCCAAGCTGTGATTAGTGTCCAGCTGTACCAAAGGACATATAGGACTACTTTATCACAGAACATGAAATGTATGAGTCTCCAGTAGGAATGAGTTATACATTTTCCTCAGATTAAAACAGTCGTAAGTAACAACAGGTCATCAGAACGGCTAAGTCACTGCCCTTCGGAGATTTGAAGTGTTTACAACTTCTCTTATGTGTCACCTAAACCATCAGCCAGCAGCTGCCAGCCTGCGGCTTATACACAGTAAATCTCTGCACTGTGTGTGTGTGTGTGTGTGTGTGTCTGTGTGTGTGTCTATGTATGTGTATTTCATGAAATGCATAGCTCCATTTGGGTGAATAACACACTCTCCAGTAGTGGGGGAGTGTTGTGTGTGCGCATACACTTGTACGCCATAAAAATAGTGTGTGCTGAGAATATTCTATGTGTGATACTGTGCAGAACAGTACAGTTGCAAAAGTACATCTAAGTATTCTGTTCCCAAAGACTTGTGTCTTTGGGAATAGGCACAGACAAACACTATAACAATATAAACATAGAAAGTACAAACACAAGATGTTGTGTAAAATGTGTTTTTAGCTAAATGATGTCTTTTAACAAGACTACAAGTATCCCTGCTGTACATATTAAAGATGTATATGAATTGTACAAAGGGTTTTGTGTTATCTGAAAATTGCTGCTAAAATATGTTGCAGTAAACCACATACAAGATCCTTAGTAAATATGTGTAATCGGAAATTAATATACCATTTATAATGTTTATGAAACATGTAAGTAGCCCTAACTTACAAGCAAATCATATATAAGGCAATTTTGCAGAAAAAAAAACAAACTGGTACCTGGTGCTCCTGGCATGCGCGTAAGTTTGGCCAGGTTCTCTGCCTTCCGGACCATGACCTTGATGCGGTGGGCCACCGTCTGGTACTGGAGCAGGACAAACAGCTGACCCAGAGCCCGAGGGCCACACACAGACATCCGCCGACCACCCAGGGACTCCTGGGAGCTCACACTCTGAAGAAGACAGGAGGTGAAGACAAAGATGACTATGTTATTACAATCAATAATACTATAAATGCAAAAATTAAAGTTATACTGAACAGGTATAACAAATGTAACATGTATTTGTTAGTTTTGCTTTGTGGAAGCATTATTTTAATAGCAGTATTTTAATTTAGAGAATATTTTGGAAGATTTTGTTTTATTAAATGATTCTGCTGTCAATGCACTGGTATGTTATTCAGCCTCCTAACTACTGTATGTGACAGTGTGGAGTGTAAGTACATCAGGTGCAGTTTAACATCATTCACAGTGGCAAGCATCTACGTCACAAGCATCAGTGATATTAAGAGTTCCAGCATGTGACCGCATTTGCGGGAGTTTTTCATCTCATTATCGCCCTCTGTGTGTTTTTACAGTAAATGGCTGTAAAGCAGATAGCACAGAGTGGCACTTGCGTTCCCTACAACTCTCCCCGTGTGCGTTTAAAAGCACTTAGTCACCTCCGCTGAC
>CM050207.1:14699782-14704782 GCA_027475355.1 Coilia nasus
CTCCCGCAGGTCGGAGGAGGAGCGGGGACGCGGGGCCAGGCCCAGGACCGAGAGGCCGTCCTCGGAGGGCGGGGAGGCGCTGGTGGTGGAGGGCGAGGGTGAGGGCGATGGCGAGGTGCAAGGGAACTCCATTACGTCCCCCTCCAGTTCCTCGTACTGCTGGCGCACAGGGAGCAGGCCGATCGAGGGCCATGGGGTTGCCGAGGCAACGAGGGTGGGGTCAGAGGTCACGGGAGGGAATGACAGAGCTGCTTCTTTGTCGCCGAGGAGACGAGACTTGCGACGACGCCAGCAGAGGAAGCAGCCGAGCAGCAGCAGGAAGCAGAGGACAGCTGAGCCCACAGCCAGCAGGATCTGGAGATGTGCTATTACACACATACACACATACACACACATACACAAACACACACACACACACACACACATACACACATGTACACACATACACACATACACAAACACACACACACACACATGTACACACATACACACATACACAAACACACACACACACATGTACACACATACACAAACACACACAGACATGTACACACACACATACACATGCGCGCATGCACAGACACACACACACACACGGACATAAACATACACACACACAAATACACATTTTTTACACATGTACAATATGATTTTGCACACATACACACAAACACATAAGTTCATATTCTCAAACATATTTGTGTTAGGTGTGTGTGTATAAAAAATGTTATTTCCTTCTTCGCAAAACAAACAATACTGTAGCATAACCATTAACCTAACAAATGTTGGCATTTTGTTGGAGTTTTTCAATGCATGCAATTGTGCAAACTCCCTGAAAGCAACACAAAAACCAGGCAATCCACTTAGTGTTCCATTACAACAGCTCACCAGTGAGATGCATTTGTGGCAAAAATCCCAGACATACAACCCTGATCCACCCAACTGTACATCACCTTTGCAAGGAGAGTGCCAATTTGTCTTGTTTTCATTCAACAGCTACAGCCCTCATGGGAACCTCGGCATCCATTATCTGATTACAGGGGCAGAGGAAATGTCCCCAAGTCTTCATCATCCCACTGACAGTCCTACCACCCGACTGCTTTGATGCAGAGCAGAGCTAGGCAGTGCCTGCGTGCTGTAGCAGAGTCTACTCCACATCTGCAACATTTGTTTTCTCAAACTGGAAACCCTGATGATGGGCTGGCTAAACACAAAACTTTTTTTTTTCTGTTTTTGTATGGCCCATATGAAAGTCCCATTTCTGTCATTTCTGTCATTGTGATCACACGGCACAGCACAGCACACAGTGCACACAACGAAATTCAACCTCTGCATTTAACCCATCACACATGTGAGCAGGGGGCAGCCATGACAACGGCGCCCGGGGAGTAGTGAGTGGGGACGGTATCATGCTCAGGGTACCTCAGTGGCACTACTGGCGACTTGGGATTCGAACCTGCGATCCTTGCGGTCACAGGTCCGATGCCTTAGCCGCTAGGCCACCACTGCCCCGGGGGTGGGTTCGGCACTTTAATTAAATACAGATATTTAACAATATTTAGCTCCTGGGTGCAATCTTTACCTGCCTTAAACCCACGTATGCAAGTACATGCTATCTGCCCCTGTCTGCGTGTTGTAGAACAGTGACTGCATCTTATGATCTGCGTGTTGTAG
This sequence comes from Coilia nasus, assembly GCA_027475355.1. NCBI lineage: Eukaryota > Metazoa > Chordata > Actinopteri > Clupeiformes > Engraulidae > Coilia > Coilia nasus. Next base: position 14,701,457 of record CM050207.1, read on the forward strand.
CAGAGCAGGGGGTTATGTAATCCAGAGGTTAGTTGTAAACCTGATACTGCCTTCTGGCTTTTGCATTTGTTAAGTTTTGAGAATCAAAAGCCCTAAGCTTTTCTACTAACAGGTTTACAACTACCTCTGGGTTGACTAAACCAGGTTCAGCACTTGAGCATCATTGTAGATTCCCTACCAGGGCAGTGACTAGATGCTGTGAACGAGTATGCTGTCTGCCCCTCATCTGCCAAGTGCTACCCCTGCACTGCCCATAAAAGCCTGTGTAAGCCTTCGCGAGGGATGTGGTAAGGATCAGAAAGGAATACAACAATAAGTCAGTTGTATTTTTTAGCTAATTTTGTTATATAGCTGAAGTGAATCAACAGTAAATACTGCACAGAATCACATACATGAAAACCACACCCAACACTAGTGTCTCCTGGTGTTTCCCTGACAAATTGATAAAAACCAGCAATTGTAGTAGTTTATACGCTAACAGCAGGTGGCTATAGCACAGAACTGGTGGTCCTTTTTATGGTAGCCTTGGACATGTCCACAGATTCTGTTAGAAGACTGCAAAGTGCTGGATTAAAGAAGAAGAACTCTGAGAAGATAGCAAAATACTGCTCTGTGTCAGCAATCTGTCTGCATAAAAGGTGGTGCCTCCCATATCCCTAAAACACTTATATTTACATTTATATGTAGTTGTATTCCAGTACAGCCTCTGTACTGATGTGTGAGACATTACATCCTCTTTATGCACATATGGGTGCTGTATTGGTCCTCCAAAAATGTGTGTGTGTGTGTGTGTGTGTGTGTGTGTGTGTGTGTGTGTGTGTGTGTGTGTGTGTGTGTGTGTGTGTGATGAATCATATTAACATTAATTGACATGACACTAACTGAGAGACGCAGTGGCATTCTGCTTTGTCGAAATAGAAATATCAATGCACACCATGCAAAAAAAAACTGAGCTAGACCTCTCAACAGGTAGCGTCCTGCTCAAACAACCAGGGGAGGGAGTTAGCAACAACACTCATAGACCAGCCGTGAATAAATGTATGGGTGGTTTTAAGATTAAGCAACTGTATCAGGGAATCATGTGTGCAGGACATAAAAGGTTTTATTTAAAAAGGTTACTTGTTATAATAGAAACCATTTAGCCGAATGTAGGACGTAGGGTAACTAATGCAAAAATGTCTTCCACCATAATGCGACAAAATAAAACGAACTATCAAACATCAGCATTCTGCATTCTTACAATAATCAAGAATGACATTCTTACCTCCCATTTGCAAAGGCATCTTTCCGATGCTAATTAAAGTAAGCTGATGGCGGTCTGTAATTGCAACTGTGGTCAAAGCATCCCATCTATTCCATCTGCATTTCGAGACTACGGCGCGCTTCAGTCGCTGCTTAATCTCTGTGTTGACTCACGACCATCCATACTTCCAGCCAATGGGAGAGGGCGTTCTGTGTAGGACTTCATAGTCACGCCACGCGTTCGGTGTGACAGTGATGAATTATAACTGAAGGAACAGCAAAGTCCTTGACCTAACATTAGCAGTTAAATGTAAACGATAAATCAGATCACTAACCGGTGGTCAGTTACACTTCACTGTACATTTCAATTAAATACTGGCGTGCTGGGAAATAAAAATAAAATAACATAACATAACATAACATAACATAACATAACATAACATAAAAAAGGGGGGTTGTCAATCCTTTTTCTAATTACACTTGCCACCTCTTTATTATGTGAATTGTGTTTTACGCACTGAAGCTGAGATTGCATTAAAATGACAGTCGTGTGTGCCTGTTTTGCAGGCCATCAGTGTGTCTGTCTTGTCTTCTTCCTGTCTTTATTTCGTTACACACAAAACAGGATGCCCACTCGCACATGCACACGCATTGAGACTCTTTCTCATCAGAGTTCTTTTTTTCCGCGTGAAACACTCACATAATGAGAACGCGTGCCAAGAGGCTTCGATAAACGCAAGGCTTTCATTTAGTCAGCTTTATCACACCACAGGCAATCTGCCCACACACCGCACATTACAGCCAGATCCCCATTAGCTCTCTCTACTCAGCACCTTACCGTGAAAGAAGGCAATTAATGAATGTAAAATACAGCTGCAAGCGGCGATGAGGGGGCCAACCACTACGAAAGGACAGTTATAGACACCAAATGAAACGGCAGATTGTTTTCACTGTTCAAGACGTCACATTTGGTTTAAATGCCTAGGTGATCAAGTCTCTCCCATGTTGCAGGCTACATCTCTCTTTGACCTCAGTCTGAAGTTGCCACCCTCCTGTTACGGAGTTAAGCACAAACTTTGTGATCTTTAAAAATGACTCCCTCCAAACTATAGGCATTGTAGTACATGGTGACATCAAGAAGTTAAAGGAGAACTTCGGTGTAAAATGAAAATTGGCATGTTAAAACATCATACCGAGTTGGTATGTGTACTGAGGAGCAAAATTGATTTAGCCTGTTGCATTCGGAGTTTAACTATTTTTTATCGTTTGTCCCAGAAGGCTAACAATGGAAGTGGTAGGTGCCATAGACGAAGCATGATTCTATTTTTAAACCATTAAAACAGCTCGAAGAAACGCCACACTCCATCGGTAGTACAACAAAGGCCCTGACATTAAAAACGAGGCACTGAGAACTTTGTAAGTGTACGTAACATTTATTAATAAAACAGTTTGGACAAGCAGTACCTTGCTGTAGTTTCTCGTCGCCGCCATGATGAACGTCCGCACCAGTCGATTGACGAACACGAACCAGCAGGAAGAATAGGAGGAGAGGTGGTACAATTGACTTGTTTGGACTTTCATCATGGCGGCGACGAGAAACTACAGCAAGGTACTGCGCGAATCCGATTGAAACCCCTGGCTTAAAGAAGAACTTCGGTGTAAAATGAAAATTGGCATGTTAAAACATCATACCGAGTTGGTATGTGTACTGAGTTGGTATGTGTACTGAGTTGGTATGTGTACTTAATCCGCTTGGTGCCGCCTTGTGCGCGGGATCATATCGGATTCACGTACTGCGCATGCCCTGGAATGCACTGCTTGTAATATCAAACGCCGACGGCACAGTTCATGTCATATCAAGGAAACCAAAAACGCTTGTTCGTTCATACGGACTTCCAAACAATGGAGAATGCACAACATGTATGCAAATGCTGCTCTGTCAACTTACTTGAACGCAATCTTTGTTTGTATGCCGCCAGATAGTTTTTTTTTTTTTTTTTTAGCAGCCGTCAACCAGAAGTAGTTCTAACACCACTTGTTTAAAGGAATACATCGCCACCTAGCATAGCGGAAACGGCCAGATC
>CM050207.1:14709782-14767282 GCA_027475355.1 Coilia nasus
TCGTCTGAGTTTCCAGGCTGAATATTCCCAGGGCCAGGTAAAGAATTGGCATTGTCGTGTCAGTACATGTACTGTAGCTAATTGTATTAAACTGCATTGGATTGCACTGCATTAAATGTTAAGTATGCCTGTGGCAAACTGAAGCTGGTTAAACAGTATGAATGTCAGTGTTTCGGGTGGTTTGTAATGACTTGCTTTTTGTGTGTTCCTTTCCAATTGTGTGCTGTGTAGATGCATGAGACACTGTGCACAGATTCAGTAAGTTTCTTGGGTAATGGGTGGGGAAAAATGTAGTTATGTGTTTGATTTATTTTAATTCCTTTGAGATAAATAGTCTGTCTGCCTGTCTGTCTGTCCGTCTGTCCGTCCATCCGTCTGCCTAAATTGAAGTGGCTTCAGCTATCCATCCACACGCTCACAACCTAACATGCTGTCTTAATTAGCCTATGGAAAATATAGATACAATATAGATATTCACAGGCGGCAGCACACCAGCATTTTCCTGTTATGAAAACAAGAAAACATTTCTGTGATGATTCCTTGACATGGATCTTTGTCTCTCTGTGATCTAGGAGTGTGGCATAACCGTGATGCAGCCGGGCAGAGACGGGTACCCTCTGTTTGTGTGCACTGCCACTGGAGACCAGACCACCTGCTGCAACATGGTAGGACACTCGCTCATAGTAATAATATGACAATAATAATACAGTAATATGACCTGGGCACACCTGTTGAGTACACTTAGCATCAGCTGGCGTGTGCGTGTGTGTGTGTGTGTGTGTGTGTGTGTGTGTGTGTGTGTGTGTGTGTGTGTGTGTGTGTGTGTGTGTGTGTGTGTGTGTGTGTGTTTTACAGGCAGCCAATGGCTCCTCATCCGGCTGTGTAAGTGATTTTACCAGAGGAGGAGAGCCTGCACTGCTTATTGGTAAGTGCTTTCTTTTCCCCTTCCTTTTCCACATTTCTGCACAAGGACTGGGGGTGATGTGGTCACAAGATCTCCTTGTGATTTCCTGTGGTGTTGTGCGCGTGTGTGCACGTGTGTGCGCGTGTGTGCGTGTGTGTGTGTGTGTGTGTGTGTGTGTGTGTGTGTGTGTGTGTGTGTGTGAAGTTTGTGTGTGTGCACGTGTGTGTGCACGTGTGTGTGTGTGTGTTTTTTTTGGGTTTTTTTTGAGGGGGAAGCAGGAGAGGGCACATGTCCACTTTGACCATGTAAATATTAGTTACATTATTTGTGTGTGTTTGTCATATTTCTCAAATGTTTTTTCAGAGACAATGTTATTGGGAATCTGTTTACTATCACGTAATTGTAGTTGTTGACTGGATTCATTCACCTCTGGTCAAAACTTTACCCAGCTTTAAATGTTTTGATAAGTTTCACAAATTAACACACAAGTTTAAATTGTAATTACTGTAAGAGCAGGTTGATTGGATTGGTTAATTGTAGGTACAGTAGTTTCGGTTTAGAAGTATCCATCTACTCTCTATCTAACTAATAAACATTGAGGAGCCTCATACCTTGGCCACTAATAATAGTAATGCTAATCATTTTATATGTACACACCTTTCAAATCACAAGGTCACTGTACGATTGGAAAACATCAGCAAAAAGAAAACGTAGTAAGTAAAAGGTGATGAAACAGTCATTATGCAATTTGGGTGAGTAACATACTGTATAACTGGGTGATGAATCATTACACCTAGCTGACGCTGTTATCCAGAGCAACTTAGAGTTTTTTTGGTACAGGGGTTAGATGCCTTGCGTAAGGGCAGTTCAGTCATGGATGTGGTTGCAGGAGAGCACTAGCTATTTACTTCCCCACCCACATTCTTCCTACTGGCTCAGGATTTAAACCTACAAACCTCCACACTCACAACCAACTAACCCTAACCATTAGTCCACAGCTGCCCCAATCTTTTAAGGGGCCTCTCCCCCAGGCCATGGATTTTGGATATGTGTGTGACAAAGTAACCATCTCACGCATGACACATTGGAACATTGTAGCGAAGGGGAGGAGAAGTCACCCCACCCGCCAGGCTCATTGGGACGGCAGTCAGAGCACACCCACAACTCTAGTGATGGTCACAAACGTGTCAATCACACGCCATTCCTGGTCAATTCAGATTTATCTACTGTACATGGTAAAAGACCAGCAAAGGGGCAAACTACCCTAAAGATCTCAGTATGTCTGTGAATGTGTGTCTGTGAATGTGTGTGTGTTACCATACGTAATTGTGTTGCACCCTCTTTGTAGGAGATGCCCTCTACACCACATACTCCGGAACTGGTTACAGAAAAGGGGTGTACAGAAGCCACAGGGGCACACTAGTTGCGCCCTCAGGCCAAGTCGGTGAGGTAGCCAAATACACACACACATACACACACACACACACACACACACACACACACACACACACACACACACACACACACACACACACAAACACACACACGTCTGTTTGTAAAAGCAAGAGTTCATAAGCCAAATTATACTGTGAACCATAATGTTTGAGTAGTCTATCAGCATTATCAGAGAGGCAAACAGACAAAAGGAATACAGTATGTGAAGTACATGTTTCTATCCCACAGATCAAAGGTATGTGAAGATTGTAGAGAAGCGAAATAGAGACAGTCCATTGCAAGACAAGTTGTATGCGTTCTACACAGAGAAGAGTCTGGACCAGGGCCCAGAGTCTGACATTTACATCCCACGTGTTTCTCAGATCTGCATGGTAAGAAAAGAACTGTTATTTTACTCAGAAAGGCATTGGTGTGTACTGCTATGAAAGCCCTCTTTGTCATGAAAGGAAGAATGTGTAGAGTGTAAAAAAATATGGCAGTGAAAGGCAAGGCCATGGAAATGTCCTGAAAGATGGAATGATTTAAAACCACAGGATTTGTCTTATGTCACAACTGTGCAACAGCAACAAAATCAGTCTGATTGTTTTTTTATTTACTTTACAGTGTCCTAACTGTCTGTGATTAGTTCTCTGCGGCACAATGCAGTGCAGCATGTTAGACAGAACCTTTCTGGGTCACCCCATTTCCATTTTCATTCTTGTCGCTTACATTAGCAGGATTCCACGGCTGAGCACGAACTAGTAGAAAGAGAAGATAATATTCTTACTACCCGAGGGGATGTAGCATAAGAAAAAGGGAGGTTTTTACCAGATTCAGTATGGGTAGACAGCATCTGACGCAATGAGATGATGCAGAAGTTCAGTTCATACAGAACAAAAGAATAAATTCACATTAACAGCTCTCCATTTTAACGGGAAAACTAGTTCATGTTCAGGTCTTCTAACCCTTACAAAACAGTGTGAAGAAAAACATTAGTGAGGGAGAATTTCTGTGCTTCAGAATCTCCTGAAAATCGACTGCTCATCACTACCATTTCCAACCTTTTTTAAAAGTTTTTTTTTTTTTGTATACATGGTTTACGCATCACACCTAAGGCAGTAACTCTGAACTCTTGTTCAAGTTCCTTAGAAATGTGTTGACAGGAAAAATGGAACTTATTCAACGAAATACTTCTTTTTAACTAGTTCATGCACAATACGCTTATTAGTAGTGGTAGTTGGATGAGGATAAGTAGCAGCAATTGTTGTAGAAGTAGTAGTAGTAGTGTTATTTTACTGAGAAGTGCACTGCTGTGAATTGGCATTAAAAGCCTCTATTGTCATGAAACAAGAATGTCCATGAAATGCTTAACAAATATCTTGCAAATCAACAATCAGCTTGTCAGATACAGTTACAGGTTTTGATTGTTTGGGTTCATTTTACTACTAGTAGTAGTACCATTGTGTTGTTTTTGTTACATGACACCTTTAAACAGAGTGACTTACAGTGCGTCACAGTACTGACTGCATTAACTACAGAGACAGTCCTCCTGAAGCAACTATGGTACTATAACCCTAGTACCTATAAGCTGTAAATGCCTTGCTTAGGGTCACCATGTTGGCAGACACTGGGATTGCGCATGTTATTTTTGACTAATAAGTTGTGCTGTGTTCTAGTCTGATCTGGGTGGGTCGAAGGACATCCTGCAGTTCCAGTGGACGTCGCAGCTGATTGGCCGTCTGTCGTGTGGGGACCCCAGCAGGAAGCTGTACTACACCGAGCTGCTGGACGTGGCCGTGCTGCCGTCTGCCCCCGGAGAGGCTGACCGCGTCTACGGCCTCTTCAGGAATGGATGGTGTGTGCCGGATGCTGTCACGTCACGTCACCTGCCTGCATGCAATCTGTTGCACTTTCCCTCAGTTTAAGTCACTTGGATGAGAACAGGAAATTCTGGTTTAATTGCACAGGGCAGAGATGGAATCTGATCTTGCTCTCTCTGTGTTTCTCTTTCTGTGCATGTTTGTCTGTCTGTCTCTGTCTGTGTCTGTGTTTTGTGCAGGCAAATGAGAGCTGTGTGTGTCTACTCTGTGAGTGACATAAGTCATGTCTTCTCCACCTCTGCCTTCACCATTCCCACCGCCTCTTTGAAGGAACGTCCTGGTAAGGTAAGACTATTGTTATACAACTGTCGGACATACGTTTGCAATCACCACGTACCCACATCTTGCAGTAACAACATTTCCACTGTTGCATTGTGTTGCGATTATTGCACAGTTGTTGCTTTAGATTTCAGTAAAGAATCAAAATGTCCCTGGCCTCTTGCACAAGCAGTTAAAGCACACAGTGTTACCTTAAGGCAATGGTTCCCAAGCATTTAACTACTATGTGCCCACTACGACACTCCATGTCTCAACAAGTACCCCTTACATCACGAACAGTTTGCTATAACAATTCACATTTTTGCATATTATTCCACGTATTGCTGCATAAACCAAATTTAAGCACATAATATATGGCACATAATAATGTAGTAATTGTTTTTTTTTGGGAGATAGTTTGAATGTAGGATCTTTTTCCACACTGGTTTCTCAGTGAACCTTATTTTCATGCTAGTAAGAGCTGAGAGCCCATGAACCCATTAACAGTTTGCCGTACCTGCTTCAATTGATCCATGTATTGCCGAGAGTACCCATACCCCAGTCTGACTACCTCTGTCTTAAGATGTCTGCTTAGCACCATCTTCTGCACGCAACTTTACTTTCCTTATCAGTTGAACCAGAACATTGGTGTTTCATCATACTCTGCAGTTTGTGTAGTAACAGGACTTTAGTTGTGCCACCTTATCCCTTGCTCCTTTCTGACCAGTGTGTGAGTGACAGCCAGAGGCTCTCTCCAGACTTGCTCAAGTACATGAAGAATGGTCCAGAGATGGTGGATTGGGTGCAGCCTGTTGATAACAGGCCCCCTCTACTGGTCAGCCATCGTCACTACAGCCACATCCAGGTGGACCATGTTGGAGGGACAGAGGGACAGGAGGGACACAACGTCCTGCTGCTGTCCATGGGTAGGACACACAAACACCTGCCCATCTCTAACAGTCACAGCCTGAGAGGTCCACACGTCTGCTGCTCTCTGATCCTCAGCATATCACAGCCCATTCATAAAAAAATACTTTTGAATTAGTAAATTAAAAATATTTAGTAATTGGATTTGTATGCAGAGCAACTTGACATGGTAAGGTCATGAAGGGTTGTAAAGTTAAATACCTTTATTTTCATTGCATAAAATATACAATGAAATTCTTAGAGTAATACTATGATGGTTACAAAACAAAGGAAAAAAACGTAGACTCTTAGACTTAAACCAAGGACTCTTAGCAGCATAACAGATAATCAATTATTGCGCAGATCATATATCATATTGTCTTGTAATTCTGTCTGCATTGTCTTTCTCCTAAACCGACTTAGTTCAAATTCAGAATCGCCTTTTTTTTATTTACAAAGTAGAAAGTTCAGTATGGGCAAAAGCAGTCATTTAACACAGACATACTAAACAATACAAAGACACTCCATTACCCTGTTAAAAAAATGTTTTTTTGCACACCACTTGTGTTGTTGTGTTGTCCCAGAGGCTATCTACTGTCTGGGTTATGTGTGAAGCTCTGGAGACAACGCTAGCTTGTTTGATCAGTGGTGTCTTTTCTTGTCCTATCTTGTGATGACACTGTGGAAACTAGCTTTAAGCAACTTCCCACAGTAAACTTTCACTTCCACATTAAAGTCCTTGTACCCTGCCCCTTTCACCTAGTTTGTCTCCTGCTGAGGTATTCTGTCTGTGTAACCCCACCCCCACCCCCAAACCCACACAAACACAGACATACATGGACAGACACACAGACAGACAGACTGACACACACACACACACACACACACACACACACACACACACACACACACACACACATGCACACATGTACTGAAAACACAAAAATTTCAAAGCACAAATTAAACTGCAAGTGTTTTTCATGTCATTTCCTGTGTTTGTTTGTGTTTACCGAAGAGAGTGGTGCAGTTCACAAAGTCCTGGAGAACAGGTCTGATCCTTTCATCATTGCAGAGTACCACCCTTTCCAACCCGGAACCCGTATCCGTAGCATGCTGCTGGACAGCTCTGAGGTGAGTCCTCCACAGCACACTACATATCCCAGCATGCTTTAGGGGTGCGCCTCTATGAGACTGTATTTATTGTAGGAAAGCTACATACAGTGTTTACCTTTTCTGCTTCTGCTAATTTCACTGTGTATGTCACTGAGAATTAGTTGCAGGAACTGTAATACTGTTTACTGTATATCTCTGCATCAGAACATGGCTCACTTTATCTTATCTATCACTTCCTTGTTCTTCTTTCCTGTAAAATGGTTTACACAGTGGTGTAGTGGTGAACAGAAAGGTGGGTAAACTATACAAACGGCAGTAAAAAGGTCAACTAACGTTAACATTAGTGATCATTAGCAATAGTAGCGAAAAGGCAAGTAACCACTGTCAATGTGATTTAGAATTATGCATAAACACAACACCTGTGGTTATACACCCTTAAACATGAATAAGTCAGATCTTCTACTGTGTGTTAAAACCCCGAGTGTTTGGCCTTTCTGATGTGCTTCCTGCAGAAGAAACTGTATGTGGGCTCCAGTGGTGAGGTGGTTCAGATTGACCTGAGGAACTGCAGTGTGTACGGGGACCAGTGTGCCGACTGCATCTTAGCAAGAGACCCCTACTGTGGCTGGGACCATGCCCATGAGAAGTGTTCACCTTATTCACAGTAAGAGCTCGCTCACTCACTCACTCACCCATTCACCTACCCACCCACTCACTCACTCACTCACTCACTCACTCACCCACCCACCCACCCTGTGGCCGCCTATCTCACCTCATACAGCATTCATTTTACTGCAGATTCCTGACTTTTTAGGCTGCCAAAATTTCAAGAGCTCTCTAAAGACAATGTGCAGTGTAGCAATGTGTTTTCTATAAAAACTCCTTCCAGCGTATTCTTACTCCCTACTACTTCCTGATGAACTATTCTGATGAAACTAATCTAGTCACTTCTCACTTCCTGTGAAACTTCAGAGAACCTCATATCTCACACCTTCTGCAACTAATGCTACGCAAAAAAGAAACACACACACACACATATATATATATATATATATATATATATATATATATATATATATATATATATATATATATATATATATATATGAGCTGCAGCATCATTTAACACCTCTTAGCTTCCTATCTTACATGAACCCACGCATCTAGAAACATGTCCAGAGTCACTGTGAAGCAGAGGGCACTTTTTAAATGCAAGCTACTGTAAATGTATGGGTACCTAAGGTGTACAAAATAGCCACCAAATGTGTGTGTAGATGCCTTTATTCTAACTTAAATAGATATATCACCTGTCTATTACAACACCATTCAAGCAATTCAGTCAAGAAGAGGTAATGCATTCACAGAAAATAATGTAGCAAGGTATTGTTTCAGCTGTTTATCCTTTATTCACTAGTGTTTTAGTATTCTTTCCAAACGCATTGTTCCCACATAGTGGGACAGTGCTTGTTTTTTAAGTGTGACTTGTAGATGAAATAAAGAATTCTCACTCTCTTAATAGGAACACCATTCAGGATGTTGAAGATGGAGAGTTTGGTAAATGTGCAGAAGGTTGGTCTCATTTAGTTGTATTTTTGCTCTCACCATTCTCTCTCTCTCTCTCTCTCTCTCTCTCTCTCTCTCTCTCTCTCTCTCTCTCTCTCTCTCTCTCTCTCTCTCTCTCTCTCTGTCCCTCTGTCTCTACCTACCTCAGAGATGAGTTTTCTCTTCAGCTGGGTGGGAGGTTATAGCTACCCTTATTGTGGACACAGCAGTACAACACTATGTATGGGTGTTAATCAGTGCAGCACATGATTTCAAAAGACATCTCTGCTCATCAGCCTGAACAAGAGGCAACAGCCCACCAGACTATAGGCATTGGCACTGTCTCCTAGTCCATCCTGTGTGGGCATGAAACAAAGGATCACAAAGGGCAGGACTCAGCAGAGCGGTCCTTCCCAAGCTATGACATCAGCAGATGAAAACAATTGGAAAATGAAGACAGTAGACTCTCTCTCTCTCTTTTTCTCATTTCTCTATCTCTCTTTCTCTCTCCCTCTCACACTATCTGTCGCTCTCTCAGTTTCTTCCTCTGTCCTGTCCCACCCCATCCAAACCTGTCTGTCAGCTTAAAAACGCAGAGGGTATACAATACAATTCTTATATGATAGGATTGCAGTTAACCACACCACCTGCTTGGCGCAGAGCAACCTTTTGTATTTTCAATGTGTGGACTAAAAACAGAAACATGAACACGAATTGCAATCACAAGTTTCATCACCTGATTATGTGCTTACCTGTTGATATGGCCACATTTATGGACTTTTTCTGTTTTTATTTCAGACGCAGTGAGTCCCAGCATAGGGGGGGATAAGAAGGGTGATGTCGACACTGTTGGCGTTTCCAAGTCCTCCAGACACTACCTGCCCTGCCCTGTGGAATCCCAACATGCCGTGCACCGCTGGCTGCGGGACGGAGAGGAGAGGCCGTCGCTGATGGACAAGGAGCAGAGGCAGCTGGTGCTGCTGATAGAGGACATGGGGCCTGATGATGAGGGGTACTACCGCTGTGTGTCCACTGAGGGCGACTACAACAAGACAGTGGTCCAGTATTCCCTCAGGGTCTCCAGTGGGGGGCAGGGACTGAGGAGCTGCTCTCTGGCTCTGGCCCCACTGGTGCTTATGGCTCTACTCCTGAGGTAGCAGCCCATAAGGGCAACTTCCTGGTGGGTAGCGCTAGTTCCCTGCAGCCCACTGCTGTGTTTGGCTCATATGTGAGACTGCAGTTAACTAAAAGGGCTTTACTGACAAAGGCAGGCTTTGACCACACAGTTACTGTAAGTTAGTGGAAAGTTAGTGGAATATGTATGCTGGTTTTCTCCATCCACAGCTATCTGTTTCACTTTTAACATATTCATTACACTTCAAATGTTCATGCTTCTCGTATACTCGTTCAGTATACAGGCTCCTTGATGGCATGTTCACTTCTCCTGTGTGACAGGTTCTGCGTTCTACAGATTGGACAGGAGTCTCTGTCATGCCAGTTATATGTGGAGACTTCTGTGATAGCATAGCACACCTGGACTAACTTGAACTCGCAAATGGCTCAGCTTTATGTGCCTCTTAAACTACCTCAATCAATGTTTGTTTTCCATGTTGTACCAGCCAAAGCAGTGAGTAGTTCAGTGTGTTTTTTCTGTGTTTTGGTTTTCTCTTCATGTGAGCACTTTGTTTTTCATTCTTAAATAAACACAACTTATTTATTGGTATCTATGACTGGCCCGCAATCAGCTAAAAAAGGATTATGATTATGAATCAGGGAAATGAAGGCTTTATCGATTGGACAGAGTACCACGTTTGCAGTATCTTGCAATATCTGGCTGTCTGTGCAAGAAGCGGGATCATGTTAAATTCTGAAGACATTCTGACCTAACTTACCTAAGATAACAAGACTACTTTCGTATTCGCTGGTTACTCTAATCATTTGAGTTGAAAACACATGCACAGGGTGAGAGGAAGAGAAAACAGTCCATTTTTACGAGACTGTCCATTTATTTGGAGACACTAGGGGGCGCTCCCTTGAGAAAAAGCACTGAAATCTCCAGATCCAGTTGGATTAGGGTCTCCTTGTACCTAATAGCTTTGACATTCAGAGGTCAGTGAAGGACTTACCCTACGTGAGGCGTCTGTGTTAATCATTTAATCTGGAGGAATCCCAGACGGAAGCTCATTTGCGTATGGTGCATGTGGCGCAGAATTGGCTGTTGGGCACAGCTCGGCAGCGGGAAAACTCATAATTAGTTAGACTAATAATAAACCCACCAGAAAAGCACCATGCAATGACACTACCATATGATTTCCTATCCAGGAAAACATGTAATGAAACTCGTGTATGATTTCTGTATAGAAGACATGGGATGCAGTGGCATTAGAGATACATTTCTCACTGGTTCAATTGGCAATTACAGTTATCATGGTGTACATAGGAAAATTGTCCTGTCCTTGAGTTTGCCTGTACTGATGTTAGCTTCACATATTCACACGCGACAGATAGCTTTGGAAAGAGACGCTTCTTTGTCTTTTATAGTTTGCATGAAACCTTCATCATACATCTAAAATCCATCATGCAAAAACAAGGCCCATAGAAAAGGCCCAGTTGATTAGTTAATAAGTTCACAGGTAAAGGGCTAATTTGGATCGTAAAGCATATAATGTTTTACATTGCCCCATGGTCATGACTCAAAACAAAGAAGTGACAGTGCCTGTGCTGTTGGTCCTCCATGACGGTGGAATCAGCTGCCCACAAATATCATATGTGCGTTTCTCATTTCTGACTTTTAATCTTGACCAAAAACCCACCGCCACTCTATGGCCTTTCCAGACCTCCAGTCTTCTCCATCACACACTGCACACAGCATATAGCCTTGCTGCCCACCTCCTGCCACCTCCCTCCACCTCCCCACACACACAGTACACAAGACACAGCCACACACACATACACACAGGACAGCCCTCGCAGCTCAAGCCCGCACCCACCACACACGGAGCTTGCATCACCCTCACTGCCCCCCCTCACTCACAGCCCCCCCACCTCCGCACACATACAGCACACAGTATATAGTCTTGCTGCCTGCCTCATGCCACCTCCCTCCACCCCTCCCACACGCACACAGCACATATCTTTGCTCCCCAGCTCTCTCCACACACGTTTGTCCAACCCCACCTCTGCGCTGTCAGCTGCACACGCAGTGCCACCCCCCACACAGCCCGTCATCTGCCACCACAGCCAGTCCTTCCTCCCAACCATAACTGCACTTTATCCCACCCCCTTCACCTTTTTTCTACCTCTGCCCTTCTTATGGTAGTCATCCCCCACAAATGCATTCTACGCACTTTACTCCCCACTCCCCATGCACAGTCTAGACGCACAATCAACAGTTTCACTGCATGTCCTACTACCCAGTATGTCTATGCATGTGACAAATAAAACTCCTTGTATCCTTGTATCCTTGTCTCTGCTGTTCTGTCACTGCTGCTTTTGATTGGTGTCGATTGGCCCTCTTGGCTCTCTATGATCATTTGTTTTATTATTGTTGTTGTTATTATTATTGTTATTGTTATTATTATTATTATTATTATTATTATTATTATTATTGCTATTATTCACTCTATATTCTGTACAGCACTTTGGTCAGTGAAGTGAAGTTGTGTTTAAATGCAGTTTACAAATAAAATGTATAATGCACTATAAAGTCTGCTAGAAATGTGAGGAAGACCATATAGTTCCCTCACCCATTCCCCGCATGTTTCACTCCTGCTTTAGCTCCTTGTCTTTTGCAGACATTGCTGAATATTCTGGGGACAATAAGCTGGTCATTAAGGCCAAGGTCTCCTCCAACTGTTTTTGGACCATTTGCCCACAATTCTGGTCACAGCAGACTTACTAACCCTTTGTACATATTCTTGGTTGCCATCATCAACAATTACTTCACAACGGGCTGTTAGTATCCTCTGACCCCGTTTCTCTCACACGCAATATCTGATACGCATTTACCCCTACAGCAGTCATTTTTAAAGTTTCCTTAGTTAGGACAATCATAGAGCTCTCAGATGACTTTTATGCAGTAAGCAGCAATGTGCATGGAGGGCTTTTTCCATACAGTAGAGTTTATGCTTGATAATTTGTATGACTTCGTATGTCTATGCTGTGAGATGAAATGGTGCACTAGAAATGATGCACTTTTTTTTTTGTTGGCAGTCTGTGGCATTTCAGAGAAGCCCCACACACACAAATACACACACAAAGTGTGCACACAATCGCATGCAGTTCGTTTAACAGCTCTGGCCCCTTTTCCTGTCACATAAACCACATGCAGAAACATCTTATTTCTGTCACTATTAAGCAAACACATTTATGTGCATACTTGTACATAAATAGATACTAATTTTAAACCATATTCTGATGTTGGAAAAGCCTTGGTTCCAGTTAATAGTTTGTTCTGCAGACTGAATTTCAGAGAAGCCTTTCTCTCACATCTGCCAAACAGCAACTGAACATGCATGTGCATGCCTATCTGCATACATGCCTGCCATGCCACACACACACACACACACACACACACACACACACACACACACACACACACACACACACACACACACACACACACACACACACACACACACACACACATGCATATATCCACACACACACATGCACAGAAAGCTTGCACACAACCACATGCAGCATACAATAAGCCAAATCATAAGGTAACATGTCTGTAGGCTCATTTCCATTGTAGTACATAGGAAGTATAGGGAGGGATATTGTGAAATCATGTATGAATAAAAAAAACACTATTTTTGTTACACAGATGCACAAACTCACCAAAATCTTGGCCACCTAAGATGGCCAACTCATCAGGTACACAACAATCAGAGCTATACAAAATTCAGAAGTGAATTAAGATATTTTACTTAATTTTGGTTCAATGACAATAAAAGTCTTGAAGTCTTGAAGATGGACTCTTGAACTTAAATTGTAATTCTTACATTTTGAATAGAGGTAATAATGCCCTGATGAAGGTCTCTTGACTGAAAACTTGGAAAAGAATTAAAACACAACTTTTTTTTGCATGGATCTAAGTGTGCAGAATTTTTTTATGAACATTTTGATGTGTGTTCTTCTGGCACCATGGGTGAGAGTGCAGTGTACAGCCTCAAAGCCTTAACAAATAGAGGTAATAAAAAAGGATGCAGAATTGTTATTAGGAGTTTGTACAGCCCTGACCTGCACCACTTCCTACTAGACATCACAGCTTTGCACTCCTGCAAACGGTTACTGTGACTGTTAATAAGAACATACACAGTGCATCCTTCCTATCAGTCTAGCAACAAAGAACACAAGCAAACCATCAGTTCAAAGACATGGTTTGGTCTGTGAATCACACAAGGATAATTTCTAACCAAATCAAACTAAGGAACTGAAGGAAATTAAGGAATGCTAAAGTCATGAGGATGATACTTGAGGGCTTTTGAGTTGGTGACAGTGATCAGAATGCCAACCTGCTGACGGTGCAGACAGCAATACAGTTTTTTTTTTTTTAACTCATTGTTGTTGGTTGTGAAAACACAGGTGTGCTGGTTCATCTTGTACCACCCTCATCAGCATTTAATCCCACGTACATGGGGTTGGTCAAGGCCTCTCTGACAGAAGTTGGAAACTCTTTGAAGACGGGGGCATCTGCATTTTTCAAAGTCCAGGTAAAAGGAGCACAACGTCTGAGAAGAATATAGTTTTTGTTAAAAGACCTACATTTTGCACATCGTGTACATTGTGAATTAACCAATTAACGGGCTTATTGCACTGACGTCGAAAGAATATTTTACACACTTACTATGGATTATCGGACTTCTCTGCACAGCACCACGTAATTAGCCTCTGTACAAAATGCAATGAAGTACGAGGGGGCGTAATTGAGACGTCACTCATTTAAGCGCTCGTGATAAACTGGAGAAGGCAGTGTAGTGTAAAGAGCGAAGCAGTGAGATGTAGTTGGGGTTTAGATGGCAGGCACCAGTCTTATCGTGGTCTTACTTCTCAGTATTTCTCTTGCATTAGATGCAGAGACGTCACACCATGCGAGACTTAGATTGTGGGGACGTGGTAAGTATCCACAGTTGCTCTTCGAATTCGAAGTTCGAATGCATGTTTTAACTATTCGCAATATTGCTGTACAGTATATTCTACATTCTTGGTCTTTGGTGGTTCAGCTGACAAAACTGGCAATTATCTCTGGCTATGGCTCTGTAGACAATATTTTGTTTCTGACCGCCAAATAACTCAATATGAATGCGGAGTATGCCTACGTAGTATGTGAAAAGTACAGTTATGTTACCCGTCAGTCGTTTCAGTGGTATGCTACTGTAGCAATAGGAGGACACCTGCTGTAAAAATGTTTTGTCTGCCAGCAGTCGGCTTTCGGTAGTATTGCTGTAACAGTATAGCCTAAATGATTACCTGCTTAACAAATGACTACCTCTTGGTGTTATTTACTCTCAGATGTTGTAATTTCTGTAAGAGAGACGTATGAACAGGGATATAATGTGTGTGTATGGCATACTGAAGGCTCAGCAGAGAACTGCTGACAGAAGAAAACCATTACCTATGTGTTTGCTGTGTTGGGAGCCACCCTTGTAAGGTTAACGAGTTGTAAGCTCACTGTGTCTGAATTTGGACACTAGTTAATATGATACTGATGTGTTTAGTATAAAAGGAGACAGTATAGGACTGATGGTTAGGATGGCTAGGAGAAGCGTCTGTCTGTGGGTCAGCTATCCTCTCGGTGAACGCAAATAAAGACCTGTGAACAGTAAACCTCCTCCTGACTATTTCTCTGAGAAAACGACACTGACCCAGTAATGGTCATGGTGGATTCACATAGTTTTTTTGCTGACATAAGGTTAACACAATCTTAAGGTTGAGTTGACACAGGGTTTTCAACAACAAAAATGACTTCCAAGTAAATATAATGTTGACAATTTACACTGCAAGGCAAGTACCGTAAAATACGTAATATAATTTCTTTCAATCACTTCATAGACTAGGCATTTATTTGAGACCAGGCAGCTATTTGGGACAGGCGATTAATTCCTTCCTCACAAAAATCTTGCTCAGCAAAACTCTGAAATATGGTACTCAAATTATTTTAATCAATATGACTGTAACTTTCAGGTGTTTTTTTATTAATTAACTAAATATCAACATTGTGATCACAAAACAATAATTAATAGAAACAAATACAAAATACACAATAATTCAAAATCATTTTCATTAAGCAAAAAGCCTTATGTGCATAATAAAATACCCATTTCCCATTCACCATTGGGTTACAAAATTGTATGCCAGGGCCTTTGTTGTAGTACCGATGGAGTGTGGAGTTTTTATACTGGAGATAATAGCGTAATCTTCATGCTTTGTCTAAGGGCACCTACCACTTCCATTGTTAGCCTTCTAGGACAAACGTTAAAAAATAGTTAAGTTCTGAATGCAACAGGCTAACTCAATTTTGCTTCTCAGCAAACATACAAACTCGGTATGATGTTTTAACATGCCAATTTCCATTTTACACTGAATTTTTCCTTTTTTCTCCTTTAAAGTGCTAAAAACCAATAAACTGTGATGTTTTAAATGACCAGTGTGTAAAATGGTGTTTCTTTGCTAGTAGATGTGCTTTAAGCAGATGAGAGATGATAATGATTACGACTATGAACTGTGCATTGTGCACGTGAGTTTGACAAACAATTATTACTTCGGAATGCCGGTAGACCTTTCCCTGCACCTCTCGTAATATTGCTATGTTAATGAAAGGTTACTGCAAATGATAGCTTACAACTGAACTGAACTTGATAACATGACCTGGATGAATGATTATCTTCAGATTGTGTAGTGATCAAAGACTTACTGAAAGAAAGCATAATATGGCTATGTGAAAACTAAACAAAACAGGCGAAGAAGAAAAACGTGTAGCGTCAGTGGTCACATCTTTTTCCTTCATTTTGTTTTGGTTTGGGTTTTTTTTTATAAAAACATGGCATTTATTTGGAACTGGCCTTTATTTATCAAAATATACATCTGCGGCCAGCATTTAAAAGGAACCCTGCGGTAAATTGGAACTCGGCTATTATTTGGCATTTTACGGTAAACATCTTTCATGGCAAGACCCAGTAAGAAAACTTGCCCTAAAATTGCTTAATGGACAGAAGCAGTCTATTTCAGTTCACCAGACAGTGGAGTCTTTCCTCTAAATGTACCTGCATTGTATAGTGATGGCATGACAAAAAAGAGAGAGACAATAACCAAAACATCTTTCAATAAACCCTTTGTCAAAACCTGACCCAGGTAATAGTCAGCAAGTTTGACTAGACTACATGTGCGTCAGCTACCCATTTATTGTCTCTTTACATTTTTATTTTTCCACACAGGACATTTTAATGATCAAAGATGCGTGCTGAAACACAGTAGTCTGCATATTTTCCCAAAGCAAGAATTCCACGTCTAGGAGTTTTTCCTCCAGGGTGCAGTTCATTTCAGATAGGGGCATTTGTACACCAAAACGGCACCTTAGACAGGTTGAAATCACAAAAACGAAGTACTAAACTGTACTAGTCATAAGTGTTGCTTGTTGAGTCACTTTTTTACAAATGTGTGCCAAAACTTAAAGCTTGTGCCAAAGCAATCAGTCTTTAGGCACAGTTAAGCGCCTTGAGGTGTTAAAGGGGTAGGTTACAATTGTAACCGAGCACACTTTTAAATCAGCCTCTCTTGGGCCCGCAGCTGTCCTTAGTTTGCGGTTTCACCCTAAAGCAGGGGATTTTTGACTGTGGTCCTCTGTCTGGAATTGTATAAAAAGTGCTCAACCTGAGCCTTTCAAACTTGGATTGAAATCCACCTTCTCTGTGACATTCTATGATATTGTTACACCAAGGTTCGAGGCACAGCTTGTTTCTCATTTTGTGTATGTTAAGGCTTTCAGCAAGTTGATATGTTTGCTCTTCTTTCAGACATTAAGTTTAAACGGGGCCAGTTGAATTCTCTTACCTCCAGCACCATGAAGCTGATTCCTGCTAAAGAAGGGGATGTGGTTTATACTGGATCCGGAACACATCTAGCCCGTCTTGATTTCCAGAAGAACCAAGACCAGCCAAAAGTGAGAGCTCTTGCTCCATTTCAGGATACAGTGACTTACTGAAATGAGAGTATATCTACAGCAAGTTCTGGTGATGGTCACAGTGTGATTGCCAAGATTTCGAAAGGACAAAGCAATGTACAGAGGATGGTCCTTTTTTCTAGTTTTCCTTCCGTCTAAAATAAAACGCAGAATACCTTGATGTGGAGATGTAGATGATTTTTGACTCATTTGGCTAAGCAGAATTTCTTCTTTTGTGTTTCATTCAGGTACAGAATATTCCAACCGGGTGTCAAGGAGCAGTGAGTATCCTAAAGTATTGCAATAGTAGCCACACACACACACACACACACACACACACAGGTATTTCTCTGCGTAAAAGCCTTTTAGGGGTTAGTGTGCACACATAGTTAGGCATGTTTTTCCCAAGAGCACCTCATGTGTGGATGTTAACATAGGAGAATACTGTTCTATCCCTCTGTTGTCACGATTCAGAATGGTATTATCATGGTGATGCAGCCGGGCAGGCATGGATACCCTCTATTTGTGTGCACCACAGAAGGAGCCCAAACAAACTGCTGCTACAAGGTACATCATTCACTTTCTGGTTTCAGATTAATACTGGATTAAGAATATTATGCGAGCGTCATAGCGAGCAATAGCATGCATGAACTCATGGGTCAAGTGTGCATGCATGAGCTTGGCTATTTATATATATTTTCCTAGGCACTGAATGGCTCCACAGCTGGTGGTCCAGCCCTTTATAGATCGGGAGAGCCAGCACTGCTTACTGGTAGGTAGATGCTGCTGACTCAGCGTTTGGATGTCCAGTAGGCCTAATTAAAGTAATCCTTTTAGTGTCACTTAAGTGGATACTTGATGTAGCTGGCAGGCCGATTACTCTGCCGACTCTGCATTTGGCTTTCCAGCAGTCGTTAATGGAGGTACTGCTTTTAGTGTCACTGAAGTTTGTTCTTAATGCAACTGGCAGATTGCTCTGTTGCCCCACCACTGCAGTGCAATATTCATTTCTGCAACCTGTGGTTGTTTGTGTGTGTGTGTGTGTGTGTGTGTGTGTGTGTGTGTGTGTGTGTGTGGAATACTAATAAATACTAATTTGATTATTCCTTAGAGGATGACCTCTACACTACGCAGTCTGGTTCGAATAAAGATGGAATATACAGGATGAGTGTAGATGTTGGTGCAAAAGAAGATATGGAGCCTCCCTCCAGCCGTTCAGGTGAGCAGATCATCAAGAAACTCACCAAGAAGCACAGTTATGATTATCTTAGTCCCCCTGACTAAGCTGATCCTCCCAATGCTTAATATAGCGTATATTTGTCTTTTATCTTTTAACATGTTACTGTTAGATTATTACCAGCCTGTCTAACATTTATGAATGTATTTGAAGCAGCATTTCAAGTATAGTGCTAAATGCATTGCCAACTATTGAATTACCTAATAGTGCATTGAGAACATTTTCAATTATTGCTAAGTAGAAGCACAGATATGGTACATGCTTAACCTGCACTGTTTACCTCCCAGTAATAGCCTTTTACCATGGGAGCCATGGGAGCCAGCAAAAACAGTCAGTGGAATACATACTAGTACAAATCTAGCACTCACAGCGTATAAGTATGCGTGTGAGCTCACCAGGCTTTCGTTTCTTCAGCAGCTTGAGAGCAGTAGCTCAGTAGAGAAGAAAATGAAAAGGGAATAAGTGCTGTAGTCTTTGCTTCTCCTTTACAAACATACTGTGTTGACAAAGACATTGAAAGTCAGTGTCAATGTCAGTGGTTCTATTCCTGAAAGCAATAGGACAGTGGGTATGACAGTGTATCAGATGCAGTCAAACTAAACCAAATGAAATGTAAATTTTGCCTTGTAGATCAACAGTATGTGAAGGTCATACAAAAAGGAGACAAGGTCTACGCCTTCTACACAGAAAAGAACCATGACAAGAACCCAGATGTGGGCATTTTTACTTCAAAGATCTCTCGAATCTGCATGGTGAGAACACATGTTGTTTTACCCATGAACATCCTGGCCAGCTTCAGAGGACATATCTGAAGATGGTTCGTTGACATGTAATAACCCAGACAATGAAATGTATATGTACAGAAATACAGAAATATGAGAATAACAGGTGTGCGTGGCCTTAGGAGAGGGCAGGTGGTTAGCCTGAGAAATGTTGTACATCACAAACACAACACTACCCACATTGGTGTACAGGATATCTCTCCTTTAGACATGGAGAAGCTAACCACCATATTTTTTTGTTTTATACATTTGAATAGTTATATAACTACTTACTGTGTAACAGCTGCATGACAATAACAAAGCACACATTAACATCAACAACAATACATATTATACTATATTATATTATATTATATTATATTATATTATATTATATTGTATTATATTATATTGTATTATATTATATTATATTATATTAATTATATTATATTATATTATATTATATTGTATTATATTATATTATATTATATTATATTATATTATATTGTATTGTATTGTATTATATTATATTATATTATATTATATTATATTATATTATATTATATTATATTATATTATATTACATGATATTATATTATATTATATTATATTATATTATATTATATTATATTATATTATATTATATTATATTATATTATATTATATTATATTATATTATATTATATATAAGTATATTATATATAAGTATATAATAAGTAATAATAATAAAGTTATTTTTGACTAATAAGTTGTGCTGTGTTCCAGTCTGATCTTGGTGGGTCGAAGGACATGCTGCAGTTCAAGTGGACGTCGCAGCTGATTGGCCGTCTGTCGTGTGGGGACCCCAGCAGGAAGCTGTACTACACCGAGCTGCTGGACGTGGCCGTGCTGCCGTCTGCCCACGGAGAGGCTGACCGCGTCTACGGCCTCTTCAGGAACGGATGGTGTGTGCTGGTTACATAGCATCGTCTGTGTGTGACAGTCACTTGCATCCACCAGACTTACTAAAATTAGCAAAGAGAAGCAGGCAGCAGAAGTAAAACAGACAGCTGTTTTTTCAGGTTAACTTGAACAGGTTATTAGCTTGTGCAAGTCTGGAAGACTTAAAGGAGAACTTCGGTGTAAAATGAAAATTGGCATGTTAAAACATCATACCGAGTTGGTATGTTTGCTGAGGAGCAAAATTGAGTTAGCCTGTTGCATTCAGTACTTAACTATTTTTTACCGTTTGTCCCAGAAGGCTAACAATGGAAGTGGTAGGTGCCCTTAGACGAAGCATGAAGATTACACTATTATTAAACCATTAAAACAGCTCGAAGAAACTCCACGTTCTCCTTTAAGCAGGCAAAATTGTGATGAACTGCTGGGTTGTCTTTTTAAAGCTGCAACCCAGACTGAATGTGTTATCTGAGCGGAACAAAAAAGTGTGAAGAGGTGGTCAAACAGAGGAAATGGAAATGTGAGTGTGTGTGGGTCTGTGTGTTTGTGCATACAGGGAGATGAGAGCAGTATGCGCATACAAGATGGATGCCATTGATGACATATTCTCTCGTTTTCCAACAAAAGAAGGAAGAACTCCTGGAGAGGTGGGGGTGGCTTCTTTTATTCTTTGGACTATATTTGTGGGAGTAACAGTGTTTTCCACAGCTTTTGGCCTGTAGTCATGACTCTAACTACAGCCTATCATTAAATGTTAAAGCTTTAGTCTGCCAGCATAACTTTTGTAAACTTCAGTCTTACATTTATGCAGTGTGTACATGTGCATGAATTTGTTTGCCTTTATGATCTAATTTAGATAACATGAACACTTATTGATAAGATTGAGGTTTACATCTTTACCAAGTCTGCATTGTCAGAGCTCACTCTCTCATGTGTCTCTGTCCATGCTTCTTTCTGATCAGCTTCTTGAGGACAGTAGAAGGCTGCCATTAAACTTTCTCAGTTACATGAGCGGCAGTCCAGAAGCACTGGATAGGGTGGAGACCATCGACAACAGTCCACCTCTACTGGTCAGCCATCGTCACTACAGCCACATCCAGGTGGACCATGTTGGAGGGACAGAGGGACAGGAGGGACACAACGTCCTGCTGCTGTCCATGGGTAGGACACACAAACACTTGCACATCTCTCACAGTCACAGGTAGAAGGATAAGCAGTCTCTCCACTCACAGTAAGATGAGAGAATACTCATTTATTCTGAAGGCAGCAACATTGTAATCAGAAATTCCAAATCATAAATGGAACTGCAAGTGTTTCTCATGTCACTTTCTGTGTTTGTTTGTGTTTACCAAAGAGAGTGGTGCAGTTCACAAAGTCCTGGAGAACGGGTCTGATCCTTTCATCATTGCCGAGTACCACCCTTTCGAACCCGGAACCCGTATCCTTAGCATGCTGCTGGACAGCTCTGAGGTGAGTCCTCCACAGCACATCCCAGCATGCAAAGCAGCAGTGACTACTTAGACTCAAGTTCCTTGTTAGGGCTGTTAAGCTGGCAGTCAGTGTGAAATATGAAGCAGTATTTCCTCAGTGTGAAGAGTGAAATATGAAGCAGTATGTCCTGCTTATTGCCAGAGGGTTTCCAGACACGTCTAATGCAAGGGCTGTCACACAGTTGTGTGCACATCACCTTGGGAAACTTCTGGTTTTCTGTACTCTTGTCAATGTCCTCATTTGGGTTTAACCCAATACAACATGGCGGAA
This sequence comes from Coilia nasus, assembly GCA_027475355.1. Taxonomy (NCBI): domain Eukaryota; kingdom Metazoa; phylum Chordata; class Actinopteri; order Clupeiformes; family Engraulidae; genus Coilia; species Coilia nasus. Next base: position 14,731,681 of record CM050207.1, read on the forward strand.
GGTACGGGTGATCAGCTGAATTTCCATGGGACAGACATGTGAACCAAGCCAAACAAACCTGTTGACCATGTTGTGCTGCTGAAGTGTTCAGTCAGCTGTGACCACAAGAGAGAGGTTGAAGTAGAAAGAAGTAGAAAGAGTTGGGGACATGGGAGGGGTCAATGGTTGTGTGGCCAAATGAGATACTGAAATGTGTTTTTGCCAGATAATGCACTCTTAACTGAAGAGGAACCCCGGCCTAAACATTATGTTGTCAGTTTTTATCAAAACTCTAGGGGAATAACTGAGTGGGACTTCAACTCCCTGACTTGAAGATGAAAATGTTTTTAATGAATCACCCAGAACAGCATTTTCCTGGGAAATTATTGGCATTTCATTTGCACTTTGCATGTAAAATCCCTGTGCCTGCATTGGCATGTTTTAAACCATGTTTAATTTGAATAACCGGTAATGCTCCAATACACAAAAAAGAAGACATTCTACATGGAACATAGCATACGCAGAAGTTCATATGGATATGCATTGTAGTCACATGCTCTGTCAGGAGTTTATGCTTTGAACAAGCTAGTGGCTTACCGGTTCCTTTTTGAAGGATTGATAATGTCTGTTCAAAAAGTGCCTGACAAAAAGGTATTAGTTATCTGAGCACTACTTTATGTAGTTTTTCATGCACTAACATCACCTCTGGGTAAGCTCTTTGTGATAGCTCGTCATGCAGTAGCACACAATGTTTTCTGTGATAAATTCTGCTTTTGTCACATGAATACTCAGGCCCATCAGGGTTTAACAACCTATTATAAACACGTTTCGCTAGTCTGCACTAAGCCATGTTAAGCTTGTTACATATTGTTGGTTCTTCTCCTATAAGCTTGAAATAAGGGCCTGTTTACTGGGACCCTCAGTCTCTCTTGGTTCTCTGCCAATGCACCACTGGTCGGTGCACCCCTACCACATGATCTGATAATGAGGATTAGTGCTGGTCCACATTTTCCCTGGCCCAAAATACTGTATATATTTTTCTTTAGCTGGGAGGATCTTTTGTCGTGAACCCGGCCTGTGTCGGTTCTCTGCTGGTTCATTCTCTCTTGTTCCTCTATTGCTTTGTCGCCCTGAGCTCTTGTGTTGCCTTCCTGGTATCCAGTGCAGATAATGAACTGGACTCAGACGGCTTCAAATGAAGGTGCTAAAACCTGTTTATAGACAGAAAGAGGAACCTGTAGTGTACATGCCAAAAGTGGAAGTTTGTGGGTAGTCTGACAACATGCTGAAGACACGAGATTAAGCCCAGTCGTGTCTCCTAAACCAGCTCCCAGAAAGACATATTTTATACACAAGAATCTTCTCTTCTATCTTCTGTTTCTCTGGGGCCTTTGGACACCTTCCCCTCCATTCAGTGTGTTTTCACATTGCTGTCCAAACCTCCAAACCTCCCATGAGAAGCACCCAATATGATTAACCTCCCCCCTTGACATGCCACCTAAAGCAATCCATCTTAATGTCATATTATATGCATACTAAAAGTTGGTGAATCGTTTGATTGTGTATGTCATTGAGGATTAGTTGCAGCAACTGCTGAACTGTTGATGTAAGGGAGAAGCAATTTATACTTGCATAGCTAAATATACTTAAATATATTGGTATATCTATATATCCCCTGAACAGTTTATATCTCTGCATCAGAACAGAGCTCACTTTACCTCATCTATCACTTCCTTGTTTGTGTTTCCTGTCATACGTTTCACACAGTGGTGTAGTTGTGAACAGAAAGGTGGGTAAACTATACACAGCAAGTGTTGAATTGACTTTCATAGAGTTGATAGTTGAACTATTTTTGTGGGTTTATATAGCTTTACACTCTCCAAACTTTTAGAATATGAAACAGCCCCAAATCTGGGCACTATTTAAATACGAAAATGTGAAAATTATACTTTTTTGAGTTAAAATCAAACAAACAGCAAACAAGTCAGATCTTCTACTGTGTGTTAAAACCCTGAGCGTTTGGCCTTTCTGATGTGCCTCCTGCAGAAGAAACTGTATGTGGGCTCCAGTGGTGAGGTGGTTCAGATTGACCTGAGGAACTGCAGTGTGTACGGGGACCAGTGTGCCGACTGCATCTTAGCAAGAGACCCCTACTGTGGCTGGGACCATGGCCATGAGAAGTGTTCACCTTATTCACAGTAAGACCTCGCTCACTCACTCACTTATTTACTCTCTCTCTCTCTCTCTCTCTCTCTCTCTCTCTCTCTCTCTCTCTCTCTCTCTCTCTCTCTCTCTCTCTCTCTCTCATACTCACTCACTCATTCAGTCACTCAGTCACATTGCTCCAGGGACTGTAACTGAAACTCTGTACCTAAATAAGTGTAAGTCCTGTAAACTTTAAACGTTAAACTCTTATCCAGAGCATCAGCTAAGTGTAATGTAAAAAGTTTACATCAAGACGCCTCAAGTTTAAGTGTACCCCTCGAAACAGGCTCTATTGGCGGGCTGAGTTGCCCCTCCCACTCGCGTTATTGGTGTAAACAGAACGGGCGAACAGCGTTACTCCTGTGTTCTATCCCAGTATATCCTGTAATATTAAAGTAAAAAAGTGAGGTATAAAAGTAAAATAATATAACATCTCAATCTCTATCTCTCTGTCTGTCTGTCTCTCTCTCTCTGTCACTGTGTCTTTCCTGTCCTAGTTACTTAGAAATACATGGTCCAACCTCGCCCTTTGAAGGGCTATCTTAGCCATCAGTGGTGTAGTAATGGGAACACATTTGCAGAAGTAACATCCATAATGAGGTCATTTGTAACTTCCTGAAGTGTTGTGTCCAGCTCCTGTCGTAAACATGAAACCAGGCTTCCGACAACTGAAATGTGAAGTGATAAAGACGTTACTCTGTCGTCATCCATTTTTTCACGCTCTTTCCAAAAATACATACTACCTCTAAAGATATACACACACCAACACAAACACACACACCTATGAAGACCCACAGTATCACACAAGCACACACCACACTTCAGAAAATTTCAGAAATGCAGCAAAACAAATTACCACTAACCTTTGTGACCGCAAAAAAAAAACACAAACTGGAATGTGCTGTTTTTCATTTTAACTTAACTATCAACTTCTTTCCACAGGGAGATGAAGCAAGATGTTCTTAGCAGGAAACATGATTGCGGTAAGCCTCCCTCCAATCTCAGGGGTTTAGCTTATTAGATTAGATTACAATCCACTTTATTGTCATTACACATGTATAAATACAAGACAACCAAATGAACCATCACCAAGAGCATCTCACTGTCCTGATCTGCCAGGCAAGTTGCTACTTCAGCAGTGGTCCTGTCCAAGGCCAGTGCTAGTTGAGGGAGCCAAAAGCAGATGAGATTGGGGTTGTTTAGGTTTGGGGTGAGCACCCGCATTCCAATTTGCACGACTACTCTCTTTGTTCATTCTGGTCTCTGAATCGATCCAGTTGCCTTTGCAAAGCCACGAGCTTCTCCATGATGTTATCCATGTTGCGGTTTATAGCCACAGTCTGAGTGCTGACAGCTCTGCCCACTGCTTCAATCATGCTGGGCAGCTCTGTGGGGCTTTGGACAGCTGCCCGCATCTTCCTTGTTACTCGATAAACCAGACCAATGCCCAATCCAATCAGCAAAAGACCTGCAACCATGGTTCCGAATATGTAGATGTCTTCAATATCCTCCACAGAAAGAGCCGCCAGGCACATGACCCGCCACCTCTCCGACTCGTCCATCGTATAGCCAGCTGCGAACGTTCCAGCAGGACAGTCAGGTTCGCCCGAACCCAAGCTTCTCACCGAGAATATGGTGTCAATCGCGTTGAGAGACCAGTTGATCAAATCCATGATTTTTCAGTTTGGAGAGCAGGGCAGAGAGAGTCCCTCGAAGTGGAGTTAGTAGACTAAGACTAAGAGAGCAAAGCAGGGAATGTCATGGGGAGGAGGAGGAGAGAAAAACACGTCCATCCCTAAGACGGTCACAGGAAGAAGAAATGATCACTATGATTATGTGATTATGAGCACCATCCCTCCACACACACACATACACATACACACACACACACATACACACACACACACACACACAGGAGGGACTATTTTAAGTGGAGTATTTTTGCTCCTGGTTCTTGGCATACTCACTAGGCACCTGACATTATTTGAATATCATGCACAGTTACAGGGTTTTTTGTTGGATTTTCATGCGTCCCTTAGGCCGTGACCTTTCTGTTTGCATAAAGTCTCACATAGACAGTAGGTGGTGATGAGATGTAGGAGGAAGGAAGGAGGGAAGGAAGGAAGGAGGGAAGGAAGGAAGGAAGGAAAGAAAGAAAGAAAGCCAGAAAATTAATCAGTAAATTAATGAATGAATGAATGAATGAATAAATGATAGAAATTCCCTCTGCCCTCGTAGAGCCTAAGAGCTCCTCTCTGAAGTACAGCTCAATGATGAAAGACTACTCCGAAGACTTCTTGTATGTGTCCAAGTCCTCCAGACACTACCTGCCCTGCCCCGTGGAATCCCATCATGCCGTGTACCGCTGGCTGCAGGACGAAGAGGAGAGGCCGTCGCTGATGGACAAGGAGCAGAGGCAGCTGGTGCTGCTGATAGAGGACATGGGGCCTGATGATGAGGGGTACTACCGCTGTGTGTCCACTGAGGGCGACTACAACAAGACAGTGGCCCAGTATTCCCTCAGGGTCTCCAGTGGGGGGCAGGGACTGAGGAGCTGCTCTCTGGCTCTGGCCCCACTGATGCTTATGTTTATTTTGTTACATTAGAGGTCTATTAGAGGTCTTTTATACCAGCTTAGTTTTTTTCTATGTTGTTGTTTCCTTTATATTTATTTATATGTTGCATTTGTGTATGTGTGGGTGTGTGTGTGTGTGTGTGTGTGTGTGTGTGTGTGTGTGTGTGTGAGAGAGAGAGAGAGAGAGAGAGACAGAGAGAGAGAGAGAGTGTGAGAGAGAGTATGTGTGAGATGGAGAGAGAGAGAGAGAGAGAGAGAGAGAGAGAGAGAGAGTGTGAGAGAGAGTATGTGTGAGATGGAGAGAGTGAGAGAGAGAGAGAGAGAGAGAGACAGAGAGAGAGAGAGAGTGTGAGAGAGAGTATGTGTGAGATGGAGAGAGTGAGAGAGAGAGAGGATGTAGTAGGAGATAGTGTCAATGCCTATAGTCTGGTGAGCTTTTGCCATTTGATGAGCAGAGATGTCTTTTGAAATCATGTGCTACACTGCTTCATACCCATGCAGCCCACTGTACTACTGAATCTGTCCTTTGGGGAGCTAGAACCTGCCACCCTGACTCACACAGGAAGCCCCTGTAGGTGTGCTGCAGGAGCAGGCTTGTCTCCAATGGGGGCGGGAAGGGGCTAGCTGAACAGAAGACTCATTTCTGGTGTAGGGAAGGGGCTAGCTGAACAGAAGACTCATTTCTGGTGTAGGGCAGGGGTTAGCTGAACAGAAGACTCATTTCTGGTGTAGGGAAGGGGCTAGCTGAACAGAAGACTCATTTCTGGTGTAGGGCAGGGGTTAGCTGAACAGAAGACTCATTTCTGGTGTAGCGCAGGGGCTAGCTGAACAGAAGACTCATTTCTGGTGTAGGGCAGGGGTTAGCTGAACAGAAGAGTCATCCTATGATTATGCACACGGTAACTTTTTGAGCAATATTGTCGGGCAACATTACTAAACAGATGTTTGGGGACGTTCTCTTTTGATACTAGGTAAGACATGTTAATTAGTAGAAGTTAGACAATTTTTTACAGAAGTAGTGGTGGAAATGCATTGTTCACAACCCTCTACTGATAGTTCATTTCAGTTTGTGTAAAGACTCTGGCAACACCCCATAAGCATACATTTGCTTCCTAGTAGACAAATACTTCTGTAAACTTTGAAAGAATTGGGCCTGCCTTTAGCCAGTTGCAAATGCCCAGTATTTACACAACCACATTGTGTGTGTATGGTCAACTCAAGACCATATGACATTAAACAGTGTCTATAATGTACTACGTACATGAACCAGAAGAGCTAGAAGAGCAGGTTAGTGTTTCGGTAGTTACTAAGCTACTAATTTACTAATAAGTGTGACTTACCAGTGCCACAAATATATAATTAACCTCTTACCTCTTAATGCTTTCCAAAATATTTTTTATGAACTATGTGATTACTTCAATGCCTGTCTTCCAGTCTATTAGACTTACTCCTATAAGAGTTTTCTATGCTACCCTTGTTTCATTCCTTTTCGTGTCATTTTCTCACTGCACTGAAAATTGGTTACTCTATAACTTAAGGAACTTGTTACTCAGTAACTTTTAGTTAGTAATGTTAGTAATGTAGATTTCTTCTTTTTCATCTTATTATTAACATTATTATTATCACTAAGACCACTATCACTATTATGTTACCTCAACATGAGTAAAAAAATTGATTCAGAATGATATGAGTCTGTGTGTGCAAGGGGTGGGTGTGTCTGAAGTGTCCCTGCTCCAGGATACTCACCTAAGGCACACGTAACTCCTTGTGTGTATATGTGTAGTCGATTTACTCTGTGTTACTCTACACCTCTGTTAGCTTATTATGTCCTCCTTTTGTAAGTTGCTTTGGATAAAAGCATCTGCTGAGTGTAATGTAATGTAATGATGAGTGCTGTATGGTTGTTGGGTCTGCATTCACATGATGAAACAAACCACAAATGTCCCTGAAGCTCACAAATACAGACATAAAGAGTTTTTTTTTAGTATTGTTAAGTATTGTTAAAGCACTTTAATGTTATTGTTTTAATGCAATTGCTAATGTATTTTACTTACAAAAACTAACAAAAAACTCATATTCTTGCATTTCTTTGGTAACATTTTTGCCCTCCCTAAATTAATGTGAACATATTTAGTTGCTAAAAATTCTGTCTATTTTTCTATTAAATAAAAATTAATGCATCAATTACTACTTTGCAAGCAGCTGCATAATTATTTTTCTAGTAAGTTCAACCATTGCAGATTGGTAAAATATTTTTTGCACGGTATGATGAAATGAGTCTGTGATCAGATATGACAAGCAACTTGATACCTTAAGAACGTCATGTCATGGAAAAGAAGGTTTAATCTCTTTAAATTCTCTTTCTATAGGCATAGGCACAGCTTCCAAATGTCTGGCTTGCTGAGTATGCTCTTCAAGTCCACACATACAGAACAAAATAGTTTTGAGGACTTACTCCAGTAATTCTTTTATGTTAAAGGGTCCTGTCTGGGCCCACCTTGTCATGGGGACAAAATCTGCAGTGTTTTCAGCAGCCAGTTTGGAAACTTGTTTTTCAGGAGAAGCATGGCCGCAGGCGAACATTTGAAAACATATTTAACTGCTATCTATCTGGGGGGGGGGGGGGGGGGGGGTGATTCTCTTAAAATGAAATAGCTTTTCCAAAGAACACATATCATACAGGAAGGGTTAACAGTGCAAAATTTAGCACAAACATACACACACACACACACACACATATATATATATATATAATTTAACATTATTAACTCAGAATTGATCATGCTGTTAGTATGGTGAACAACAGGGACAGGCAAAATTCTGCATACTCAAATATAAAAAACACACATATAAACCCTGACATGAATGTTATTAGAACATTCTGTCCGAATCTGTAGACTGACCCAGGCCATCAAACTACTAAATAGATGTAATATATCAGTCTGAAAAACCTAATCTCAAGCACTTCAGCGCTTGTCTCTTCCAGATAATGTCACTTGTCAGATAGGGCTTGTGTTAGCCTGTACAGCATCAACCTGAGGCTTCATGACAAACTGTGCCCATTTGGCAGGGCCAAAGAGTCCTGTGTCACAATGGCGTCATGTTCCAAGCCAAGCTTTTAAGGCGTCTAAGGCGATATGTGCTCTGATGGCAACAGCAAGTAATGAAATCATGCCGTTTGTATTTTTCTGAACAGCATCTGTCATTATAACTCGTCTCAGAGAGATTCCGGTAATAGCTTTATAGACATGTGGAACCTGAAGGGTTTAACTACTGACTATAGGCCTACTCTGCTGCTGACTGGGTTTACCTGTAATAAAGTGATAAAATAATAAAGTCAGTTCCATTCGTCATTGTGATCACACAGCACACGACAGCACACAGTGAACACAATGAAATGAATTCCCATCTGCATTTAACCCATTACACACATGAGCAGGGGGCAGCCATGACGGTGCCTGGGGAGCAGTGTGTGGGGACAGTACCATGCTCAGGGTACCTCAGTGGCACTACTGGCGACACGATACCTTAACCACTAGGCCACCACTGCCTGCCCAAATCCCATCACAATACTCCATATGCACCAAAGGCAATACTCCTTTCAAAGCTTCATAAATATGAGCTGATACCTTAAAACAATTATGGAAAAGATGGCAGTTTTTTAGCAGATTTTTAAAATCTCGTTCTAGGCCTAGGCAGTCCCTCCAAATGACTGGCTTGCTGAGGATGCTCTACAAATCCACAGATACGGAACAAAATTGTTTTGAGGACTTACTCCAGTAATTCTGTTGGGGCCCACCTCGCCACGGGGTCTGGGGACAAAATCCACAGCAGTTTCAACAGCTAGTTTGGAAAACTGTCGCTTGCTGAGAGAAGGACATGCATCAAATCCAACAAGCTGAGTAGCATTCACTGATGTATTGGTTGACTACTGTCTTTGTAGATGGGCAATTTAAATGGGCCTTGCTTGTGGTCAAACACTAACTATACAGGGTGGACAAGAAAAACACTGGACCACTTTTTAAATGGATATTTCTCCTCAATCTGTGAGCCTGCCACCATTTAAAACCATGCTCATTCTCTTTCCAATGACATCATGGTTTATGGCCATGCAAGCATTGGTGACCACCATGGCCATTTGGGGGGAAAAAAATTACCAATGAAAAAAAGTTGTCAGTTGCTTTTTTTTTGCTTTACAGGGTAGACCAAAAACACTGGATCATTTTTTAAATGACTAGATCTCCTCAATCACATAGGCTCCCACCATTGAAAACTATACAAATGAAACCTCATTCAGTTCTCCTTCCTGTGATATCATTATTTGTGAGCCTGAAAGCAAGGGGATGTCCACCACAGCTATTTCAATAAAGCTGCTTCTGAAAAGTTCAGATCCTGCTATAAACAATGGTCATCATCAGTGACATTGTGAGTTTGAAAATTAGGAAAAAATATTAGGTTTCCGAAGCCAACAGAAATTGGCACCTTCTTTTCCCAGGGGTAGTTTTATTCAAATGGTCATAGAAGCCACCAACTTGCTTTCATGCTCATAAACTGTACCATCACTGGAAAGAGACCTGAATAAGTTTTTTTCTGGTCCACTCTGTATACTGGACACATAGAAAAACTAGTTAATTTCAAACTAAACTAATTTCAAATACTTGCATAGCTAAATATACTTAAATATATTGGTATATCTATATATCCTCTGAACAGTTTATATCTCTGCATCAGAACAGAGCTCACTTTACCTCATCTGTCACTTCCTTGTTTGTGTTTCCTGTCATACGTTTCACACACAGTGGTGTAGTTGTGAACAGAAAGGTGGGTAAACTATACACAGCAAGTGTTGAATTGACTTTCATAGAGTTGATAGTTGAACTATTTTTGTGGGTTTATATAGCTTTACACTCTCCAAACTTTTAGAATATGAAACAGCCCCAAATCTGGGCACTATTTAAATACGAAAATGTGAAAATTATACTTTTTTGAGTTAAAATCAAACAAACAGCAAACAAGTCAGATCTTCTACTGTGTGTTAAAACCCTGAGTGTTTGGCCTTTCTGATGTGCTTCCTGCAGAAGAAACTGTATGTGGGCTCCAGTGCTGAGGTGGTTCAGATTGACCTGAGGAACTGCAGTGTGTACGGGGACCAGTGTGCCAACTGCATCTTAGCAAGAGACCCCTACTGTGGCTGGGACCATGCCCATGAGAAGTGTTCACCTTATTCACAGTAAGAGCTCGCTCGCTCACTCACTTATTTACTCTCTCTCTCTCTCTCTCTCTCTCTCTCTCTCTCTCTCTCTCTCTCTCTCTCTCTCTCATACTCACTCACTCATTCAGTCACTCAGTCACATTGCTCCAGGGACTGTAACTGAAACTCTGTACCTAAATAAGTGTAAGTCCTGTAAACTTTAAACGTTAAACTCTTATCCAGAGCATCAGCTAAGTGTAATGTAAAAAGTTTACATCAAGACGCCTCAAGTTTAAGTGTACCCCTCGAAACAGGCTCTATTGGCGGGCTGAGTTGCCCCTCCCACTCGCGTTATTGGTGTAAACAGAACGGGCGAACAGCGTTACTCCTGTGTTCTATCCCAGTATATCCTGTAATATTAAAGTAAAAAAGTGAGGTGTAAAAGTAAAATAATATAACATCTCAATCTCTATCTCTCTGTCTGTCTGTCTCTCTCTCTCTGTCACTGTGTCTTTCCTGTCCTAGTTACTTAGAAATACATGGTCCAACCTCGCCCTTTGAAGGGCTATCTTAGCCATCAGTGGTGTAGTAATGGGAACACATTTGCAGAAGTAACATCCATAATGAGGTCATTTGTAACTTTTTGAAGTGTTGTGTCCAGCTCCTGTCGTAAACATGAAACCAGGCTTCCGACAACTGAAATGTGAAGTGATAAAGACGTTACTCTGTCCTCATCCATTTTTTCACGCTCTTTCCAAAAATACATACTACCTCTAAAGACATACACACACCAACACGAACACACACACCTATGAAGACCCACAGTATCACACAAGCACACACCACACTTCAGAAAATTTCAGAAATGCAGCAAAACAAATTACCACTAACCTCTGTGACCGCAAAAAAAAACACAAACTGGAATGTGCTGTTTTTCATTTTAACTTAACTATCAACTTCTTTCCACAGGGGGATGAAGCAAGATGTTCTTAGCAGGAAACATAATTGCGGTAAGCCTCCCTCCAATCTCAGGGGTTTAGCTTATTAGATTAGATTACAATCCACTTTATTGTCATTACACATGTATAAATACAAGACAACCAAATAAACCATCACCAAGAGCATCTCACTGTCCTGATCTGCCAGGCAAGTTGCTACTTCAGCAGTGGTCCTGTCCAAGGCCAGTGCTAGTTGAGGGAGCCAAAAGCAGATGAGATTGGGGTTGTTTAGGTTTGGGGCGAGCAGCCGCATTCCAATTTGCACGACTATCTCTTTGTTCATTCTGGTCTCCTAATCGATCCAGTTGCCTTTGCAAAGCCACGAGCTTCTCCATGATGTTATCCATGTTGCGGTTTATAGCCATAGTCTGAGTGCTGACAGCTCTGCTCACTGCTTCAATCATGCTGGGCAGCTCTGTGGGGCTTTGGACAGCTGTCCCCATCTTCCTTGTTACTCGATAAACCAGGCCAATGCCCAATCCAATCAGCAAAAGACCTGAAACCATGGTTCCGAATATGTAGATGTCTTCAATATCCTCCACAGAAAGAGCCGCCAGGCACATGACCCGCCACCTCTCCGACCCGTCCATCGTATAGCCAGCTGCGAACGTTCCAGCAGGACAGTCAGGTTCGCCCGAACCCAAGCTTCTCACCGAGAATATGGTGTCAATCGCGTTGAGAGACCAGTTGATCAAATCCATGATTTTTCAGTTTGGAGAGCAGGGCAGAGAGAGTCCCTCGAAGTGGAGTTAGTAGACTAAGACTAAGAGAGCAAAGCAGGGAATGTCATGGGGAGGAGGAGGAGAGAAAAACACGTCCGTCCCTAAGACGGTCACAAGAAGAAGAAATGATCACTATGATTATGTGATTATGAGCACCATCCCTCCACACACACACATACACATACACACACACACACACACACACACAGGAGGGACTATTTTAAGTGGAGTATTTTGGCTCCTGGTTCTTGGCATACTCACTAGGCACCTGACATTATTTGAATATCATGCACAGTTACAGGGTTTTTTGTTGGATTTTCATGCGTCCCTTAGGCCGTGACCTTTCTGTTTGCATAAAGTCTCACATAGACAGTAGGTGGTGATGAGATGTAGGAGGAAGGAAGGAGGGAAGGAAGGAAGGAGGGAAGGAAGGAAGGAAGGAAAGAAAGAAAGAAAGCCAGAAAATTAATCAGTAAATGAATGAATGAATGAATGAATGAATAAATGATAGAAATTCCCTCTGCCCTCGTAGAGCCTAAGAGCTCCTCTCTGAAGTACAGCTCAATGATGAAAGACTACTCCGAAGATTTCTTGTATGTGTCCAAGTCCTCCAGACACTACCTGCCCTGCCCCGTGGAATCCCATCATGCCGTGTACCGCTGGCTGCGGGACGGAGAGGAGAGGCCGTCGCTGATGGACAAGGAGCAGAGGCAGCTGGTGCTGCTGATAGAGGACATGGGGCCTGATGATGAGGGGTACTACCGCTGTGTGTCCACTGAGGGCGACTACAACAAGACAGTGGCCCAGTATTCCCTCAGGGTCTCCAGTGGGGGGCAGGGACTGAGGAGCTGCTCTCTGGCTCTGGCCCCACTGGTGCTTATGTTTATTTTGTTACATTAGAGGTCTATTAGAGGTCTTTTATACCAGCTTAGTTTTTTTCTATGTTGTTGTTTCCTTTATATTTATTTATATGTTGCATTTGTGTATGTGTGTGTGTGTGTGTGTGTGTGTGTGTGTGTGTGTGTGTGTGTGTGTGTGTGTGTGTGTGTGTGTGTGTGTGTGTGAGAGAGAGAGAGAGAGAGAGAGAGAGAGACTATGTGTGTGTGTGTGTGTGTGAGAGAGAGAGAGAGAGAGAGAGAGAGAGAGAGAGAGAGAGAGAGAGAGAGAGAGAGAGAGAGAGACTATGTGTGAGAGAGAGAGAGAGAGAGAGAGGATGTGGTAGGAGATAGTGTCAATGCCTATAGTCTGGTGGGCTGTTTCCATTTGATGAGCAGAGATGTCTTTTGAAATCAGGTGCTACACTGATTCATACCCAGGCAGCCCACTGTACTACTGAATTTGTCCTTTGGGGAGCTAGAACCTGCCACCCTGACTCACACAGGAAGCCCCTGTAGGTGTGCTGCAGGAGCAGGCTCGTCTCCAATTGGGGGCAGGAGGGGGCTAGCTGAACAGAAGACTCATTTCTGGTGTTGGGCAGGGGCTAGCTAAACAGAAGACTCATTTCTGGTGTAGGGCAGGGGCTAGCTGAACAGAAGACTCATTTCTGGTGTAGGGCAGGGGTTAGCTGAACAGAAGAGTCATCCTATGATGACTATGCACACGGCAACAGAGCCTTAGTAATGTTACCTGACAAAGTACTAGCGAAATAGAAATTGCCAGTGCTAGCCTGGCTAGCCTACGGCCCCAGTATTTACACAACCACATTGTGTGTGTATGGTCAACTCAAGACCATATGACATTAAACAGTGTCTAAAATGTACTATGTACATGAACCAGAAGAGCTAGAAGAGCAGGTTAGTGTTTCGGTAGTTACTAAGCTACTAATTTACTAATAAGTGTGACTTACCAGTGCCACAAATATATAATTAACCTCTTACCTCTTAATGCTTTCCAAAATATTTTTTATGAACTATGTGATTACTTCAATGCCTGTCTTCCAGTCTATTAGACTTACTCCTATAAGAGTTTTCTATGCTACCCTTGTTTCATTCCTTTTCGTGTCATTTTCTCACTGCACTGAAAATTGGTTACTCTATAACTTAAGGAACTTTTTTTAGTTAGTAATGTTAGCAATGTAGATTTCTTCTTTTTCATCTTATTATTAACATTATTATTATCACTAAGACCATTAAAGTCTTATGAAGAATTATGTTACCTCAACATGAGTAAAAAAATTGATTCAGAATGATATGAGTCTGTGTGTGCAAGGGGTGGGTGTGTCTGAAGTGTCCCTGCTCCAGGATACTCACCTAAGGCACACGTAACTCCTTGTGTGTATAGGTGTAGTCGATTTACTCTGTGTTCCTCTACACCTCTGTTAGCTTATTATGTCCTCCTTTTGTAAGTTGCTTTGAGTGCTGTATGGTTGTTGGGTCTGCATTCACATGATGAAAAAAACCACAAATGTCCCTGAAGCTCACAAATACAGACATAAAGAGTTTTTTTTTAGTATTGTTAAGTATTGTTAAAGCACTTTAATGTTATTGTTTTAATGCAATTGCTAATGTATTTTACTTACAAAAACTAACAAAAAACTCATATTCTTGCATTTCTTTGGTAACATTTTTGCCCTCCCTAAATTAATGTGAACATATTTAGTTGCTAAAAATTCTGTCTATTTTTCTATTAAATAAAAATTAATGCATCAATTACTACTTTGCAAGCAGCTGCATAATTATTTTTCTAGGAAGTTCAACCATTGCAGATTGGTAAAATATTTTTTGCACGGTATGATGAAATGTGAACCCCATGAGTCTGTGATCAGATATGACAAGCAACTTGATACCTTAAGAACGTTCATGTCATGGAAAAGAAGGTTTAATCTCTTTAAATTCTCTTTCTAGGCATAGGCACAGCTTCCAAATGTCTGGCTTGCTGAGTATGCTCTTCAAGTCCACACATACAGAACAAAATAGTTTTGAGGACTTACTCCAGTAATTATTTCATGTTAAAGGGTCCTGTCTGGGCCCACCTTGTCATGGGGACAAAATCTGCAGTGTTTTCAACAGCCAGTTTGGAAACTTTAGCTTTTCCAAAGAACACATATCATACAGGAAGGGTTAACAGTGCAAAATTTAGCACAAACACACACACACACACACATATATATATATATATATATATATATATATATATATATATATATATATATATATATATATATATATATATATAAATAATTTAACATTATTAACTCAGAATTGATCATGCTGTTAGTATGGTGAACAACGGGGACAGGCAAAATTCTGCATACTCAAATATAAAAAACACAAATATAAACCCTGACACGAATGTTATTAGAACATGTTTTCTCTGATAATTATTAAAAAACATGTAATACTTTGAAATGTTGCAGTTCAAATGTAGTTTTATGAATGTTCCAAAAAGTTATAGCAGCATTACATCTTGGGACACAAAAAACTACTGAAATGGCACCGAATCTGTAGACTGACCCAGGCCATCAAACTACTAAATAGATGTAATATATCAGTCTGAAAAACCTAATCTCAAGCACTTCAGCGCTTGTCTCTTCCAGATAATGTCACTTGTCAGATAGGGCTTGTGTTAGCCTGTACAGCATCAACCTGAGGCTTCATGACAAACTGTGCCCATTTGGCAGGGCCAAAGAGTCCTGTGTCACAATGGCGTCATGTTCCAAGCCAAGTTTTTAAGGCGTCTAAGGCGATATGTGCTCTGATGGCAACAGCAAGTAATGAAATCATGCCGTTTGTATTTTTCTGAACAGCATCTGTCATTATAACTCGTCTCAGAGAGATTCCGGTAATAGCTTTATAGATATGTGGAACCTGAAGGGTTTAACTACTGACTATAGGCCTACTCTGCTGCTGACTGGGTTTACCTGTAATAAAGTGATAAAATAATAAAGTCAGTTCCATTCGTCATTGTGATCACACAGCACACGACAGCACACAGTGAACACCCATGAACAGCCATGACGGTGCCTGGGGAGCAGTGTGTGGGGACAGTACCATGCTCAGGGTACCTCAGTGGCACTACTGGCGACACGATACCTTAACCACTAGGCCACCACTGCCTGCCCAAATCCCATCATCAAATCCCATCATCAAATCCCTCCATATGCACCAAAGGCAATACTCCTTTCAAAGCTTCATAAATATGAGCTGATACCTTAAAACAATTATGGAAAAGATGGCAGTTTTTTTGCAGATTTTTAAAATCTCGTTCTAGGCCTAGGCAGTCCCTCCAAATGACTGGCTTGCTGAGGATGCTCTACAAATCCACAGATACGGAACAAAATTGTTTTGAGGACTTACTCCAGTAATTCTGTTGGGGCCCACCTCGCCACGGGGTCTGGGGACAAAATCCACAGCAATTTCAACAGCTAGTTTGGAAAACTGTCGCTTGCTGACAGAAGGACGCGCCCACAGGCCTCTGCGTGTGCTGACTTACACCCAAGCATCAAATCCAACAAGCTGAGTAGCATTCACTGATGTATTGGTTGACTACTGTCTTTGTAGATGGGCGATTTAAATGGGCATTGCTTGCGGTCAAACACTAACTATACAGGGTGGACAAGAAAAACACTGGACCACTTTTTAAATGGATATTTCTCCTCAATCTGTGAGCCTGCCACCATTTAAAACCATGCTCATTCTCTTTCCAATGACATCAGGGTTTATGGCCATGCAAGCATTGGTGACCACCATGGCCATTTGGGGGGAAAAAATTTACCAATGAAAAAAAGTTGTCAGTTGCTTTGTTTTGCTTTACAGGGTAGACCAAAAACACTGGATCGTTTTTTAAATGACTAGATCTCCTCAATCACATAGGCTCCCACCATTGAAAACTATACAAATGAAACCTCATTCAGTTCTCCTTCCTGTGATATCATTATTTGTGAGCCTGAAAGCAAGGGGATGTCCACCACAGCTATTTCAATAAAGCTGCTTCTGAAAAGTTCAGATCAAACAATGGTGGGAATTTGTACAGTGTTTCCTCAATCCCTGTTGACAATGACAACATCTTTATCAAAAAAACAAACACTACCTGGCTGGTTGACTAATCTTCCTGGCACATGAGCCACAAGCAGCCTAATTGTAAACTTGAAAGGTCAACTCTGCTGTCTGCTAAAATGTTTACTTTTTGTTTTATCATCTCCTCCTCAACTTTGTGGGAAAAAATAAACCACTTTTGCATTTTAGTCATCATCAGTGACATTGTGAGTTTGAAAATTAGGAAAAAATATTAGGTTTCCGAAGCCAACAGAAATTGGCACCTTTTTTCCCAGGGGTAGTTTTATTGAAATGCTCATAGAAGCCACCAACTTGCTTTCATGCTCATAAACTGTACCATCACTGGAAAGAGAACTGAATAAGTTTTTTTCTGGTCCACTCTGTATACTGGACACATTGAAAAACTAGTTAATTTCAAACTCCTTTTTGAACCAAATCTCTATAAACCCAAATACTGTTAATTCATCATTGGTCATTTCTATTAGTTTTATCTTTGCCACTGACTTACCTTAAATGAAAGTAACAGTTGGCAATAGGATGGTGTGTGGCCAAAGAACCTAATATGCAGAACCTTTTTAGTCTTTTATGAGTATGTAGGCTAGTGTGTCTCACTAATACCACTCAATCTTTTCTTTGTGTGTGTGTGTGTGTGCGCGTGTGTGTGGGGGAATGCACATGAAATGAGTCAGATATCCCCTCTGCATGCAGGTGGGCTGCGCTGCATATCTGAGCAGGTTGCAGTCATTGTAGCATCTCACCTTTGCAAAGGGGGAACTGATCACAAGTTATACTTGTACTTCTCTATCCCCCCAACCACCACCCACCCCCACAGGGTGAGATGAGGGGAGACTGCTGAAGCTTATTTCCTTTTAGTAGGTGTGCTTGTATGTCAAAGGAAGTGAGTGTAAAAGTTAAGCAACTGACTTACTCAGCTTTAGGAAGAAGTGTGAAAGAAAGGTGTGTGTGTGTGTGTGTGTGTGTGTGTGTGTGTGTGTGTGTGTGTGTGTGTGTGTGTGTGTGTGTGTGTGTGCGTATGTGTGTATGTGTGTGTGTGTGTGTGTATGTGTGTAAGAGAGCAAGTGAGTAAGAGCAAGGGTGTCTGTGTGTGCTGGGAGCAAATGAGTAAGTGTTTGAAGTATGTCAAGGGTTGTATGTCAATACAAACTTACTCCAACCACAGAAACCACACCATTTTAAGTCATTCATTCGCAAGGGGATGTCCACCACAGCTATTTCAATAAAGCTGCTTCTGAAAAGTTCAGATCCTGCTATAAACAATGGTCATCATCAGTGACATTGTGAGTTTGAAAACTAGGAAAAAATATTAGGTTTCCGAAGCCAACAGAAATTGGCACTTTTTTTTCCCAGGGGTAGTTTTATTGAAATGGTCATAGAAGCCACCCACTAGCTTATTTCAAACTCCTTTTTGAACCAAATCTCTATAAACCGAAATACTGTTAATTCATCACTGGTAATTTCTATTCGTTTTATCTTTGCCACTGACTTACCTTAAATGAAAGTAACAGTTGGCAATAGGATGGTGTGTGGCCAAAGAACCTAATATGCAGAACCTTTTTAGTCTTTTATGAGTATATGTAGGCTAGTGTGTCTCACTAATACCACTCAATCTTTTCTTTGTGTGTGTGTGTGTGTGTGTGTGTGTGTGCGCGTGTGTGTGGGGGAATGCACATGAAATGAGTCAGATATCCCCTCTGCATGCAGGTGGGCTGCGCTGCATATCTGAGCAGTTTGCAGTCATTGTAGCATCTCACCTTTGCAAAGGGGGAACTGATCACAAGTTATACTTGTACTTCTCTATCCCCCCAACCACCACCCACCCCCACAGGGTGAGATGAGGTGAGACTGCTGAAGCTTATTTCCTTTTAGTAGGTGTGCTTGTATGTCAAAGGAAGTGAGTGTAAAAGTTAAGCAACTGACTTACTCACCTTTAGGAAGAAGTGTGAAAGAAAGGTGTGTGTGTGTGTGTGTGTGTGTGTGTGTGTGTGTGTGTGTGTGTGTGTGTGTGTGTGTGTGTGTGTGTAAGAGAGCAAGTGAGTAAGAGCAAGGGTGTCTGTGTGTGTCGGGGAGCAAATGAGTAAGTGTTTGAAGTATGTCGAGGGTTGCATGTCAATACAAACTTACTCCAACCACAGAAACCACACCATTTTAAGTCATTCATTTTTAGTCAGTCTGAGAAATAAAGCACAGACATCCGATTTGTCAGATATAAAGTGAGTTTTTATCATGACATAGATTTTCTAAAGCCCTGAGAACCTTATTCTTATATTACTAATGTGAACAAAACTGAATGTGTTAAAATCACCTTTGGGGAAAGTGCTCCTCTTTTTAAATACAATCAGCACAAACCAAATAAACAAGCATTCACATGGGTTTTGTCCTTACGTTTTCTGGTATGAATTCAAAGAGAAAAAAAAACTATATCAGTAATACCATAATTATCATGTCAATAATATTAATAACAACAGTACAAAAATATGCACGAGCCCCACCAATCATTTTGTATAATGGAGCATTGTACAACTTTAAGTCAAAAAAGAAAAAAAAAACAATATAAATTGATAAATGAGGTATTCAATAACCACTTGCATATGTATGCATCTAAAATACACAGATCAGGTTAGTTTTGAACAGTAAAAAACAGCTCAAAGCTTCAATAGACAAGGCTCTGCACAATTCACAGTTACCTGAGTTACAAGACCTCATCCGTTACAGAGAACAAAACAAGCGACATTGAACAGCACAGAAAGCAAATCAGTTTTGAAACAAGTTTTACCCAGTTGCGACAGCCTACACGCCATTGTTCCGACAATATGTATGTGTGGGTATATGTGTGTTGTGTGTATTTGTGTGCATACCAAAGGTCTACATGTTGACTAGCGCCCACCTACAATCATTTTGGACCTACCTGTAACCTGTGGAACAACCACAGAGGTGGTATATAGCGTTACTAGCAGTTTATAACTGTGGTCCACATGTGTGTCACCATAATGAATCCCAATCCATCCACTCCTACTATTTGGTGTTGCCCCAGACATGTTTGCGCACACATACGCACATACACACAGCCATGTGCTGGGCTACCCTTTATAGCATGCTAAGTGTGGTGGAGCTTGTGGTGTCATAGTCTAGCCCTCAGTCTAGAAATCATAGTACAAAATGAGGCTAGACTGCGACTACTCGGGTAGAGTCTGAAATGTTAATGCATGAAGTGACACATGCTAAATGACATACATCCAGACTCAGCGTCTCAAACATTATGGGGTCTTTGGATGGATCATACAAACGTAAGTTGTCTTCACAAAGTGTGGCAGAAGGTAAGACCTAGTTGTGTGGTATGCAATTGCTTTATGCTTACATTTTCTGTTTAAAATTTCATTTCCTGCTTGGGAGCAAATACACACACACACACACGCACACAAACACACCTACACACAAACACACAAACTGATTGACACAACCCTAAATCCCTTCCCTAGCATCGCTTAAGGCAGCAACTACATCCTCAGAGTCCTTTTCTCTTGACCCCTGACTGGGTGTGCGAGTGTGACTGAGCATCCAGAATATGTGTGGCATCAAGGCGTGCCTCCACTCACCCATATAGGCACACAATACAGTTCAATGGGTGAGTGGCGCAGTCACCTATGCCAAAGGACCCCCCTATGGTGTTTTTTGCACCTGTACATACTTTACCTGAGAACAAATTCACACTGTGCACGTGTGGCGGTTAAGAGGTAAGCGAAATAGTAGGTGTGGTTTCGAAAATATAGGAAAAAGAGGGGCAGCATCAGAATCTTGGCATCTCACACACACACACACACACACACGCACACACACACACACACGCACACACACGCAATATCCTGCCCCTCCTATGTCTTGCTTCAGTGTCAAACTTGGAACATGGAGCCGAATGCCAAACCTCATTGATGGCATAGTCATGATGCATCCAGATGTGTGTATCTCATACACACACACCCTGAG
Organism: Coilia nasus; assembly: GCA_027475355.1. Taxonomy (NCBI): domain Eukaryota; kingdom Metazoa; phylum Chordata; class Actinopteri; order Clupeiformes; family Engraulidae; genus Coilia; species Coilia nasus. The sequence continues at coordinate 14,752,347 of CM050207.1, forward strand.
CAAATCATACAATACAAAAAAAATGATGGCATTCGGCATGCACACACACACACACACACACATCCACCAACGCACAGGTGTGATTCACCAACACTGAGCTGCCCATAGGAGAGTGTCTCTCTGTACTGGCGGGAGGGAGGGAGGGAGGGAAGGAGGACGTGGTCTTTGGTATACAGCTGTGCAAGGAGAACCAGAAGGCTTCAGCTCACCGCGTACACAAAGGACACGAACAAGGCTTTCGCCTGACATACTGGCCGCATGATTGTACACATGCATTAAAAAAACAGCCATGAAAACCTATCAAATGAAAACTGTTCCCAGTCTTGATTGGTCTGCAGCTGAAAAAAAAGAATAGATTGTTAAAAGAAAAGCAAAAAAAAAAATGAAAAGCTAAAGACAAGATAGAAAAACAAGGCCTAAGCGCTCCCCCTAGTGGTCAGCGCTTACCCACATCCTGCATTACAGATGCTGACTCGAGTGCCTGTCGTTCCTACAGGGGTCACGACCCCAGCTCCTGGTCATGTGAGGTATATGGTTAGTGTTGATCTTCACAGGATGGGTGTGAGGTATCATCTTTGGAGTCGAGCCTCTCCAGACACTGTGCAGATTAACATTTGTTTCAGTGTTTCTTCTTCTCCTTGCATGACTGGGTTGTCTTTAAATCTTTGACAAGTGTACTGGTCTGCTGGACACACAGGCAGTCTTCCTGAGAAGGGCCACTTTGTGCTCTAAGCAATGTTTAGAGACAGCGGCTCTGGGATAATCACACACAATCTCTACGTGCCAGAAGAAATAAAAAAAAAATGGCTGTAGCTCAGGTAGAGAGGGGAAGGGGAGGGACAGAGAGTGAGAAAGAGAAAGAGAGAGAGAGAGAGAGAGAGAGAGAGAGAGGGAGAGAGCGAGAGAGAAAAGACAACAAGCTTCTCTTAAATCTCCCTCATTTGGTATTAGGCATGTACGTGCATAACAAGACTCAGTGATTGGCTGACTGACAGACTGGTTGACAGTGATTGGTTGACTGCATGACTGGCAGACTGATTACTTAAAACAAAGCCCAGTGGGGGGACAGTTTATAGAAGGGCTAAACTGTGACAGGTTTCACTCTGGTGCTGTTAACCTGCTGGGTTTCCGCACACAAAGCCACAACACAAAAACCCACCATTCACTTAACTAAACCACCCCACTTAACTTCACTACCCTTTTTTTTAGAAAAACTTTCCTTCTACACAAAGCAGCAGTGGAGAACTTAAGTCTCCCTGAGGTTCAAGTGGTTCTGAGGTGATACAAAATAGTTACCTTTTCTTCCTGAATATACTTACAAAAAAGACGGGGACAATGATTAGCTATGTCCCCTTCTTTCAAGCAACGTGTAACATGGTTTAGGTCGCCTGCTCCCGTTGCATGCTGGGGGCAGATTCCCTCGAGGTATGGTGCGGTATTTTTTGTCAAGCGGGGAGAGGATGGGTGAGGGGTACGGGCCACAGGTAGGAACTTTTTTTTGGGTGAGTAGGTGGTATGTGTAACCCCAACCCTCAGCAACCCCCTCCCCTTTACCGGAGCAAAAGAGAGAGAGACAGAGCCATGAAAGCGCTGACAGAGACATCAGAGATGATGATAAAAAAAAAAAATAAAAAAAAAACACAAAAAAAAAAAGAAAAAAGAAAAGAACTTTAAAATCGCAACCGTCTCCTGATTTCACTGCAATGAGGGAGGATGATAAATCAAGCTAAGAGTTTGAGTGTGGTAAGCTCCTGCAGCACAGACGTACTTGTGTGTCATCCCCCCACCGCTGGGGGTCTGATCTGAGGTATGTCAAAAAGGTAAACCGCATAAAATGGAGGAGAAAGAGAGGAAAAAAAAGGATCATTCTAAAAACACACATCGGAAAGACAACAAATGGCAACAAAAACACTGAAACAAACAAAAAAAACAAAACCAAAATCTAAATAAAAACATCTTCAAGTTCAGTTGTGAACACCTGTCAATGTGTTTCAGGCTGAACAATCTGATTGTGTTTAGCGTTTTGCTCCAAATTGAAAGTGTGCGTGTTTGTGTGTGTGTGTGGGTTTAACAAAGAGAGAGATAGATAGGAAGTAGAAACAGATACAGATGTGTGTGTGTGTGTGTGTGTGTGTGTGTGTGTGTGTGTGTGTGTGTGTGTGAGTGAGAGAGAGAGAGAGAGAGAGAGAGTTTAAGGAACTGAAGAAAGACAGACGGAGAAGATATTAAAAGAGTGACACAAAAACAGAGCAAAAGACATGCACAAGATAGTGTGCATGTGTGTGTGCGTGTGTGTGTGTGTGTGTGTGTGTGTGTGTGCGCGTGTGTGTGTGGACAGCCAAGGTCAACAGGAGCATTGAGGTACAGGTTGTAGAACAGTTTTGCTTTTTTTCCTTTTCATATAGAAATGATGTACTGGATCTACTAGGCCAAAGGGCAAGCCTGGGCAGCGGGTACAGAGCCTCCCCAGACTAAGGGGAACCGCTGCAGGAGGGCTCCGCTGAGCTGGGCCCCTTGGAGGAGGAGCTGGAGGCGGGACTGTGGCTAGGAGGGAAGGTGAAGTTCCCACTTGGGCCAGCAGAGGTCACTGTGGTGGCCACAGATGAAGCTGGTGCAGCAGACTTTTGGGCAAACAGCGTTCCTGTGAACAGACCGTAGGTAGTCAGCAAGTGTGTGTGTGTGTGTGTGTGTGTGTGTGTGTGTGTGTGTGTGTGTGTGTGTGTGTGTGTGTGTGTGTGTGTGTGTGTGCTTGTGAGAGAGAAAGAGACACTGACAAAGTGACAGTGTGTGTGTTTGTGTGTGTACCTGAGTACATAGTCCCATTGACGTCTACAGACACAGTAATGCTGGAGGACCCAGAGGTACTGATGCTGAGAGAGAGGTCCTGCTGCTTGTCATCGGTCGCTGGATGGAGAAGTAAGATTTGGAGAGGAGAGGAGAGGAGAGGAGAGGAGAGGAGAGGAGAAGAGAGGAGAGGAGAAATGAGAGGAGGAAAACCATAAAAAGAGACAGAATCAATTATGTAGATGCTTTCAGATGCTAAAAAAAAGAAAGATAACTATAATGATAATTATAGTGCAATTTAAAGAAACAAAAGCTGCAACCTAAATGGATGACAGAGTTCACACCTCAAATACTGTATAACTGTAATACTGTATAATGATAGGGCTAAGCATTCTGTGTGTAAACACAGAAACTGAGAAAAATGCCTTCAGCATTGGCACACTGCCCAGTCCAACATGGTGTAGGTATAATAGTGGTGATTCTTTTTTGCACTTTGTTAAAATAGATCTTAAAAGAGGAAAAAGAGATTTTAACAAGACAAAAGAGTGTTATAAAGTCAATTTCCAGTCTAAATTCAATTTGAAAAAATATGCAGTTACTGTCTTTTGGCTTTACAGGGCAGCATTATCACTGGGGCATTTTAAGAGTGAACAACTGCCAAAAACACTACAGCCAATTAGAATCCCTGAGAATTTACAGGATGTCAGTCATAGGCCTTTAGCATGAACTCCTGAATTGTTCCGGCTAGTTTGCAGAGGTTCAGTATAGGAAAGGAAACCTCCACAGAAGTTCTGTCAGGTTACTCTAGCCAGAATCCCCGTCACATCTCTGGAAATGTTGCTAGCGAGCTCCTTTCTTAGTGCAGTACCATAACATGGAACCATAACACACTAATAACAACCATAACGTGTTTTTTTCTGAGAGTGTGTGTGAGGTACAGCACCATAACATGCTGTGCATTTTGTTTGAGAGTGTGTGTTTGAGAGGTACAGCATCATAACACGCTGTTTTGTCTGAGAACGTGTGTGTGCGTGTGTGTGTGTGTGTGTGTGTGTGTGTGTGTGTGTGCGTGCGTTTCCGTCCGTGGGTGGGTACCTTTGATGTTGCCCAGGCGCAGGTTCATGGGCACCTGGGAGGCCATGGCCAGCAGGTTGTGCTGGAAAGCCTGCTGCAGGAGCCTCTGCTGCTCCTCTGCCAGCCGTGCCATCTTCCTCTCCGGCCCCTCCGTCAGCCCCACCGCTGCAGCGGCCGCTGCCGCCGCCATGGCCCCGCCCAGTCCCCCCGCCATGCCGCCCAGGCCCCCCGCCATGCCGCCCGTCTCCAGCTTCTCCCGCAGCTGCTCCAGGGTGGTGGCGCGCGCCAGGCCGGCCACCTGCTGCTGCCCCAGCGCCAGGGCCAGAGGGGGGCGAGCCGCCAGCATGGAGGAGGCCACGTCCTCTGCTGGGGAGGGAAGGAATCAAACTTCAAAACGCTAAATAGAATACAAAATCACTAAATAGAAGTCAAAATCACTAAATGCAATTGAAAATCACTAAATGCAATTGAAAAACGCTAAATGCAATACAAAACCACTTCAAAACTGTGTTACAGTTTTTTAAATGAATAACAAATGCACAACTTTGCTATTTAGTGACAACAAAACTGCAATAAATAAATAAATAAATAAATAAAATCACATTTTAGTCAGGTGAAAACGTGCACACCACAGAGGGATGGAGATAGACATGAGAGGAGGGCATGGAGAGGGGCATAGAGAGAGGGGCATGGAGAGGGCGAAAAAATAAAGAAAGACAGGGAGACAGAGTAAGAGAGAGACAGAAAGAGAGAGAGTAAGAGAGAAATAGCTGAGAAAAAGAAAGTGTGACATAGATGAAGAAGAAGGAAGAAAAAGACAGACAGATAGAGTGCGAGAAGTGTAAGGACAAAGAGAGATTAAGATAACTGTCCAGCATGGACAGACACACCATTTTATCTATATGCTGTACATGCAATATGTGTTGTAAGACTTTCTAAGTCATTTTTATGTGAACCCTCAAAATAACAGAGGATCTAAGTCAGTGACAGCCTTTGATTTCTTTTATAACCAGCTACTTTTTCACTCCCTGAAACTCCTTCTTTCGTAGGTTGGGTACGATGGAGATTCACACCACTTACTGGCAAGCTTTACTGGGCACGCACACACACGTCCACACATTCACAAACAATGAATATCAACCAGCCCCTTTTTCAGTGTCTGTAGTGTGGCCCTCTTACAGTGGAGTGGTTGTAGTTTAGAAGCACTTGTGAATGTGCGCGCCTGTGTGTGTGTGTGTGTGTGACTACATGTGAATGAGTGCGGCTGGGTCAGCATTCCTGTAAACATGACAACAGATGTCACACACGGGTGATTGGGGCCTTGGGCAGTTGCCGTGGGAACAGGCAGCACTCTTCACTGGCCCTTGTATGACCCCCTTGCGCAGCTGATATGCGATTGGTGGCTTGACACACCTGGTTCAGTATAGCCAGCCACGCCCCCACCCCCACCCCTTAGGCCTCTCGGGGCTTTCATCTTATTCAATAACTAAACCCCTCCCCACCCCCACCTACATGCATACACAACACACACACACACACACTCAATAACAGACCAACTTATCCCTGTCAAGATTCCATGCAAATATGAGAAGCTCATGAAAGAATTACACCCTTGTCTCTGTGGCCAGTTTAGAGTAAAGGGGCACACACACACACACAAACACACACACACCTATTTTGTATTTAAATGGATACTGCTGTGGCTTTAAAGTTCTTCAAATAAATACATGTTGATGTGGTAGTGCTGTGGGGAGTGGCATGAAATGAACAGTCTTGAACCTATGAGCAAAATAAGGTGCAGTTCTATTTATGCCCAACAGAGGGCACTCCACAGCCACAAACACAAACACATTCGCACATACCCAGTCATGCTCATCTGCCCAGCCTTTGCTGCGTTCCCAGCGATCGCTCACACGCTTCCTCCCTCCCTCACTTGCTCGCTTGCTTTACTACGCTGCGTGACACCGCCGCTTCCCTCCCACCTCCTCCTCCATTGGCCCAACATGACCAAGCCCCCCCTTTTCTCCCTCTCTGATTGGCTACCGAGACGACCGCCACTCACCGACTCCTTTCTTGAGGGAGGAGCCCGGGGAGGCCTGGAGCCCGTTGAGGGCCCCCGCGGCCCCGGCCCCCAGCGCGCCCAGGTGCATCTTGGGAGAGGAGAGGATGTGCGGGGCGGCACTGGGAGAGGGAGAGAAGCGGAACATGCTGCTGCTGTAGCTGGGTCTGCGGCCCTCGCGCCGGTTGCTGTCGATGGCCGCCTGCAGCTCGCTGGGGGAGCTCAGGCCCTTACGCTCGCACTCATATGGGTACAGGTACTTCATGTATCTGTGGAGAGAGAGACAGATAGGGGGATCAGACACAGACACACACACACACACACACACACTCGTATGGGTACAGGTACTTCATGTATCCATGGAGAGAGAGATAGGGGGATCAGACACACACACACACACACACACACACACACACACACTCGTATGGGCACAGGTACTTCATGTATCTGTGGAGAGAGAGACAGATAGGGGGATCAGACACAGACACACACACACACACACACACACACTCGTATGGGTACAGGTACTTCATGTATCTGTGGAGACAGATAGGGGAGATCAGACACACACACACACATACACACACACACTCGTATGGGTACAGGTAATTCATGTATCCATGGAGAGAGAGATAGGGGATCAGACACACACACACACACACACTCGTATGGGCACAGGTACTTCATGTATCTGTGGAGACAGAGATAGGGGGACCAGACACACACACACACACACACACACACACACACACACACACACACAAACACACACACACACAAACACACACACACACACTCGTATGGGTACAGGTACTTTATGCATCTATGGAGTGATCAATAGGGGGAGTCAGACACACACACACAGGTGTTCACACATACAGAAATGCAAAAACATATGAACAGGTGTTCACACATACAGAAATGCAAAAACATATGAACAGGTGTTCACACACACACACCCAAACTGTTGTTACTCATAGCTACAAAGATAAAACAATCAAAACCTAAAGTGTATGATAGCGTATCATTGCGAGTATTAGTGTGTGAGTAGGAGTGTGTGAGAGTGAGCATGATGGTGTGAGTATAGATGTGTGAGTAGAGTAGGAATGTTACTATGAGTTGGGACTTGAACATTTTCTGCCAACACACATCATAAGCACAGCACAGTAGATAATGGGATGTGGTGTGTGTGTGTGCATGTGCGTGTGTGTGTACTGTATGTGCCTGTATGTGTGTGTGTGTGTGTGTGGTTTTAGAGGGGGTGGGGGGGGGGGGTGGGGGGGGGCTGCAATCAATGGCACACACTCCACCCCACCCCACATCACACACGTCCATTAGAGCAGCGAGCTGCCCCGACCCTCTGCAGCCATTAAAAATACATCCAGGAGCCGGGAGATTACCGTACAGTAAATAACCCCGTGAAATGTGTTTGTGTGTGTGTGTGTGTGTGTGTGTGTGTGTGTGTGTGTGTGTGTGTGTGTGTGTGTGTGTGTGTGTGTGTGTAAATTAGCTAGCCAAGGTCTTTAGAGCCAAACAGGGGAATGAAAGCAGATGAAAAGGCCTCAGCAAATGGGGAGAGGAGAGAGAAGAAAAGAAAAGAGAGAGATGGACAGACAGACAGATAAATCTATATATATCTATATCTATCCAAATAGATAGATCAAGGGGAAATGGATGGATGGAACGAAAGCAGGAACATAAATACTGAAAGTAAAGAGACAACAGATAAAGGGTGGTAACAAAGTGTGTGTGTGTGTGTGTGTGTGTGTGTGTGTGTGTGTGTGTGTGTGTGTGTGTGTGTGTGTGTGTGTGTGTACAAGATGGGAATGTTAAAGATATTAAGGAAGAGGGGACAGGAAGACAGGAAGAGAGAATCGTTACAATCTCAGGAAAGACAAATGGGAGGAAAGAAAAAAAGAAAGACGTACAGAAAAAGAAAAAAGAAGGCAGGACAGAAAGGAAAAAGAAGGCAGGACAGAAAGGGGGAAAAGAAGGCAGGACAGAAAGGAAAAAGAAGGCAGGACAGAAAGGGGGAAAAGAAGCTCAGTGCTATTTACTGCAGCTTTGATACTGCAGTCATTGTGTGCCCTCTGACCCTCAAATCAGGTCAATAAATCAATGCCATCGACAGCCTGCTACACACTCTCACACACACACACACACACACACAAATGAAATAAGAAAGAAAGGGAGAAAAACCTTCAGGAGAAGAAAAGGAAATGCACAGCGAGGGGAAGATGGAGAGAGCAGAACAGCACAACAGAAGAGTGTGTGTATTGACCATGATGAATACATGTATCCAGAGGGCAGAAACACACTTGTAGGATGCTGCCACTACAACTGACCTGTGTGTGTGTGGTGTGTGTGCACCTGTAAGTAACAATACACATGCCTCTGTGTGTGTGTGTGTGTGTGTGTGTGTGTGTGTGTGTGTACCTGTAAGTAACAATACACATGCCTCTGTGTGTGTGTGTGTGTGTGTGTGTGTGTGTGTGTGTGTGTGTGTGTGTGTGTGTGTGTGTGTGTGTGTGTACCTGTAAGTAACAATACACATGCCTGTGTGCCTGTGTGCGTGTGTGTGTGTGTGTGGACATGCCGGTCATCCACTGATGTGTTTTCTACATTTTCATACACTAACTATTTTCTACATTTAAAATCAACACAGTTTTGAGGTCAGTTGATGGTGTCTTCAGCAAGTGCTATTGGGGTGGGGCGATCTAATCATAATCTCTACTGTTGGGCAGATTTGTATATTGTTGATCTACTGTTTATACCACACACCCTGGCTTGAGTGTATTAAACACAGGGACTCTAGATAAAGATAAAAAAACACACACACACACACACATTTTTACAGTTGTACACACACATACATATGCGCACACCCCCACACAGGCATACACACACATCCACACTGCCTTTCTGTCTGTCTCTCTCTCTCTCTCTCTCTCTCTCTCTCTCTCTCTCTCTCTCTCTCTCTCTCTCTCTCTCTCTCTCTCTCTCTCTCTCTCTCTCTCTCTCTCTCTCTCTCTCTCTCTCTCTCTCTCTCTCTCTCTCTCTCTCTCTCAAACCTGCAAGTGCACAAATCTGTCATCAAAGCAAAGGGTGTTAAATGCACAGTTATTCCATGTGTCACAAGGGTTGATGTCTTAAATGTCATTGTACTGTGACTGTGTACATTATAAATACGTTTGTATGTGTTCCTATGTGTGTGTGCGTGCGTGTGTGTGTGTGTGTGTGTGTGTGTGTGTGTGTGCATATATATGTGTACAACTGTAAAAATGTTTGTGTGTGCGAACGCGAGTGTTCTCTTACTGTGTGCGGAGGGTGAAGGCAGCGCTGGTGATGGAGGTGGGCAGGTTGAGGCCTTTGGTGATCTCCCTCCAGATCTTCTTGTTGATGACCTCCACCAGCCCCCCCTTCTCCGTCACCAGCTTGTACAGCTTGTACAGGTCCAGCACCTGCTTCGCCATGATGGGGATGCGATTGACCGGCGTTCCTGTGGACAACAACACACACACACACACACACATTAGAATTTTCTACCCATTACTTCAAGCTGATTTCATCTGATGAGCCTGGTTGGGTGACTTTCCCACATGAGCACACATGCGCACCAGTACATGTTGCTTATCGCTCACATATCCACACACACACACACACACACACCATGTGACAGCAAATCATTTTTTACCTGTGAGCTAGTACATGTACTCCGTCACACACCTGTTTACATAATTTATAATGTAAATGTTAAGTTATATAATGCCACACACACATACACACACACACACACACACACACACCATGTGATAGTAAATGAAGCTTTCAACCACTGCACACTTCAGATGGGGAAAACACTTGATGTCACACACAGAATCACTAAATAAATGAGCACTTAAAAACCGCAAACTAACAACAACAACAACAACAAAAATCTGAATTTGCAGTTTAGCTACACGTCACCCAGTGTGGAAGTGGTAAATTACAGAAGTGTAGCCTTCCAGTCTAAAACAAGAGTATTCAACAATCAACAATCTGGGGTCAACAATCTGAGCAGCCCCCATAAGATGAACAAATGGACAGACATTCAGACACACAGACAGATAGATAGATGGTTATAGGAAATGGACAGATAGATAGACAATCATATCATATATGTATTTTAAATAGATAGACATACAAAGATATATATATATATATATATATCAAATAAAGAGAGGCTGAGAATAGTGAGCATATTGGCGTGTAGGAGATTTTGTTTTTTGTTCCACCCGAGTACACCTCATTTTAAGTAAGAAATGATAAATGCTACAGAGACATTTTTTTTTACTTTGCTGTTACCGTGGCAGGGTTATGATGTGTTGTGTCTGTTTAGCTTTACGGAGTGTCACCTCTGCAGACACAGACATGTTTTTACCCAAGTGTACAGGCTTTACAAAGCCTAGCTGTAATGGTCTTTTACAGTAAGGTTATATTGCATTTACGAGTAGCATAGTTACTGGTTTGCAACACAGCAGGTAGTCTTTGTGTTAACTTCTGCTTCTGCTAGTGGTAGTGGTGTCTCTCCATAACATTGCCCTGGGCAAGAGTGGATTGAAATGAAGCAGAATTAACCACATTAACATATTAGCATTTGAGCCTTACTGCTGTAAAGCAGCTTGGCCTGTAGACCTGGAAGTAAACAAAGGCTGACATAAGCTGCTAATTATGGAACGCTAACTTGCTGTATTTCACACAGTGAAGTGTTAGCAACTAGCAAGCATGCTGCAGTATTTGAGCAAATTAGGTCATTTACAGAGGGAAAAAACTGAGGATAGCGCCCTCAGGGTAGTAACAGCAAAATGTGTATGAAGACTTTGGTTGTGCAAAAAGCAACATCAGTAACAGTTGGCAACAGTTAATTCCTAACTGAAGTTATTGCTGGAAATGATTAGTTATGAAAGAATTAAGAAGCTTAATGTTAAGCAACTTTATGATAAAGATGCGTAGGAAGTAACTTGTGTGTTTGTGAGTTACACAAGTCAATTCAAGTCAACTTTAATTTATTTCAGAATTATCAAGAAAGAAAAGAAACATCATATATAAATAAAATTATAACAATCTAAAACCATAAAGAAGCTGAATTGTCAGTAGTCAGAGCAGCCTAGCATAAAGACTAGATGTTGTGAAATGCATTTCAGAGCTTAAAAGGATCTGTAAAGAACATAAGTAAGCACAGCGATAACAGGATAGCACCAGCTATTGAGTAATGCTGCAATGGACCACGTGAATGCTTCATACGCATGACAGTTGATTTCTGAAATAGGTCCACCGCATCTGATGTGATACTCAGTAGCTAGCTGTGAAAGCATTATCAGACCGTCATGGGTGCCATTATGTCCATAGTAACAGCCAATGTAGCCATGATGTTGAGCTGTTGTAAACTGCATTGAGTCAAGTCAATTTATTTCTGTACCACATGAAAACAGGAAACAACCCACTGCTTTACAGCCAAGCGGAATGGGTTGAGTTTACTTCAGTGAAAGGAACTGGTGAGAAAAACACATCAAACTTAAAAAAAAATAAAATGCAAGAGATGATATAAGTGAATGAATTGTAAGACAATAAAATCTAAACACACAATGTAATAGTTATCAGTTAGAAAAGAAGAGGAAGAGAGAGTGAGAGAGAGAGAAAGTGAATGAGTGAAAGAGAGAGAGAGAGCACGAGAGCGAGAGCGAGCAAGAGAGAGACAGAGCGAGAGAGAAAGAATGAGAGAGAGAGAGAGAGAGAGAGAGAGAGAGAGAGAGAGGAAATTGGCACAGAATGGTTTACAAATGTGTGGGTGCTAGCTTGTGTGTATGTGTGTGTGTGTGTGTGTGTGTGTATGTGTGCGTGTATGTGTATGTGTGTGTGTGTGTGTCGTCATTCCCCTGAGGCACAGCAGCCGGGCGTGTGGGCTCAACACACCTCTAATCCGCGCAGCCCGCTGTGGGGCACAGGAAAAAGGCCACTATAATGAAGCTCATGTAGGGGATTGTGTGCTGCTAATTCCCACACACAGGCCCGCCGATAGGGGGGGAGGGACAGACGGGTTTCTTGTCCCGGGCCCAGGGAAGGTTGGTCGCTTTTCACATTATGGAATATGGAGGGGGGGGGGGCATCAGGTTATCCTGTTCCGGGCCCAGCCAAGACTGTCAGCGGGCCTGCACCCACACACACACCTAAAACCCCATCGTAACAAACAAATACATCTCTCTCTCTCTCTCTCTCTCTCTCTCTCGTGTATATACACACACACAATAATTTGCACAGAAACAGCACACCCACATTTTTGTATACCATTCTGTGACACCAATTCATCAGCTCTGTGATAACTTGGCCCGCACTCATCAATACCGCTCCCCTCCAGCAGCGACCGGCCTGCTCAGATTAACTCCCCATCAGGCAGCTTACCACGCTAACAGGCACGGAGGGGTAAGATCCCCCTGTGGGGGGAAGTGAGGGGACGGTAATGGGCTTTCTAGGGCAGGTAAGGGCAGGTGGGTTGTAGGCAGATTGACTACAGGGGTGACGAGAAAAGAGATTACGGACACGAGAGAGTCGACCCCACACATACTGGAGTATAGAAGCAGGCTCTTGTTTTCAAACATGTTAAAGGTGCGCAAAATTCCAAACAAACAAACAAACAAACAAATAAATAAATAAAAAATCCATGTCACAAAATAACAAGGAAAGGCAGGGAAAATGACTGCTAAAGGACTGAGGCCTAAAACATAGTTTCTCTAGCCTTCAGAGTTTCTTCTGTTTGTGGTGTCCCGTCATCTGCTGTTCCCTAGCTGTTCCCAACAGGTGTTCAAAAGCCTCATGGTTTTCAGACTCATAGAAAGAACTGTAACAGATTAAGATCATCAAGATCATGCTAAACATCCACCCGAGGTAAGCAGTAAAAGCCCAGATAAACAGGTCAAACCAGATTTAGTTTAATTTCTATAGTGCTATAGCTATGCATGCATCTCAGAATCCTGACAAGCATGTCAATGTAGATTCAGTTTCATTTCTATGGTGTTACAGCAACCCATGCATTTTAGGGCACTTGGCAGCGGCAAACTTGGACTGGAACTTGATCCCCTAGAAAAACTCTCTCTTTCTTTGTCTCTGTCTGTCTCTCTCTCTCTCGTTCTCTCAGATGAATGGACATTTGCTGAGAATGGGTGAATGACAGAATTGAGGCCCTCTTCCCTATCCCACCCAGACTGACTGTTTAGCGAAATACTAAAAGTCATGAACTTCACTACTCAACTTCCTCTCCCTCTCTTTGTGCATGTGTGTTAGTTTGTGTGCGAGTGTCTAGCTCTTCCATGTTGGTCTTTATGTATGGTCTTTATGTATGAATGGTGTGTGTGTGTGTGTGTGTGTGTGAGTGTGAGTGTGTGGTGTGACAGAGAGACAGAGAGAGAGAGAGAGAGAGAGAGAGAGAGAGAGAGAGAGAGAGAGAGAGACAGAGAGACAGAGAGAGACAGTGATAGAGAGTGTGTGATTAGCAGCATGGTGAACAGCATGACGATTGCCCCCCCCAAACATTACTGCAGAGTGCTGGCAGTAGCAGTGCCTCTTTTAATGCACCAGCAGACATCAATCCTGCATCAAACAATCAGGACAGCCACCGGGTCAAAGGTCGCACTGGGGTTATTGATGTGTGAATTAAAGTGCAGGTCAGCAGGAAGCCATGTTTTCATACACACACACACACACACACACACACACAGGGGGACAAAGAGCTGAAGCGCACACGTATACACACACACACACACACACACACACACAGATAATGCACACAACAGCAGAATAGATGTGCTGGCGGTGCAGGGAAGCGCTCAGGGTTTAATTCAGACTAATGCCTCCATTCCTCCCCACTGATATCAACACCGGATCCCCCCCACACACACACACACAGGCACACACATACACACACAACACACACATACAGGGAGAGAGAGAAAGGGGGGGAGGAGAGAGAGAGAGAGAGAGAGAGAGAGGGAGAGCGAGAGAGAGCGAGAGAGAGGAAAGAAAGAGGGAAGAGAGAATGAAAAAGAGAGGATGAAAAGGAGGAGAGAGAGAGAGAGACCAAATAGGCAGAGGCACACAGGAGCAGTAAGTAAGCTGTGTTCACTGAAATAGCTCCCTACTTTTCCAAGGTTCACACACATGACAAGACACCATACAGAGGAAGCCATAAAAGGTTACCATAAGGCACCTGTGATAGTATTTTAGTCTAACAGGAAGTGAGAGGGTATACTAGGTCTGATGTAGACACAAGTAGATGGGTGGCTTACCTAAGTGTGCCTGACACTATTTCTTTAGACGACCATATTGTGGGTGAGCGTTATTGTCTGACTAACCTACATACAGAGTCCTGCATCTGTTTTACATCACAAACAAATAAATACATACACATATCCTCTTTTTAGAACAAAAAGCATTGTGGGGTGTGCAGATCAAATTCGAATAGGTGCCAGATCAAAAACAGTTAACTGAGGAAGAGTCCAAGAGATTTGCACACCATTAAAAAGTGATTCAAAAGGTTTTATTACAAATATTTTGTAGACAATTTCAATGATGAGATCTTCACGAGAGAGAGAGAGAGCGATCTCTTTGACTCTTCCTTTTTTTTAGAACAACCTGATGAAGCACACACACACGTCGCAAGATGGTGACCTTTACAAGGACAGTCCATGTGGTATGTATAGCCAATAAGATGGTTCTTTCTGTAATTTTATTATATGGTCATACTGCAGTAGTAATTGTTCTACTAATCATGTAACTCAGGAAAAAGAAAATGAACAAAATGGGGTCCGATCATTCTGGACATCCTTCAAGATGCACAGATAAAGCTCTCTATTAACAACAGGTCCGCTCCAATTTCGTGCACCCATTATCAAAGCTCTGCCTTATGCTGCTCTCCTAAGCACATCTGTCACATGACCAAACACACACACACACACACACACACTTCAATGCTGAGGGCTACCGCCGG
>CM050207.1:14769782-14787282 GCA_027475355.1 Coilia nasus
CAAATACACACAGGGATCTTAAGAGTACAGGTATACAAACAGTTAGCCTGTGTTCATAGACAGACAGACACACACACACACACACACACACACACACACACACACACACACACGCACACGCACACGCACACACGCACACACAAACACACGCACAAACACACGCAAACATACATACACAAATCAGAGAGGCGGACTCGAAGGGGAGCATGATGAGATGGTCACGTGGCTAACTCCTCTTTAGCGGCTAACTAGTGCATAGCAATAACTAAGCCACTAAATTGCATTATGTCTTAAGAACACGTTTTGTGCATAAGCGTTTCAAGAGCCTGTGAGTGTATGTCTGTGTGTGTGTGCGTGTGTGTGTGTGTGTGTGTGTGTGTGTGTGTGTGTGTTTCTCCTCTGATACTACAGTGCTACAGAGTAAGTGGATTAAGAATAAGTTCCATCCACAATCATACTAACACACGTTTACACACATGCGTGCACATGCGCACACACGCCACACTGTGTTTTTCAATACTGTATGTGCGGAAGTGGGGCACGTGTGTGTGTGTGTGTGTGTGTGTGTGTGTGTGTGTGTGTGTGTGGCTGGCGTCAGAAATCAGAAGTAAATCCCCACCTGGCGCCGGTCCAGCAGGCAAGAGCACAAGCTGCTGATCTTATTGCTCCTGACGAGGTGTGTGTGCGTGTGTGTGTGTGTGTGTGTGTGTGTGTGTGAGAGAGAGAGAGAGAGAAAGAAAGAGTGCAGACAGAGCTTGGCTAGTACTGTCTAAAAAGACATTGCACTTTTCCCAGTAATACGTGAAGCCTTGAAAACTCAAAGTCATGAAAGCCTGCAACAGTCATGCCAATTAAGATAATAGAATTGAAAGGAGTCAGGCAGACAGACAGACAAAGGGTTAAAAAAAGTGACAGAGTAACATGACTCTCCTCTTAGGTCATAAAGATGGGTCACCTGAAGTGATGATGGGGGAGGGGAGAGAGAGAGAGAGAGAGAGAGGGAATGAGTGAAAAGAGAGGGGGGGGGGTGAAGGGGAAGAGAGGTGTCAGAGGAGAGGAAGGGGGAAGGAAGGATAGAGTGAAAAGAGAGGATGGTATGAAAAGTGAGCCTGTCGGAGTGTAACCCAAGTCCCCGTGGTCCCCTGGGGCCCAGAGTGTCCCTCAGCCATCCAATTCTAATCAACACATTAGACACACACACACTCACTCACTCACACACACACATACACGTATACGCACACACACAAACTCATGTATGCATGCTAGGGGTGGACATTAACTGTTTTAAAACGTGAACCTTTACTAACCACTGGAAAAAAAAAAAAAAGATAAAATTTACCAGCCACTCAACAGTAAATTATTATTTGGTGTTTTCCAGATGCTTTCATATTTTACCAGCATTTGGCTGGTGGCTGATGTGAATTTCATGTCACACTCACACACACGTATGCCTGCGCAGACACACAATTGCACAAATACTCTTAAGATATGCACACACACACACACAAACTCATGTATGCACACGTACACATTACACACCAACACACACAAGCGTACATGCACTTTGGGGCATACACGTGTAACGCATACATAGTGAAAAATACACAGACAAAAATATTCAAAAAAAATCTACAGCATGTCTCTGCATGTTTTATTTGTGTTCATTTAGTTAGTAACATCTGAACTGTCAACCTTTACCACCAAGCTTTCTGCTCTTTGTTTGCTCTGCCCATTACACCCATAACCATTTTGCCTTCAAAACCACAACTTGGGCTGGGGGATATGGATTTATGGAATATATATATGATATTTTTTAAGAAAATGTAAAAAGTGTTCCGTATTCACTCAATTCCACAAGTAATAAAACACAACCTCCTTCATTTAGACAGAGTTAAGACTGCTCTAAAAACATTGTGCAAATAAAAATGTAAACACTAAGAAGCTGTGGTTGTCCGAACAGTCTGAGCACGGAAGTGTAAGTGGCTTCGATACAGTGGTATTGCAGCATTATAAAAACATATCGATATGGCGATACCGTCTCAACCATCCCCTTAAAAACCTACATCAATATTGTGGTAATATTGATATTATATCGCCCAGCCCTAACCGCCACTATCCTTCAGCTCTTCTTCATGGGGGATTCCCCGCGGCTAGCGGCCCTGGGGAGCAGCGCCATGATGAGCTCTAAGAGACACTCTCATTGGGCTTGACACCACACGACACCCCCAGCGTAACCTGAGCTGGGCCGGCGTGTCACTGCTGACACCCGCAATGACCATAGCGACGGTCAAGCCTCTATGATCTTAAAGGGCACGAAAAGGACAAACCAGTGACACACACACACACACAAACTCACACCCAGTCTCTCTCTCTCTCTCTCTCTCTCTCTTTTCTCTAATTTCACTATAAATGCATATGTCTTGACTGTATGTGTGCATTTGTCTGTAAGTCTTTAACTGTGTCTGTGTGTGTCTGTGTGTCTGTGTGTGTGTGTGTGTGTCTGTGTGTGTGTGTGTGTGTGTGTGTGTGTGTGTGTGTGTGTGTGTGTGTGTGTGTGTGTGTGGAGTCTCAGTGGACGGCCCCTCCTCTGCTGCACACTTCCTCTGGCACAGCGAATCAATGGACAGCGAGGCTGACAGATAAAGCCATCAGCTGAGCAGCCACAGTCAGAGTGCACAGCAGCTAATCAATACAGCAGCATGAGGGAGAGGGGGAGGGAGAGGAGGAGAGAGGAGGAGGAGGGAGGGAGGGGGGGGAGGGGGAGAGAGAAAGAGAGAGAGTAACGAGGGATTGGATGGGGGAGAGAGAGAGAAAGAGATGGTGTAAAGGGATAAGTAGAGAAAGAGAGCGAGAGAAGCACACAGACAAAGAACAGGAAGATAAAAAATCAAATAAAAAAAGACATAAATAGTGATGGAGAGAAGAGATGCAGAGACGAAAGAGACCTGGGATGGAGATAAAGGCATTATAGTGCTTCCAAAATAAGAAAATAAAGAAACCACATTTGCACAGTACCCATCAGTGCATTGTAAAGTCACTTATTTCCACCCCACATGTAATTCCGTCCCTTTGCTTCTTTGTGGCACTAAAAATTAATCGGCCTACTAATCAGGAAGACAAACATCAGAAGGAAGATTATACCACAGTATCTATTTGTACCATCTATACAGCTGAGAATATGTTCATCTATTCATCTATGAGTATCTATTCATCAGCCTTATGACAGACAGTCCTAATCATCCACACTCAGACACACCGGCATGTAGGCCAACCACCCTGCAACACAGACACACAGGCGCAGACATAAAAAGAAGATATTTCTGTACTCTAGTCTGGCCTCACCCTCAAAACCCCCCATGCGAACGCACACACACACACACACACACACATTTGTGCACACACAAACACACTCAGGCAGTCTAACAGACTACACACACACACACACATGTACGCCCATCCACTTAAACACAAGGGTGAGCACACAAACACACTCACACACACACAGGTCTTCAGTTCTTAGGAACAGATAGCACACATGACAAGGGTCGCCTGGCCCGGGAGCCAATCAGGTTTCTGTTCCGCTGGTGCTTCAGGCCTGGCTATAACTATAACTGCCGCACCCTGCAGTGCCACTCCCCTAGCCTGGTAAACTCGCCCCTCATACTTCATTTCATTTTGTACAGAGGGTCTGGAGTTGAGGCCGTTGAAAGTCATGTATGAGGACCGAGCAACTCCTTGCCAATCAGTGAACAGAGGGAGTGTTCGTGAGCCACAACGTTGACTTTGTGTGCTACATTTGAATTGTAGTGTGTAGGTAGGCTAACTGCATACGTGACGACCAGGCGTTAGCGATTGGGCAAAGGCAGAGCCACTTGTTTTAAACTTCAGCAGAGTCCACACCTCCAGGAAGAAATCGTTTCTCATTGCAGCAAGGCCAGACCCTCTGCACAAAATGAAATGAAGTACGAGGGGCTGGTTTACCAGGCTACCACACCCCCACCCCCTCACACGTGCGCCTGCACACCAGGGGAGAGTACGCCTATATCGGTCAGAGAGAGGGAAATGGTGCTGGCCAATGTCTCCGGGTGTGTCCAGCGACAGTCATCACACACACACACACACACACGCATACACGCACACACACACGCACACACGCACACACGCACACACACAATCAGAGACAGAGACTTTTTATGGCAAATTCTGTGTTTTGTTTTATGTAGAGTCTCTTTGAAAAAAAGAAAGTGATAGTAGGAGAGCAATTAGAAGGAAGAGTGCAAGAGAAAGAGGAAGTCGTATGAGATGCAGGAGATGCACCTATCTACTGTTCCCTGAATATTACTTTTTGTGGAAAAGGGTTAGAAACATTTAGCAGACCAATGCAGCTTATAGCAGACACAGATTGACAGACAGACAGACAGACAGACAGACAGACAGACAGACAGACAGACAGAAAGGAAAGAAAGAAAAGGATGAGGCAGTGAGCGGTGTGAAGAGATGGAGGAGTGGGGCTAGTGGTGGGAGTGAGGGCAGTGATTAAGTGTCTGTGAGCTTAGCCAGTGCAAATCCCCTCACAGCATGTTCATCATTACAGCAGCACTCATTTGGACATGCAGGCCACACTCAACTCCACATACACACACACAAACACCCACATACACACACACACACATACACTTACACACACACATACACACACACATACACACACGTAAACACAAACACACACACAATCACACATACACACACACACACTTACACATACTCACACACAGGGAAGACAGGGAGACTGACAGATTGATAGCAAGAAGGAGAGAAGAAGATATATAAGGCCAGAGAGGAGGAGAAAGAGGCGATGGAAATAAACAGGAGTGAACATCCACAGGCACTGCCACAGCACTGGATCGGATTGCAAAGCGTTTCAGTACATCGGTATCTCCTATTGATTGTGACAAGGGCAGAGCTGTTGCATTGGAATCAGCGGGGGCTGTGCCCATAGTAGCAGCAGGGTTATAATTTTGGGGGACACTGGAATAGGCAGGGCAGTGTGTGTGTGTGTGTGTGTGTGTGTGAGTGTGTGTGTGTGTAGGCAGTGGCACGGTGGGAGACAATGAGAAGTTAAAAATGGAGCCCTGAGTGTCTGAGCTGAGAATAGCACTGGGCTTCTTCTGATTATAAAGCAGCTGGCCTGGGTGCTGGATGGCAGCAAGAGTGTGTATGTGTGTGTGTGTGTGTGTGTGTGTGTGTGTGTGTGTGTGTGTGTGTGTGTGTGTGTGTGTGTGTGTGTGTGTGTGTGTGTGTGTGTGTGTGTGAAAAAGATTTGTATTTGTCAATGTACGTATATTGATCAGAATGAGTTGATCCATCTCTTTCTTTGTGTGTGTCTGTGTGTGTGTCTGTGTGTGTGTGTGTGTGTGTGTGTGTGTCTGTGTGTGTGTGTGTGTGTGTGTGTGTGTGTGTGTGTGTGTGTGTGTGTGTGTGCAGCGGTGCACCGTCACTGGCTGATAGATTGCCAAGTGACGAAGCAAATGAAAGAGTGTAATCCTCCTCGCTCCTCCTGCCTCCTCCCTTCAGCTTTTCACTTGCTCTCCTAGCTACACACTTGTTGGGTGCTGCAAAACTCTCTCTCTCACACACACACACACACACTCACACTCCTACATAGCATAGTAGGGCAAACTAAGTGTTCTTGCCAACAAATCCTGCAATGTTTCCATTGATATCATGGAGGGGCCACTAGTTCTGAATTCCTCTCTTTCATTCTCGCTCGTTCTCTCTCTTTCGGAACCTCTATCCATTACCACTCGCTCCCTCCCTCCGCTCTGCCCCTACCTCCATCTCTCTCTCCGTCTCTCTCTCTGCCCCTACCTCCATCTCTCTCTCCGTCTCTCTCTCTGCCCCTACCTCCATCTCTCTCTCCGTCTCTCTCTGCCCCTACCTCCATCTCTCTCTCCGTCTCTCTCTCTCTGCCCCTACCTCCATCTCTCTCTCCGTCTCTCTCTCTCTGCCCCTACCTCCATCTCTCTCTCCGTCTCTCTCTGCCCCTACCTCCATCTCTCTCTCCGTCTCTCTCTCTCTGCCCCTACCTCCTTCTCTCTCTCCGTCTCTATCTCTCTGCCCCTACCTCCATCTCTCTCTCCGTCTCTCTCTCTGCCCCTACCTCCATCTCTCTCTCCGTCTCTCTCTCTCTGCCCCTACCTCCATCTCTCTCTCCGTCTCTCTCTCTCT
The DNA here is from genome assembly GCA_027475355.1 of Coilia nasus. NCBI lineage: Eukaryota > Metazoa > Chordata > Actinopteri > Clupeiformes > Engraulidae > Coilia > Coilia nasus. Next base: position 14,776,011 of record CM050207.1, read on the forward strand.
GCCCCTACCTCCATCTCTCTCTCCGTCTCTCTCTCTGCCCCTACCTCCTTCTCTCTCTCTGCCCCTACCTCCATCTCTCTCTCCGTCTCTCTCTCTCCGCCCCTACCTCCATCTCTCTCTCCGTCTCTCTCTGCCCCTACCTCCATCTCTCTCCATCTCTCTCTCTCCGCCCCTACCTCCATCTCTCTCCGTCTCTCTCTGCCCCTACCTCCATCTCTCTCTCCGTCTCTCTCTGCCCCTACCTCCATCTCTCTCCGCCCCTACCTCCTTCTCTCTCTCCGTCTCTCTCTGCCCCTACCTCCTTCTTCTGTCCCTCCTGCCAGGCGTTTTCTAACTGTGTTTCTGCAGACACGTGGCAGACTCTTCACTCGTTTGTTCTTCAGTTATGGGGCCTGGTACATGAGTGGAGTGGAGTGGAGTGGAGTGGGGTGGGGGGTTGCGCTAAGGGTACACCCCCTTCCCCAACCATCCAGGCTGCTCATTAATCATCCTACAGGACAAGAGGGGCCCCTTAATCCCCCCTCCCTCTCCAGAGGCCCCAAAACCACCACCACCCCCCCCCCCCCCCCTTGGCTTACCACAGCCCCCCAAACTGTTATCAGGTTTCAGTGGCTGTAACTGTAGCACAATAAACACACACACACACACACACACACACACACACACAGAGAAAGAAGGGGAGAGGGGAAAGGGCAAGGGGACAGAGACAAATACAGACTGAGAAACAGATATGCAAACAGACAAAAAGGAAAGACAAAAGACAGAACACATAGAGAAAGTGTGTGTGTCTATGTTGTGTGTGTGTGTGTGTGTGTGTGTGTGTGTGTGTGTGTGTGTGTGTGTGTGTGTGTGTGTGTGTGTGTGTGTGTGTGTGTCAGGGAGAATGAGAGAGTGTACGGTAGTGTAAGGCAGTGTGTGTGGCTGTAGAATGACGGAACAGGGAGAGAACCTGCGCCTAAAATTGGAAGTGTAGGTGCTATTTTTAGGCTAAGTTTGTCAAGTCAAAAAAAAGTAGTTTTAGGTGCTGTGATTGATCCTGGGTTTTAGTTCCACATGCCTACATCCCCTAAACGCCACACAGCCTGCCAGTCTATTACAGCTTCAGCTTAACGGACCCTAGTAGGAAGGCGTAAGTGACGCAGGCAGGCTGACAATGTTTACAGCGACATCATTTGAGCGCCTTATACGACAACAAATATGCTAGCAAGGTGGAGGATGCCACCATCGAAGCAGATCCTGTTGTGTTTGACTACAACTGTTGTAGCGGAATTGAAACCTCTGCGTGCAATGGCTGGACTGGAAAAGAAGGACGCACAAGAGAGGAAGGAGGAAGTGTCAGCTGATACTCCCTTAGTTTCTACAGCAGACAACAGCAGCAGAGTACCACAGGGAAACAGCGCAACCGATGGCTTTAATGAGGTTGATTAGCTAATTGTGTGGTGACTAACATCAGGCTAAATATTGATGGCAAATTGCAGCAGATGGTGATGCTAGTGTGGCTGACGAATCAATGCACACCTGGGTAAACTTACATCACCAGGCCTTCCTGGTGTAGCTCGACACACCTTACCCTGAGATATGAGCTGAAGTTGTTATAGGAACTGTGGTACAACAAGGAACTGCCATCGAACCCGAACTACACAAAAAGGTTATAAGGACTTCAAAAAGTTCCACCACTGCAAAAAGCGCCTTGTGTTTCTGCAGGGTCAGATCACCCCCTGCCCAACCTCACCCCACCTGCAGACAAACACACACACACATACACACCCCCATCAAAAACAATTTAATCCATCCATCCAGGGCACCACAGCAAGTGCATGTGGAACAACAAGAAGCTCAGATGGAGTCTCAAACCATAATGATTCCAAACACTGCAGAAACAGCAAACATTCTTCTTTGTCTATGTGTGTGTGTGTGTGTGTGTGTGTGTGTGTGTGTTGGAAATGAATTTAATACACACAAACAGGTTTATATGAAGGCAAAGAAAAAGAATTCCCCAAGACTACTCAGGGTGTAACCAATACATAGGATGGGTTAACAGTGGCTACACAAACACACGCACACACACACACACACGCACACACACACACACACACACACACACGCACACAAGCAGGAATGTCACTATTCTCAAGCCATTAACATTTATGCATTTATAACATTAATTTTCATGCATTCTTGGCAAAGTCAGCACAGGCAAAGTCCAATCTAACTGTCCCAGCTTAAAACTTAAAGTTAGAAGATGACTGTAGGTATCTTCCTTCCTTATCTTCCTAGTCCCTACCATCAGACCCAGCTTATCCACACAATCTGGAAGATAGGGGGAGATATCCTAACACTCTTAGTCTCTGGTACATGTATATACTGCATTCCATCAACTCATCTCTCTCTCTCGCTCACGCTCATGTCTCTCTCTCTTTCTCTCTCTCTCTCTCGCTCACTCTCATGTCTCTCTCTCTCTCTTGTCAGTGCTTTCCCATAATGCTCTGCATCTGAGCCATTTCTGTTTGCTATTTCTTTGGTGTTCCTGTGTAAATGTTTGTGTACAGTTGTCACACCACTTGATATTTCCCATCAGTGAAACAAGGCTACATTGACATGAAGTAGTCAAAAAGGCGCCAACATGTGAATGCCAGTCACAGCAGAAAGAGCAGTGGTTTAGGAACACACACACACACACACACACACACAAAAGAAAAACACTGGTAGCACCTGCTTCCGTGGCTCTAAGAGGTGACACCTGTGAACACACATACACTTCTGTTGTTTTTTCAAACACTTATCCTACTTGCTGGTTCTGCCCCCCTCCCCTTTTCCGCTTCTTACCACCACTCATCTTTCTTTCCGCATCTCTATCTCTCACTCTTTACCCTCTCCCCGTCTCCCTCACTCCCTCTCTTTCTTTCTCTCCTTTACTCATTCTCGCTCTCCTCCCATTCTACCTTCTGTCTAACTTTTGTTGAATTTCTCTCCTCATCCATATTTTCTCTTTCTCTCTCAAATGACATATTCACTTCTTTTCCCTTTATGCAGTCTTTATGCAGGCTGGATGTGTGTTTTGAGTCTTACTACCCACCTCCTCCAAACAGACCCCCCCACCCCCACCCCCAGCTGTCAATCAGGACTGGAACTCGTTAATCATGTGCTGAGGCACATGCTGACAGGGGCCAGACCTTCTACTGGTATCCCGCATCCCACACGACAGAGAGAGAGAGAGAGAGAGAGAGAGAGAGAGAGAGAGAGAGAAAGAGAGAGACACAAAGAGAGAGAGAGAAGGTGTAAGTGTGTGTGTATTTCTGCGCGTGACAGGGACCCCTTCCCCCAGTCTTTCAACCCAAAACAAACATTTCCCCCATCTGTCCTAGCCCTTTCCTCTATAGGACAGTCTATTTTCTCCTCCTCTCCTTGAGCTGTGCAGGTGGGACATTTTTCCAACGCCATATCCCACACAATCACTATGAGTATAGAAAGGGCTGTGAGTGAAACTAAGCTGCTGTCCGCTGATCAACCAAAATCTCCTGTCAGTTTGGTGCAGCCTGTGGGATGATGGATTCCGAGGGCCTTGCCCTCTCCTGGGCCAGTTTGACACCAGGAGCTGTGTGGCTGAGAGAGAGGGGTGTTTGAGGGTTAAGGTAGGTGGTGGAGGGTTGATAAACTGCGTGGTTGGGAGAGGGACATGGTGGAGCATTAGAGGGCTGTGAGGTTGAGAAAGAGGTGGTGTTTGAAGGCTAGCTAGCTGCCTGGTTTGGAGAAGGAGGGAGGTGGTTGGGAGTTCGGGACTAAACAGAGGAGGTGGTGCATGGTTAGGGAGGTGCATGGTTGGATTGAGGGTTAGGGAGGTGGCAAGGGGTTTCTGAACTGCCTGGCTGAGAGAAGGGGGTAGATGGGAGTTAGGGACTTGCGTGGCTAAGGGGAGGAGGTGCTGGAGAATTGGTGAGCTGCATGGTTAGGAGAAGGGTGGTGGTTGGGGGGAGTTAGGGACTTGTGTGGCTAAGCGGAGGAGGTGCTGGAGGGTTGGTGAGCTGCATGGTTAGGAGAAGGGTGGTGGTTGGGGGGAGTTAGGGACTTGCGTGGCTAAGCGGAGGAGGTGCTGGAGGGTTGGTGCACTGCATGTTTAGGAGAAGGGCGGTGGTTGGGGGGAGTTAGGGACTTGCGTGGCTAAGCGGAGGAGGTGCTGGAGGGTTGGTGCACTGCATGGTTAGGAGAAGGGCGGTGGTTGGGGGGAGTTAGGGACTTGCGTGGCTAAGCGGAGGAGGTGCTGGAGGGTTGGTGCACTGCATGGTTAGGAGAAGGGCGGTGGTTAGGGGGAGTTAAAGCCTCGTGCAACAGGAAGAAGCTACACTCAGAGTGGAGCACAGGTGCAGACAGCAGTGTAACCACAACAGTGCATCACTACACATTATCAACCCAAAGCCATGTTTTTTTTTTTTCACTGCTTTTGAGCATAGTAAAGTGCAGAGGGTGATTGAGTGAGAGAGATACAGAGAGAGAGAGAGAAAATAAGACAGAGAAAATGGTGTGTGGGAATGAAAACAAGAGAAAATGGGACTTGTCGACTTGTAGGAAGAAAAAAAGAAAACATGGCGAACATGTTGACAAAATGCGATCCTTTCTAAAGAGGGCAACCATAAATGGACCTCAATCTTGTGTGCTTTTGACAGCCGGTGAAATTCCACCACAGTGAACACACACACACACACACACCCACACACACACACAGGGCTAACTACTTCTCCTTGTACTGGGGCAGAGACCGATGGAAGTGGGATTCTCCTGTGAGCTTCCTTCCTGTGTTTCCTGTTTCTGTTTCTCAAGGACTCGGGGATGATGGCATTTGACAGAGCTCACACACACACACATACACACACACACACACATGGTTTCTCAAGGACTCGGCAATGATGGCATTCAACAGAGCTCAGTGGGACGTCACTACCAGCACACCCCGAGGCACGCAAGGTTTTTCTCACAAGCACACACACACACGCACACACACACACACACACACACACACACACACACACACACATCTTTAAACACACAGCTCTGGGCAGTACTATGATGGGCGTTTATGCTACACAGATATAACGTTTTCACCAAAGGAACACAGAGAGATAATTAGTTGTTATGAAAGAGCATAAATAACCTCTTAACACCACAGCGGTTGGCATAAACCTTAATGAGGAGTTATTAAGCCTTGAAGTGCAGCCTATTCATTTTGACAGCTAACAGAAGCAGAACTGGTGAACACTGGTCTAAGTCAAACCCTGTCAAACCTAAACCCTGTCTCACAGACAGAGGAGTTAGGCATTGCAAACCGTAAAGCAGAGCAAAGCCTGCGATGGATTGCAGACCGGAGAACGGTTAGCGGCCATCAGAGTTAGAATTGCAGGGGACACTGAGCGTACTGTTGTGACGACATATGTTCATTAAAATGTTTCCAACTGCCATGATACAGATTACTTGGGTGGTTATATTCAAGCCACAGTTACTTGTATATCGTAGCAGTCTCACTTCTTAATAAAGCGTTCAAGATTCTCTCTCTGTTAATTTGTGGCCTCTGTTGTTGACTTGTGTCCTCTATTGAAAGCCACTTTGGACAAAGGCACCTGCTAAGTGTAATGTAATGTACAGTAATGTAATCAATCAAAGTGCATAAATATTTTCTCCATTCCAGTCACTGCTTGCTTCAGTCCTGCTAGCATTATCTCTTATGAACTCAAAGCATGTACACTCAATAGTTGTGGTTTACATATTCTATGTTGGCAAGGTATAGATCATACCGGTGGTCTACCTGCACTATGTATAGACTATATCTGACATTAACGTAATCTATGTAGTTTACATAAACCATATCTGTGGTCAACATACTGTATGTACTCTAATTGGCTGAACAGAGTACTGATTCTTGTTCTGTAATATGACATGAAGACACTGGAACTTTGGCTGAATTTGTAGGGCCTCAAAAGCTACTTAAAAACCTCTTTCAAGAACCTATTTTTCAACAGACCATTTTTTTTTGCAGGAAAATGTGCGCTTATCTGGCTAATTAAAAAGTAAAAAAATTAAATCATCAATCAGCACTGCAAAAATAACTATGCATAACAACAGGGTGGACAGCAGTTAAACATGGGTGTGCACACACACACACACATGTACACACACATGTACACACACACACCAGCAGCAGCTGAGTGGGAAGGCAGCCAAGCAATTTGTTCTGTGTGATTAAGTTTCGTGCTTTGGACAGGGAGGTCAGCTAAGCGCTGCTCAGGGGAAGGGGGGGGGGGGGGTCAACTCCACACTTACAGAAGGACACCGAGAAGACAGAGGGTCAGGATCATGTGTGCTGTACTGTGCTGTGCTGTGCTGTACTGTGCTGTACTGTGGTGTGTGTGTATGTGTGTGTGTGTGTGTGTGTGCGCGCGTGTGTGTGCGCGTGCGTGCGTTTGTGTGTGTGTGTGTGTGTGTGTGCGCGCGCGTTTGTGTGTGTGTGTGTGTGTGTGTGTGTGTGCGCGTGTTTGTGTGTGTGTGCGTGTTTGTGTGTGTGTGTTTCTGCATGTGCCATTTAAAACCAACACAAATATGATAGCCCTAGAATTCCTCAGCACATGCAAAGAACATAAACAACCAACACACCAATAAACAAATACATAAATAAACAAACAAGCTGCTCATCTCATTCAGTCACCAGAAAGTCAATCTACCACACAAGAGGCAGAGACTCATATTAGCTTGTCGGTTGGGACTCTCCTGTGGAAGTCTCCATCTCTCTGTGTGTGTGTCGGAAACTGAGAGGGGATGTGTGTGTATGTGTGAGCAGCGTGTGTGTGTGTGTGTGTGCTGTGGGGGTTTGGGCATTCAGAATTTGCAATTCTACACCTAGAAACACACACCATCTCAACGAGATTACAACTACAATTTTCCAAGACCAGCACTTGCATTTATCTCCCTTAACAATGGAATTCTCTTTTCTGATTGGTTGATGAAGTGAGCATTAACTTTCGAGGAACTGGCCACCTTTCCTCACTACTTTTTCCTAACGAATGCTATAAAGTAGCAAATCATCCAGTTGTTTCGATAGTTTATCCATATTTTATCTGAAATATGAAGGGAACTCTGGATTGAAATATTTTTTGCACGCAAACGGGAGTTAATTGGGATAACAGCCTTCGAGGTGACATGTTCCGTGGAAATAATGACTCAGCAGAGGAAACTTCTTTGCCTCCACGTCACCATTATTTCCATAGAACCGGTCACTTCGGCAGCTGTTACCCCTTACATATCTTATTATATATATATATATATATATCATTTCAGACATCACTGGAATAAAGCAACCTCCCATACAATCCCAACACAGACAAGCTTACATCCACAAACGTCTGTGTCTCCTCCACCCATACCCATTGTGACATAGGCACACGTGTATACATTAAACAAAGGACTGCATACATAGCACTGTACCACAGACACACACACACACACACGCACACACACACACACAAACACACACACACACACACACACACACACAGAAAATGGCTCTCGTGTGTACACATGCAGAATATTATGACATGTGCACAATTTGTGTGTGTACATTAACCTTTCTATTTAATAGGTTTACAATGGGGAAAAGTGCATTTATGTTTTTTTTTGCACACACAACATGGCTTTTATGTGTGTTCATACACAGAGTATTCTCATGTGTGCAGAATGTGTGTGTGTACATTAACAATGGGTGAAAAAAATCCACAATTGCTATTCCATAGGTGCACAATAGGCAAAGTGCATTTACACACACACACACACACACACACTTGTACACAAAAATGGCTCTTATGTGTGTTTGCACACAGACTATTATGATGTGTGCTGAATTGCTGTGTATGCATTAAACCAGGGGGGGTGGAATTCCTCAATTGCTATTCCATAGGTGCAACTCAATAGGGAAAGTGCATTAACAGACACACACACACACACTCACAAACACACACACAGAGCTGGTAATGTGCTCGGGATCTCTCCACAGGCGTGTAAATCCTGTTGTGCTTACGGCTGCTTGAGGCTGTGCCGTGAGGCCATCGGCACCAGACAAAGGGCCTCCCACACGCCGCGCTCACAGCATGCCCCGTCTCCATGGCGATTACCAGTGGCTTTGTGTCGGCGCTAAACATCTCTGTCATCATTTCTCAATAAGCACATCCGACAGGAGCGGACGGACACACACAAACGCACGCACGCACGCACGCAAGCACTCACACAGACACACAAGCATGTGGACACGTATGCTCACACACACAAGCTACCTTTTTGGACAATATATCCTATTACCCTTACTAGTCTTACTGACTGGATGCATACAGCCCTGTATGATTAAAGACGTGTGTTTATACACGTGTATAATGCGAAAATGTCAAAAACCAATCAAGCTGTAGGTGTGTGTAGGTGTTCTTTGTGTCCTCTCTTTGGATATTACACATGTTTATATGTATGTATAGCATATGCAGAGTTAAAATGCTGTGTTTATTTTGTGTGTGTATGGGCCCCTACGCATGACTGTGTGGGACAAAAAGACTCAGCTTTTTTTGTTTGAGTTAAGCCTGGATCACATATCATTATGTTTTAACACTTCAACAGATGCAAGCAATATGTGATGCCTACTGCACATTTGTAGCACTTGTCTAAGATCAGCTTTTAAATGTCAGATGTGTCGACCTGATCAAAGTAGTTTCCAACATGACTGTTCATTTGATGTATCTCAGAGACAAACTGAGGTTCAAGCCCGACTCGTGATTAATTGAAGCCTACATCTTGGCTGATATTTGCTCGTTTTCATTCACAGGTAGTGACTCATACAAAGTTTTCTGTGAGATGTCTATTCACTTTCCATTTTTCACTTCTTGAGTATTTTCCGTAACAAAAGGTAGTCTGGTGTTTTCATTCCAGAAATGGTGTGATGTGTGTTAGGTTTTTTAAGTATATTTTTTGTGACTGTACAGTCAAGAGTGGGACTGAGATGGGGTGGGACTGCGAAATGACCACAGGCCACAGACCACAAGTTTTAAGTGCATTAGTAAAGGGTCAAGCACACACACAACACACAACATGCCTTAGAGTCAATCCCGGGTCTGGGCCAGCTCAGGCATTAGTGCAGTAAGTAGTTTTAATTGATCATCAGCAAGTCTAGAAGTGTAAAATGCACAGTGATGACACAAATTTGAAGGTTGGGTAGTCAGAACATAGCTTTCGTCTAAAAACTACAAGGGGAAGGTGAGCTAACGCAAGCCTGGGTTTGGTCACACTTCCACTGCTTCTTGGCAACATCAAGTCCAACCCCTAAGCCCACCTACCTAAAACAGGCATGCACACCCATGCACACTTACACAGACACACACACACACACACACACACACACACACACACACACACACAACACGCAATTCTCTGAAATCTGAGTCATCACATAAAATAACATGTAGCAAGAAACTTCCACTTTCTGTATTTTCTGACAAAAAATTCCATGGCATGGACAAACACAGATCTAGAATTAGATTAGTTCACAGACATATAGAAACCTACCACTGTTTGGGTATTTCACAGACGTATAGAAACCTACCACTGTTTGGGTATTTCACAGACGCATAGAAACCTACAGCTGTTTGGGTATTTCACAGACGTATAGAAACCTACCACTGTTTGGGTATTTCACAGACGTATAGAAACCTACCACTGTTTGGGTATTTCACAGACGTATAGAAACCTACAGCTGTTTGGGTATTTCACAGACGTATAGAAACCTACCACTGTTTGGGTATTTCACAGACGTATAGAAACCTACAGCTGTTTGGGTATTTCACAGACGTATAGAAACCTACCACTGTTTGGGTATTTCAGAGACGTATAGAAACCTACCACTGTTTGGGTATTTCACAGACGTATAGAAACCTACAGCTGTTTGGGTATTTCAGAGAGATATTTTTGCATATCTGTGGTACAAACAAATCTTTGAAAGGGGCCGAAGTACTTGGGTTGAAACGCAGCAGTACCACAGGTTAGCATAAGTGATGTATGTAGTATGTAGAGGTGTATACAAGTATGGATAGGTGTATGTAAGTAATATGTAAGTATGAATGGATAAAGGCAAGTATGGACGGGTGTATGCAAGTATGGATGGATAAAGGCAAGTATGTGTGTGTATGCATGTATTTTGGGATTAGGCTAGTATGCGTGGGTGTATGGGTATAGGCAAGTATGTGCCCACACAGGCTAGTATGTGTGGGTGTATGGGTATAGGCAAGTTTGTGTCCACACAGGCTAGTTTCGTGGGTGTATGGGTATAGGCAAGTTTGTGTCCACACAGGCTAGTTTCGTGGGTGTATGGGTATAGGCAAGTATGTGCCCACACAGGCTAGTATGCGTGGGTGTAGGTGCTCGAGTCCTGCCAGTAAGTGCATATGGTGCTGTAGGTAAGAATGCATGGGTGTAGGCGAGTATGAATGGTACACTGTAGATGAGTATGAATGGGTCTGTAAATAAGTATGAGTAGTACTTTAGATAAGTATGAATGCTACTGCAGATGGGTCTTTTGGCAATTGTAAGTGGGTGTGGGCAGGTAGTGTAGGTCAGAATGCATGTGTGTAGGTCATAATGTGAGTGGTACACTGTAGATCAGTATGAGTGGGTCTGTAAATAAGTATGAGTAGTACTTTAGATAAGTATCTGAGTGTGAATGCTACTGCAGATGGGTCTTTGGGCAATTGTAAGTGGGTGTGGGCAGGTACTGTAGGTGAGAATGAGAGGGTCTGTAAATAAGTATGAGTAGTACTTTAGATTGTAAGTGGGTGTGGGCAGGTACTGCAGGTGAGAATGAGAGGGTCTTGTAAGCGAGTGAGTGGATCCGTAGGCAGGTACGAGCGGTGAGGAAAACGGAGGCAAAGTTCAGAGTAGAGCTCTGCAGCTGTGTGAAAAAAGACAAGCGATGAAGACTAGAAATGATGAAGACTAGAAATGATGAAGACTAGAAACGATGAAGACTAGAAACAACACAGAGGAAGAGGAGTAGGAATGAGGTGAGTGATGAGGAAGAGTTTTGAAAGCTTACCTCTTTTTTGCATGAAGGAGAAGAGGTCATCTAGAAACTCCTTTCTTTGGGGGTCACTGTCCAGCTCATAAAGCTAAGGGAAATGAAATGAAAGAAAAAAAGGGGACGAAATGTAAGAAGAAAAATAGGAGAGAGAGAGAGAGAGAGAGAAAGAAAAAAAGAGACAGA
>CM050207.1:14792282-14799782 GCA_027475355.1 Coilia nasus
CTATTGGCTTGACACACACGTTTAGAACAGTTAGCCTAACTGCGAAGTCACCGCGGAGAATGCACAAGGCATAGCCTAAAGGAGAAACACTGGCAAGTTGGGATCTTATGTCGGCAGCTGCACACTTCAGCACTGCGAAACTGCATTTAAAAAGTAGCCTAAAATGACACAAGGCAATGTTATAGGCCTAGTCATTTGTTTCCTCCAATTAATTTGACAAGGAGTCATTTAATCCACCGCATCACGGTGGGCAATTGATATGTAGCTACCAGCCAAGCATTCACCACCAGCACGAGACATAGGCTACAGAGAATGTAGGATTAAGCAGTAAAAGCAATTCAGATTTATTTTATGTGGGGAAGGGGGATTGGTTTGTTATATCATGTCTTTATAGCCTATCCGTAGTTTTTTATGCTTCTGGCGAATTTGCCGTGCTGTTGTTCGCTGAATGTCCAACTTCCTCGTTTCTGCAAACCTCGTCGTTTTTTTTTTAAATTCATGTCGTCTTCTGCCCAGACCACGGAGAGAGCACGGATATATTCAGCTGACCAGAACTGGTGATCCATCTTTTTCATATTCTTCAGTAACAACGGTAATACAGGTGCAGATAATACTCATGCCATCTTCGCTTTATTTTGCTTCCAAATGTTGACGCCGCCCCGACCTTGACACCGCCTCTAGACCCCCTTTAGCCCCTCTAGGACCATCGTTTTAGTTGGGCCAGAAATCGCGGGCTACTAGCACCCAGGACAGCCCCTGTAGGCCCGTGTTAGCACCTCCCCCTGAAGGTGTGAAACCACTTAGCACCGGTACACCCGTGTCGGCTCGGGTTTGGCCCGGTAATGGGAACCCCGCTTATGTGTACAGGTGTGAGTGTATATGGGTAACTACGTGTGTGTAAGCCTGTGTGTGGACACATGTGGGTTTATGTTGCTACACACATCTGTGTGTAAAAATGTGTGAACATGTTGTGCCTACATCAGTGGAAAGGCTCAATTCTCTTTCTCCATTTTACTCATGCACACACATGCACACACGCATGGACACGCACATAAGGACACACACACACACATGCACGCATGGACACGCACACACACGCATGGACACACACACACACACATGTGCTTCTCGGGTATCCAAAGCAGATCTAAGCTGTGACTGCGAGGTTATTGCCCTTCGTGCAGTCTGCCCTTTCATATCTGACATTATCATGCATTTGTGGAGCCGGACTCAGTTACACACAACCTACAGCTACCTTAAACACAACCTACAGCTAACGTAAACACAACCTGAAGCCTCCAACACAAAACCCTGACACTCCTGCCCCAGAGGTAGAAAAAAGGGCTTTCTAGTGTGGGAAACACAGACATGATCATTAGTCAAAAACCCACACAGACTTCCTTGCAGTTGAGTGCACATATGCATGGATACATGTGATAAATTAAAAATGTGACTGAGAAGGACATAAAAATACATATAAATATATACAAATAAACTGAATCCTTGAATGGAGGCCATCAAATAAAAAAATGAAGGAAAGTACAGTCTTTGAACTGACACACAGCATGTAGAGGGCCAACGGAGAGGACGTGTTTACACATGGCCAGGTATTTTCAGAAAAGCATGTTTGTGTTTTCAAGAATATCTTTTTTTACACCACACCATTTTCTGGTAAAGTTTTCATTTACACCAATCCCCATAAATACCCTATCAAGGTGTTTGACTTCACCCTCAAAGATTTCCCACCACATCAGCCACATTTGGCTAGGTCTGATCCAAAACCAGCATCGGCAATGTTGGAAGGCAAAGATCCTTTGTCCTGTTGCTGCATAACTGCTGACATCCAAGCACTCCTCCTCCTTCTCCTCCTCCTCCTCTTCTCCTCAACATAATGTGGCAGTTGTGTTTTGCGAGTGCAAACAGGCCAGACGCGTAAAAATGAGCACTGCTCTAACTGCATGCGTGATCACAGCAGCTGAACAAAAGTTTATGCACCTGCTGCTGATGCATTTTTTGTCACATACTGTGATGTTAAAAAACTTCAACCTCTGTCTACTCGCCGACATATAAAGTGAGTTTCCCTAAATCTCTGCTTTGACAGGGGTTTTCAGAAATAATTACTTCTGGCGATGCATGAAACTTCTGTTATGGTGTAAATATAAGGCGAAAAACACATGGAAATATCACCGTTTTCCAGGTACCTGGATAAGCATAAATGAGCCCTACACACTGACACACAGAGAGTAGAGTTGAGCTCATATTGTCTTCTAACTGACTTTTTGAAGGAGTAGGCATGGCAACTCTGAAGGGGTCACAGAGTTCTAGAACAGGCCTGGCTCAAGGTGCGGGACTTCAGCAAGAGAGCAAAGGTCTGACGGATTTGACATCTCAATTCACAGATGCAGGAGAATGCAAACACACACACACACAAACACACACACACACACACACACACACACACACACACACACACACACACACACACACACACACAGACACACACAGACGCACACAGACGCACACAGACGCACACACACACCTGGCTTGGGATATTTTTCTGGAGCTCCCAGGCATACATCAGTCATGTCTTAATGAATGATTATTTAAGGAGACTTTTGGCCACATGAACACACACACAAACACACACACACACACACACACACACACACACACACACACACACACACACACACACGTACACATGTGCATGAACATGCACACACAAACACACACCACTCTCTCTCAGAGAGAAAAACCTTGAGTTCATTCATCTTCTGTCATGGTCAGACATGTTGCTTCTTGCAGTGGAAGCCTGGTCAGTTAAGGAATGTTAAAACTATGTCGTCTTTCTCTTGGCTGCACTTCACTCCCCCACCCCAAAGGGGCTCCTAAAGCCTTGTGCATCCATCCCCACCAAAAATATTAAAACCTATTATCGGTCAGACACATATATACAGGGTGGGCCAAAAATAAATAAATAAATAAAATGAAAACAAAAATGAAGCGCTTTTTTAAATGACTACATCTCTTTAAATCATGATGTCAAACAGGAACATATTCAACAACTGGATATGAAGTTCTCACTTTTGGAAAACTGGCTAAATTAAAATACAAATGCGAGAAAGCATGTGGCAATTATTATCCTGCATAGTTCTTTTCAAATGGCCATAGTGGTCATACCCTTGCTTGCATGGTCATAAACCATGATGTCACTGGAAGAACTGAATGACCTTTAATTTGGATGGTTTTGTAACTGTGGTAAGACAATGGTTGGGGAGACCCTGTACATAAAACACAAGGCAGGATCTTCGGTCTGTCAGCCATACTGCCACTTCAGTAAACTCACTGTTACCACACATCAGACACTAACTTCCCTCATGCTGCCACAGCACCACATTACTCTCCTCTCCTTCTCTCTCTCATTTCACTCGTTCTATTTGTGTCCTCCATACCATACCATACCATGCTTTCTTCTCTCTGTATTCTCTCCACTCAGCCCCCCACCCCCACCCCACCCACCCCACCCATGCAGACACACAACAGGGCTAATGCTGTTAGCAGGTTGTATAGGTCGAGCTGTGTCAGGGATAATCACATTACATGCACGTGTGTGTGTGTGTGTGTGTGTGTGTGTGTGTGTGTGTGTGTGTGTGTGTGTGTGAGCTTCACAGAACAATATAAAGGGGCACATCACTGCCACCAGAACAGAGCCCAGGAGAGCATCAAACGGCTACAGAACAGACAGGCAGATAGATGTGTGATATGACATCATACGTAAGCAAACCACAAAACTCTGCAGACACTTCAAGGGCTCATGCAGCTTGACGTAAAAACGAAAGTCGCCTAAATCTAGACTTACCACAGTCACTAATAACAATCAGTCACTGTGGTTTGATGTGATCACTGGCAAAAACCAGTCAACCACAAATAAGCATTTATAAAAGCATCGCACACGTGCACACACACACATACACACACACACAGAAAAAAGAAACACTCAACCAGCATTTGGCAACCCAGCACACACAATAGATATTTCTAATATCAGTAAGATCGTGCTGAGTTAAAGACTAATGTCTTACACGGAGAGAACAGAAAGCTTCTATGAGAAGTCTTGCAATCACATTGGCAGATGCTAAAGCACAGACCACACCCAACACATGCATCAATCTGACAACAAAAGGCTTTCATGTCACATCTCCCCGAGATGATGACCACTTCCTGCTTGACAGGAAATCGTGACTAGGTCCACAGTCTGCTGGTGTGGCTTGTTGTTGTAATCCAGTAAGCGCCTGCGAGTGCATAAAGAGACATGACGGGGGCTTCACAGACATAGCATAACAGCTCTAAATCAACACGCGGAGCGGTGCAATTTTTGGGAAGAGCGGGGAGGGTCATTCTGAGCATTCTTCAGCAGTCTAGTGCACTGAGCTGGAACAGGAGTCACGGGGAGGGCTGTGTGTTATGGGGAGGATTCTGTGTTACAGTAATGCCCTTCAGCTATACGCACACGCTTCTAAATAATGACTCACTCCCTTTGCCTTCCTCACACACACGGACACATACGCACACACACACAAATATGCACATGCACATATGCAAATGCACATGCATACACACACATGTGCATACACAAAAATACACACACACACACACATATGTGCTCACTTTCACACAGTGTGCCCTATGTGTGTGTGTGTGTGTGTGAGGAAGGCAAGTTTGCAAGAGGGCCCCTCTGAGGGAGGGGGTTAAACTGTAGAGTCCTGACAGAGCACAGAGGAAGGAAGGGGGGGAGGGGAGGATAAATCTAATGGCTACGGATGTCCACAGCGACACTGCAATTTAATGTGTGCCTCTTGCTGAATTTCAGAGGCTGACGAACATGTCAGGAAGACAAAGACTACATGCAAATCATGACATCATTGACGTCTTTGTAAGACTCGGTGTAAAAGAAGCCCACTGTATTGACCACTAGGCTTAACTCTTTCCGCACCGTCCATAGAAAAATCAGTATGTTTGTACTGATGATGTAAATAAAAAAAATTACACTTTCTTTTCAATAAATTCTCAAAAAAAAAAAATGCCTCTGGGTGTCAGTGTGTCTAAGCCATCATACAAATCATTTATATTGGTCTATGAGTTGAATTTCTCCATTGGTTGGATTAAACATTTGTGTATTGTGTGTTAATGGGTAATTCCCATTGATAATTTGGTGATATAATGGTAATTTTCGCCTGTATGCATTACTTCAAACTGCATTATTGAGATCTCCTTTTATCCAATTGCTACCAAATTTGGTGCTAATATAGCCAACAGACAGATGTAACTTTCTGCCATTTCATTTTTTAATAACAAGTTGCATTTAAGAAGTAGAGCCTTTACCAACTCAAAATGTATGTTCTGAGTATGCAAATATTAAGCAAATATATGTAAATTAGGAAATATAAATAATAAATACATATTGTTAAACATATATTTATGTAGCCTAACTATATGGCTTCGAGGAAAAATAGCTGCTTTCCTTGAGGTATGCTTAGCTCACCAACAGCAAAATGGAATGTTAAAGGAGCCATTTTTGAGCCATTTCTGCTCGGTCTGCAAAGAGTTAAGAACTGGGGGAAAACAGAACATAAAACAGAACAAAAGGCCAAAATAGTAACCATTTCAATTTATGTTAGCTTGAAACTTGGTGTCATAAAGCATGTCAGCTTGGTGGACCAGACGTTTTCCACTTCATTCCAACTGATGAAAACATCTATAGGCACTTCACTTGCTTCTTGGTAAACAGATGTGAAACAATTCTGTGAACTTCAGAACTGTGAACGGTGTTAGCCTGCAGGCTGGGCTCAGCATTGGCTCTTACTGCAGATCAGGTCTGACTACTGGAAAGCAACCTGACGCTTTTTAAGAAGTACCCACAGGAGCCGGCCGCGTGGTGGCAGGTGAAGCGGACTGTAGAGGGCCACCGTAAAGCTCTCCAGGAGAGCTGGGTCAGGGCCAGACAGGTGGCTAGTGAAACACCTGAGGAGGAGGAGCAAAGGCACAGACACTAGTAGTGGGCAACATCTAAGAGAACGACTGGGAGCTGTGTGTGTGTTTGTGTGTGGTGGGGGGTTAGAAAATGTCAGGTGCACACACGTAACCAGAAGAATGCCACAGTCCAAAACGTCATCGTTTCCTGAATAAAATCAGCATACACGGACCCAGAGTGTTCGGTCCTTCATTTTGAGGTGCACACACACACACACACACACACACACACACACACACACACACACAGCTCCTGGAGTTTCTCATGCAGCTCTACCCCAGGCGATCAGGCAGAGGAAGGAGGATCAATGTTCTCTGGATCTGCAAACAAGGAAAACCCCCTCCAGACAACCAATCACGACGCCAATCAATACTCATCACCCCCAGGACACCGCCCGCTTCGCTATGGCAACGGCATGTAGCCATCAGGGCCCAAGCTTCCCCTGCCTCCAAGCCCAGATTTCAGCAGTGAGATGATTAGACCACACAACAACAGAGAGTCCCTGCTAGGAGTAACATCAGTCAAATATACCTTACTATGTAAGCTATTGTGTAGCCTTACTGAACACATCGGCGTATGCTATGAGTTAAAAAAAGAAAGAAAAGAAAAACACGACGTGCACCAGTCAACCTACTTTGGCCGTTTCATGCTCAACAGCCATCCCATAATATATTCCTTTCTGTGGAGAGTATGTGCAGAAAGAGGTCACCATGGAGACCTTTGGCTGGCGGAGAGCTGCAGTAAAGACAGCCTAGTGACCTGTACCGTGCAGATAAGCAGGAGGCAATGAGTACCACACACACACACGCAGACACACACGCAGACACACACGCAGACAGACACACACACACAGACACACACACAGACACACACACAGACACACACACAGACACCAGCACTTCAGACAGAAAGAATGAAAGAAATAAAGGACACCGAGGGTGAGGAATAGAGAGAGAGAGAGAGAGAGAGAGAGAGAGAGAGAAGAGAAAGAGAAAGAGAGAGAGAGAGAGAGAGAGAGAGAGAAGAGAGAGAGAGAGAGAGAGATAGAGAAAGAGAGAGAGGGAGAGAGAGAGTGAAAAAGAGGACATAGTAAGAGATACAGATCGAAAGAGATTGGACAGAAAATTGGAAATGCAGAAAAAGAAGAAATGAGCATAAGGACAGACACCTAGCTCTCTATTTGCCATTCACATTACTAGTTGTCAGTGTGCACGCACACACACACGTGCGCAAACGCGCACGCATTCGCGCACACACACACACACACACACACACACTGCGAGTGGTAATTTAATCAGCGGTGAAGGGTTTTCTCGGAGGCCAAGCGTGCCACAAGTGCCCGCTCCTCCCTCTGCTGTACGCCGCTCACGGCTGGAGAGCTGGAGCACTGCCAACAGCCCAGAGCCCACGCTACCCGCTGACCCATTATCCCACTTCACACACACACACACACACCTGCTGGGCACAAA
>CM050207.1:14804782-14814782 GCA_027475355.1 Coilia nasus
TCATGATGTTAACCTAATATTGGCATGATGCTAAAACAGGGCGGACACATCAGGAAAGAAAAAGATAATCAAGACTCACGGTAAGCCCTTAAGACTAATATAATGTAATGTTAGCATGAAGCTAAAAATGGACAGACACACTTAAAATAAAGCTACATAAAAGCTCTCAAGCCTAATACTTGCATGAAGCTACAAGTGGGCACAAGAGACACATAAAACGCTAAATAAGACTTTTCTTGAGCTTTTATGACTAATGTTACCTTCATGTTAGCAAGAAGCTTCACAGATGCAGAGACATTAAAGGAAGCTAATCAAGTCTCTCTCTGACCTCTCATGCCTAACGTTTGCATGGCCTCGAAGCCGTCATCCATATTATTGACTGGATATGCAAACATCTGATTTGCAACCTTGGAAACCTATTCCCCATCCATACAAGACCAATGTCCACCACGACTTCTCATTTCATATCTAATGCCAGCGAATTGCTTCTGACATAATTCCAAAGGTTGGGATTAAAGAGAAGTCGCAGTATTGATCAGAGTGGACAGCATATCGAGTAAGTCTTATTGATCAGTCCAATGACAAGGTGTGTGTCTGTGTGTGTGTGTGTGTGTGGGCATTCTGCACTCCCTCTATAAAGAGTGGCTTCAGAGTAGAGTATGTGTGTGCGTGCGCACAAACACACACACACACACACAAATATGATTAGAATGCCTCGTCCTTCATAGACACGACTTAATTAGATTCTCTAAACTTAAACCTTTATATTAAAAACGAATCTCTAAAAACCTGGCGCACTCCCAATGCACACAAACACAAGGGATGTGCCTGTAAAACAGACCATATTCAGAAAACAAGTTACCCAAGTTGTGGGTTAAGGTGATAGGCCGCAGCCCCTATGCAGCGGAGGGGCGATGAGTAGTGGCAGCCCAGTGAGCCGTGTTTGGCTGAAATCTGAAATGTCAAGCATCTGTGCTCGTCTGTGCTGAACTACGGGTGACCTGGGCGCAGAGCCACTTCACATCACCATGCTACTTCTCGCATGTTGGTGTGGGGACTCTGGGGCTTTCAGAAATCCTCCCTACAGAAAATATTTCCCTTTGATGATTTCTTTTGGTGACACTTATTTTATGATTCTTTTTTTATCTAATCTACATGTGACAATATGTTTTACTATGTACCTACAGTGCATATCACTAACCCCAACCCTAAGCTACAGTGTAAGTACATAGGTTACATATTGTTACACAATTTGTTACACTATACCTAACCGATGTAACAGAGACAGAGTAATAAAGTGTAACCCTTTTTTTAATCCTAAATTGTATTCTGTACTTTACTGCAGTCTTTAGTATTAAAGCACACAGGTGTGATGTTAAATAAATGTGTTTGACACAAAACATGCAGACACACACATGCATGCACGCACGTATGCACACACACACACACACTTACTACTGAGCCATGAGAACAGAGCATGCAGAGAATGCCAATGCATTTGTAATCCCACTAATTTGCAGTTGGTTGTGTGTGTGTGTGTGTGTGTGTGTTCTTCTAGCAGATGGCTGAGTAATTTAATTCAGAAGGGAGTAAGAGAAAGACAAGCGGAGGTTGGTGAGTGTATGTAGATATGTGGGCATGTGTGTGTGTGTGTGCTTGGGAAGGAGGGGGGGGTTGGTGAACATTTAAAACACACACTCACTCACAGAAACACACACACAACCATACACACATGCACAAACCCAGCTCCCACAGTTTAATTTATTGTTCAGATCCTCTGAGGAGGAACAGACTAGTTCTGCAGCCCTGACCCCCTCACCTGCCCCATATCCCTCTCTGGGGAAAGGTTAATGATTCCATCTTTGTTTTAAGCGGGCAGGGGTGGGGGGCTAGCATTCACCACCGCGCCCTCCCATTCACCACCGCACCAGTTAAAGATGCTCTGTGTGAATCAATCTACAGCCTTGTGTCCAAGATTTTTGAGTGCTGTTGTTAGTAAAATGTAAACTTTAAAAAAAATGATTGAAAGCTAACACTAACTGAAGCGCGCATGAAGTTTCAGTTTCAAATCCCTGTGCCCCATTCAGTTAGGGTTAGCCATCAGTTCATTACTTGGTTTCTGTTGCATCAAATCTTCTCGTTGTTGTTCCTACCAACCGCACTCGGTGACCTCTAACAACAGGGCTATGGATTGAGTCACACTGAACTTCGCCTTTAACAGGTGGGGGCATGGGCAAGGGCATAAGTGACATTTCTAAGAGGACAGCGTCCGAGCTCAGGAGGGGACAGGAGCCCCATTGCCCCTTTCAATTATGTCACTACATGTCTTTGGGGCCACCTGGACAGACTGGAATTTCCTGCTTGTTGAGGGTTCTGAAAGAATCATAAACCGGGGGGGGGGGGGGGGGTGTATCAATCATTAGCGGTGACATGGTCACACAAATACAGGTTGTTTGTGTGAAAGTCAGAGAATGTGTGCATGGATACATATGTGAGTGTATGATAGAGTGGTGCTTGCGCTGCTTGCTTGCTTGTGTGTGCGTGCGCGTGTGCGTGTTGTGTGTGAGAAAAGGTAGGAGACCTTGTCCTCGGGCATGCTGGGAAGTGGAAGGGGCCTCATGTTTGTGACTTCCTGTAGTAAGAGAGGACAGGGCTTATCCATCATTGCAGGGCTCACAGTGGATAGGTTAAGCCCACAGAGAGCTCTTTAGTCTCACTGCTGCTGAAGTGTACACACACACACACACGCACACACGCACGCACACACGCACACACACACACCCGTCGATAGGGGGGCACAAACAGGTCTCTTGTGCCAGGCCCAGAAAAGGAGGGGCCCAGAACTGGTCCCTCCTTAAATTATGGACTATGGAGGGAGGGCCCCCCATCAGATTATCTTGTCCCGGGCCTAGCCAAGACTGTCAGCGGGCCTGCACCCACCTACACACACACACACACACACACACACACAAGCAAGCAGCACATTGAGTGCACATAGACAGCTCATGCGCACAATGTCACTCCCGTGAGGTTTACATTTGCAAGCAATCCTCTGCACAACAAACTCAGTTAGAAAACGTTTCCATAAGAGGTGGCATACTGTGTCACTCATGGACACCGTGCACGTTTTGTTGGGAGACCAAGAACCGCAAGCTATTTGGCTCCACAGAGCCCCAACACGCGCTGGGCTGATGACAAGCACTGCACTCATACAGCCATGTAAGACGTATACAGGTCAAGTCAAGTAGTCAAGCAGGTCTTTATTGTCGTTTCAGCCATATCCATACAAAGTTTCACCGGGAACAATTGGTGACAAACAGAACTGTTCAAACACAGTAGACAAGACAGATATGGTACAGTGCGCGCACACACACTATTAAGAATGCCATTCCTATATTAAGAACCACACACACACACACAGTGCCCACGCACATCAGACTCGCACACACACTCCCGCACAGTGCGTACACACATCATTGTGATCCACACACATTGATACTTGCACACACAGATGTTCATACAAGTGATTGTGACTGGGTATGAGATAGCAGCAGAGAAAGAGTATTAATAAAAACAAGTGGGTTGTCAGTGATGTTACCCCAGAGCAAAGGAACTGGTCATCACACACCCTACATGGTCTACCTTCCCTTGCCCCCTCTCTCTCTCCCTCTCCCCCTCTCGCCCCCCCCCCCCCCCATCTCTCTCTCTCTCTCTCTCTCTCTGCCTCTCTCTCTCTCTGCCTCTCTCTCTCTCTGCCTCTCTCTCTCTCTGCCTCTGTCTCTCTCTGCCTCTGTCTCTCTCTGCCTCTGTCTCTCTCTGCCTCTGTATCCGGTTGCCTGTTGAAAAGCTGAGCCAATTACCTCCACTTCAGACAGCAATTGGCAGCAGCTCAGGTTGGCGTGGTGCCCATGTGTGTGTGTGCGCATGTGTGTGTGTGTGTGTGAGACGGAGTGGTATGTACAGCTGGCCTGGTGTGTGAGGGCGCCGTCCTGTCAGTAATCAGATTGCTGCAGCGCAGAGGCATAGTGGCACCAGTGGTGCTGAAACCAAAACACACTGCACCCCCCTCTGCACTGTGCTGCGCTGCGCGCACACACACACACACACACACACACACACACACACACACACACACACACACACACACACACACACCTCAGTCCTGCTCAGTTCTGGCTTCATGCCAACCAACCAGTAGGAGCTTTACCCTCTCTGACAGACACACACACACACAGTGGTCCAGTTCTACTCTCAAGTGTGTATGTTTCTGTGGGTGGTTAACCACTGGTCTGGAGATCTGCCAACCAGAGCCCCATAGGAGGTGACAGCCCCACGCAGCTGGCTAACAATGCGTGTGACACTGCTGTCTTCTCTCTCTTTCTTCCCTCTCTCTCTTTCCGTTTCTTCACCTCCACGCCTGTTTTCCATTCATTCCTTCCTCACTGCGCCCCTCTTCCCTGGCTACTCTGACTCAGCGGAACTTGGGCCAAGAGGACCTCAAAGAGAACAGTGTGTAGCAGACAGCTGCCTTACATCACAGACCTGCAGGGCTGCACACACATGCCATAGCACAGCTAGTGGATGAAACACACACACACACACACACACACACACACACACACACACACACACACACACACACACACACACACGGAGTATTAAAGGTTACATAGAATGGTTGAATGGGGTTTTGATCCTTGTTTCATGATGTGACATAAACAGTAAAATTTTGGTTGCATCTGTAATGCCTCAGAAGCTTCCTAAAAACCTCTCTCAGAAAGCTATGTTAGGGTGGGGGATTTAAAACGTCCGGTTTTGTCACTATCTGACATCCCTAAACTAGTAACACTTATTATGAAATGCAAGCACTTGACGCTGATTGGCTGCATTCACTGCCAGTTTATGCTGGTTGTTCAGGCTGAAGTCAGAACCGCTCCGCTACGTAGCATCAAATGCTGCGAGAAGCAGGCTTGATGTTGGCCCAGGTTTGTAAAACTGTCAGCGGTAAAATGTGCTGAGCAAAGTAAGTCTGTAGTTACATGTAGTAAGAATCTGATTTTCGCAACCACGTCATTTGTATCTGTTGTTTAAATTGACACATTTTCTGACGGACATTTCTATGAAAGAGGTATTTGTAGGAAACGGAGATGAGAATGTTGAGAATGTCTAGCACTTTTCATATGTTCTTGAATGCAGGTAGTCTACATTCTTCGACAAAGACAAGGTAAAATATTTTTTGAATCTCTGTCACCTACAAGCGACAGAAAGAGGAGGTCAGTGGAACCACAGACAGACAGGCAGGCAGACGGGTGGTAAAGGAGAGGGCGAAAGAAAGAGTGGATGAATGAGTTAGAGAAAAAGAGTACAAGTAGAGGGCAGGCATTTGCTTCTTGCCATTTGTCAGGAAAGACAACATAAGCCTGTGTTTACACCTAAGCACAAAAGGAAAAATAAACCTGAAGAAACACCAGATGGTCTCTTAGTTAAACAAAAAGCTGGTACGTTTTGTTCCAAAAACCAGCTCAGGGCATCTTTTGTGGCTATACCAACGGTTCCCATTGTCTTTACTGTAATTAGCTGATAGCTAACATTGACATCAGCTAACTGTTACCAGATGTACCCATATCTAGCATGGGTAAGACCTTCTATCCACATTGAAAAAAATTAAGAGACAAAAACAAACCGGACAAATGAAACAGGAAGAGCAATTGTTAAGGGTGGAGCTACCCTACTAACTTCAGCAAATCTGATTTGTTCCCCTGTAATTTGGTAAGCTGTTAAAAATTGCTTGATGTCAAACTTTTTTGCAGAACAGTTGAACTCCACTCAAAAAGATGCACTGGGCAACTAAAAAAAACAGAATAAATAGACAACACTATGGCTTTTTTTAAGACTCAAATCATGTAAAACAGGCTTCATAAAAGAGACACACAGCCTTTGGCTACATCCACACTAGTATGTCTTCTCTGACCAGTCCACCTTAACTGAGGCTGTTACCAGCAGCACTGACCAGTCCACCTTAACTGAGACTAGATATGGAGGTATGGAGGCGAGTGGAAGGAGATGTGGGGGTTGGAGAGAAGGTACATTGCTGTGGGGGGTGAGCGCAGGTTCGAGGTGGGGGGAGCAAGGCGTTCATTGGACTGATCAGATTACTGGAGTGATGGGGGGTGGGGGTGGAGGTAGTCTTCCACCATTATGGATGCGGAAGTGAGCTCTCCTGGGTGCGATTATGAGGAGGAGTGTGACAACCCTAATGGACACAAACACAAACACACTCACACACACACACACACACACACACACAACTTGCATCATGCCCATTGAGCTCCTGTGCTGTGTTTATGTCTGCGTGTGGTTCTGCACACATACACCTGTGTGCATGTGTGTGTGTGTGCGTTTGTGTGTGTGCATGTGTGTGTGTGTATTCATTGCATCATCATTCTCTTGCCAAGAAGATAAAAGAATGCATGAGTTCTACTGCAGAGATTATTAAAGCAGGATGATACGTCCCAGTTCTCCACAGGGAACCAGAGAGGTCAGGATGAACATGAAACACAGTATTTCCCATACATGGAAAACACTGGTGGGTCACCACACAATCAACACCGGCCACCACAAATTGATGCCATGCCCCCCCCCCCCCCCCAAATTCAACTCAACTCTCTCATACAAAAACATACATACAAAATATCATAATATACAAATACTCTCAAAAACTTATATATAAAAAAATAACTTGCATTTATAACAACTAGGCCTAAGCACCTGGCTTCAGCAATCCAAAGTCCTTTTACACACACCACAGCCTCTAAGACAGTGCTGCCACAGCTAACTTCATGCAAGTCGTCTCCCTACAACGGGCACTCTATACTGTGCCATGACAACTGTTTTGGGCACACTTTGAAACAGCGTTAGAAAATAAATGACTGTGAGGTGTTTATTTATTGGATGACATACAAAGCGCAGCAAACCAAACATTCCTGAATTAATGGCGTCTCCTGTCAGCAAAGACAACATTGGTTATGGCAGTTTACCTCAGCAACAGCAACACACACACACACACACACACACACACACACACACACACACACACACACACAGGAATTTCAAGCCTAGTCTGTCACCTAGTCACTTACACTGAGAAAAGCACACATGGACACAAACACACACACACACACACACACACACACACACACACACACACACACACACACACACACACACACCACAACCCCCCTTTCACAACCCAAAACAGGAGGCCCCTCTAAACCAGCAGCAACAGATGTGAGGAACCCCTGGGAACCAAACAGATATTATAACAGCTCTCTCTCTCTCACACACACTCACACACACACACACACACAATCCCTCTCTCTCTCTCACACACACACACACACACAAAATCTCTCTTCCACTCACACATCTCTCTCTCCCTCTCTCGCTCTCACACACACACACACACACACACACACTCCATTTTCTCCTTCTCTTTTTTCCATTTCTTCCACAGTCTATCTATCCAAATCTTGCTCTGTCGTTTCTCATATTCAGTTCCCTCCTTTTTTGGTTCCTTCCCAGCCCCCTGGGCTAACAATGAAATAAAGGCTCACCAATCAGGGTTTGACAGGCCACAGACAAGGCAGCAAATACCACCCCTTACACACACACACACACACACATATACACACACCCTTTAGTAAGCCGGTGATGGGAGTGTTATCTGTTTGAAGAGAGTTAACTCTTTAATTCTGTCTGGAATGTTTCCTTTGGGTGGGGCAGAACTGCCCCCCTCCCCAATGCACACACACGCACACACATACACACACACACAAACCTCCTCCCTCTCCCACACTTCATTACCCTACTAAATTCAATACCTCTATTTTAGGGCTTTGTGGAATCTTCCACACTGAGCTGTTAAGGGCAGGGCAGCATCAAATCCCCACACCCTCCCCCCAAACACACACACACACACAGACACACACACAAAATTACATCATCTGTAGATTACACTGGTGGGTTGTTTTCCTCTTTGTCTACCAACATATGCTGGTCGCCTTCAGGAGACAAAGAAAAAAAACACAAACAAATATAGACCCTTATCATTGTTGACACAAACAAAACACACACACAGACACACGCACACATGCAAACACACACACACAAGTACGCACTATATTTAGATGTTGTGTGCACAGTAACACTTGTGTGAGGAGAAACAGACTATGTTAGACCCGGGGACTCTTCACAAAGATTAACATCAACAAAACTCCTAACTAATGAGGGAAATCCAAGTCTTTTCTTAAATCAGTTTGTCTGTCTCTTTCCTTCTCTCTCTCGTACACACGCAAACACCACATACACACGGCTCATCGCTCCACAGCCATGATTCACCGTCTTCAACCCAAGCAAGAACACACCCTGTTGGGCCATAATTCTGGTTTAGGAACTGTAAATGCTTCATTTAACACAGAAATCCCCTTCCACACAAACAGGGCCTTTTACAGCAGAGTTCCCCCACACAATGCAAGTCAACACTGGAGCACCTTTTAAAATCACATCAATCTGGCACTCCAGAGCAGAGTGGCCTACATGCCGCAGTTCGAGATAAGAAAAACGTTGAATAGAATGTTGTTTACGGTCATCTCTGCGACCCTGGTATTCCTCCAGCGAGTTCCCATTAGCCATTAGCCATAGTCGTCTTTTCCATCTCTATACTTCTGTACGGAACAAACGACAGTCTTAATCAACTGCCTTTTCTGATCTAATGGAATCCATTCAGAGGCAAATGGCAGTCTTTGACCTCTCCGCAAAAGAGCTCATTGCATTGGTCTGCATTATGGAGTGACCTTCAGCTGAATGTTTTTTTTTCTGTAGTGGGAAGCTGGAGGAAAATGGCCTCGCGTCCTTCTTTCTTCCAATCTCCTCTAAACGGGCTCACCAGCCAGTGCAAGAAAGAAAGACAGAAAAGACAGAGAGAAAAGAGCCTCTGTGTAGATGGGCTAACCATTTCATTATCTCTTTCCATTTCTCTTTGATGGCCATGTTTAGTTCTTTGGTGAATGTGACAAGCAGAAATGGAAGAGAGGCTATCGCAGCAACAACATATATTATGTAATGCTGTAGAAAAGAATAGGGCCTGATTTTCACACTGTGTACAGAGTCTGGCTACTACCCATATGCATGCGCTTCCTTCCTGGTGGGCAGATACGTTCTGTGAATTTTGAAACTTAAACCAATCACAAATACCTGCATGCAGCACACATACTCAAACCTAACCTTTAAATGTTCAACGTCATCACTTTCAGCTCCTACACTAAGCAACATAGCTCACCCTCTGTTTACTAATTGGCAATCTGAAAATGGAGTTACCAAGAGGTAGCTTTTTTGTAGTTGCTGCAACGAAATACAAAACTCAGCAGAGGAATTATGGCAGAGCTAGTCTGGCTAAATAAATGGTGTGTACACACACACAAAAGAAACTCAGTCCCCATAATGACTACTCCCGATCTGTGCTTCAACGTTGATGGAATATACTTAGATTTTACTGGTCTTTACTGATTTTGTTTCTAATAAAGTTTTTTTTAATCACTTTTCGTCTCTCCTCTTTCTCTCTCAGGCACAGATATGTTGGATGATAACATCTGAGGATGCCTAGACAAACAAACAAATACCCACACAGCTGCCACAGAGCTCTAGACAACCGGGGCATAAAATAAAGCTACATTGCCTTGGGCTGCAATAGGTCTGATTCTTTCTGAACAAAGATACTCTTACAGCTGCTTGAAATCGGGAGAAAGATCAGAGAGAGAGAGAGAGAGAGAGAGAGAGAGAGAGAGAGAGAGAGAGAGAGAGAGAGAGAGAGAGAGAGTGGGTGTGTGTGAGTGGTAGTGTAAGTGGACCTATACGGTAATATGATCTTTTCCGACGAGGGAATGAGTTGTGTTTCAACACTCGAGTGGCGCGACTCATCATCTTTAATGCTACTTTTAGCATT
>CM050207.1:14827282-14902282 GCA_027475355.1 Coilia nasus
CGCCTCCAGCTTCACGCCGGCCCCCAGACCGCCCTCCTGAGACATGCTGGGCTGTGGGTGGGGTGGGGTGGGGTGAGTGGAGGTGAGGTGAGGTGGGGTGGGGGGGTTAAGAGCAGTGGGGAAAAGAGAGGATGGGGGGCAGAGAGGAAGCCACAAAGACGTCAATAGCCAGCCATAAAACCATCCCCTTTAAATGACCACTTTTAATACTCCCCCCCCCACCCCCCCCAACACACACACACACACACACACACTACCAGCACCAGCCCACCCCACTCCCTTGTGCTTTGAGGCTTTCTATGAAAGCATGGTTTGGGAGGGATGCATAGTTATAGTAGCTATGCTTTGACCAGGCGGTCCAGTCTATCCTGCAATTACGGCACAGACGCAGGAAGGATGCAGTCTTCCTACTGCAGTGATAATAGGACCATGTGATCCAACAGCCAGCCAATCACGGGAAACATTAACTCAGTAATAAAGGGACAAGCCTGCAAAGAATTTTTATGTAAAGTTCTGCAAGCTTTACATCCACCAAAGAAACTCAATTATGGTCTCTATTGGCATATATACGCAAAGGGGGTTTAAACATTGACTGTAAGAGTGGAAAAAATCCAAGAGTATGTAGGTCAAACATGCAGACATCTGACAGGACTGTTTGACATAGCTGATGAGTCCGAGCTGCTCCTTAAAGGCCATGGAATGTCAACACTACCCCAGTCCATTTTCATCTAACTAAACAAGCTTCCATTAAAATAGTCCCAAGCCCGAAAACTGACACAGTCAAAAGCTGGACAAACACGCGATGTTTTAGAAAAATTACAACTTTGACCTACAAGTCGACGTGGTGCAGACACAAAACTCTCCAGAGATGGCCCCAGTGTAATAAACTGTGACAAGGTCGTAGGCCTATTTTTCATAGGTTGAGATAAGACGAGGCTTACGAACTCTTCCGTGGATAATGTTGTAAAATACCATGGCGGAGCCAAATATCTGCTCGGCGGCTGTGGGGATGTCATCGATTAATTCATTGTCTATAAGCAAATCGAACCTCAGCTGTAACTGCATCAACAGACGTAGTCTTACGAACAGCAAACTAAAATTGTTTCAAACGCCCAACGAGGCCAAACACATTTCTATTAGAATAACAACACAGGCTTACTGTATATGAGAGTGTAATAGTGCAAGTTTGTTTTTTTACTCTGAAAAGCAAATAAACTGTTTATATTTGTGTCCGAGGAAGAGTGAAACGTCGTCTTTACGCATGTAAAGTTCACCTTTGATCAAAGCAAAAAAAAAAAACCCACAGCTCGCTCTAATCAAAGCAACATGCGACGTGTTCGGCAGATGCATATGGCGGGGCTCCAACAGCCCATGAATGAGAGTAAACAGACGACAGTAGCACACACATGGGTGTGGAGCCTTCAGAAATTGTGAAGTAAATAAGAAAAGTCACCAAAAACAAACAGGTTTCGAGTCAGCAGTACCTGACTAAAACTTTTTTAGCAGCTGAATAAGACAGACTTGGCTCTTAAAATATGATATAAGCTGTAGAAGATTAAACCGCGAGCGCAACTAAACGTCGCCGCCACTACAACTTTTCTACTACCTTGCGGCAAATACAATTCTTTCAACGAATACTTGTTCACTACCTTCACCCGTGGGTCTTGTGTAGCCGACAACACAACTGATCTGGTTCTCCAAGAGCCTGGAATCAGGATTACAACTCGCTGTGGGCACAGCGCCAAAGAGCAGTGCCTCTACTCACCATTTGCGCCTTGCTGCTACCGGAATTGTCCACCATCCCTCTTTCCTGGGGTTACCCTTTTCCCTCTTCTGTGGCACTCTCGCAGTAACTTGCCGTCTGATTGGGGAACCGTGCATGCACAACTGAGGGTTAAAGTCGTCCTAAACAGAATCGCAAGAGTCGGTTCGCCCGCCAAATTAATCAGCCCTTGTTCTGCAATTTCAGAAGGGACGGAAAAGAAAAAGAGTCTCTAATCTCATATCTCGAAACGCCTGGCGTTGAGGTTGTAACTCCCTTGACTCGATTTTCCTACCCCAGAATTACACCCCCCGCTTAAGCGTACAACATCAATAGGACCCGCCCAGCGACAGCAACAAGTTCCAGAGTTCCTACACTGCTACAGTCTCAGGTTAAATAGTTACAATATCGCGTATATGAATCTATGACATTTCCACCGACTCAGTGGCCTCCTACTCACGTAGTCATGCAAATAAGGCTCATTATTTTAATGACAGGTCACCTTTCCAATGCCGTACAGTATCACTGTATCATCTCGTAAGCACATAGGTTGTGAGGACGAACAATACCTACTGCTCGGCCCGTCACAGGTCATTTTGTACACTAATGACGCTTTCATTTGCCTATCACACTTCTGGGTGTCGTTGAGTTTTAAATGTCACGTTTGCTCGTCGCAATTCAGAGTGACATTTATTGTGTTATTAGCACAAAAACTGTATCTAGCCGAATTGGATGCACTAAGTTCGTAAGGCCCATGGAGTCAGAAGACGGTTTATGCAGCTGTACACTTATCCAGCATTCATCCAAAATCCTGACGACTTACTAAAGATGGTCTGAGGTCTTTTTTAATTGAAATGCTTTGTGGTTGATTTTAATGTCAATTAGGCAATATGGCCTTAATAGAAAGGATTTTCACTTTTAAAATGGCATGCGTACGCCACCTGCTGGCCATAACCTACATAACAGCATGTGGCCGAATCTGTGACCTATGCTGCAAACTATCCTGACCCTAAAGGGGTTTGATGAAGGGAGGCGTGTAGAAAAAAGGGTAAGAAAATGATAGGGACGATAAACAGGTGGACAACAACACGCTACAGGTCCTTATACACCATTTTGCAGCTGTAAGACCACTCCTCAATTCACGATGTTCTGCTTTATGGCAGCTATGACCCCTTAACTCTAACAGCCATAATGTCAGCTTTTGGAGTGTCTTACCAAATAAATGTTTAGGATTGGTCAGATGGAGAGCTTTTATGTAAGTTTTATGCATGTGTTTATTATGTGCACTAATCTCACTTTCTCATGTGCATTTGCTGTTCCTTTATTTGTTGTTGTTGTTGTTGTTGTTATTGTTCTTGTTGTTATTATTATTATTATTATTACAATACAGAATATAAATGCTTCTCTGTCAAGTAACCAGAGAATAAAACATTACCGTTAACAGTAGAAACATAATATTAACATGGGCACCAAAATAGGCCTATTTTGGCATTACACTATTTCACTGTTAGCTCCTATTATTCCAAGGATCGTGGGGTAAATATAAAAGGCCAGCGCTCCCTACTTTTGCTGCTTCTTCTACAGTAGCCCACTGCTGGACATTTCAGGAGTTGTAACTATGGTAAATCCATATTAATCAAAGTTAGCAGTTTGGCAACTTATAAGCCCATCTCATTTCCATGAATTAGTTTTAGTAATGTGCACCATGTGTATTACAAAGTTGGGGGCCATATCCCTTTACTTTTCCTGGACCATGGGTTCCTTTCTAACAAAGCTGACTTAGTGGTTGTGTGTTATAACCTCCTATACAGAGGAACACCTAGAATGAATGCATGTCCATTATAAACCCCTTTTTTGTTGCATGAGAACAGATAAACACATTGTCCAATGCACATGCATTGTTCATATCTGAACATTCTCTTAAAACTTGGATTGGTTTGATGGGCACAGTTCTGATATAATATAACCAAGTCACCCCATAACCACTCAGTGGCTTTGAGAGCCTGTGAGTTTTGTAACAAATCAACTCTATCTGACACATGTTCCACCATTTTCAGGCCAGTTTCAGAGAGGCTTCTGCTAGAAAAGTCCAAGAATGCCAAGATTGTAGACTTTCTTCCCATTGGCAACAACACTAGTGATTTATAAGTGGTAAAGCTTCTGGTTGAGAGCATTTGAAAATAATAGTGACATTTTTTACCCAGCTTTGCAGTTGCGTAACAAGATCCCTTATATCGCAGTGGACCCCTAATATACCCCGCCCTGCTGTGCAGTGTACCCCTTTATAAGCCCAATTCAGTTTCATTTCTTTTTTGCACAACACCGACTTGGCATAAGAATAGGATTAGACAAAGAGACAGAAGTTGAAAATTAGATGTTAAAGTTTTTTTTTTTTTTTTTTTTTTTTGATTATTTTGAAAGAGCTTACATTTCCAGCTGTGTGTACATTCAAACATATTGTAATATTTCTACTCATGACTGTTGGACAAGACATTATCACTATTAATAAATATTAACTGTGTGGCATTGGAAAACAGGAGTGATCATTGGGGAAAAAATGGTCTTAGTACACCCCTAGTTATTCAATTAAAAATGAGTATAGGTTAGCCTACCTGAAACACTTGATTGTATTTCAGTTTTTTTGCAGTAATATTTGACAACCATTAACACAGCAAATGCTTTTATATTTTATACCAACTGCATCAGAACTGTGCTGTTGTACTGTACAACTTCATAGAAAATAAATGGCTAGAAAAATCCCATGGCAAACATATTTATACGTGTTTATTTAACATAACAAAACAATATTCATAATTAAATACAAAGATTAGTGTGGTCAACCTCAAAACAATAGTGTACCAAGTTATTGCGCTGTTGCACTTGGTAAGAGAGGGTATATGCCAGGTAACAGATTAGGAGGCAAGACTGTCATATGAGTTTGCATAGCTAGTCCAGGCCAGAGCACGGTGCTAAACCCTTGTAACACAGACAACCGACTGCAGTCGTTATATATATATCTATATATGCAAGTGTAAATATGTACAACGCCAAAGCCATCAAGCCCCCATACATCTAAAACGCAACATCGATTGCACTAATCTTGCCTTTTGACATCCAAGACAGGGACGCTGATGACGGGTGTCTTGTATAGCAGGCAAGACAAGAGTTGCTGCATTCTTTAATTAAAGAAAGTGTGTGGGTGCAGGGGGCGGGTTAAGAACAGGACGACTTCCTGCTTTTTGTATTCTTCTTTCTTGATTATCATAATTCTGACACCTCTTTGACAAGCACTGTGACTCACTTTTTTCATTTCTGTAACAGGAGGCAGCATAAGGTTTAGGACTGGTGTGAACCATTTTTACCCCTTTTCAGAGGATGCTTAAAGTGTGGACGAAACGAGAATTGATGCTAAAATCACAGTATTCTTTAAACACTGCTTTAGTTTAAGCAGTGCGTGACCAAAACTAACATGGTGTGATAGACTGAGAAAAAAACAAACATGAATCTGCTGTTAACAGATTCTGACTGTAGTGACACAAACTGTTGTTTATCTTAACACCCCCCCCCCCACACCCACCAATTATACTTCTGTGCTTTGCCAAAAAACCTGACAGAGTTTTACAGTGGGCAGTACAATAACTACACTGACCAGCACAACCCAACTACGCAACAGATCATGGAAACAGACATCACTTCATCCTGAGTTTCTCCCTCTCTAAATGTCTTTACCACTCAGTAAACAGATGCTCACCCAAGTGCTCAGTTATAGGAATCTGTGTAAGCATGTAACCACACAGCCAATAAAGCTTTCTTTGTGATCCTGAGGGAATAGTCCCTCTCAAATCCCTTAAATCCCTGGGAATGTTCTTACTAATATTAAAGCTGATACAAAAACAAACAAATAAACAAATAAGACAGTAATATAAGTACAAGTGCAAGAACAAGGCCCAGAAGTTGTTGGTGAGTCATAGCTGAGTTGTGTTAATAGTATAGTGAGTATGACTTGGAAATTCCCTCTTAAAAAGTGCCAGGTTGGTGACTGTAACATTTAAGGGATTTTAAAAGTCCCTAAATCATCTAAGATTATATGCATGGGTTTTCCTCTGGGTTATGCGTCAGCGTGAGGCAAATATGGGTTTACCCACTGCGCCACACACCAGGCCAGCATGTTCATTAAAACACCTATTACATGTACATACCAACATGCGCGCAACACACCTACGCACACACATACATACATGCACGCACACACACCTACACACACACATACATACATGCACGCACACACACAAGCACACAAAGACACACACGCGCGCACGCACGCACACAGGACAAGGTTTGGTGTTCACTGCAGCTTAAAAGAATGGTGATACTTTTTTTTTTTACGAAAAGTAAAAAGCCCACAAACCCTCATGTGTCGGGTGCCCCAAATAACATCAACACACGTCAGCTGCAGTGCAAGGACTTGGTAACCTCAGGGACACACCAAGGGAGCAGGCAAGATAAGAAGCCTTGCCCCTCTCTCTGGTGACAAAGACAGGGTGCTGGAGCCTGTGGGGGCGGACACACTCCGCTCACTACAGCACTGGCAGCACTAAGGTCTGTGGTAGTATTGTGGCGAGTCCCCCCTCAATCACGACCTTTTCGTGGGAAGGACAGCACCACAGAGGTCAAAGGTGAACAGGGCGGGCCTGAGGTAGGGGTTACTGCACACAACAGGAGGGGGTGTCGGCACAGCAGCACACGGACGAGCCCAGGGGCTTGGGCGGGATGAGGTCCAGGTCCTCGTCGTCTGGCATCTCGTCCAGGTGGTAGCCGTCCTTCAGGAGTTGTCTATTTAAGTCGGGGTGCACCTAAGAGAAGCGGAGGGCAGGGTGGGGGAGCGAGAAATAGGCAATTTGAGGGACAATGGGAGGGAGAAATCTATATTCATGGGTATGCTGACTTATCTACACATGTGGAGAACAAAAGCCTTTATACAGATAAAAAAAAAAAAAACAGTACAAAGTACATGTTTGGAACAACTTGTGGTGCCCAGTAATCCAACAGCGTTTTTGGTGGGGAAAAAAAAGTGCCTAAACACTGCTTCACTAATAGGTGAGGTTTAGGGATAGGTTTGGTTTGGGCACAACTTAGTTAAAAAATAATGGTAATCAATAGGAGGTCAATCAGAATATGCATGGACAGAATATGCTGCGTACTGTGTATGTGAGTAAGAGAGAGAGAGAGAGAGAGAGAGAGAGAGAGAGAGGGAGAGAGAGAGAGAGTGTGTGTGTGTGTGTGTGTGTGTGAGTGAGTGAGTGAGTGAGTGAGTGAGTGAGTGAGTGAGTGAGTGAGTGAGTGAGTGAGTGAGTGAGTGAGTGAGTGAGTGAGTGAGTGAGTGAGTGAGTGAGTGAGTGAGTGAGTGAGTGAGTGAGTGAGAGACCCTGGTGTCCAGTTGTAAACTGGATGTCACCAAGACATTTGTGCAGGCCCTAATCTAATGTCCGCTGGTGCACCTATGCAAGAGGAGGGTGCCTGTGCCACACAATCGTTCAGTGACATCAAGGGTTACTGAGACAGGGCAGCAACTGCACTGAAAAGTTGTGTAAAACAATGCCACCATGGTTAGGCTGCGTGTTTGGTGTGCTGCACTGTGATGGTATTTAGTTGCTATTTTATCCATGAGCTCACCTCGGCAGAGGAATAGCCAGAGGAGTACTGTGATTCCAGCTCCACGTCACTGTAAACAGATACAAAGAAGGTTTATTAGAAAGGGACCATGTCACTAGACACACACGCACAAACACAAAGCAGGTTTATCATTAGAAAGGGACCGTGTCACTAGACACAAACACACACACAAAGCAGGTTTATCATTAGAAAGGGACCGTGTCACTAAGACACACACACACAAAGCAGATTTATCATTAGGTAGGGACTGTGTCACTAATACAGAGGCAAATAAGGTTTATTATTAGCACAGGGACGGACATTTCTGCCTCTCTGTACACCAGCCAAAACTCTCCTGCAGATGACACTATAAATGACAACTTTTACTCTTTGATATGATAGCTCTGAATGATAGCTTTTACTCTTTAGACAAAATTGGCAACTAAATGAAGACATGCATTTTTGTGCAAGTGCATCTTTTAGAGAGGACTTTAACTGCAGCACAGAAACCATTTTTAAAATGTTTCTAAGCAGGATAATTCAGTGACTTTACTACAATTGGGCATGGGACCTTCCTGAGTGTCTATGCTAAGGAATGCCCCATTAACAAGGCTGGGCACGACCTCCTGCCTGCCATAAGGACCGCACCTGTCTGAGTCCAGAGACACCAGAGTCTCGTCTGCATGCTGGCTCAGGGCAGCGTAACCCTTGTTAAACTTGACACTTCTGCAAAGAAAGAAAAAGAGAATACAAAATGAAGCTGACTTGGGGAGCAAAACAGGGCTGCCTGCCACACACAGCACTAGAGAACAGTTTACTTTACATTTGCATTATTGGCAGAAATCACAAGGTTACATATATTCTTTACTCAAATAGAAACACAGACACGTGTAAAAAAAAAAAAAAAAAAACAATTTGCATAAGTTCGTTGAAAACGCACAGTACTCAAAGTGTACAATGTCACAGTAACCCTTAACAGGATATTTCTACCCACTAACACAATATGGGCAACCACTTCTCCCTAACACAAAAACTGAATGAATTTTCATCTTCTGAGAGCCATTATCCTTGCCTGTAGAAGTTATCACAGCATTGACAGCCTACTGTTTCCTTTGGGAGCTTGTGCTGTGAGTCAGACAAGTAAACCTTGATGACTGGAGATGCCAATCCAACATGTGGGGCAAGCTAACTAAACCATATGAGGCAACAGCAAATTGAAAAAGTGTCTACTTTTTTTCTGACGTGATGATGATGATGGAAGAAAATACAACAACTTTCTCTCACAGGCATCAAAAGTAAAGTACCAAGCCTGTTTGAATAAAATAAGAAAAATAACAAAGTGCAAGTGCAAAAGCATGTGTTAAGGAGTAAAAATTGAACTGTCAGATAAATAACAACTCCATCAGACTCAAAAGTGCAGTAACTAAGTAAAGACTGAAAATGAGAAAAATGCCTTCAAAGT
Source organism: Coilia nasus (assembly GCA_027475355.1). Classification (NCBI taxonomy): domain Eukaryota; kingdom Metazoa; phylum Chordata; class Actinopteri; order Clupeiformes; family Engraulidae; genus Coilia; species Coilia nasus. The sequence goes on from CM050207.1 coordinate 14,836,159, forward strand.
TGTCATATTTCCCATTAAACATGTTGTAGGTATAATAGTGGTGATACGTGATAACAGGAAGAAGCAAGAGATTTAGTCACAAGACAAAAGATGTGTTATAAAGTCATTTTCCAGTCTAAACTCACTTTTGACAAAATATGTAGTTACTGCCTTTTGGCCTTGTAGGGCAGAATATTTCTACTGTGCTTCTTCTTATATCTGATTATTTAGCTTGTACTTTTGGGAGAGCTGACAGCCTTTGACAACAACAAAGCTGATTGGCATCGCCCTCTACTAACATTCCTTCGTTTTAAGAATGCAAACCTCCAACTCTGTATTTCCTCATTGCTCAACCTGACCCACACACACATTCCAATTACCACGAAGGCTTGTGTGCAAAAAGCCATAACTAAAAGGTGTCATTGCAGCATTTTTTTTTTTTTCATTAATTTTGCAGTGGTCTGGCGGTGCAGTGGCGCAGTGGTTAGAGCACCCAACCATGAATGGGCATTCGCCCATGGGGACCCAGGTTTGAATCCGCCCTACGGTGATTTCCCAACACGACCCCATCTCTCTCCCACTTAGCTCCTGTCACAATCTTCTGTTCTGTCACAATAAAGCCATAAAAGGCAAAAAAATTGAAAAAATGCAGTGGTCTCTAGTATTAATGAATAAATGCCCTGTGAGACAGGAGAAGATGGAGCGGGGAGAATGACAGGTTCTCTGCTATGCTAGTGACAGGCTAGAATCATTCAAAGCCCATTCGGTCATAGCACACCAAATAGACAATCTAACCTTTCTAAACAAAAATACCTACTTACCTACATTTTGCTAGGTGAATGTGTGCTGCAACAAGACTCCTCCGGTAATAACAACTATGGCAAGGCTTTTTCGAATTAACGAACTTAACTCACTTTGCCATTTTCTTATTCGCTCGTTTTCCATCTATTTTCTTTCATTGACTATTGAAGGCAACCGGGGTAGAACAACATTTTAACCTGCAGTATGCATATGCAACTCGGAGTGACCTATCGTATTTCAAAAAGAGCAAGTACTTAACGGTTTCTTGGGAAATGACACCTTAAAACAAAACATAGACTTCCATTTGAAAAATTTTGCTCCATGGGTTTCCATTGTGACTATTCAACAACACTTTGGAGACTGCAGTCCAGGATGGCTGGAATGCACTCTGGATGGCGGTCATGTGTGTGTTGGATTGTGGGTCATAAGGCTGCTGGCTGTTAGGGGATCAGTGCTTACTTTTTGACCCTGGGCTGTTGCAGAACCGGTCCTGAAGAGGTGAAGCCTTTCTTCTTCAGGGCTTTGCGTGCCATCTCTCTATGCTTCTCTACAGGGTCAACCAGCCACACACAAAATAAGCAATAACAAAAGAGAGTATTTAAGAACCTTACAAACAATGATATAACTAATTCTACAGTCCTGTCATATCGTGGAATTACAAAAACAAATGTTCTCAAGAAATATCACGTGGACATATTTTGCTTCACCTTGCAATGCCTGTTAAACACTGGTGTTTTATTCGTTAAATCACATGGTATGTCAAAAACACTTTTGGCCTGACAAGAAATGTTATTGACCATAACAACTAGCATTTTTCATGACATTACACACCAGACAAACTCTGCACTGTTCTGAGAGCTATTCTGAATAACATCTCATTTGGAGGTGCCATTGGAATGAACAGGACAGGAGACTGTGGGGTGTCACTGATTCTGACAGACTGCACACTATCACACACACACACACTATATCACACACACGCTACCGCACACACACCTCTGACTGCCTCACTTACGCAGTTTCATGTGGATAGCAGGGGCTTTGGACATGATGTAAGGCCCCCTCTTCTCCACTGGTCGGACGCCCAGCTCTGGAGCCTTGGGTCTACTGATGCCGGTGTCCTTGAGAGAGTCATGGAAAGATGTTAGTGTATGTGTGTTTGTCTGTCTGTGTGTTTGTGTGTGTGTGTGTGTGTGTTTTTCATAGAAGGATTGCGTAATACACTTTATCCGACTGAACTCACTCTTCACAGCCCCCTTTATCTTTTTACACACAGAATCACGCACCAAGTTGCCAAGCACATTGTTACAGATAGTGTGTTTCTTTTAAGTGTACTTTGACGTAAAGCCAGAGGAAAGCATGAACCGAGAATCTCTGTTTTGGTTTTTTGGTGGTTCTGTTTTGCTGTTTTGGTTTGGTTGGGCAACTGTGGCCTAGTGGTTAGGGAGTTGGTCTTGCAATCGGAAGGTTGCCGGTTCGAATCCCGCCCTACCCATGGTTGCGATGCCCTTGAGCAAGGTATCTAACCCCACATTGCTCCAGGGACTGTAACTGAAACCCTGTAAATATCTGTAAGTCGCTCTGGATAAGAGCGTCAGCTAAGCGTAATGTAATGTAATGGTTGCCAGGCAATCACTTTACATTGACCCAACTGCCCCCATCCTAGCCAAGCCACAACCAATGACCTATCTGCCTCTGCTGTGAGCTCTTTTTTCAACTCTATTTCTACTAGATGCACTCAACCTACAGCTGCTTATGAGGGAAGGGGTGTGCAGAGGGGAAGTTAACCCTCTGGAGTGGAAGTCCTTCAGGAGGGACTTTTTTAAGTTTGTAAGGTTGTGTTTACAGAATTTTACAGGATTTTTTTGTTTTTTTTTACATTCACTTTACTGCCACATTATTATTGCTAAGGTCTTTCAGAGTTTTACCATATGTGTCACTTTTGGATAAAAGCTTTTCGTTAACTGAAAAATGTAAAAATGTTGAGGCTTAACAGATTGCCTCAGAGTGGCCTCAGACACCAGAGGGTTAACACAGAGTGAGCAATAATCCTAAAGATGAGTGTGGTCTGGCTTCATTCTTCTAGCAGAACAAAGCCATACGAGTGTCTTTTAAGAAGGGTTTCCACTGCAGAATAAACATTCCTAGGTAAGTGACTAAACCTCCCTTCCACAATACCACACAGTTCTGCTAAAAGATATGTCAGACACTAGCAGCATTGAAGTCAATTGCCTTTCCCATACAAATACATCTGGGTGGCCTAAGGTGGACTCTGATAGAGAGGATCTCTTGGAGACAAAAGCATACAAAAGTGTGCTATTGCTATGTCATACATCCACATCGCATGTAGACTAGTCAACTAACATAGACAATCCCTGAAGTGTCTCCGTCACAGCATCCTAGACCTATTAAGCATTTGCCCAAGTTGTGCAGTAAATTGTGAGCCTCTTGGGTTTCCAACTTGTGCTATTTTAGTATTAGTATTCAGAGGGTATCTTTGATACTTGCAGAACAAAGCAAACCAAATTCTAATGCTGTTGACAACATCAACAACAACGGTGGCAGCTTTAACAGCAGAAGAACCACAGCCAAGTAATTAAGAGTGACATCACTATTTTAAAAGGGATACAAGAATGACACTGAGAAAAAATGCAAGCTGTGGGGTATGTCTGCTATGCCTTGTATGTGACAACATTACATGTGTTCCTTCGAGTGCAAATACCCCAGCTAAAAAAATACACGATTTTTTCCGTCTAGTGGCCTATCACTACAGACATGACAACATGTACACTGATTTGAAAACACGACAGTGTGTCTGTGATAATGATTCAAAATAAATAACGCTGCAGTTTAGGACACATTTACATTTCGTCAATGAAACGCGTTTACTATGACGTAAACTACATTTAATCACAAACATGTCCTCTCTCTAAACCAGACAGCCTTCATTATCAGTACTTCATTTCTGCTGGTGCCCGTTTGCTGTCTAGCTTACAATAGCATTTCTTTCACGTGATATGACAAATCCGGCCATTTTATGCCAAATTAAATCAATTTGGCTCGGGAGTTGCTGTGTTGCTAACGTTAACTAACGTTGTTACTACCTCTACTGTGCTGTGGTGAGTAAGCTCAGAGAAGTTTGGTTCTTGGGCTAATGTTAGACAGTTCACAATGTTAGCAAATGTGCTGGTGGCCCTTTTTGATATAATACACTAATGTTACATATAATCAAGGTAAAACCCCAAGCAAGACAACACTACGCTTAAACATATGCTGTATCATCAGATGATGCTACTTACCAGTAAGCAGGCTAATGTTGACTAGCGAAGTCAACCATACCCAGACCTAGGTCGATTGGGCTAAATCATTTGTATTCTCGATTTGATGCTAGATATATTTTGCCTGTCTCTGTGGGATATTTACCTAAAGCTGGCATTTGTAAATGAGACAATGACTTTAAGAAATAACAACAAGTTATCTTTAGGACCGTTGTTTTCAGTACTGGTGTTTTGTCTTGCTAGCACACAATTTCTAACCAGACAGGCTATGCTAGCATAGTACAGCTAACGGTATGTTACTTACGGACATAACTTGACACTCAGGGACGGACAGAAGAGTGTCCCTTTCTTGTTCTTCCAAAATGTCATTCATGTTGTCAATCTCAAAAGCAAACTCGCCTTACATTCTGTAAATAAGATGACTGAATCTGCCTGCCATAGTTTGCACCGACACCCTAACCATCACTTTTGACTACAGGAGATTGTTTTGTCATCCAGCTTCCATGATTTTCCACTGGGTGTCAACTTCCGCTTCCCGTTAACTGTGACAGTTGGGGGGAAATATGGCAAGCCATTTTAACATTTAATAGCACAGTTTGACTATCCACAATTAACAGGAAGTCTTGTTATAAAAAGCAATGTACTATCATTTCTCTCTGGCAGCTCCTGTCTTGCATGGGCAGCAGCGTTAAAAAGTCAGCTGAACACAACTTCTCCCTCTAGCCACTCCGAAACGTTCCTTAAGTAGACTACCATAATCATTTAACAGTTAACAGGTGGATGATAGCGCGTTGCTCCCGCTTAAAGTGGGATGGGGGTTAAAGGAGAACTTCGGTGTAAAATGAAAATTGGCATGTTAAAACATCATACCGAGTTGGTATGTGTACTGAGGAGCAAAATTGATTTAGCCTGTTGCATTCAGAGTTTAACCCAGAAGGCTAACAATGGAAGTGGTAGGTGCCCTTAGACGAAGCATGACGACTACGCTATTTTTAAACCATTAAAACAGCTCGAAGAAACTCCACATTCCATTGGTAGTACAACAAAGGCTCTGGCATTCAAAACCATAGAGTTGAATAGAATACTAGAGTGGACACGGCATTGGCTGACCACACGGGAAAACATCAGACGCGGCCGCCATCTTGCGTGTGCTAGGCACTCAATGTAAATAAGCGTAGAATGGACCCACCTCTGTCAAAAACGGCTTTGTTCTGTGAAAATATCCACTGACACACTATACAATGATGATATTTGAAATGCCTGACTCTATGTACGTAAATCGTATCAAAGAAAACGATAATTAACGATAATTAAAACGACACAATATGACCTGTCATTAGTATAAAATGACATGTACGGATCAACAATGAATATACTAGCTAATATAAAATATCAATTTATTATACAAATCGATATTTGTGTTCCTTACTCAGCACTGCGAGGGCTATGGATTCCCGGCCCGGCCGGCAGTCGCAAGATGGCGGCCACGATTGCCATGAGCAGTGCGCCTGTGTCCACTCTAGTATTCTATTCAACTCTATGTTCAAAACGAATCACTGAGAATATTGTAAATGTACAGAACGTTTATTTAAAAAGCTGTTCTTACATGCAGTCGTTTGCAGTTGTTTCTCGTTGCCGCCATGATGAAAGTCCAAACAAGTTGATTGTACTACCTCTCCTCCTATTCTTCCTGCTGGTTCGTGTTCGTCAATCGACCTGTGCAGACTTTCATCATGGCGGCGACGAGAAACTACAGCAAGGTACTGCTTGTCAAAACTGTTTTATTAATAAATGTTGTGTACACTTACAAAGTTCTCAGTGCCTCGTTTTTAATGTCAGGGCCTTTGTTGTACTACCGATGGAGTGTGGAGTTTCTTCGAGCTGTTTTAATGGTTTAAAAATAGCGTAGCCATCATGCTTCGTCTAAGGGCACCTACCACTTCCATTGTTAGCCTTCTGGGACAAACGATAAAAAATAGTTAAACTCTGAATGCAACAGGCTAAATCAATTTTGCTCCTCCGTACACATACCAACTCGGTATGATGTTTTAACATGCCAATTTTCATTTTACACCGAAGTTCTCCTTTAATTTGCATACAGATATCTGCAACGTCATTTCGCCTAGTCAAAACTGTAATTCAAGATATCTGTAATTACATTTTGGCTAGGCAAAATGAACGTAACAGATATCTCCAATTTCAGATAGGCTATCTCTAATTAAAATTCATTTCAAGATATCTATAACTTAATAATAGATATCTACAATTACATTATGACTATCACTAACTCCAGTTTGAGATATCTACAATGGCCGGGTTTCCCAAATGCAGTTAAGAAGTTCTTAGCGCTAAGAACTTCTTAAGACCCTTCTTAAGGCTCCTGTAAGAAGCAACCGCGTTTCCCAAAATGCTTCTTAGCCTAAGAAGACCTGCCGTTAAGAAGGATCTCTAAGAAGTTCTGAACCCAATCTTAACACCCTTCTTAGCGAAAAAACAGTGAAAACAGCACCCCTCTCAGGCAGGTAAAGCAATGTGACAGTAAGCAAGGAGATATTAATGCAGTACGTCCAGTTTTCCTGATCGTGTTTCCCCCTTTTCCCTATTGTTCATGACAAGGGGACGCCAGTTTCTCGGTTTTCACACATATTCTCCTCATGTAGCAGATTTCTATCAGACAGATACGAATATAGCCTACACATTAAATGTAATGACATACTGATTTCATTTTGTGTTTCCATATTTATTTCCCTGGTCTTTGTTTCGGTATTATTATATGTGTCACTTTGTTTTTGTGTCGTGACGACAAATGTCATACTTTTAGCCGGTATTTCATTGATGAGTTCAGTCAGACGCCACGTGTTATACCACTTCAGTTTGAAGCATTTTACCAAAGATTCTAGAGTAGCGCTCTAAAATCTTTGATTTTACCATGGTAACTATGCGCTCCAATCGGCCATTCTGAGATCGATTGCTCATTGCGCTTCAGTTAAGAAGGCAGGTAAGACGGTCTTAAGACGTTGGTAAGAAGGGCGTTAAGAAGGCGTTTGGGAAACACTCTTATCTTAACGCTTCCTCTTAGCCGACCTCTTCTTAAGTGCCTTCTTAACTCGTTAAGAAGGTTCTTAACTGGGAAACCCGGCCAATGTCTTTTTGACGACTCATAATTCCAGTTATAGATATCTACAACTGCATTTCACCTAGCCAAAACTGAATTTAAGACATCCGAAAAGTAACATATAGCCTAGATATCTTGAACTGAGGTGAATTAAAGATATCTTAAACTGGAGTTATGACTAGTCAAAATCAAATTGTAGATATCTTAAACTGGAATTACAGATATCTATAATTCAGTTGCGGATATCCATAATTCACGTAGTTATCTGGAATTAAATTGTAGATATCCGTAATGATGAACCCCATACAAATGAATGGCAAAAGTGACGTCATTTGCCCTAGAAAGAATTTCCTTGTGGATATCTGAAATGACAATTACGGATAGGAAGAATGTAGTTGCGGATATCCGAAATGTTCTTTTTTACTAGGCAAAACTGAATTACAGATATCTGCAACACATATCCAGTTTTAAACCACTTTTAAATGTTAAGATGGCTTGCCATAGGTAGTAGTGGGGGGACAAACCTACTGTCCAGTCCAGAAATGCCCAGTACTGGCCAGTATACTGACATCTTATTACAAAATTATTTACTCTATTTCTGTTAATATTTTCTATGTAGGATATATTTTAAACTGTTAATAAGGCCTATGTTGCTTTATGCAGAAGAACCACCACCATAGCCATATTATGTATAAGAAAATTCTCCCCTCCTTTCTTTTTTTCTTAAAAATGGTCAGTTACCCTGTCATACCAGCTGGGCGTCTTCTCTAGGGACTCTCGATGGCAAGCAGACCAGCCCATTTAGCCCATTGTGCTACAGCTGCACCTGCAGTAGCCAGTTGACCATGTAGTTGACATGAAGCCCCACCTAGCCTGGTAAACCAGCCCCTCGTACTACATTTACTTTCTTCCTGGATGTGTGAACTCTGCTGAAGTTTAAAACAAGTGGCTCTGCTTTACCAAATCGCTAACATCTGGCCATCATGTATGCAATTAGCCTATGCACTACAATTCAAATGTAGCACACAAAGTCAACATCATCGCTCGCAAACACTCCCTCTGTTCGCTGATTGGCTCGGATTCATTTGGTCCGAATACATGAATGTCAACGGCAAGGCCAGACCCTCTGTACAAAATTAAATGAAGTACGAGGGGCTGGTTTACCAGGCTAGTAATGAGGAAGGATGAGTCTTTCACTGCACGTATCGGTATAGTTAGTATAAGGAACAACCCATGCCTTCATCCTTGGTGCATTTTCTGTCTCACACACATCCTTTTGTTGCTCAAATGCACACAACTACACACTCAATTGAATTGGATTGGATTGGATTAACCTTAATACTTACTCAGGGAGGAAACTCTGTTACCATGGACAACATACAGCAATGAGACAGACAGATAGCAAGCCTGCAGCAAAAGAAAATACAGCATCCTGAAGAAGTAGGTAACAAAGACCAGGCAGGTGCAGTACACCAGTACACCCCCCCACCCCCCCCCCCCCCCCCCCCCCACACACACACACACACACACACACACACACAACACATAGCTTTGCTCCCTGCCTCCTGCCGCCCTCAGCCCCTCTCCACACACGTTTGCCCAACCCCACCTTAGCACCCTCGGCTGTACAAGCCAGGCTGCAACAACCTGGAAAATCACTAGCTATCACAGAAACACTCAAAATTATCTTTTTTTTTTGTTTCAGACCCTGCATGAAGGTAAACTGAATGAGTCCAAGGCTGAGGACATAGAGTGACCTGTCAATACCATAGCCCCACAGGATCATGAGCCCCACAGGATCATGTTTCATGCTCATTGTATATGATAAAATCACAGAGGCCATGAATTTGATGGGGAAAATATTGGATCCAAGTTCAAAATAAAGTTATGGAGTTTACTTTCGAATTGCTGTGAACTTATTTAGTTTAGTGTGGGTAGATAAGCGGCAAACTTTAATTTAGTGTGGGTGAAAAGTTTGCTTCACTATGTTTGTTAAAGGTCAGTGACCGAGACCTTTAGAGTAAATACCTTTTTCAACACAGAGGAATTTGAATTTAGTCAGTGTTTGGACAAAGTATTTCTGCAATTCTGCAGGAAGAATTAGCTAATTATTTATGTGCATATGGATTTCTTTTATAGATTTCATTTCATTTATTTTACCCTTTCACTGTCTTTTTTCCTTTTATGTCTCAACTACTGATCACACTAAGGAGGATTCTATGATTTGTTTGTTCATACTTATTTACTTTCATCTCATATGAGTACCACACTGGCTTCGGACATGTCTGTGCTTTCTGATGCCTTAGTTTGCTGTCTAGAAGTCTACAGAGAACCTTCTGTGCCATGGGTGTGTTGTACTCTGAATAGTATTATCCTCTTTCCCATTCCCCTCTGACTCTCAGTCATGACAAGGTTCCTAGAGAGCCAGACAAAGGAGGGTACTCAACTGGCAGCTTGTATGATCTCATCGCATGGAAGAATAACATTTGCTAGTTAAAGCCGTTAGAACACATACATATTTAAATACATGAGTTACTTAAAGGACATATAGTTGTTATTAATTTTCTTTAGTATATGTCAGTAAGGTACTGGAGGCTTACCAAAATGTGCAGCACATTTAAAAACTACGTAACTAACAAAGTAATGTGACTAAAAGTAACGCTCATGGTATTTTATTAATGCAGAATCTCTTAGTAGATGGATTATTTAATGTGCCTGTTACACCAAATAACCTTCCTCATTCAGCTGCAACATTGTAACATACAACCGTAGGTGCAGACAGATCCAGTATAGCTTGCATCATTTATTTGTCCATGTTGATCAGGTCATACGTTAAGTCAATACTTCTGAAAACACAGGGGATTAACTGTAGCCATTTAGGGCACAGAGAAATCACACCAACAAGTGCTTCTTTTAAGTGCAATCATGAGTGTCTATATAATTATAGTGAAATAGAACCATTTACACATTACAAACTACTTTCTCCATTATATATTTTTTTCTTTTTTTTTCAAACAATAATTTTAAAAATAATAACACCTTACTTTATGAGTTGTTTCCTTCATATAGTAATATCAATTACCTCAGTCTGATATTTTGGTAATAAATCTTGTATTTTGGAAATAAAACTACTTCAATTGAATTTTCCAACTCCTATGCTGTGTATTACTTCCTGTTCTGCCACATCAGTAAGGCACATCCCAAAAGAGAGAGCTGCTAGCATGCCTAGCGTTTTCCACTGACTTCTGACTGGCCTTGTGTGCTTCTGCCTGGTCTTAAGTGAACCTCTTTTCTCTTTTCTTAAGTGAGAGTTTTTAGACTCTGTGTGTGTACATGTATGCACGTGTATGTGGGCTCTGCTAAAGTTTACAACAAGTGGCTCTGCCTTTACAAAATCACTAGCGTCTGGTCGTGACATATGCAATTAGCCTGTCTGCGCATTACAATTCAAATGTAGCACACAAAGTCGACATTATCACTAATGAACACTCCCTCTATTCGCTGAGTGGCTAGGCAAAATTCTGCTTAAGACAGCAATGTCAATGGAAGGACTGCCAGACCCTCTGTACAAAATTAAATGAAGTACGAGGGGCTGGTTTACCAGGCTACCACACCCTCACTTTGAGTTTTAGACAAGGTGAGAACCTTCCAGGACAGGGCGGAGAGTGGTACTAAATAGGCAGCTAATAAGTCCTCAGAAGGCGTTTTCATACTGACAGAGTACTATGCTGGTAGCCTGCTTAGCCCCCCCCCTCCTCGTACTTCATTTCATTTTGTACAGAGGGTCTAGACTGGAGGCCATTGAAGTTCATGTACTGTATAGGACCGAGCAACTCCTAGCCAATCAGCGAACAGAGGGTGTGTTCGTGAGGTGTGACGTTGACTTTGTGTGACATTGAAATTGTAGTGCGTAGGCAGACTAATTGCATATGTTAGAGATTGGGTAAAGGCAGAGCTGCTTGTTTTAAACTTCAGCAGAGTTCACACCTCCAGGAAGAAATAGTTTCTCACGGCCTCCGCTTCAGACCCTCTGTACAAAATGAAATAAAGTATTAGGGGCTGGTTTACCAGGCTACCATGCCAGTGCCAAATCCTACACATAATCTCAAGCTGATGACAAAAATGGGAGTGTTCAGGAAAAGAAAATGTGGTTTTCAGTGGGAAGTGACCGTGATGGCATGTTTTGTTAGTTAGTGACAAAGCAAGTACAAAATAGTGTAGTTTTGCTCTTAAGCAAATTACCAACTCATTATCGTAGTCGTCATGCTTCGTCTAAGGGCACCTACCACTTCCATTGTTAGCCTTCTGGGACAAACTATAAAACATAGTTAAACTCTGAATGCAACAGGCTAAATCAATTTTGCTCCTCAGTACACATACCAACTTGGTATGATGTTTTAACATGCCAATTTTCATTTTACACCGAAGTTCTCCTTTAAGGAGGGACCAGTTCTGGCCCCCCCTTTCCCTGGGCCCAGGACAAAAGACCTGTTTGTCCACCACTACCAGCGGGTCTGACTGTAATGCCAGTGACCTACAGCTGTGAAGATGAAGCATATGACTGTCCCTCATTAAAAAAAAAAAAAAAAACTGGCAGATTTGGAGTTTTGGGGAACGCTCCTATTCATTTAAATAACAGCTAAGGTTACATCTGGATTACACACTGCTGCTTTCATTTGTTACTTCAAAAACTACTTCTGTGGCTTAAACCACAATTTCTTCCTGTTATGAAACCGTTAAATCTGCAAAAGCAGAGAGACAGGTTGCATCAGTCTGTATCAATGTGCCCACACAGACGAGTGAATTTGCGCAACTATTAGTTAATCTTTACAGGACATGAATTGGTAACTTTTGAAATCATTGTAAATATCACATTTTCCCTTATGTAGGCACTGGCGAGGGAAGTACTACAGCTAGGACCAAATAATCTAATCAGGCCTGTTAAACATCTAATCATTTTATTTTTATTTGGCTCTTGTTTGTTCTTGTATTTCAGCTTTGATGACTATATTGTGTTTGACAATTCGCAGTATTGTGCAGATACCTCACTTTTTCTGCAATGTGTATTATGTGTATGGTACTGGACACCTTAATTTCCTTCGTGATCAATAAAGTAACTCTACTCTACTCTACTCTACTCTACTCTACTCTACTCTACTCTACTCTACTCTACTCTACTCTACTCTACTCTACTCTACTCTACTACTACTTTTTGCTTCAGTATTTCCCTTATTCACATGTATATTACCTGGATCTCTCTGTAAAATACATTGGGCCTTACTCACTAATCATTCTTGTAATAAAATAGGTTCTTGAAGGGCTGTTGAGCTCTTTTTAAGATTTTGCATTCACCAATATTGTCTATTCTGATTTTTGTTCACAAATGAAAAAAAAAAACGGAATGTAAGCACACTCAAGAGCACTTGAAGCTTTGAACAGTATCTTTTTAGTGCAAAATAATTAGTTGTTGTATTTTATCCGTTCTACAGTTGCAAATCTGCAGCTTCAGTGGTTTCAATTAGCCAAGTTATTGAGACCCCATAAAACCAAAACTTAATAATTCTCAGGAAGATATTGATGAATGAGGCCCAGTAACAGTCTACTCCTTTTATGTGAAAAAGCAGCCTGCTATGCTGTTCTGATAAAACGTTTTTGGATTATAATTAGCCCTTTACTATTTCTTTGCTTCTTGCACTAGGATTGGTAACATTTATTTCAGTGTCCATGTTACAGTAATTAGGTGCTGTTTAACAAAGTGTGTAACAATATGCAACATTATTTACACTGTACCTTACAGTTAGGGTTAATGATAGGTATGTACAGTGTAAGTACATATCGTAAAATAGTGTTACTCTTGAATTCCATTATTTTTAGTCAATAGAAAAGTACTACCTTTCAACACCTGCAGATTAGCAACATAATTACACTCATCCTTTATACTGAATCATAGTTATTAGGTCTATTAATGTCATTAAAAACATATGTGATACATGTTGGTGTGGTGATGTGATTTGTTTTCACGTGTTTTTACGATACACCTAATAGGCACTTTATTATGTTATGTACTGTATGATAACATATGCATCATAATTTGTATTTAATTCTGATTTAGATGGCAAGACACACATTTAGCTTTTTTTTAATGTAAGTCAATGGGTGTGTGTATTTCTCTGCTCTAAGCAGGTCATAAGATGAGAGTGATTCTGCATTGTGGTGTGATTGCTGGCCTGCTCCTGTCTGTGACCTGGGCTGCTCCACAGGGCACTGATGGGCAGGAGGCCCACGACCACGGGCCCCACACAGCAGAACACTACCACCACCTCCACCATGGAGATGATGAGCCTCATCCACAGCACGATGGCCAACACAACACACTCAGCGAACCCAATGCTAAGTTTGCCTTTGCTCTCTACAAGAAACTGAGTGCCACACCAGAGTTGCAGTCGAAGAACTTCTTCTTCTCCCCATTCAGCATATCCATGGCTCTGTCCATGCTAGCTCTTGGGGCTAAGGGTGAAACCTTCACCCAGCTCTACCAGGCTCTTGGCTATGCTGAAATTACCCCTAAAACTGTCAACGAAGCCTATGAGCACATCTTACACATGCTGGACCACAACCAAGAGCACAGCTTGACATTAGCAATGGTATTGCAGTTGCGGAAGGACACCAGGTCACCAGGTTCTTGGTGGATGCCAAACACTATTTTGACAGTGAGGCATTCTCAGTTGATTTCTCGAAACCAGACATTGCTGTTCAGGAAATCAATAACTACATTGCTGAACATACCAACAACACAATCACTGACATGGTGGAGGCGGTTGATTCAACCACTATTATGATGCTAATTAACTGTGTTTACTTCAGAGGTGGGTTTGGTTTAAACTATTAACACAGTTAAACTATGTTCATTTCATGCAAGTTAGAGACTCTTGGCAAATGACTTACCTTTTATGCTTTCAGGAGAATGGGTTGAATTGTTTGATGAAACTGAAAAAGGCGAATTTCAAGCTGACGAAAACACAACTGTGGCAGTGGACATGATGCAAAATACGGGTTTGCATGGTTTCTATGAGGACAAAGAGAACTTCACTACTGTGCTAAGACTGCCATATAAGGGCAGTGCATCCATGATCATCGTCCTGCCTGATGAGGGGAAGATGAAGGAGGTAGAGGACAGTATTTGCCAAAACCATTTCAAATACTGGATGGAATTTATGGAAACAAGGTGACCATTTTACAACACTACAAGTATCTGACAAATACTTGGTCTGCACAGTCAAGTCCTGAGGCCAAAGCATGTCATTTTAGACAAACTGTAGTGTTATAATGTTTCCTTCCATTTCAGCTCTGTGCAAGTTGAGATGCCAAAATACAGCATCTCTGGCAAATATTCACTGAAGGATACCTTGGAGGCAATGGGTGTTGTCAGTGCTTTCTCTGACACAGCAGACATTTCTGGGATGGTAGTTGAAAAAGTTAAAGTATCAAAGGTGTGTTTTAGACATGTTATACTTCATGTAGGATTTTGATTTTAGTGCTGCTACTATATCAAAATGAATAAGTGGTCAGACATTTTCTTATTACAGTGTCTTCTACATCCCTATCTTGTTAAGGTGGAACATCAGGCGATTCTTAAAGTGAATGAAAAAGGCACAGAGGCAGCTGCCGCCACAGCAGTGGAGATGGGCCGAACAGCACCTCACCCACCAAAGAGAGTTAAAATCAACAGGCCTTTCTATGTCCTCATTGCAGATCATACTACTAACACTGTTCTGTTCATGGGCAGGGTTGCAAACTCTGCAGCTTAGTGACACGTCTGTGTACACATACATTCAACATCTGAATGTATGTGCACAGTATTAGGTTTTTGCTATATGAAAGGGAAAAACATAAATGGGATACATGTATTTCTTAGAAAAAAATATGCAATAAACATTATATGGTGTATATGTAAATGTAAATGTCTTGATTTGCTGCAGACAAATATCAAGCTTATTCTCTTTGCCACTTATTTTTATTATGTCCTACAAAGCTCTGAAAGGGAGGGGCCCAAGGATGTACTGATTTCAGGTCAGCCTATCAGCACCCACACAGTAAGTCAGCAGTGTTTTGTGTAAGAACACCACTGGTAGAACCAACAAAACAGAGACAGTATACTAGCTCCATCGGACTGGTCTATGGTCTATGGTTTGGGCTAGGGTTAGGATGATTTCTGTCTGGATTGACCAGAGACTTTTCACTATCCTCTCTTTATGACATGACTAGTATTTTCCCATCAACCTGGGTATGATATGGCTGAAAGGCCAACTAGACACTGAGGCGTTAATCTGACCCAGACGCCATGGCAGCTGCTTGCATTCGTAGAAATGTACAAGGCCGGCAGTTTGCTGGCAGTAAACACAACAGAGAGCGTTTACAATGTCTGAAAGCTGAATTTTATTTATTTTAAAATTTGTGTAAAGAAAGTTGAAAAAAAATCTGAAAATGTGATTTTCATATTGGATTTCATTGGGCATTTATGGTCTCTTGCCTTGCCAAATTTTGAATGCGACAAAAGAGGATCTGTATTTGTTGCCTTCATTGAACTACATGCGGCAGATTAAGCCTGCAGACAGTGGCCAGTCATAGATCATCGCAACACGTGGACAAGAACGTGATCTATAACGGTCACTGTAATTTGGTTACTAAATACCACTCTTCCTCTATCTCCACCTGGTTGCTGTCTCAGCTGGATTATATTGGTGGTGCCCGCTGTTGTGCTTAACGTATGGCATTTTTAAAAATATATTTTTATATTTTATATTATTTTTAATCATTCTGCATCATGTGTCAAATAATGCAAAATGTGTTTTGAGAATGAGAATATCATGAGAATGTTTTCAGAGTTTTGCAAAGAGGAGTGAGTTTTGCAGATTGTGTTTTCTGTCTGCAGCCACTGGAGGGAGCTGTAAACATCAAATGTAACATTGACCGAAGTTACAATGCCCTTTCTGACATGAACCCCTTTCAGCCCTCTCAGTATAAACTTGTGCAGGTGCAGTTGGGGTGTTTTATTTGGTGATGGTGGTGATAGGCCAATGCAGGTTTTTGGATAATACTACTGGTAAAATGACACAGATCTCACCTTTTGTCAACAATGCTTAATATAGTGGCATTTCTGAACAGTAAACCATTGTTAGTCTTACCTGTAGTGCTTGAGCTTAAATTAAGAACTCGAGTCTGATTAGGTCTGACAGGATAAATTGGAAATTCATGTAAGACCACAGCAGCTAAACTGTTTGCATTTTTCAGTGTGGAAAATACAAAATACTATAATAAAATAAAAAACACTATTTTGTGCTTGGTGCAATGGAAGAATGTGGTACAGCAAAGAATTAACATGACTGCTTAAAAACGCCTTCCCAGCATTGAAACGTTTGCTGTGTTGGGGGGTTCACCAGTCTGTAGCCTTGCTTAAGTCTGGGGTGCAATAGTCATCATCACCGATGTCTGGTGATATATAGACAAGAACGCCCAGTGTAGTTTTAGGTTTTCAGCAGTGTCAGTTACAATACACCCAAGGAAAGAGAAAGGGTTGTATAAATTAGTAATTTATTATCCCAACTGAATGGTCATGCTGAATGCCCAACATTATTTCAATGTCTTAAACATAAGAAACTTATTGAACTTACTATGATGGTGAACTTATGATGGTGACATTGCTATAAATAGCTGAAAACTCAATTTTGTAGTCGCCAAACTGTTCAATCAATTTCAAATTGCTGCATATTTTAAATTGGAAATTGTTCTGTTAAAGGAACACATGTAAACTTGTATTGATATATGCATTTCATTGTTGCTTGATTCTAACTGAAAATATAACACAGGACAAAGTTGCTTGGACTAACACTTACTACATAACGCTTCAGGACGGGATCAACAGAAAGAGCACCCATGTTTTCATTCAAAACCACAAAGGTCTGTGTCTAGTAATACAATGCACTTTTGCTTCATGATGTCTTATAGATTTTTTTCTGGTGTACCAGATATCACTGCCTTCGATATTGTTTACATGTAAGAAAGTATCACAGGACATTGTGGTGGCCATCCCATTGTGCATAATTTTCCAACACACAAGAGAAGATGTTCTCATAGTAATGATGTCTTTTCTTTACTGTCCACAGGCTCTGGTGTCTCCTGGCGAGCAGCATCACCCAGTCTGTTCTCACAGCAAAGAGATTCCCGAGAGCACTGACTCTGCAAAGAGGGTCTGGATGGATGGATACCTGTCAGATGTCCTTTGGCACCCGACATGAGGTACTTTGACATCAGACATGATGTTCTTTGACACCTGACAGGATGTCCTTTGCAGCTGGAGTCCTGGCTGCAGCGTCTTTGGTGGGGTGAAGTGCCTTCTTTAAGAGCCACCATTTGACTACTGCCACGCCTTGGGTGAGTGTGACCTAGTTAGTGTAAGTATGTGTCAATTCATAGACAGTAAAGAATAAGGTCATAAATACAAGTGACAGAGTGTGTGTTCTTTTTTTTTTTTCAAAAAGAAAATCCTATAACAACGTGTACATTTATACATAGCACCATTACATAAAATTGGTATGCTCCAAAACAGACTGTTTTTCCCTCTTTGTTCGTTTTCCATCATGTGTCTGAATAATGTTTTTTGTGACGTCTTTTCCTGAAAGGGTGTTATAGACCTGTGCCATTCCTTTATCCAACAGCTTAAGGTCAAGGAAAAGCAGCAGTGTTTAGTGTTTTACCGCAAGGTCTCTGGTCACGAGTAAGGGATGCAGAATTGGCAGATGATGGATCATTCCACCCAGACAAGGCTGGAAAGTGTGCTTTAATAGTCTCTTCAAAAGCCATGTCAAACGTTCTTCCAATGTAATATTCCAGATCACGCCAATATCTTGGCGTATGGAGTCTAACAACGGCTCAGTTCCAGGGTACGTTTTGGGGGCTGTGAATACTGTGCACAGGACTCAGTGTAGTATGGGTCTGGGAGAGACCCAGAGGGCCAACTGGAGAAGTAATGCCCAGGGGATGAGGGGGAGCGGGTGGAGTGGGGAGGTGCTATCGGCGACCTCTGAACCCCGAAGACCTGTGGGGGACGCGCGAGCAAGATGCACAGCAGGCCATCCTGTAGTAGTTGTACACACACAGACGGGCCTGGACCACCACATTGCAGTTGAAGTATTTGTCCCGACAGTTCTCATCTGGAAAACATTGCAGGACCTCGGTGTTAGAGAAAGTACATGCTCTCCTTTCATGACAGCAGTAGATTAAACTTAAACATATCTTATGACGTGTATTTATGTGTACGTCTTGGGTTTCACAGTCTATGATGCCCACCACAAGATCACTACTATCGTCACTTTGGATGACTTAAAATGCAGTCTAAATGCAGACTCATCTACTCACAAATACAAACCGTATTGTAAGGTATATCTTCTGTCAGTTGTAATTTTCCTGTGTTAAGCCCTGACATTTCAACTTTTAATGAAACTCCACCAAGTCAAAAGGCATCCCAGTCAGACTGTGCATTGCCTTTAATAAACATCTTGAAAGAAATGTCTCTGAAAGGTATAATTTCGCAGTACAATTTTAAAATCAAGTTCAGTGAACCTGACATCTTTAAGTCTGTGTATAAATGTGCATTTCATTTCTAATTTGGGAATATTTCCATGCTTTATGGTTCAGCTAAAGTGATGTAATGATTACTCTGTACATCTTAAATATGCTAGTTTTATTAGTGGCGCTAACAAATATCATAGGTCCATGTACAGCAACAGGTCTGTGAGCTTGGCTTGCATCTGCATTCAACATTGCAGATTGAAAAGTCTGATGGACTAAATGCAATTGCATAGCCTCATACAGCATTGAAACCTGGTCAATAACCTTGCATTATATTAGCAATTTCTCTAACCCACACACATCTGCCCCATGCCCACATCAACACCCCCGCCCCCCCCCACACACACATAACACTACCCCCCAATGATTGAATACCCCCCCCCCCCACAATTAGCTCTTGCCCACTTTGTTCATACCACTACATTTCTTTTCTGTTCCCCCTCTATGTTTTAACACAGCCCCCACCCAACCCTCTCTCCCCCTATAACCTATTCCACCCCTGCCCTTCATCAGGCAACCATCCTCCAACTGCATTTTACGCACCTTACTGCCCCTCCCCATGCACAGTGTAGGCTGACAAACCGCAATTTCATTGCATGTCTTACTTTACCCAGTATCTCTATGCATGTGACAAATAAATATTTTTTTTATCCTTGTAACCCTGCAATTTTGTATCATTGTAGCTTCTTATGAAATGTTTCTCCCAGTGGCACTTTTGAAGCTAACTGTATGTCTGACAGATCTGAAAACTCTACTAAGTTTGAGCTCGGGGGCATGTAGCCCCCTGCGAGTGTGAGGCAGTTAAGGGCTGAGATGAAGACAGACAGATTGAGAGAGACAGACAGATTGAGACTTGCCTATCTGAGCCAGAGACAGACAGACAGACAGACAGAAAGAGACAGACAGAT
Organism: Coilia nasus; assembly: GCA_027475355.1. Lineage (NCBI taxonomy): Eukaryota > Metazoa > Chordata > Actinopteri > Clupeiformes > Engraulidae > Coilia > Coilia nasus. The sequence goes on from CM050207.1 coordinate 14,855,868, forward strand.
TCAGACTTGCCTATCTGAGGGATGCACTGCGAGTGTGAGACAGCTGACAGGAGAGGTGAAGACAGACAGATTGAGAGAGACAGACAGATTGAGACCTGCCTATCTGAGGCAGAGACAGACAGACAGACAGACAGGCAGACAGAGACAGACAGATTGAGACAGACAGACAGATTGAGACTTGCCTATCTGAGGCAGAGACAGACAGACAGACAGACAGACAGACAGACAGACAGAGACAGACAGATTGAGACAGACAGACAGACAGATTGAGACTTGCCTATCTGAGGGATGCACGGCCCAGGGTTGCACTCCTCTCTGTCAGCAGGTCGCAGGTGCTCCTCACAGCCCTCTGCGGACAGCATGTCGTCTGAGAGACACCGCACCTCCCTGATTCTGAAGCCACTCTCACATGTCTTAGAGCACTGCAGACATACACACACACACACACACACACACGTCAGTGCACATCCGCACATGCACATGCTAGTATGAGTCTAAGAGCTAAGCGGTGTGAAATTTAACAAACCTTCACCCAAACTCTGCACACTAATTTGTACATTAGATACAATAACAACCTATGTACAAACATCAACAATTGCCACAGTCATGTTATCCTCAATAAAGACCAATGGAGAGTATTTTTTTAATCGGTAAGGAAAGCAAGGCCACACCTTTCAGTATAATAGCACCTCCTATGTGGGCAATTATAGTGCAAAGACATATTTTATCATTTGTTATTTTCTAAGTACATTACAACATAAGTACATTTCTGTCAATCCGACATCTGAATGACAGGACTCACCGCACTCCAGTCAGTGTAGTACCACTTGGCTCCACAGGCTTTGATCTGGCAGCTCTGCTGGCTGAGGGGTTTGTCCAGGGAGGAGCACTCATACTGGGGCATCACAGTAAAGCCGTCGTCCGAGCTCATCAGGCACGCCACCAACCGCTGCTGGGTGCCCCGCCCGCAGTCCGCCGAGCACTGGAGGAGACACCGGAAGGGGTGGGGCGTGGGGGGTGGGGAAAGAGTGTTTTGGGTGGAAACTACAGACAAATCTGCATTTAGAAAGAAGCAGCACACTAGCAGTTCATTATAAATAATTAATACACATAATTCTTCGTTTACTATCCTGGTTAAACGTAAAGACTAAAGCAGCATAAGGCAAAAGCAAGTCACACCTCACTCCAGGGTCCAGTGTACCATTCAATGCGGCTGTCACATGGCCCGTTGTTACACACTTGAGTCTCTTGGGGGCGCTCTGAACCACAGCCTTCTAGTGGCAGACTGCTGATGTGATTCATAAGGCAGAGGACTCCACGGGTACGTACACCTATTCCACATTCTGCAGAGCACTGTTGGCAGAGCACATGTCAGACATGTTGCTGTGATAGAGTAGGTCATTGCTATATGAAATCTGTACAATGAAAATGACAGAATTTGCTTCTGTTCTATCTGTTCTGTGTGTGTGTTTTTTGCACCACAGAATTACTGATATAATCAGTAATTTAAATGAAGGTAAACAAACACATTTAAGTGAGAAAAGTTAAGTTAAGTTAAGTTGGGTACACAAAAATATATAAAATGAGGTAAACAAGCACATTTAAGTAAGGTACACAAATATGTAAGTAAGGCAAGATAAAGTACAAAACGATAAAAAGGCCACTTAAGTAAGTTAAACAAGCCCATTATAAGCCAATTTAAGTAAGGTGAACAAGTCCATTTAAGTGAGGTAAACACAGCCCTTTCAGTAAGGTGAACAAGTCCGTTAAAGTAAGGTAAGCAAGTCCATTTCAGTAAGATACAAGAACCCATTTAGGTAAGGGAAACAAGACCATTTCAAGTGAGATAAACAAGCCCACTAAAGTAAGTAAACAAAATACAGGGTATTCATCAAGAAAGGGCCTCTAACTCGGAAAAAAAAACTTTGGGGCTCTCCTGTTACACGTATAAAAAAGCCTTTACTAAACGCTGGCCTCATGACGTCATACCCGGCTGCCCCAGTCGGTGAAAAACCAACTCTTGGCGCAGGGCCCCATGTCGCAGTTCTCCACGTCGGTTGGCCTCAGGTTCATGTTGCACTCCTCGTCCGCCACGATGTCGCCTACGTTACTGAGGCAGTGCACCTCCCGGCGCCGCTGGCCCACCCCACAGGGCACGGAGCACTGGACCGAGACCGGGGGCAGGGGGTGGGGAGAGAGAGAAGGGTTCAGCACATAAACACACTAACACACAACAGGCAAAGCAATCTGGCCCTGCACAGACATGGCATGTAAATGCAGCATCAATGACTAAAGCACTGAAAGCTGAGGAGCTGTTGTTTTAACATTATTTATTGTGTTATTTTGTAGTAGAGTGACTAGTTTCAGTCAAACACCAATATGATATTTATCAGTTAAATGTACAAGGAAAACACATCCAGGGCTTATCAATGCTGCCTTTCTGCCAAGAAATGACAAGATATATCTGGTGACTGCAGAACAACATAATCTTGTGGCGATGTAAATCTGTAAAATGTCCGAAACCCTCAGCATTTCAAGGACTAGGTTCTCAAACATCTGACTTTGTATCATAAATATCTTTCAATTTGTTCATGTCAGATATCTGAATAGACAAAACTCTACCTAAATAAATAATAATACCTTAAATATAAAATCCCTTTAGCGCTTCAGTGTCTGGTGCGTGCAGAGGCTAATTATAAGCATGTGTTGCTGTGTCTCCTCACGTGGTGTGGTGTAGGTGGGGGGAGGAGGAGGGGCAGTGCTTTGACTGACAGCTGTCACTCACGGGACTCCACTCGGAGCGGATCTGCCACTCACTGCAGATCTTGAGCTGGCACGTGCTGGTGGTCTCCGGCCGCTCCAGGTGACGGCAGCGGCTGGTGTGCACGTTAAGCGTGCGGTTGGCGTACACCTGCCGGCACAGCACCTGCCTGTGCTGCACGCCCAGCCCGCAGGTCTTGCTGCACTCCGACCACTCGCCAATGTCCCAGCTGTGTGGACACAGAATGCAACACGGGCCTCATTTACCTGAAGCGGGAGCATGGGTACTATCTAGGCATCATCGACCTGAAGCCGAAGCATGGGTACTATCTAGGCATCATCGACCTGAGTAAGGAGCGTGGGTACTATCTAGGCATCATCGACCTGAGTAAGGAGCGTGGGTACTATCTAGGCATCATCGACCTGAGTAAGGAGCGTGGGTACTATCTAGGCATCATCGACCTGAGTAAGGAGCGTGGGTACTATCTAGGCATCATCGACCTGAAGCCGAAGCATGGGTACTATCTAGGCATCATCGACCTGAGTAAGGAGCGTGGATATAACACAGGCATCACCTACTGTACCTCAAGTGGGAGCATCATTTACTTGAACCAAGAACAGAGACATAACATAGACATAATGACTTCTGCCTTACGGTCTTCAGAGTGCTACAGATAGAGATATATTTGGAAGAATTTACAGAGGTGGAGATCCAGACTTTAGAAAGTGAAAGTTTTGACACAAAGTAGTTTCGACTATCACTCAACCAAGCATTACTAATTAACAAAACTTATTAGCCAGGTAGGCCAGCTGCTAAGTCAAATAAGTTCACTGGCAGAAAGAAACACATTACAGGTAGTACAGGTATACAGGTGCATAGTTAAATGTGTGTACACATATAAAAAGCTTACATTTGTATGTGTGTAAAAGTCTGTAGAGATTAAATAATAGATCTTCAGGTATGCCTGTGTGTAAGTGTCTGCGGAGCTGTAATAAGAGTACCTCATATATGCCTGTGTGTAAGTGTGTATGGAGCTGTAATGAGAGACCCTTATATATGCTTGTGTGAAAGTGTGCGTGCAAATGAAATGAGGGCTTCTCACAAAGCTGGACAGGGCTCTGTATTGCAGGGTTCCTCCTGAATGCTAGGCTTGGTGGCCCGATCACACAGCGCCTCTGACACCTGTGCATGGGTGACTCTGTGGACACAGCTGAATACAGTATACCTGCTACCTGCGGAGAGAGAAAGGATAGCAGTTACTGGTACCCCAGCAGTAACACACCTGTAACGCACTCACGCACAATTACAGGACACATTTCTAAAAGTCCAGTTGCATGCAGGAATACTTTTTACAGTAGCAAATGCCTGCTACATTTCATGGAAGATATCCACACAAGAATCCACACAAGATATCCACACAAGATATCCACACAAGAAAAAAAAACATGGCTGCAATTCCAACCTTTGCCACAGGTGGCGCTGCAGTCTGTGGTGCCGGTGAGCTTCCAGTTGTACTCCCGCTGCCTGCGTGGAGGAGGCTGAGGCTGGGGTACCTGGTTGTCGGGAACCTGGGAAGGGTACCCGCCCTGGCTGGGGCCACCATAGTGATCCGTCACACCCTGGCCATTAACCGTGTTTCCTGGGCAGAGAGGCACATGTGAGGAGGTCCACAAACACCATCTCCATTTCACTGAGACAATGAAACCGAGCCTCTGAGACTGTAAACGTGTCTTACTGCAAAGAGCACAGCGACTCTGTGTGTCTCTGTGGACAAAGATTTTAAGACAGTGTTTCCTGCATCATTCAAGCCGATTATCCTAACAGACATCATTTTCATTTCCCTACATTCAAACAAGATGGAGCATGTCGTATTAAATATGCTTAGCGCTGACACACACACGCACAAACACACACACACACACGCACACACACATACACACACACACACACACACACACACACACACACACACACACACACACACACACACACACACAGACACGCTCTCATATTTCCAGAACTTGGGCAAGTCAGCAGTGGGAAACATTCTCTTAGCAGTCAAACATCCACTGAACTAGTATGAGGTTTTTGGACAAGCAGGGGATGGGAAATAGTAAAGTCTGCAGTCTGCTCTCAGCTGGAGCACAGGGTATTGCAGTAGCCGCAGCGAAAACGATATAGATATAGATCAACTTATAACAAAGAATAACTTTATTAACATTGATTTTAAGTCTGTACTGTGGTCGATGTGCAATTACACTTTATTCTAGTACAGCAACAAAAAAACATGTTCCCTGGGGTCACATGCCCCCCCCCCCCTAGCATGGCACCACTTCACTTTGAGAAGCACTGGGGTCGGTAGCCTACAGTTGAAATACGAAACATCCATCTTTTTCATATTCTTCAGTAATGACAGTGATACAGGTGCAGATAATACTCTGCCATCTTCGCTTTATTTTGCTTCCAAATGTTGACGCCGCCCCGACCTTGACACCGCCTCTAGCCCAGCTGTAGCCCCTGTAGGACCATCGTTTAGGTTGGGCCAGAAATCGGGGCCACTAGCCCCAGGACAGCCCCTGTAGGCCCGTGTTAGCACCTGGCCCTGAACTTGTGAAGTCACTTAGCACCGGTACGCCCAAGTCGACTCGGCTTTGGCCCCGCAATCTAAACCCCGCTATTGAGGGTGTAGCCCCAAGCTAAAGTCTAACTCTAAGACACTGAGAGGGCCATTTAGCTTTCAGCACTAACCTTCAGCACTGCCATCAGTGGGGAGGTGGGGGCCAGCTGTGTTGTCGAGGGGAAGGATGAACTCGTAATGAACGCCAGGATTAGGCTGCTGGTAGATCATCTGAGAAGAGGCAGAGGGAGAGAGAGAGAGAGAGAGAGACATGGAGGGAGAGAGATGGAAAGAGATAGACAGAATGAGAGAGAGGGGGTGGAGAGAGATGAGGGACTTGGGAGAGATTCATACAGTAACTCAAAAGATTGAGAGTAAGGGTGCTTTCACACTGACAGCATTTGGTGCGCACCAAACGTCCCATTCGAACCAAAAGTTCTTAGTACGGTTCGTTTTCGTTGGTGTGAATGCAATCTCGGTACTTTGGTGCGCACCAAATCAACCGGTCCGAGACCGCTAAAAAGGGGTGGTCTCGGACCGCTTTACCTGCCATATCTTGGTACGGTTCCTCTGGTGTGAAAGCAACCAAACCAAATTGGACGGAACAGTAGAGTTTAGTGCATTATTATTATCGAAAGTGGCGCGTTTTAGTCCGGTTGCGGTGGCGATGATCTTCGCTGTTTATTTTGGTTAGTTTAGAACTATGCATATGTGAAAGCAAACCGTACCCACGTCTGTTTGCTACATTGCAACATTTTTCTGACTAGTGCGGACCAAAGCAATCGAACTAGAAGTCTGAAAGTGCGCTAAGAGTCACCCTCAAAAGGTGGGGGCGGGGGTTGAGGTGAGGGGAGCAGATGCAGTAGAGCATGGAGCTGAGCAGAGCCAGGGTGGTGACAAGCGGGTGACAGGCATTAGAAGGGGGGCGGGCAAAGAGGGAGGGCGCGAGGGTGATCCATAACTCACGTAGACATCCAGGATCTCATTGGTGGGCCCCTCGGCCAAGAAGGATTCGCCCGCCGTGCTGCTGATCTCGTTGGGCCTCCGGTAGGTAAACATGGTCCCCACCCCCTCGTACTTGCCTGGCCGGTCGATGGCCCAGTTGCCATTGATGATGGAACGTCCTGATCGAGTGCGCAGAGCTATAGAGACACACACACACACACACACCACCTGTAACATACTGATACAGTTTCTAATGGTCCATGCAATGCCTCTCAGGAAAAAATGTCAGCACGTCTTGTGAGATTTCAAACACCGCACATTTTCGTGCAAGATTCATGTAAGCACAACACAAATCCAAGCCTTTTGGTTGCATTGTTTTCACAAAAATATTCGTTTCTTCTTCTAAAATGACCAAGTTGGAGCTGTCCATGTAATTCTTAATTTATGGTTTACGTCTGGAATAAATCACATCATCAACAGATATGTTACCAGTAAAAAAAATACTTGTCCAATAAATTGACATCACTCAGTACTTAACGTAAGCACAACGATAGCGTTACGTCAAACATCATAATCATTTTACCAGCTGCCTCAAAAAATTCCGGCACCAGCTTTTCAGCTGTGGTAAATGAAAAATACCGTCAAGGGCATTAGTGTGGGTCTGTGCCATCTTGTGTGAAGCCAAACGTCTGCACTGGGGACACGGTTCATAATTTAAGGATTTCTTCTCAAGAGCTGCCATAGCTTCTGCGTAAACCCATCCTACCATCCACACATCCCCAAAAGCTGTTATGGGCTCACATTAGCCCAGGCTGTGGGAGCTGCAACGATAAGCCGGCATAAGCCTGATGTTATTTACACAGCAGACAGGGGCAAACCTCAGGCTATAATTACTCGAACCCGCAACACACAGAGTAATAGTGTGGGATTAAGACCCACCTCACGAGCATTCCTTCCTTAGCCAGGGACTGAGGTGTGCTTTCTGGTGGGGTGGTGGGATGGGGGCTGGGAATGTGACCAAATTTGGCACAAAGACTTCAACTGCAGATACTGCATGTTTAGCCAATGTGACCCAAGTTCCTGTGTCACTCTTTGAACACAACCCACACAACAACAGGGAGCCACTGGTAGCTACACTTAAATTAAATTAGAAGCAACCCCAGGTCTGGGCATAAGTCGTACAGTTATTAAATGAGAAGTAAGCATCAGGTCTGGCCATAGGTTGTACACTTTTTAAAAAGTGGTCTCAGGTCTGGGCATATGTTGCACACTTTTTAAAAAGTGGTCTCAGGTCCGGGCATATGTTTTACAGTCATTAAATAATGGGCGAGTCTAGATCTGGGCATAATTTGTACACGTATTAACTGAGGAGCTAGATTTGGGCATATGTTGTACACTTTTTAAAAGAGAAAATGGTATAGGTTTGGGCATATGTTGTACACTTTTTAAAAGAGAAAAAAGTATAGGTTTGGGCATATGTTGTACACTTATTAAATGAGAAGCAAGTCAAGGTCTGGCTATATGTCGTACATGTGGTCGAGGCAAGACTGGGAGAAGAAAGGGAGGGAAGCGGGGGGCTGTAAGGGAGACATTGTGACTAGCATAGCCGAGATCCTGTCATTCTCCCTGCTCAATCTCCTTCACCAAACTAGAACAGCCTGAAACAGAAGCACTAAAGCATTTTTTTCACCAAACCCGGCTCACATGGCATTCATTAATGCTAAAGATCACCACAAAATTAATGAAAACACAATGCAAGTACACCTTTAAGCAACTATCAATGCAGACGCATCACAGCTGGTCAAAGGCGACACTGCTTATGAGTGTGCACACACACACAGGCAGACAGACACACAGGAATGTAAACTCTCATACAATCATTTTAATGTGTAGGAACATAGAAACAGGTTCACAGACTCATGCTCAACTACATACACTCATATGTTAACATTTTTACATACATACTGTACATACATGCACACACAGACACAGACACAGACACAGACACACACACACACACACACACACACACACACACACACACACACACACACACACACACACATACACACACACACACACACACACACACACAGACACTGACACATCCCCTCGAAAACGAGATGCCTCATCTCAAGGGGTTATCCTCCAATAAAGAGTTTGAATTTTACACACACACACATACACACACACACACACACACACACACACACACAATCCTCTATGTCAATTCCTTTCTGCTCCCTGAGTGAGATCAGTCTTTTACATCTCAGCAGTGTGTATCATAAGTGTTTTATATTACCCAGGTTTCTGAGCATGGTGCCACGTGCATCCCAGGTCAACAACCTGTTCATAATGCCCGTGTGTGTGTGTGTGTGCCACCCACCCTCTGAGCTAAATGCCAGCGTGTGTGCCACCCTCTCCCAGCCCCAGCTACCAGGTGGGTGGCTCTCCTCTCGCATGAGGACATTCCTCTCCTTCATTAAAAAGGACCAGGAGGTAGGACAGAGCCCAGCCCTCTAATGAAAGCTTGCTCTCACAAGGGGTTGGATGTAGCTACAAAAGAGCGTGTGTGTATGTGTGTGTGTGTGTGTGTGTGTGTGTGTGTGTGTGTGTGAGAGAGAGAGTGTGTGAGAGTGTGTGTGTGAGTGTGTGTGAGTGTGTGCGCGTGTGTGTGAGAGTGTGAGTGTGAGTGTTTGAGTGTGTGAGTATGTGTGCGCGCGTGTGTGTGTGTGCATGTGTGTGTGTGCGTGTGTGCACGTGTGCGTATGTGTGCATGTGCGTGTGAGTGTGTTTGTGTGTGTGTGTGTGAGTGTGCGTGTGTGTGTTGTGTGTGTGTAAGTGTGTGTGTGTGTGTGAGTGTGCATGTGTGTGTGTGTGCGTGTGCATGCGTGCGTGAGTGCGTGTGTGTGTGTGTGTGTTGTGGGTGGTGGGGGAGAGGTTATTGGGGATGCAGAGAAGGAGCACAAGCTGAGTTTGCTGACTGAAGGCCAGGCTCTCGTTAAAGAGAGGTCTTCCACAATGAGAGTAGACAGCCGTTGCCCCACAGCCTCCTCAGCTGGCCGCAGCCGGCCTGTCAGAGTTTTGTGCCTGTCACACTCCCCCCGTCTGTGTTATGAAGGGATTAGCTAGCCTATCCAACCAGCGCATTTTTAACTGAGGAATCCCTTGGCAATGTGGCTGGGGTTTTTCCTGACACTGAGAGAGAGTGACTGAAAAGAAAAAAGAAGTCAAACTTTCCTTCTGTCTCAGCCGCTTTTTAATTAAAGGAATTCAGCCAATTTTACAAGCTGCTGTTCCCTGGAAGTAGACTTAAAGGGGGGCCGTGGCACGCTTCACGAGAAAGGAAAAAAAAAGATTCGGCTTTTTAAGTGCTCAGCAAGGGCCAACAAAATAGCCCCCTTACCTCTTTTAAAACTGGAAAGTGGCGTGGAACTGACAGCATGCCACTACAACCGACTCCACCTCAGTCTTGAGTTATATACCCCCCGTGCAAACATTGTGTGATTGTTAACATCCATCTCATAATCCTGTCAGCTAGCATCTAAGCAGACAGCATCCACTGCCAACAGTGAATGTGTGGGTGTATGTGTGCGAGTCTGCATATATATAAGTGTGTGTGTGTCTTTCAGTGTATGTGTGTATATGTATGTGTAACTGTGGGTGAGAGTGTCTGCGTGTGTGTGTGTCTGTGTGAGTGAGAACGTGTGTGTGTTTGTGTCAGCCTGGCCATCACAGCAAGCTTGTAGACGGAGTTTGGTCTGCAAAGATTCCATAGACAGGAAGTTCTCAGAGGAGGGATCAATAGGCGTCTATCAAATGCTTCTGTATACTACCCGACACAGCTACAACCCAATCAGACCACTGATTCCAATGATGCATCCGTAGCGTTCGTTTTTTATTGGTGTCCGATTTCTGGGAAAAGGAACAGCTGAGAATAGTCAGGTTGGCCAGACTGTCTTCTATTCAGTGCAGAAAGATTCTATGCCGTGTCACAGGCAGTATGGGCGGCATTTGTTTGTGTGTCTTTGTGTGTGTATCTGCAAATGTATGTTTTGTGTATGTGTGTGTGTGTGTGTGTGTGTCTACCAATGTGTGTTTTATATGTGTGTGTCTGCCAGTGTGTATTTTATGTTTGTGTGTGTGTGTTTGCCTGTTTTCGGCACTTCTCTGCAGCATGCCCAGGGCTTCTCAGCAACTCACCGAGGTAGTTGCGACTCTTGACCATCTCAGTGATGTTGATCTTGGTGGCGCCCTCAGGGATCTCCACGATCTTGTGGTAGCCCACCTGGGACAGGCTGTGCTGGAAGAGGCCTGACACCAGGCGGCAGGCCGTGTTGTCCCCGCCACACACGCCACACTTGTCCATCACCTTCCCTGAGCCAAGATACTCATCACAGCCCAGAGTCTACAGGAGGTAGGGAGGGAGGGAGGGAGGGAGCGAGGGAGAGAGAGGGAGGGAGGGAGGGAGAGAGAGAGAGAGAGAGGGAGAGAGAGGGGGGGGGGGGAGAGAGGGAGAGAGCGAGAGAGAGAGGGAGAGAGAGAGATGGAGGGAGGGAGGGAGAGAGCGAGAGAGAGAGAGAGGGAGAGAGAGAGGGAGGGAGGGAGAGAGTGAGAAAGAGAGAGAGGGAGGGAGGGAGGGAGGGAGGGAGGGAGGGAGGGAGAGAGAGAGAGGGAGAGAGAGAGGGAGGGAGGGAGAGAGCGAGAGAGAGGGAGGGAGAGAGAGAGAGAGAGAGAGAGAGGGAGGGAGGGAGGGAGAGAGAGAGAGGGAGGAAAGGGGAGTGGCAGAGAAGGAGGAAGGGAGGGAGGGAGAGAGCGCAAGAGAGAGAGAGAGAGAAGGAGGGAGAGAGAGAGAGAGAGGGAGGGAGAGAGAGAGAGAGAGAGAGAGAGGGAGGGAGGGAGGGAGAGAGAGAGAGGGAGGAAAGGGGAGTGGCAGAGAAGGAGGAAGGGAAAAAACATGAAAAATAAACCAGGGGCCATAACTGTAAGAGTAAATAGACAAAGGCTAAGAAGAGGGCAATAGATTCAAGATTAAAGATTCTTTATTACATCTCATTATACTAGTAAAAGAGAACAACACTCTTGGCTTTTGTAGGGGAGAACAGAGTAAGAAAAGGAGGCAGAAGGTAGAAGAGAGACAGAAAATGCAGCATGAAGAATATTTTGTGTATATGTTATCTGTTTTTGCAATTATAAAAATAAAAAAAGTAAGTAAGACCATATTTTAGAAATTTCACTATGCATCAGCATTTACAGTCCAAACAAACACCACTGAAGTAGATAATCATTTGAAAGTTGGCAGCTGCATCGAGTGTGTGTTTCATCCTTTTTTGTACAATATCATGGACTGCCAGAACAATGCCATGCACAGGGGTAAACAAATAGTTCGGTCACATAAAAGTCTGTGTCCTCTTCTCCTTGCTTGTGACGGTGTGGAGGTGCTAGTAAATCTGGGGCTGGTAAGTATAGAACGGCTATAAGCAGGCCATAAATCTGCTTGTCTGGGTGAACAGGTGCTGTAAAACAACATGAAAAATCTAAGCACACACACGTGTCTCTCACATCCCACAGGGGACTTAAGGCCTCAAGTCAGATAAGTCTTCTTCTCCTACCACATACAAAGTTATTCTGAAGAGTGTCCTACTAAATATATATACAGTATTAGGACATTTCCACATTATGGATATGACAGAGCATGAGTACATATAATATTGTTTAAATAGTCTGTACATTGTTTTCTACAGCCAAAACAGCAAATGCTCAACTTTTATGAAATCATTTACATTATACAAAAACAAATGGTGTTTTACTGGTGTTATGGATGTGACAAAAAGTCTACTTTCTGTGGAACAGCTCAAATATACATACATATTTTTGTGCTGTTGACCATGAATGTTCTTGAGTAAACCTCCCAAAACTCCCACACTAGCAAGAGCTAGAGACAGCTAGCGGCAGATAGAGGCAAGTAATGTGGTGGTCCCCTGGGGGGTGGGTGAGTGGTGGTAGGACTGCAGTGCTATTTTGGCTGGGCCTGGGCCTGGGTTGGGGGGGGGGGGGGGTGATGGTGGTATGGCTCGGTCTGGGCTGAGAGGTGGTGGTGGTGGCGGGGTGCAGTGGGGGTATAGATGAGCATGGGTGGGTGGGTGGGTGGGTGGGAGATGCAGTGGTTGCTAACAGTTCACCAGAAACAAGAGCAGCCTTAAAAAACAAGGGGTGCTGTGCTTTGCTACTCTTGGATCGAGGCCATCCAAACAGAGCATTCTCTTAGGGGAAAAACACTGAGCTACTACCTCAAGACAAGCAAACATGTGAACCGCTCCACCACTTTTAGGCATTACCATCCAAAGCCATTTGTGTCCAGCCTTTGCAGCGAAATCCCAGTCAACACTTTCAGGGACATCCTGTCTCAGACACCCCACATCCTGTCTCAGACACAAAGAGTGTGTGTGTGTGTGTGTGTTTGTGTGTGTGTATGTGTGTGTGTGTGTATGTGTGTGTGTGTATGTGTGTGTGTGTGTGTGTGTGTGTGTGTGTGTGTGTGTGTGTGTGTGTGTGTGTGTGTGTGAGTGTTTGTGTGTGCGTGTGTGTACACGTGGGTGTGTACAGATGTGTGTGTCTGTGAGGAGACCAAGCAGGACATAAGACTGCTTTATGATCTGTTTTGTAAGCAGCTCAACACAACACACACACACACACACACACACACACACACACACACACACACACACACACACACACACACAAACCTGCTCAAATGCCAAGCCAAACACAGAGCACCTCTCTCTCTACAGGACATAACTGATGAAAGAAGGATCTGGATAAAAAGCGTGCCACTCTCTTTGGGACCCCCTTTGGCTGGTCCTTGGGGTCATTCAGGGGTAAGAAAGGTGCCATCAAAGGGGGGGTGGGGGGGGCGGAGGGTGTTCAGTCAGGGCATCACGATTCGGAGAGAGACGCCTACAAGGAGGGCAGTGCTTGCCAACAGTAACATGCCGGACCCTGGCCCCCCGCTTCCCCAAGAAAAGCCCTTTCTGCTGGGGAATGAGCAGGACTGGCCGTATCGGATGACAAAACACACTTCGCAGCCGAGCTAGGGAGCGCGAGCCGTCCGACCGCAGCGAGAATGTTTTTCCAGCGGCGTGTAACGACAACAACATCACGTCAGGCGCTGTGCAGCGACGTCCTCGCCATCGATTCTTCACATCAGGCGGCACTCAATCTAAACACGCAGAGTAAATGAAACAACACACACACGCTCACGCTCACACTCACACTCACACGTCGTAGATCTGAACTCTCCTCTTCCTCTCCACCCTCTTCCTCTCCCCCATCACCCCCTCTCCCTGCATCCTCTGAGCTGAGCTCAACATGTTGGGAGCGTAGCCACAGCTGGAGGCTTTCCTGAAGCAAGTCCCACAAACATCAACATACAACGCTCTGTTTCCCTCACCTTTCCCTCACCACACACACACACACACACACACACACACACACACACACACACACACACACACACACACACACACACACACACAGCCACATATACATTCAAACGCACACACATTTACACACACACATTGACACACACACACATATACACAGAAAAACCCCATGTCCTTCACTGAACACACACATATACACACAACACCCACTTGTGTACCCATAAGCTCCCGAAAGCCAGTGACATCCAACTATCACAAGGCCTGTCTGTGAGGTTGTATTTTTACGTTCCCAAGAGTGGGCGAGAGGCTGTGGCTTCCCCCCATAAAGTTCCGTCTTGACAGGCCAGCGGAGGGCTTATCTGTGGCGGAGCGCCTGGGAAACTGGCTGGATATTAATCCATATGTACACACAAAGGCCTCGTGATTTAGCGGACGCAGCCAACATCAGTGAATGATATACGAGACGGCCGAGCACAGGCCTGCATTAATGGAAAAACAGTAAAATGATCACAGTGGAGGGCAGGGTGTGTGTGTTTGTGTGTGTGTCAGTGTGTATGTGTGAGAGAGAGAGTGTGTGTGTCAGTGAGTGTGTGTGTGTGTGTGTGTGTTTGGAGGGTGGTGAATTTATCCATAGGAAGTTGAGAGCAGTGTGCCCCCCTCCTCAGTCATATGTCATGATCAGTGGCATTGTTTTTAAAGCATATCACATGAATATGTGTCTCACAAACAGTAAAAAGTTAAACACCAGCAGAAGGATAAACACTGAGATTTCACCATGGCATCCAACAAATGGATAATTCACCAAAAATAATACATGGAAATCCTTTAACCTAAATCTATTTCATGAAAATTCTTTGCACTGTCTGTGTGTGGTACCATTTTGTAGATGTGGGTAAAACACCTTTAAAAAGAGCAGTGTTCACAGTGTCACCTACTACACCACTGTTATGAGACGGCACGCATGAAAATATTTGACTGCAAATACCTCAACTGTATTACTGAAGCAAAAGACTGATGGTCCTACGACAGCCTGCAGAGACCATGCCACAACTTCAACTCCAGCCCTGCTGGACATAGACACGTCTTTTTATGAAAGTAAAAACAAGCACCGGCCCACGGGACCCCGACACGTCTTTTTAGAAAAGTAAAAACAGGCGCAGCGGGAGCCAGAGTTTTTCCTTTTGGAGGCATCAGCAGTGTATAAGTGCTTGATTTAGCTGGTGCCAACAGTACACTGCTCTCTCTCTCTCTCTCTCTCTCTCTCTCTCTCTCTCTCTCTCTCTCTCACTCTCTTCCGCTGTCTCTCTCTCTCTCTCTCTCTCTGTCTCGCTGTCTCTCTCTCTCTCTCTCTCTCTCTCGCTGTCTCTCTCTCTCTCTCTCTCTCTCGCTGTCTCTCTCTCTCTCTGTCTCTCTCTCTCTCTCTGTCTCTCTCTCTCTCTCTCTCTCTCTCTCTCACTCTCTCTCGCTGTCTCTCTCTCTCTCTGTCTCTCTGTCTCGCTGTCTCTCTCTCTCGCTGTCTCTCTCTCTCTCTGTCTCTCTGTCTCTCTCTCTCTCTCGCTGTCTCTCTCTCTCTCTGTCTCTCTGTCTCACTGTCTCTCTCTCTCTCTCTCTCTCTCTGTCTCTCTCTCTCCCTGCAACCTGCCACAGTGGGTGGCTTGTGCTGTTTGGCACGGGACGAGACCCCATCCGTTCAGGAGTGCTGTAATTGAGGTTTAAATGTCACTAAAATCTCCCCCTCATCTGGAATTGCTTAGATGTGTGTGGGGAACGGAGACAGGAGAGTCTTCCCTCACTCTTCACAGCACTTCCAAAGCATCGCATCCATTAGCCCAGACACAAAACGTCAGGCCCTCTCCAGCACTTTATACCAAAAGCCTCAGCCTCGGAGAGCTAACACACAATGACAAAGAAATATGTGGAGGATGGTATGTGGTCTAATTGCCAGGTTGCCATGATCCTCCAACGCTCCACAGTAGAAGTTATGGCTCCATAAATATCTTTGTTGGCAGAAAAAAACATATTTCTGTACACAAGATCACTTTCACTCAAAGTCACATATTTATCCTTTTTTTTAGAGATGGAATACAAATAAATTATGGCAAACGGCCCAGAACAGCCAACCCTTTTTTCAGTTCCTTTTCCGTTCAAGTAATCCAAACAGCAACTGTTTTCAGCCCTTTTATGTACACTTTATGAAATGCATTGCCATAAAATTAGCCATAGAAATGTTTGTCAGACATTTAATATAATTACTCTAAAGTATTGCACTGCTGAATATTTGTACACTCAATCTCACTCCTGGTTGCTCCACAGGAGGCTACTTATACTTGCGTGTGGTCCCTATTACCAGCCTTGCATCCCTGGAAGTGCACATGCTGAGAACTGTAATTATGTAATGAGCTGTAATGATGTTTATTTGGTGGTGATTTACTTCCTTTTAGCCTTTAATTAATCTCTTTATTTGTAAAGGTATTGTACAATTATTTTTAACTGTCGTTTAGCTGACGGGACTGAAGTTGAGAAAAACATTACCTTGAATTTCGAAAGAAAAGCGCCAGTGACAAAACAAGCAGGACCTCTCTAGCACACGTCAGAACGATGTCACCAAATGTAATACTGTTGGGTGAGTGAGTGGGAATATAATTATGTGCCTTGACAGCCAAACCTCAGCTTTCACCACAGCTTCCTTTAGATGTGAGCGCAAGCACCGCTAATGAGCATGGCAGATGCATCTCTTGTTATTTTACGCTTATAATGCAGATTGTCACGAGGTGGCTGCGCTTGGCTCGCTGTGACACTTAATCCTTTAGCCACAGTTATGGCGCGGGCCCTCGGGGACGCCTGCCTGCGGGCTTTGAACTGCCTGTGCGGCCGCGTGCTTTGCGGTCGTGCCAGTGGGGAAGCGAGCAGAGTGAGAGTGAGTAGCAGACTTCTGAGTGACTTCACGCCTTAACAGGCAGAAAGACTCAATGCTGTGTACAGTTGCAGCTCCATCGTTGCAGTCACTGCCTGGACATGCATTCTCCAACACAGCCTTGTGCATTAAGGACTCAATGCTGAACCCCATCGTATCTGTGGTACATGCTGCAGATGAGCAAATAAGTGATTTAGTTGACCTTTGCTAGCAAAATGGTTTTGTTAATTAAAAATTAGCCACTTTAGAAAAAAATTGTTTTGCAAGAAACGCAGGAAAAACGCCGTCTTAATGATGTATACAGCTTAACGGATGACTTAAAAAACCTACAACCCCAATTCCGATGAAGTTGGGACATTGTGTTAAATGAAAATAAAAAGAAATGCTGTAATTCTGAAATCATACAAGCAATATATGTGTTTGAGAATAGTCAGAGGACAACATATCAGTTATATACGGAGGACACTGATTTTGTATAAAAAATAGCTTTCTTTCTTGTCCTTGACATGATTTCAGCAGCTCAACTGGTAGGTGTCTTCTTCATCATGTTTTCCTTTTTATTATACTTAAAATGTGACAGATATGGACAGCACACCAGCCATTTTAGCTTCTGGTTGCCCTTGCAATGGAGTTACACTGTCGGAATTTTGTATAGAATGTAGTTTGAACTCATTATCTGGTAATATTTAAGGTCTACCCTAAAATATAATGCCCGAGTGCCATCTTGTGCTGTTCAAAACTTATATATATATCATTCAGCATTAATTTTAACTCTCCAGATGAATAAGCACACCATAACCAAGGCACTACTGCACCCCCATAGCATCATAAATGCTGTCTTTTGAACTTACCACTAAAACAAGAAGGATGATTTGTCTCCTCTATATTTTGAAAGATGCAAGACTCCATTATTTCAAAATGAATGACAAAATTTCAACTTTTGTAATTTAAGATGGACCCGAAGACATGGAAAACTGTCCTGTGTTACAAATGTGTCATTCATTTTGAAATAATTGATATTGAATATGATAATGAATAATTATATTACCAGATAATGAGGTCAAACTACATTCTATTCAAAATTTCAACAGTGTGGCTCCATCATAAGGGCAACCAGATGCTAAAATGGCCGGCATGCTCTCCAGATCTGTCACATTTTAAGCATCATAAAAAGGAAAACATGATGAAGATGACACCTACCTGTTGGGCTGCTGAAATCATGTCAAATGTCAAATACAAAATCATCTTGTCATAATTAACTGCGAAGTGTCCTCCGTAGATTTTTCTTTAGTCTTACTGAACTTTTCCTGCCTTTTATTGACACCGTCCCAACTTTTTTGAGACACGTTGCTGGCCTAAAATTTGAAATGAGCATAAATATCCAATACAACAACAAAAAAATCCAGTTTCAATAACTAATATGTTGTCCTTGGACTATTCTCAAACACATATATTGCTTGTATGATTTGAGAATTATAGCATTTCTTTTTTATTTACATTTAACACAACGTCCCAACTTGATCGAAATTGGGGTTGCAAAAACAAGCAGAGTGCATCATACTAGCTATCCTGTTTTCCTGTTTACACATAGCCACATTTGGGATTATATATCAAATGGTAGTGAAAACATAATTCCCCAATCTAATAAAATGATCTCAGACAGAGTTTATGTATTATAGGGGTATTCATGTAAAAGGGTCTATGTCTACGCAGTATATAATCTCTGCACAAAGAAGGCAGGATGTAGGAGTTACTGACTCCAACAGGTGAGCAATGAATTAAGACAGCAGCACCTCCCCAGCAGTGGTCCTGTAGAAATGCACAGCTGTTGCCTATGCCCCCACCTCCTCCATCTCCTCCTCCTCCTCGTCAACCGCATCATCTGCATAATCCTGGACCACGGCCGCTGTGCCTTGGCTCGCTCACTCGCCTCAAACACAGTATGCACTCCCATTGGCAGGCACTGCTCTTGTCCAAGCACGAGTTCCAAGCAAGCCATGTTTGGAACTTCGCTTTGGGTTTTAAGGGCTCCATCTCTGGACTAGCCCAGTCAGGCCAGACACGAGGTTCCCACAGTAACTTTTTTTTTTAGATAGTGCCAAGAGACAGAGAAACCTTAACTATGTTTCAAGCCTCAAGGCCACCCGTGTCATTTGTGGAGGCAAACAAGCAACAGATAAAAGACTTTCTAGTATTGGGGGTCTTTCCAATAGTTTTTCAACACATGCTTACATCAACATGTACTTAGGACAAGATTTGTCAGTAAGTTTGTGAGCAGGCAGTGGCTGCTTCCTTTCTTTTTCAGAGGAGGAATGTCTCATTATGAGACATTTGTTCATATAATATCATATTTCACAGCCTCGCCTATGAATGACAATAACCTCCACCCCACCCCCAAATAAATAAATAAATAAATAAATAAATAAATAAATAAATAAATAAATAAATAAAACAGTTGAATCCAGTATGAGTCTTAGAGGCTTTTGGAAGTCTGTCAAAAATGTTAAGACAAAAAGGCTATTGTGCTCAATGCGGAGCAAGATTAAGTGGGGTGCTGTTCAGAATAAACAAATATTGTCTTAGCTGAAAGGCATGCAACCCCTTTAAATTAGCATGGTAGTTACTGGCACACAGGATGCCATTCAAGCATTATGGGAACATCTTCAGCTTTGATCACTGGCTTAAAATTCCTGGAAAGGAGCCACTGCTATTACCAAACCTTGACTGAACTGATGGTATTCAGTTCGCTCATCTGGAAATGCAATATTTACATTGTTGAGTCCCTCAGCTAAGAATGCAATAGCAACATGGTCCCAGCCAATAATTTATTATGGATGTGGCCTTACAGTGGATGGAAATGATATTACTCATAGCCACAGCAATCCCACAGACAACCCTTCAGCATAACGATAGAGGACATAAAATGAAATCAGTGGCAAGGTCACTAGAGACATATGAAATTCAGAAATGGTAAAAGTCACACATTATTGTGAAAAAGCCACTACAGAGACAGATTGTACCAAAGCCTTAGGTTATATTGAGTGAGAATTCACTATAGTCTCTTTCCTGCACCACAGTACAAAGTTTTTAAACATAAAGCTACTAGTTTATGAAACAGCCTGACAAAACTGGTTTCCAAACTCTCCTTGCTATCCCAGACAGCCTACTGCGCCTCAACGGGCTATACTGTTGGCTCCTAAAGTTATTATGGCCCAAATGTTTGAAAATATAATTCACCTGAGGCAACTGTCTGAGCATGACACAAGCACTAAGCAGGAAGAATATTGATTTTATAGTGATATAAGGCTACTTGATTTTTTATATTTTGCTTTTATGTGATATTACCTGTAAATCAAATGGTGAACATTAAAATTCCAGGTTAACCTCGATTACAATGTGAGTAACTGCACATAAACGTCTATGAACTGTTCTAACGTTTCTATTAAAGGGAATGAATTAAAAAGGGAATAGAATGGCGTGGGCAGCTTGTAACTATAACAACAGCTTAGAACCTTCAGCCCAATATCAGCCCCAGCAACACCCTGACCGGCTGGACAACACCACTGCTCAGCCACAGTTCCTGCATATTCCTGAAATGCCTGTCGTCCACCCTCAAGGATACCATGGGCTGACCTTTCAAGGTGGAGCTGTATCCTCTTATCCCCAACTGCAAGTCCCCCTGCTGTTTGTAGATGCTGCAGGTCAACAGCATGGCACCTCTGTGGCCCTTCACCCACAGCTGCAAGCACCCTTTGTGGCTATAGATGGCACAGGTCAACAGTACAATATCACTGTGCCCTATGCTCATGTATTTAAATGACAATGCTGGTGGATGGCCAATGTTTCCTGTTGGTGGATGGCACAACCTATCCACATAGTGCTCCTGTGCCTTTTGATACATATCTACAAGCACCCTTGGTGGCTATGGATGGCACAGGCCAACAGTACGGTATCCCTGTGCCCTATACTTATGACAATGCTAGTGGATGGCCAATGTTTCCTTCTGTGAAATATAGTCCTCCTGTGCCTTTTGATACATATCTACAAGCACCCTTGGTGCCAGTCGATCCTACTGGCCTGCAGCACGCCTTCGCTGTACCTTTTAATCCACTGCAAGTGCAGTACCAAGTGGCCCAGTAGAGGTCATTACCAGTCCGCAGTGGCTAACTGCTGAAGAACTGGTCGCTGGACCGAGCAGCAACAATCTGATAAGAGCCCAGTCGTGGATCCTCCAGCCCAGCAATGCCAGCAGGAGCCTCGGGCTCCCACTGACATACTGGACTGTGCTGTGCCCTTGATGTCACAGGTGACCACAGGCATAGCGGTTGAGCAGGCCAAGAAGGCACTGAATGCCCAGCCACATGCCAAGGTGGGACCCGACCCTTTCAGTCCCAGAAGTTCAAAGAAGAGCCTGGTGGTCAAAACTGAAATCCAGGGTGACTCAGAAAAACAGCAGTTAGACACAGCCATGTGGGATGCTGAGGCAAAGCCTGCAGACGGGATTGCCAAAGGAAGCCAAGAAGAGTCTTCCTGGCAGTGCTGGCGAGAGCAAAGACGAGGAAAGAAAGCACAAGCATGACACGATTGAGAACAGCAGGAAGAAGAAATGGCACAAGAAAGCAGCGAGTCCTGTGGAGAAAGCCACCAAGTCCGGTGAAGGTGAGAAGGACAAACAAGACACTGATAAGAACGCAAACAGCTCATAGGCACTGAGAGATAAATCAAACCCTAAGCACAAAGATGTCTCCAAGAAGTCTAGGATCTAGAGTCGCAATGAGGAGTCCATCCAGCAAAGCATTCAACCCAGCGGCCAACTTGGACAGCCAATGTTGTTCTCTTTACAAGTCTTCCACAAGCACTGAGGCAAGCTTGAGAAAGTCAGGCCCCCTGTTTCTAAACCAAACCCGGGGGAGACCACCCAGATATCTCAGGCCAATAGCTTTGGATCCCCTTTACAGGCCAGCCCTACAGAATCCAATCCTAAGAGACCAAGGAATGTGCCAAACCGCCCACCTGAGCACTCTAATGCTGAACAGGCCACAGATACTACTACAACAACAATGTGCTCCACTACTATATGAACCATGCCAATGGCAGTGTGAGAGACTATGGAAATGGAGGCAGGATGATCATTATTGTTTATTAATAACATTTAGTTTAGTAATATTTCTGGCTTGAAATTATTTTCTTTGTGTCAAATCACAGTAACATCCAAAAAAGAACAAATTCACATGTGGGAATGTGCATACAGTATGTATACTGTACACACACAAAGTCAATTTTTTACACAATGCAACAGCACTTAGTACAACCATCAACCACATCAAAAGAGTTTTTTTAAATGAAATGTACTGGGAGTTGTGTTCGTGCTGCCCAACAGTGGCTGTGCCTATAACAGCAAACCTCAGGTATGTGCCTGCCGTTACCTTCCTCCAATTCCTCTGATCATTTCTTCCCTGGGCAAGCCTCCTGACTACTCCAGCGCTACTGAGCCAAGAGGGGAATGTGAGAGCAGGGCATTACCCGCACATACACACACACTCATACACACTCAACTTACATGTATAAACGGACATTAGCCTCACACACACTCATACACACTCAACTCACACTTATAAACGGGCATTAGCCTCACACACACTCATACACACTCAACTCACACTCACAACAGAGCATTACCCTCACACTGAATAAATTCACGCTCATAACTGATTGAGGCATTACCCTCACACATGCTCATAACTGACTGTGGTTTATCAGCTTGGACTGCACACAAACACACAAACAAATGTTATGTACAGAGAACACCATATAACGGTGTCCATAACGTTGAAAGAGGTTTTTTTCTTAAGTTATGTTGTTGTTTTAGCTTTAATAGGAAGTATAACATGTCATGTTGTTTTAAGATATCCAACTATTCCAAGCTGCAAATGATTTCTGACATCTTGAGTAAACTCCTACTGCAGACAAGAAATGTTTTCCCAAAAAAAAAAAAATCGCAAGTCACAAGTGATTTGCTCTTCCACTGGGTTTAAACATTTTGCATGTGTGACAGCGTGCATGTGTCTATGTGTGTGGACCCTTTGCTATTTCTGTGACACCCCCACCCACCGTAAACCCTTTGTCCCTTACCAGTGCACAGCACAGTCACGTCATGGCATGACAATCCACCCCTGTACCCCACCCCACCCAACCCCCTGTGAGAGACGTGGCATGTGTGCGAGAGAGAGAGAGAGGCCACACGCATCTGCAGTCCACATGGGGCTTAAGGAGCTCCTGTCTCAACACAGCCTAACGGAGACAAGGGAGCCAGCAACGCTAGGGCTGTGTCCTAGTATGCACTCTTCACACACACACACACACACACACACACACACACACACACACACACACACACACACACACACACACACAAATACACACACACACACACACACACACACACACACACACACACACACACACACACACACACACACACACACACACACACTGTTGGCCACTGTTGGCCTCTGTTGGTCAAATACTTACAGTTACACAATCAACTGCTAAACTGCTAATTGACGGATGCTAAGTCCAATTTGAGGGCCAGAGGGCGCAGCGGTCAAGGGTTTTATTTCCAAAAAAGCATAATACACCAGCATATCAAAACCCTCTATTGTCACAGTCAGAACAGTGCCTGGCACAGGATAAAAGCCACAAATACAGCATGTGTGTTAACATTATTCAACCTCCAGAAAGTGCAGCATGGTCCTGTTAGCCTCGTTGCTGAGGGCTGCTATCGCAGGCAAAAAAATCATACACAAAACTTCATTCACCATCTGCAACCTGAATTTTTGCACAAGTTTTCACACATGCTTCACACAACACTGCATGTGTTTACATCTGAGTAGGTTAGTGTGCCAACCATGATCTGTGGGATGCCTGTCTTTTTTTTTTTTTTTTTAATGTTTTTGTTTTTCTATTTATTGGCCTGCTTATTACATACATCAAGGTCAGAGGAGGTGAAAGAATCAGTGTTTAGACACTCTGACACCAGAAATGAATTAGGTCTTTCTGCAAGACAAGACAAATCAACACTAACAGACTCTGGGCATCCAGGAGGAGCTGGAAAACTGAGTTCATCTTGGATTTTTTTGGGCCACGTGCACATTTCTTTTTCCCCCCGACGCAAACCTTTTTCCAGCCTCGAGATCCTCGGAGCAGACGCAGCCAGCCAGGGAAGAGGACAACCAGGGCCATGTAACCACTAATAGAATACTAAGCCGGCCACATTTCTGAGGGAAGATAACTCTGCCATACTTCCCCCAGGTCTTATGACAGCTCCCCCGCCCATTAATCAGGCTCGCTGTGCTCCGTCAGCCTCCTAAGGGCACGGCTAACACAGCAGCAGCAGCAGCAGCAGCACTGCTTTACCACTGAAACAACAAACCACATCGCACCCGAGAAGGCCATATACCGTATCACTGTTGTTTATGTCTTCTGATGATCAATTTCTAGTGCTGGGAACTGTGTGGGGGTGAGGCGGGTCCTAGCAAATTAAGCGACTTGAAGAGTACCAGGGCTAATTGTCAGTACCTATGCTCCTTCTTGCACTGATAAATTCACCTTAACTTCCTCATGTATGTCACTATGCCCTGAAGAAGGCCTCATGCTGCTACGCGTGGGCTTTTTTTCCATTCCAAGTCCATTTAGGACATGTCATTTTGAATAAAGACATTTTAATTAAGTTGTGCCTTGGCTTGAGAATTTTTTTTCTCACTCTTTTAAGACTATATATTGCTTGCTGCTGGCAGCTGCTGTCTACCCGTGTTTGTCCATGCGATGTGGTTTTACATCCTGCATGCGGAAAATGGTTTGGCAGTCCAAAGCATAAGACATATATACATCTATCCAGGGAGGTGTATTAATTTACATTTGCCGTTTGATTCATCGCATTCAGCTGTGAGGATGTCTCACTTTAAACATGGCCTCATTCATATTTTACCCAAATTGCTGACATCACAGCACATTTTTTGACATTTTTCATACAAAAATATTTCTTTGCGCAAATTTGGGTGTACAAATTCTCTCGTCTTTTTTAGTTACTCCTCTGATTCCAGCACTGGAAAACAGACGAGCGGTGTCTTTTGGCTCTATCACCTTTTATGTAAAAATGTACGAGTCAAAATCATCTCTGGGGACACTGTGAGTGATGTCTCTCTGGCATCAGGACTGGAGTGTCAGCATGTGTCTGAGTGGTGTTGGTGATGAGTGATTGTGTCATGGAGGAGCTCGGCACCACGGGAGCCCCGTCGTAAAAGAGGCCTCGTCCGTCAGAACAGCACCCACAAAAACCTCAGGCAGGGCAGCGTGCCAGGTGCCGAACCGCGAGCAGGATTACACCCTGAGCGCTTGTAAACTGGGCCGAAATAGCACTAACAGTGTGAACTCTTGCTGTTAAAGCGCATTGGGTTTCTTTCTGGACTGACATATACAGTAACTGCTGGGAGGCTTTGGGGGATGTTGGAAGAGGTTTTGGTGGACAGTGAGTCAAGGATTGTGAGGGAGAAAGTTCCTACATACAGTAGGCTCAACCTGAAGTTACCCAAAGTGCTAAGAATAAAAATGTATGTCTTGCTGGAGATAGCAACATTCCTGGAGACTTTGTGTGAGCAGGTAAGTTAACAATAGACCTGTCTCTTGTCTCTGACTTGGCACAATGGCTTTTGGGTCCGCCAGCATGGAAAATAAGCCATACCATCATCATTCTTACACAAACCCACAAGAGCCGTCCTGACAAAGTCCTCAAATGCAGCCAATGAACGCTGTTCTTCTATCAGAAAATTCTTATTGGATCCAAATGAGAGTACAAAAATAAGATGAGCTTTCAAACAGAGCACTTCAATGTGGAAATAACACAGGCTAAATAAAAAAGTATCTCCCAGATGAGCATCAACAGCAGTGCAATCACTGATACGTTCATTCCTTGGACTTTTTGTTTTCCAAAATTACAAATTACAAGGAGCAAACAAATTATGCGAAACAGCTCTGTGGTAAACCAGAAGCAGCACATGCCAGAAATATAAGGGGCTTCCCTTCTTGTTTAGTGAGGACAAAAGCAGTCAGGGGAGCCTCACTGCCACTGTGGCCAGGAGAAGAGAGCTATCGGTGGGCTTACCTGTGCCCAGGGTTTCCCCAGGAACACTGCCTGGAGCCAGATCAGCAGCAGCAGCAGCACCAGAGGGGAGAGCATGGTCAGAGCCGGGGGACCCCGCAACCAGACGGAGCCGTTAATAAGCCACTCGCTGCTCCACACACTTTCAGTAGCAGCCCCTGGCTGTCTCCCTGTGTCCCTCACACTCTCCTCTTCTCTCTTCTTCTCTCTCTTCTCTCTCTCACTCTGTTCTTCTGTTCCTCAGAGTCACTCTCTCCCTGTCTCTCTTCACTCTTCCTCCCCCCTTTTTCCTGTCCTCCCGTCTCACTCTCTCCCTCTCTATTTCCTTCTCTTTTTCTCTTCTTCTGCCCCTCAGTCGGACTGTCCTCTTTCCTCCTCCTCTGTCCTCTAGATTCACACTCTCTTCTTTTTTTATTTTCTCTCTCTGTCTTTCAGGTCCTCTCTCCTCTCCTGAGCCTCTGTCCTCCTTGCCTTGGCTGTACCACAGATTCAACGCCAGCTTCTGGCTGCCTCCCTCTATCTCTCCCTTCCTCCTTCCCTCTTTCTCTCTCTCTCGCTCTCTTCTACTCTCTCTATCCTCCACTGTACCTCCGAGCGACGCCAGGATCTCTAGGCACAAGCTTGTAAACTGAGCCGGGGGAGGTACAGACTGCTGCTGAGGGAGGCAGTTGCACTTTGGAGGAGGGAGACGAAAGAGAGATGAGAGAGGATGATGGAAAGAGAGGAAGAAAAAGGACAGGGAGAGAAACAGAGAGAGGGGAACGACAAAAATGTTTTAAAAGAGGCTATTCAAAGTGCAGAGAGGGTAAGACAGGAGAGGAGAAAGTGGGGCGAAGAGTTAGTTGAGGGGCAAATACAAATATGAAACAGACAGCCTGAGAGAAAGTGCTCCTTTTGAGTTGAGGAGAGAGACAGAGAGAGAGAGAGAGAGAGAGAGAGAGAGAGAGAGAGAGAGAGAGAGAGAGAGAGAGAGAAGAGAGAGAGACTGGTAGAGGCTGTCCATCGACAGGCCCTAGGGGCTGGAATAAACACAAGAACGCAGTCAAGAGCTCACCGCCACACTGCACAGATCCCAACTACACAGTAACAGTCACTTCGCCCGCCCAAGCATGTCAATACTGTACTGACACCCCTCGTGGAAAGGCACGTAACAACTTTACGGCACGCCACGTCGAGAACGCTGGAAAGAGGCAAGCATAGCCAAAGATTCTTTTTTTTTCTTCTTCTGAAGAAGAAGAAGAACAGAGAGACAACAGTCATCATATGGTTTTCCTATTGCCGACTCTATTGTTTCCACCACATTAAACCCTAATTCATGTAGACACAGCGGAGTGGCTCTGGACGTCCGTCCAGCCGCACATAAAGTTATATGGCCAAGCGCAGTGCCCAGAGGAGTGGCTGGCTGGCTGGCTGGCTGGCTGGCTGGCTGGCTGGCTGGCTGGCTATGAGGAGCTGGTGGACACGCTCCTCCGATTTCCTGCAACGAGCGTGAAAGATGATGAAGAGCCGCTGACACGCTTTCTCACGTCAGATGTGGTTTTAGGGAGACCGCAAACAAAGGGACGTTGCTGTATCGAATGTAAACGTATCAGCAGGAAATACGGTGACCTCTGCAGCTTTATTCATTTATTTCATTTCCCAACCCTTGCCTAAGCATGTATCTAAAATGATGTGGTGTTTGTGTGTGTCTGTCTATTGTGTTAGAGTGCATATTTATGTATTTGGCAATGTGTAACTATGTGTGTGTGTGTGTCACTGTGTCAACATGTAGTATACTGTATGAGTATGAGTAAGTTTGTGATGCTATACATATATATATGGATGTGTTGATGTGTGTGCATGTGTGCATGTGCATATGTGTGTGTGTGTGTGTGTGTGTGTGTGTGTGTGTGTGTGTGTGTGTGTGTGTGTGTGTGTGTGCGTGTGTGTGCGTGAATGTGTCTGTGTGTATAATTACACCCACTTAATTCAGACACACTCCATATCAAGCCATCAGCGCTCCACACACTCCCTCTGGCTGCAGGTATCTTGGCACTGTGAGTGACGCCAGGCTTAACAGTACATCAG
This sequence comes from Coilia nasus, assembly GCA_027475355.1. NCBI lineage: Eukaryota > Metazoa > Chordata > Actinopteri > Clupeiformes > Engraulidae > Coilia > Coilia nasus. Next base: position 14,883,771 of record CM050207.1, read on the forward strand.
GGCCTGGCGCCTAGCTCCACTTACCACCAATCACAGCAGGCCTGCCAGCACACCAGTGCCATGAGGTCACAATGCCCCGGACTGCCATCATACATCGGCAGGCTCTGTCAGCTACACGCCGGCAAAGTAACCCTTTACAGACAGAGTCGAACATTGCATTTTTTCAGACATGCTTCTTTCACAAAAAGGCTTGCTGTGTGGTCATGTTACATGGCAGAGATCAAATTTACCAACCAAATTAATCTAGGGAAATACACCTTTTAAATGATGTAACACACAATGAATATGTTTAAATGTAACACACATAATTGTCTGTATCCTTCATTTTACTTCAAAACCAAAATAAATACGCTTTAAGCTTTAGAAACAAAAAAAAATATTTATTTTGTTTATGAACACCTTACAAAAGCCAATAAACAGATTCATCTATACCAATACCATACCAACATTTACAGACACATTAGGAACATCATTACAATAGTAACTAGAAAAGCATTTGGAGAGTGCAGACCTTCACCAAGCAGTTCAAATAGACGAACAAACGCCAGCAAAATCACAACCTCCTTGGCGAAGGTAATAAGATGACAGTATAACAAAGTATAGTATAGTATAAGTAAAGTATAAACAAAAGATCTGACCTATCAAGACCACCTATGTTTTTATTACAGTCATCGCAGTCTGCCCCATACTGTTTCCTTCCTTACTAATCTTTGGACCTCTGTAGGCTATAACTATTCACACTGAGGAAACTGGACAGGCATGTGACTGCACATATGTCCTTCCACTGGGGCACTAAAACATTTCCCACTCTATGACACAACCTCATGTCTCCATGGCCTACCCTTCGTTCCCATCTCTTCACATCTTTAAAATCAATTCAAAATTGCCTTCTACTTTCTAGGCCTACAGGACAACAGGGTATGAATGCAAATTCATTTGATGTCCATGTGGTATGTTTGAGTAGGAGGGAAAGACGCAGTCAGAGAAGAGCCTACGCTTAATCTCTGACATAGGACCTTTTAGGGAATGGCTATCCAAATCCAAGAGAGAGAAATGTTGATGCAAATAGTAATGAAAACGTAGATTCAACATGACTACTGTTACTTCATATAAGCATATACATAGGCATATACATCTGCAGGTGTACACAGACACAGACACACACACATACACACACACACACACGCACACGCACACGGACACGCACACACACAGACACAGACACACACTTAGCTAAAGATGATGGTGGATCACTCTTCACCTCCTCATCAACCAATAGCTGCCTGTCCAGGAAGTCCTCCTCCTCTCATATTATCCATGTTGTCATGGTCCTCCAAGTCCATGATGACTTGGAGCTCATTTACTGCCTCCTTTCTGTTAGGCCCCAGCAGGTGAGGGAACTGGCTCTTCTTTCCATGCATCTAAGAAAAACAAACAAAAACACATTAATAACTTGTCTTATTTCTCTGCACATTACATCCACTTGCCAAGACCAACCTTTACCAAAATGAATGCTTGTGCTTACTTATTTGTGTTGTGGTAACAGTAAAGTATGTAAAGCATAGAAGCAAGCAAGCTTGCAAATATGACTGATAAAAACTCGAGCAAAGAAACCTATGAAATTACTGCCCATAATATAATCAATTATGATTTTCATGCTACTACATGAGCTAGATGGGATTGCATAGCACAGAAAATGCAAGGAAACGACACAAGATGTGTCATGTTAATGAGCTGCAAATGATCTCTAATAGCCACCAATAGCAAGCAAATTGACAACATGCAACCTAACTAGTAATAAAGTTTCCACAATTATAAAATATCTATCATTCTTACATCCATATGGACAACCTACAGTAAACAACGACCTGCCTATGCACTCTCAACAACTCTTTTTTCAAAGTTGGGCCCATGATATGGCAAATCTTTTCAGCTTGCCATATCATGGCTGTAGTGTAGTGTGAGAGGATGTGTTTTAGCGCCATTTATTTGCCTGGTTTAAACCAAAAGTTTACCTACCATTTAAGGCATTATGTTTAGCTTAAATGGTCATTTGAAGAGCAAAGCCACACCTCTACTTCTGATCCCATTGGCAGAACATGTGCTGCCCTATTAAAATAGATATAAAAGCATATTTAAATAGATATAAAAGGATATTGTTAAGTGGTGCTAGGTCTGATGTTAGCACTCCTGACTTGCTATGTTATCTTGAACTTTCAAAAACTCAGCAGCTACCTGCATCCCAGGGAGAACAGTTTAGTGCAGTATTTACTATAGTATAGTATAATATAGTGTGGCATTTACTGCAGTAGTAGGTTGTTATACTACAGTAAATACTATAGTAAACACTATACACTGTAATGTACTGTAGTAAATACTACTGTATAATAGGGCTAAAAAACACTATAGTATCCTGTAGTATTACAACTACTGTTGACTGTAGTATACTATTACTGTAGTGTTTTTACTATAGTGACACAATAGTAAAAAAATGTATTTCAAAATTTCACATACAAACTACTGTTGTAACCTTAACCCAGTAATTGAAAATAATAAATTAATTACTGAACTTTTAATTATTGAAATAGTAATAGAAAATAGTTACACTACTATTACATACAAGATATAACATTAACAAATAAAAAGAGTCTTTTACCTCAGTTGATTCGATGTCTTTTCCCTTAAAGTTGAAGAATAACAGATGACTGCTGATGTGTCACTGGAGCTCCTCCTCCCGATGCAGCAAGCAGAGTAACATTGTATAGCCGTGTTTTATCTTCACATATCAAAAGAAATTCACGCGATAAACCCTATAACCATGGTACCACTGTGCAGGGTATCATGTGACCTTTATGAGGACATCTTTTCGATATCAAATTGGTTTTTGCACTGCCGAAATATCACGTTTAACATCATCAGTACTTGAGTACCGGTTTTTGAATGGGCCGTCTGCAAAGGGATAAGGTTCTGGAAGACCGTCACACCGCCATGTCTGCAAGAGAGCCTGAGGGGACAGAGCAATAAGCAGGGTGTAAATCCTGTACGCAGATAAAGACCAGGACCAGAAATAAGCAGCCACACAATACACCAGGGCTGCTCAGCACCTGGTTGCACTTGGCTGGCTGGATGACCTGGCCTGGGCTGGACTGAGCTGAGCTTTGGTGAGAGGCTGTCAGCATGAAGTGATTAGGACCTGTGTTGTATTCCCATGCATGTGGCTGTATGAGTGCAGTGCAGTGCACATCACACACCTTTGGCATACTTGTTTTCCTGTTGTTTTGAGCGTACAGTACGTCTCTGTGTAGCCGAGAGGCCTGCCATTTTTGGCTTCTGGAAGCTTCTAAAAATACATAGCCTACAGCTGCAAATTGGGAACAGACACAGTATAAAGGTTGATTCTAAATGTGTGTCAGGCCTTATGGAAAGTTTATGGAAGAATACGTCGCAGTATCACAGCAGTTGCTCAGCACCTGGCTGCACTTGGCTGGCTGGCTGGCTGTCCTGTGCTATGCTCAACTTTGGTGGGAGGCTGTCAGCATGAAGTGCTTACAGACAGCACGGACAGACAGCATGGATGTGAAGCACGGCGTCTCCCCCCTAGGGCAGAGAGAGGTGTGACCCTGTCAGCTGCTTGTGTGTGAAGGTGGAGGAGGTCTTTTTCTGGAACCCATTTCACACGAGTCTCCTTAAAGACTTTCTGATACATTACAGACAATGACAGCTTGCTGTGATGAGTAACAATCCTGATCCCTTCTCTGTCTTCCAATGAAAACACAGTCTTCTACCTCTCCCTAATGCTGTTCTAAGGTCAGGAGGTGACCTGGAAGAGGATAGGTCCCAGTTGAGCCTGCTCAGCTCAGCTGCAACCTACACCATCTCCCGCACTTTAAAGCCCAACTCAGCTCCACACCCAGACACACTCGTGCGTTTCCATGGCGATGCTTTGCAGGCGAAGTAGCAGGTTGCTTGCAGTGTATTACACTTGCTTGGGTCTGATATAACAGATCACAGATCAGATACATCAACACACGTCCTGGGGCAACCTCATTCCCACCTTCTCTCTCTGTCAGTCTCAGAGAGGAGTGAGATTACAGAGTAGAACACCCACTGCCCCTGTTTCACTTCCTGTTCCATGGTCGCCATAGAAACCCCTGTCTCATTCCCTCTCACAGTGATCTGTTTCAGATAAGACCAACCCCCCCACCCCCACCCCTCAGTAGCTCAGGGAATTGTGTGCTTGTGTGTGTGTGTATGTGTGTGTGTGTGTGTGTGGGAAGAGGGGGGGGGGGTTTGGTTGGTAAGTAGTAGGGCAGGCATATCCACTTTATTTGATCTGGCCGTGTTAGGAAATCTCTCCCCTCGTGAAAATAGATTGTGGTTAAGGAGATGAAACCACACTGAAAAGAGAAAGAGAAAAATGCTCTTTTTTTTGGAGTGTCTGGGATACATATTAGCTGTACAAGGCCAGGTATGTAGGTCCCCTGATTGTTTCCTTCGGGCAATGTATTTGACCGAAGAGGGAAGGCATGGAAGGGAACGTAATGCATAAAACAGGTGGCTAAGGTGACTGGGAGAGAGGGAGAGGGAGAGGGAGAGGGAGAGGGAGGGAGTGGGGTGGGGGTGGGGGTGTCTCTAACTCTGTTTTTCTTGGGCCCTCTGTGTGGACTGCGGACCCAGATGACGGAGCAGCGGGCTGTGGGTGGAGTGTGCAGTCCAGCTCCCTTCACTCCTTTCAGCAGGTTCATGCTGGGGTTTGGGCTCTGGCTGACTGACTGACTGAGTGACTGACTGAATGGTTTCACTAAAGCACCCGTGCTGGATGGCCCAAAGCTTCAAACACCTCACTGGAAGTGTGGTGGGCCTGGCTAAACGTCCTGACCTAAGCCCTCAGGCAACACATACACATTTTCACACTCACTCACTTGTTCACTCGCTCACTCACTCGGTAAATTCTGTTCACACACTGGGACCGTGAAATAATAACAATAATAAGCAATAACCAGGAGAGGCTCCTAGCTGCAGGGTGTGTGTGTGTGTGTACGTGTGTTTATGTGTGTGTGTGTGTGTGTGTGTGTCCACAGAGACTACATTGTGTGTGTCCAGTGAGACTGCAGTGTGTGTGTGTCCAGAGGCTTGTAGTGTGTGTCCAAAGACACTGTAGTGAATGTATGTGTGTGTTTGCATGAACTCACACATAGGTATGTCTGTGTGTGTGTGTGTATGTGTATGTGTACGTGTATGTGTACGTGTGTGTCCAAAGAGACTACAGGAACCAGCAGAGTTTCCCAAACCCAGTACAGAACTGGAGACTCCATGAGTAATGACCCCCATGGGGGCGGCCATTTAGGGAGCACTGCACTGCCAGCGCCATTAGCAAAGATCACATGATGAATCAGCCATGGCAGCTCTACTCAGCAGGAGACAGAGAGAGAGAGAGAGAGAGAGAGAGAGAGAGAGAGAGAGAGAGAGATGGAGAGATGGAGAGAGAGAGAGATGGAGAGGAGAGAGAGTTAGTCAAAATGGCCAGAGACTTTCCTCCAAAGAGAGACTTCAACATGTTCAGCTTCGGACATCGAAAGCGAATGGAGGGTAACAGGAAACAGGCCTGTGTGCTGACAGGAACCCCAGTCCAGGAGAAACACTGGCCAGGGAAGCAAAGCAAGGAAATCATCTGCGTGACTCATTCCATTCATCCAATGTGGAATCAATCACAATTATATCACCACTACTAGGATCGCATATGGACACACACACACACACACAAAAACACACACACACACGTACACGCAGCAGCAACACACCACCGCAGAGAGAATCATCCAATCCCTCAGCAGATGTGTCCTGTCTAGAGCACTTTATGTCTGAGCCGCAACATGGCCAACACAACTAGCAAAGACATGGAGATGAGGCCATTACAGGGAAGCTGACAGGGCAGAACAGATCTGAGGTCAGTCGGTTACTGTCATGGTATGTACACTGGGTGACTACTGTACAGAAAGCCTCCCGTTAGACCGCACACAGGCCCAACGAGGCAGCACAGAGCCTTGACTCCATCTCTGCCTCCTCTACAGTCGAATGGTGAAGAAGGTAGAGCAGGCACATGGAGGCTGAATAGTTACAGAAAGTGTATTTTACTGAATACGCCGAAAGTATTACAGGCAGTACGTGGAAGCAAACGTTTCGGGTCTCGGCCCTTCGTCAATGTTTCCACATTTGAAAAACGTCATCAGGCGCACGGGCCTCTTTTAGGCTCCCATGTAAATTAGCCAATGTACCAGTGAGGTGAGACGCTCACTGTGCTACATACACAGCATGTTCATGTGATCAGCTAAATCCACCACCAGAGTTTGCAAATAGATCCCAATAGATACTAGTCTACAGTCTAGGCACAGTGCTGCACTTTGGCTGCCTGCCAAATCAACACACTCGGTACACCTACAGATGTACACATAGTGTACATACACACGTGTATTACGCACTACGGACCTTTGCCTACAAACATATATACATACCCACGCCTCATACATTCGTTAATACATACTCTGCATGCACGCACACACACAGACTTACAATACCTACACACATACGTACAGTACACACATACAGTGCATACATACTGTAGGTGTACACTTAACTATGCATGCATTCGTACTAGGGCTGCTCAATTAATCGAATTCTAATCGTGATAACGATTTCAGGGCCAATCGAGGGCAACAATGTTTTTGTCCTAATTATTTTTTACTGTTTGTACTGTACATTAGATGTATACATTAGACATTTCTACTGTTTAGACATCAAAGGAGACTTACTAATGTTTACGAAGAAAGGTATTTGGAAAAATCCGAAGGTACAAGAATGTTACTGAGGAAAACAAAATAATCGTTTGAATAATCGTGATTTCAGTTTTGGCCCAAATAATCGTGATTCAGATTTTTTCCATAATCGAGCAGCCTTAATTCGTACATACAAACTGTGAATGCACACCCATGGACACACACACACACACACACTACGCACTTACATAACAGTATACATTTAATGCATACATACACACACATGCCTACGTACAAACCCTACATTTGTACATCCTTGTTGTGGATACAGACACATGCATGCACACACGCGTACACACACATCCACACTCATACACACACACACACATATATATAAACAGGTGGACAGACAGACAAACACACACACACACACACACACACACATTCACAGCTCCCCCACCATATTCTGGAGTCATAATTTAGCTGCTGACCAACCGCAGGAAACGAGCGCGGAGGTCTGGAGTAGGATACAGAGATGACTTGTACCACCCAGCCGGGGTAAATGATTTTACGGCCCCTCCACCGAGCGCCACCCACAGCACCCATCAGCACCTCCATCTCCAGCTGACATCCTCAGCCCTCCCATCACAAGCGCTCATAAGAAAAAACCCATCAGGCCAGCCGACCAGAACGCATATACATGCTCCCAAGTGCAATTCTCTTTTATTGTCTTCAATCATGCTCGTGTTTGCACAGTTGTCTTGACAAACGGCTGCATGGGCCGTGTGTTGATGGTTGCTTCCATTCATGTAGAGAAAAAAGGTTTATAACACATCTCTTTCACATCCACAGCTCCAATGGAGATGGAAAACCTCCCGTGGATTGTGTGTGTGTGTGTGTGTGTGTGTGTGTGTGCGTGTGTGTGTGTGTGTGTGTGTGTGTGTGTTAGTGTGTGTGTGTCTGTACATCCTGTGTGAGGGGAAACAGCCCATCCAGATGTGAGAAGGAGTTATAGGCCCCATGGCACTATGTGTGAGCACACACACACACAAACACATACACACATACACACACACACCCTAAAGCTTTACTTTTCCATAGTGTGAAGGAGGTAAACGCAGCCCCTGTGAGCAGGTCAAACACCCTGCTGTCACCTGAAGTGCACTTTAGTTGCGCAGCAGCCGACAGGCCCAAACTAGACCCCTCACAGACGGGCAGGAGAGACGAGAGAGGCAGCACAGGCCCAGGAGCGCAGCCACCCTTTCCCCAAACCCCCTCAAACCCCCCAGTACCGCCCCCCTGGCCCCTATACATCACTCCAGAGGTGACCCTAATCACTCAGCACCTCTACACAGACCTAACACACACACCATAACACTGATGCGTAGAGACAAGCTGGAATAACACATACTCACACACACAACACTGACATAAAGAGTCAAAAAAGACTAACACACACACACACACACACACAACACTGACATGAAGAGTCAAAAAAGACTAACACACACACACACACACACACACACACACACACAACACTGACATGAAGAGTCAAAAAAGACTAACACACACACACACACACACAACACTGACATGAAGAGTCAAAAAAGACTAACACACACACACACACACACACACACACACACACAACACTGACATGAAGAGTCAAAAAAGACTAACACACACACACACACACGTCACAACACAAATGTAAAAAGACAAGGTAGAGGAGAAATCGCACCTTATATGTGATTTGGGCAAGAAATAGCCGTCAGCAAGTACTCCCCGCCGCTGTCATTGTTTGTGTGTGGGCTGCTGTGTGGCCCAAAATAAATGTAAAGAGACAAGGTATGTAGATGAGAAAAAGCACCTGATATGTGAATTGGGCAAAGAAATAGTGGTCAGCAAGTCCACCCTGGCGCCCTCATTGCTTGTGGGTGGGCTGTGTGTGTGTGTGTGTGTGTGTGTGTGTGTGTGTATGTGTGTGTGTCTGTCCTGGGGGAGTGAGTAACACATCTTGGCTCAGCAGGCGTTTTCTCCTGGATGGTTTTGCACATGGTCTTTACCATGGACTTCATCAACCCAAGAATTCCGTCAACCAACACATTACACATTCTGATTTATCGACGGCAGTTCACATCATTGTCTCTCTCACACTTACATACACCATGACACAGTGACAGTTCACAGCCAACAATTGGCATTAGAGAGAGAGAGAGAGAGAGAGAGAGAGAGAGAGAGAGAGAGATAGATAGAGAGGGAGGGAGAGAGAGAGAGTGACAGTTCCTAGTTCTATGCCAGCTGTATTTCAGAGCTCCTGAACCCACCTTTCTCACCAGGTTGGTGGCTCCACTCCCACTCCCACTGCTCCCACACTGGGAATGCCTAAAACAGACACAGCTGCGCTCGGGGCGAACGAGACGAGAGCCCGGAGGAGAATAAAGAGAGAAGAGAAATGAGGAGAACAGAGGAGGAGGAGAGGAGGAAAAGGAGGGAAGGTAGAGAAAGTTAGCGGTCGGACAAAGAGAAGTGGAGAAAACAAGAGAGAAGAAGAGAGAGGATGAGAAAAGAGTAGAAAAAAGGAGGGAAAACACAAGAAACGAAAGGAAGTGAGGAGAGAAAAGAAAATAGTCAAAAGAAGTGGTGAGAAAAAGTGAAAGTCCCATTTCTGCCATTGTGATCACACAGCACAGCACACAGTGCACACAACAAAGTTCAACTCTGCATTTAACCCATCTCACACGCGAGCAGGGGGCAGCCATGACAAGGGTGCCCAGGGAGCAGTGCTTGAGGATGGTGCCATGCTCAGGGTACCTCGGTGGTGCTACTGGCGACCCAGGATTCAAACCTGCAATCCTGCGGTCACAGAGCCAATACCTTAACCGCTAAGGCCAAGCTTGCCCCAGAAACGAGGGAGAGGGGGGGAGAGATTCGAGGAGGGAAAAAAGGCTGATTTATGGCAAGGAGTAAAAGACAGATGAGACAAGCGCACGCATAATAAGAGATAAACTTGAAGTGAAAAACAAAGAAATCAAGAGTAGAAATTTAGGGAGAGGTCCTGGTGAAACCCGCCAAGCCCTATTAAGCTCTAACTAATTCTTTCTCTTTATTTATTCCTCCTCTTCGCTACAAATCACTTCATATGACTTTCCTCATTAGTTGGTACTTCTTTAGTTGGGCCTGGAAACAATTTGCTCGATTGCTTTCAGATATTTCATGAAATGTGAAATGAAAATACTAAAGAACTGTTGAAATTATCTCGCTGTACTTGTGATTCTCAGTAAAAGTGTATAACTTTTCTCAAGACATTTTCCAAAATGAAATTAATCAACGCAGAGCAAAAACAAAAGTCCCAAAGTTCAGCTCAACAGGAGAGAGCTGCAGATCTCCGCCCAGGGAATTGTCACACACAATTCACCACAGAGCACTTCGAAGTGTGAACAAAAGCAATTTCGTTCTGCTTTGCAATGTTTGTTGTGTTGTTTGAAACAAGGCCGTCACCAGACACGGCAGCATGTGCCCAGGTAAACATGCACTGTGCCCTGGTAATAACATCCAAACAAATTTCATAAACAACTCTATTTCGTATTATTATTACTGAGCAGGGCTGCATTATATATCGCTGTAAGGAATAACATGGTGAGTACAATTTGTCCCCCCTTTTCAATCAACCTGCGCCCCTGTACAGCTATATGCCTATCAATGCCCATGGTGTCAATGACAATAAAGCTCATTTTGACTTTTGATTTGCCACCTCAAAAGCTTCAGGTGGAAACTTCACAACCCCTTTGGATTATTTACCCCGTGACACACTAGGTGCAGCTGAGGGACTTCAGGGACAGTAGGGGGACAATATTTTCAGTTTTCCTGTAAACATCCAGTACTAAGACACATCCTGTCATCTGCACAAGTTCTCATTCATCTCCGCAGCTGCTGGATGTGTCACTGGGGGCGAGGAGGTTGGGAAATGGTGGGCTGCTTTGTCACGTTCTGGCTAATGTGACCAGGACAAAGGAGATGGCTGTTCAGGAGGACAAGGACCAGGGCCAGGCTGAGCACCGTGAACATCCTTCAAGACGTCAAGACTTGGTGGGTGGTGTTCACCTGGGCAACACACTGGACTGAAGGAGGGCATGGGGCAGATTTTACTTAGTGTGGCTTTATACACGCGCTAAATTCTAGAGTGTAGCGTTCTAGAATCTTTAAATCATTTCGCTAGCTGAACAGAATGTGTCACTGTTCCACTGGCAAAATTTAAAACTCTTTATTATTACATGACAACATCACTATTACATTACAAAACATCTCTACTAATTCATCGCAACTTGGGTATGTCCTTTTGACAAAAAAACAAAACAAAGCAAAACATGAAGTAAGGAGTTTGACTTACGGTAATAGGATAAGGAAACTGAGGCCCTTTAATGTTTACCACAAACTGTTACACATTTTAACCTGTCTCCTGTCACAAGTAGCCTACAGTTGTATTGGCAACCATCTGCTAGATCCACAGATTTAAAACTGGTGACACTGAGAAGCTGAGTGAGATGATGAAGAAAGCTGGCTGGTGACTGGTGACTGCCAGAGAGATGTCACACCAACAGCTAAACTGCTAAACACAGTCATTTCGCCTGCAATCGACCCCCCCCTGCACACAATTACTTTTAGCACAACTGGGTGTTTTTAGTTGGAAGCTCCTTCCACTTTGCTGTAATACGGATGACTACTACAGGAAGTCTTTCCTGACCATGTCAACATCAATATATAATGACTCCCCTCTGAGAGAGGAGACTTCATCTGGATACGCATTCCACACTTGCACATGCACCACTATATCTTCAATCTATTCCCACTCCATTGGTGTTATTTAAAGGTATGTATGAATAATAACGTGTTTTCTTTGCCTCCTTATGTCTGTTTTGGGTAAGTTATATGTGTTTTTTTGTGTTTGTGTTGTCTGTGTTTTGTGTGAATTTGCTGCAGTTTCTCCTCAGGGCTCAATAAAGCGAGCTATCTATCTATATATCTATCGACCTACACACATAACACTACTCCAGGGATCCCCAAAGACTGGTGTCTATACTAGACCACAGCCAAAAGAAGTAGTCCCACAGCGCAAGAGTCCACATACAGCTTACCTCCACAGGGGACACATTCAGTCTCACAACCCCACCACACAGGGGACATATTCAGTCTCACAACCCCATCACACAGCAGACACACTTAGTCTGACAACCCCATCTCACAGGGGACACATGTAGTGCTACAGCTCACCTCCAAAAGGGACACATACAGTTCTTACAGCTCTCACGCACAGGGACAGAGCAGCCCATAGGAAACACAGGACAGGGGAAGCACAGAGCAGAACTGAGAGTCTGGAGACTAGAGGACTGGCTCTGTTGGATGCCAAATAACTAAACTTCCAAGCAGTTCAGAAAACAGGGATTAGAGCAGCAGATTTTCAGTGTAATGCAGACAACCTGGCCAGTGTGAAGTGTCCATGGTAACATCCATCATGACATCCTCCAAAAGTATGACTACCCCTCTTACTGGCTTCACACTGTAAATTAGGACCTCACAAACCTTGTTTCACTTTCTGGGCTGCATATGTATTATTGTCAATGTATAGATAAACGTTTTGGCGTTGGCCTTCATCAGGACCTAAATAAGACATCTGCTGTGCATCTATTTTGTATACTTATACATTAGTGAAAATTACACTGCAATACTACACCATAAAATATACATTAGTACAGTATACAATACACAATATACAATAGCGCACTATACCCACAGTTCTGTGAATATCTACTTTGTGAATATTGTGTGTGGAAGAAACACTTTGTGCTAGGATTGTAATCACTCTAATTACAGTAGGCTAGTCTTGGGCTGAAAATGTTAATGTAAGCACAACATCCAACAGAGAACAGCTGCACATAGTTTCTCTCAGTGCTGCACGAAGCATTACGAATCCTTCCAACTCCAAGTTAAAGCATCTTTTCAATGCTTATTTCCAGGAAATCATTTCCCATTTCTTTTTCTAAAGATTTTCTCCGGAGAACGATTTGCCTTTATTTTGACTGGACTGGGTAAAAATGAGGCAGTGTGTTTTGGGTAATCTTCTGTGTAAAGCTTAAAGCAAACTATCCCTGGAACTCCATTTGGATAAGCTCACACAAACAGACAAGGCCATGAGTTCTGTTTGGAGAGAGGTGGGACAGCTGAGGGATCGGAGGGTCTGGGCTTTTATTTTGGCTAACACCTTTGTTATTTGGGTTGATGATCCGAATCGCATCCAGAATAAACGCACACACACACACACATAAGGAATCTTATGAGCATACAAATGCACACACAAACGTGCATATATACACATATACAGAAACACACATGCTCTCTTTACCTTCCTCTTACACACAAAAACACACTGAAACACACACACACAGAAACTAAAACACACAAAAACACACACATACAGGCACCCACATACACACACACACACACACACTAAAACACACTAAAACACACACACATGCAGGCATCCACATACACACACACACACACACACCTACACACACACCTACACACACACACACACACACATACACACTCGAAGAATATTAAAAAAGCTCTCCTTGCCAGATTGATTTCTCTCAGTGTTTAGGATCGTACGTCTCCGGCAGAAATCTCGGTCAGAGATCACCCTTTAAAAACACACACACGCCCTTCTCAAGTGCACTTGTCTGGCAGGGCCAGTGGGAGCTCAGCAGTGCAGTGGAATCCCCTGCATAAAGGGCCCTTTCTTCCAGCCCTGTATCGCTAGGCTGCTGCCTCGCTACACGGCGCTACACCGCCACACTCGGGGCTTTCTCAGTGGCTCCGCGCCGGCGTTCCCTCTTCCAGTCAAGAGAGCAAAGCTTGGCAGGGGCCGGAGGAACGCCGCACACGGACCCTCGCCTTTCCAAAAAGTGCTCACGACCCAGAGCGGGAGCAGAGCTCACTCTCATGATTCATGGGCAGAGCGGTAAGTCTTTCCATTCACACCAGACAAAAGAGCGCCCTTAAAAAGCCCTTTGTTAGCCTCAAAAAGTGCCCGTGCAAATGAGGGTAACATTACGCAGCACTCTGTTGGCCCCTCTCCTCCCCTCATATTAGTGGTGGGATAGGTCTGTTGATCCAATATAAAACAGATCCAAGGAGCAGCAAGGAACGCTGGTGCCCGTTTCCTTTAAAATTGATTCAAACAATGTGTGTATGGTGGCTTGGAAAACAGCAGCTAGCTGATCAATTATTTCCTGAGGGGCTGCAGCTTTTGAGCAGGCACAATGGCACTTAAATGCTAAACCAATATCTCCACTCTTTCAAAGAAAACACCGGAAAGAGGCCATAAAAAAAGCCCTCTCAAACTGAAATCTTTAACAGAACATGGCTGATTTGAAGACCAGCTCCTTCCTCCAGCTTTTCCACTCTCGTGCCACACAGCGACAAGATGCAGAACACAGCACACGCAGCCCCTCTCACCATCTGCTTACACACACACACACACACACATGCGCGCACAAACACACACCAGCCCATGCTGGAGTAACCGCAGATCACTTAGGTTGCGTTTCACAGATGGCATTACTGTACAAACACACGCGTAAAGAGAAAGACAGGCTGGTTACAGCTCAGCTAAGCCAATACAAACCCAAGCTCTCACAACTGCTTAAACACTTCAACTACATCGGGTTTCACCTGTCATTAATTCAGCAAAGGTAGCACATCAGTGACATGCATAAAGACACATGAGGAGCTGTGGTTTCGCATTTTAAGAGTGTTTATGTTGCACATCTACAAGTGCTGCTGTAGCACTTAGCTTCAGATCTCCTTTAGCCTTTTCACCTAGTCCTCACTGTAGAACAGAGGTGCTGGCAACTACACAAAGCCACTCACATTACTCACACACACACACACACACACACACACACACACACACACACACACACACACACACACACACACACACACACACACACACACACACACACACACACACACAAACACACAAACACACAATCCAGTCCAACTCTGCAAAAACAGTTTGCCCAGGTAATTTACAGTTGTGGTCGTGTGTTCGACAAACTAACAGTTAACCAGATGCTGCACAAGCCACTGGTGGTCGACAAAAACGTCTTTATTTCATAAGGATGTGCCCTTATTGGAAGTTGAAACTATGGCACTGTTATTGAGCATCAGCATTACCCTGTGAGTATGTGGGGGATACATGCGGTTGCAGAGCGTACACACTGTAACAACAGATTACACTACAGTCAATTGTAAGTGGCTAGACATTAGATGCAAAACCACTCCTACAGAAACAGACATTCTACTCTGCAAAAAGTCATTTTAATGGAATGAGACTGAAGCATATATCTTCTAAGACCTTTACAAACAGGCTGTTATGGGTGGGAAAGAACATCGAGTTCATAAAGGCGGCATTCTGTTACGCAACTGGAAAAAACTCCACAGCACATCAATATGCACCTGCCTCTATTGGATGGAAGCAGGACAAAATATTGCATAAATAATAATAATACATACCATAACACATTACAAGTGACATATACATACGTTTGTGGGAGTGTGGCGTGATCTCGCAGAAGCCATTTTACAGTCATCAGGCACGATGAAGGGCCATATTTAGCCAAGCCAATAGAACTGTGGAATGTGGCTTCGGGGTCACGTATTGCCCAGCCAAGCAGATTTTTAAACATTTTTGCAAAAATAAACCATTCATCTACAAGCAAACCTGTGGCGGCCCTATTAACACAATGGAATGTCACCTACTTTATGAAGGCAAGTGACATGGCCAATAAAGTGTAGGGGCCCCGGTGGTATGGCTGTTGCTGTAATTCAAGCCTTGTATAACATTAACACATCGCAGTCGTGCGAAGCTTTATGATTTATGTAGGCTACCCACAGAGAGCTGCATCAGTGTGAGTGAACAGCGAAGCACAAGAACCTCAGCTCAGACAGACATTCTGATGAGGTTAACACACTCCCAGTCACACCCACTTGTCACACACACATTTACACATACACACGCTTGCACGCACACCCTCACATGCACTCACACACAGCCACAGGCACAAGCACACAAAACCAACACACAAACACTCACACACACACACGCACAAACACACACACAACTGTAGGCACACGTTCGTGCACACTCACAACTTATTAAGTATCTAGGTACAGTTAGAAGAAATTAAATTAATGAGTTAGTATTTTAGTATGTAAAGCATATAACATCAATTTCTGTGTCTGACACAACTGCTGCCTTGAAATCTTATCATACTGAAGTTGTTATGCATTTTGTCTGAAAACAAATAAATAAAGCTAATGAGAAACAGAGGGGTATGTTTGTGGCACTCGATCTGAGATTTCAATTAGCTTTTTTTCTGGAGTTCCATGCATCTCACAAAGAATACTTCACTCAAAACAGCACAAAGAGATAGAGACAGACTGACAGGCAGACAGAATAAAGAGGTGTGTGTGACTAAGACAGACAATAAACCAGACAGACAGAGAGAGGTTGCCACTTGAGAATACCACCCCCCCAACACCATCACCACCCCAACACCACCACCATCCTGCAATCTCCCTGTCTCAATAGTGTGGCTTATCATCCTACATTAAGGGGTGGTGAGGGGTAAGGGGGGGGGGGGGGTGCAAACTGATAATCTTTCTGTCCAGTCTAATGAAAGAAAAATGGACAGACAGACAGAAAGAAAGGGGGCAGGGGGTAAAAGCCAGACAGAGAGAAAGGTTGCCACTTGAGAATACCCCCCCCCCCCCCAACACCACCACCATCCTGTCTCCCTGCCCCAAGAGTGTGGCGGATCATTCTACCTTGGGGGAGGAGGGTAGGGTGAAGTCCAGCCTAACCTTGGCCAAATCCTCTCTCTGTCTGCTCACCCTGCGCTGGGACACGTGCCAGGGATCCATCACCCGCTTTGTCAAGGGAGATTTCACATGCCATTCACCCATTCTTTTACCCCAATTAATCGACCTGCACCAGCCAAAGCAGGGGCACACCAACTGCAGGAGAGTAACAGGGACATTGATGCCTCCCCCCCCCCCACCCCCAAAACAGGAGGCTCATTAGGCTATCATCACTACAGAGCTCCTGAACTGGAGCAGATGTGATGGGCCCGACCCAAGGGTCCGATCTGTCCGCCCTGGCTTTTAGCAGGAGCAGGGAGAGAGCAGCAGGCCTAATTCACACACCAGACCAGCGTATACCCCCCCAGTGAAACAGTGCGAGACTGTTCAGTCCGCCCCCCAAAATATCCATGCAGGATATAGCCCTGCTTCATCATCCAGGCAACTCCCCCCCCCCACGCCCCCACCCCCCTTTCATTAGCACGGAACCCAAACAAGCGCTATCACTCATTGTAATGTGCCCACATATCAAGATCTCCCTCCTTGTCTTTTATCATGTCCCCATACCCCCCAACCCACCCCCCCTCATTTCACCCCACGCCACCCCCACCTTTCCCTGCCTCTGTGCTTTTTTCCTGGAGACCTGCCAACCCTCTTCCCATCCTTTCACAACTGTATATAAGACTGAGCTGGGTGGCGATGAAAGGCTGCGCGGCGTGGGGATATCTGGTTGCGATAATGGTACGATATGGACGGGCATCCAAGTGCACTGTAGCAGGTGGCACCGGGGGATGCCAGGTGACGCACACACACCTGAAGAGCACCTGGGGGAGAGGAGTGACATTTGGCTCCTACCTGGACACCAGAGAAGAGCTCGTCCATACCAACCTGGCAGAACAGGCTACTGAGTGCTATAACAACAATAGAGCGACCTTCACTGATGCTAAGCGCAGTACTATGGTATGGTAATGGTAGTGCTGTGCACTTTTGTGAGCTGACAGATGGCCTAAAGTAACCATGAACCAAAGAACTTATAATAACAACTAGAACGCGCACTTGCTATCTGGGCCATTGTCTTGTGTTGTAATATTGTGGAGGATCCAATATGGCGTCCAAACAGGGTAAACAAGATGTAATGAAATAGAGAAGCTGCAGCACCCACTGGCCAAAAAGATCTATTATATGCCGCAAAATGCTGAATGCAACTATCTGGGGCAACCAGCAACACAAGTGAAAACAGCTGTAATAGCCCTGGGTTTTTTTCAGGGTACTACGATTACTAATCTTATAAGATTGCTAATCTTTCAGTTAACCAAAGGAAGCACCAGAATTGTTGTCCATACAGTCATATTTAAAAGGTAATAAGGTCATCCAGTTAGTTATGTTGACCATGTATGTCTAATGTCCCTGTTAGCAAGCTAAATGGAATGTATATATTCGCACCAAAAAGTTAGCCAAGCAGTAACAACTTTCCACTAAACCTTACCTGTGGAAGGACACATGATCCCCTTTCACTTTTCTGTTTGTACACTCATAACAAACGCAGCTGTCTGGCATTATTTTTTTATGTCTTCTTCCCAAATAAGAAATATCGTAATATCTTAATATCGTATGCTGTTATACCTTATTTTTAAAGGTCATCATTACCTTTTTGTCTGTAAAGCACTTTGGGTCAACTTCTGTTGTGTTTAAATGTGCTATATGAATAAAATGTCTTGACTTTTGCCCATTTTGGCGGCCATGACGTCACCATGGAATCACACGGTTTCAAGCCAAGGCGCACTCTAGTGTATATATAACCTCTTTGCC
>CM050207.1:14912282-14932282 GCA_027475355.1 Coilia nasus
TACGGAACAAAGTGCATTGTACCAGGCAGGTGCTTTCGGGTTTAAATTTTAGGATACAGGACATCTCTTTCAAGCTTTTGGCTGTTCACTAAGTAAACACTAAAACTGAGTCTTCCAGTCCATCATGAGTAAAGCCCAGTCTTTGCAGAATACACAAACCACACACCTTTAAGCATCATTTATTAGTAGCTTTTAATGTCAGCACTTTAGATATTAAATGGGCTTAAGGAATGAAGCAGATGCACTAGGCATGCTCAACATGGTTAAAATGATACCATGGATTCACAGCGGGCTTGAGTAGTGTGCTGGGATCGGTAGTTTGGCTGTGGGCTGGGGCCAATGAACACACCTCACAGGGAAAGCTGGTTTACAAGACCACAGGCAGCTGGGCATGAGTGTGTGAGGTGAGCCATGCCAACCCTGGCTAGTGCCACGCAAAGCCTGTGGAGGTGGCAGAAACTGTACTCTTTCAACACGCAGAAATTACTGCCAGTTAGGCCTGCAGATCCTGGCAAGGCCAGGACACAGTTTCAGAACCCAGGTAAATCCCCCTCAACCTCAAGGTGTGTGCAAACACACGCATGCACACACACACACAGACACACACACACACACACACACAGAGTTTCTCATTAAGATATAAAAGGCAGTCAATCTCAGAGTGGGGTCATATGATCCTGGCACAGACCCCCCCGCCATCCAGTGTGATTACGTTCTACACCTCCTTGGCTGCCCTGACATCTCGACAGTCCGGGATATACCAGGCTGTAGTGGCCTGGGGGCCCAGAGCAGTTGCCTACGCTGACTTTTGATGAGCTCTGCCTCTGGATTTAGGTAGTTGGGAGGTAGACCACTAGGAGTAGCCAGCTGATGTCACTACATGACGACAGTGTGGCACAGAATAGGCTGCAAGTCACGATCACACAAGCTAAAGTCAGTGATTTCAAGACCATCTCAGACATTCTCCCTTTACCCACTGGGATATGTCATAGCTATAGCCTAGTCACATGACATAGTGGGACTAGAGATTTAAAAATAGCCTAACTGTACGTTCACACCAAAAGCGACCAAAGCGACCAGGTCGCCGAGGTCGCCGAAGAAGCTTCGCCGTTGAGTTCGCTTTGTTCGCTTTGTTCGCTCATGACGTTTCATTTGGAATGTTAGTCATTTAAAGGGCCGCAGCAAAAAAAAACTCCCCGACCAACAGTTGTAAAAGCGGCAATACATGTATATGCGTAGGGCAAAACATCGATGTACTTGAACTTTGACATGTTTGGTTAATAAAGGAATAAAAGAGTATAAAATGTCTACATGCACTGACAGCTGAAAAATATTCATATTCATACAGTAATTCATGAATTATTTAAGCCGCTGACTGAGTACTACATCAATTTACTTTTTAGTTAGAATTGTTTGCATCCCTGTATAAAAACAGGGCTGGGTCGTAGTGAACCGAAGAGCCTGCCACTGCTGTGATGAGCTTCTCCGTTGCCATTTTTAATACAAAGTAGGAACTAGGTACTAAAGATACACCGTTTGTTTCCTCGAACCCACCTGATTGTCGGACGTTGGTAAATCAATGTATTCTGATTGGTATTCACGGTATTCGCTGAATCGCGTCATAGCTCATTACCATAAAGTTAACTGACTTTTAACTTCTCTTTTTCGCTCTGGTCGCTTTGGTCGCTTTTGGTGTGAACGTACAGTAAGGCCAAATCTGGTGCGATGCACTAAATGATTTATATTTATGTTTTAATTGCACATTTTCCCGTCTAAATAAACAGAAACTAAAACTGATATGACTCTTGGCTTGAACACAAATCTACATTCACACCAAGCTGAGTCTGACTGAACAACCACATCACATGACAACTCGTTCTGTTGCAGGTCCAGCGCAGTGTCAGTCTGTGTATTTTGCACACTCTGGCATGTTGAAAAGCTTTTTCCCATGATGCATGAGAACACACACTGTCTGAGTGCTTCAGAGCTTTGTGTTTGAAACCTGATCCAAAATTACAATACAATTCCAATAAATCCAGTAATATGAGCAAACTACTTGAGCAGTTGGGTATTAGCCTTTGCATTCAATTTGAAAGTGTTGAATCTGTGATTGCATGTTACACTTCCAGTAAACGGCTAAGCATGTTTGTGTGTGGTTGTGATTGTGTGTGCCTGTGTGTGTATGTGTGTATGTGTATGTGTGCACGTGTGTGTGTGCAAGTGTGTGTGCATGTGTGTGTGTGTGTCCATGTGCGTGTGTGTATGTGTGTGTGTCTGAGTGTGTGTCTGTGTGTGTGTGTGTCTGTGTGTGTGCATGTGCGTGTGTGTGTGTGTGTGTGTGTGTGCATGTGCATGTGTGTGTGTGTGTGCCTGTGTGTGTGTGTGTATGTGATTGTATGTGTATGTGTGCATGTGTGTGTGTACAAGTGTGTGTGCATGTGTGTGTGTGTGTGCATGTGCATGTGTGTGTGTGTGTGTGCACATGCGTGTGTGTGTGTGTGTATATATGTGTGTGTGTTTGTATATGTGTGTGTGTGTGTGTATGTGCGTGTGCGTGTGCATGTGTGTGTGTGTGCGTGTGTGTGTGTGTGTGTCTGTGTCTGTGTGTGCGTGACTCACCCTCGTTGAAGGGCTCCCACTCGTACAGGCGGCCCATGAAAGGCTGGTTGTTGTAGGAGGAGCACTGCACCTCCCGGATGCTCCTGCTGGAGGGTGGGCAGGGCTGAACATGCACACATACACACACACACACACACACACACACACACACACACACACACACACACACACACACACACACACACACATACAGAAACATACACACACATACGGAAACATACATGTTGAAATAGACACAGACTGGGGCACTCTCACACATGCGCGTGCACAAACACACACACAGACACACACATGCGCACGCTCACACACACACACAGACACACAGACACACACACACACACATACACAAGGAAACTGATTCTTGTATGAACTGTATGTGTGTCAGCATGTCAAACAGTAACATGACTCCACCACTTCCAGTGAAAAGCGAGAATAGGGACAAAAACTACAACAACTGCAATGTGCCACTGTGCCAGAAAGACAGATGACGTGGACAGTGGTCAAAAAGAACAAAAAAGGTAAACAAAACTAAAAGCTAAAAGAGCACAAGAGAAAGAAAAACAACTCAGCATGAAGCCAAAAGAAAAAGAAAAAAAAAAAGACTCAAAGGGAAAGTGTGAGGGAGTGGTGAAGTGATGAAGTATGGTCCTGGCACCCATGGGGTGGGGGGAGTCCTGAGTGTCAGGTGAAAGGTCACGGCAGCTGACCTCTGAACCCTAGATGGCTGCCAGGGAGCAGTGGGAGTTGAGGCAGAGCCGCATTCCGCCCGGGGCTCCATTCCTCCATTCCTCCGTTTTTATAAATGCCATCCCCGCACCTCCCCACTCTCACCTATCCCTCTTCCCTTCTGCTCACTCCTCTCTTTGCAGTTACTACTTCTCTCTCTCTCTGCACTGTATCTCTCTCTCTCTCTCTCCCTCTCTCTCTCTCTCTCTCTCTCTCTCTGCTAGCCCAGACCAAGTCTAGAATGCCTTCCTCTTCTCTCACCTCTCGAGCCTTCTTATCTCCCTCTGTGCACACTGCTCAGGGCAACTCATGAAAATTTCACCTCCCTTCCTCTCCCAAAGCACCGCCATCTTGGGGCGATAGTGGATCAGGAGGTGTAGGCGTTGCCCAGCAGTCGGAGAGCTGCTGGTTCTCCCTGACTAGGCCAGTGTGCTTGAGCAAGACACTGAACACTTTCGCCATCGGAGTGTGAATGTGAGGCATTCCATGTTCTCTGTAAAGCGTTCGGTGGACTCAGCTTGGTGCTGAGTACATAAAAACAGTATATACAGTGGTCCCTCGTTATTCGCGGGAGTTACGTTCTAAAAATAACCCGCGATAGGCGAAATCCGCGAAGAAGTCAGCTTTATTTTTTACAATTATTATAGATGTTTTAAGGCTGTAAAACCCCTCACTACACTTATACACTTTTCTCAGACAGACAAAGTTCACACTTGCAAACATACAGCACTTCAGAGTCACACAGCTAGCGGTGGAAGATGTATGTAAATTTTACAAGCTGAGCGCATTCTGTACTGTACAGGAGATTGCATGCGCTAAACAAATCCGTGAAACAGCAAGGCCGCGAAAGGTGAACCGCGATATAGCGGGGGACCACTGTACATGCAGTCTATTTACTATCTTGTCCTCATGTCCTGCCTTCCTACAGTACAAACATTTGCATACTCAATGCCTTTGCTCCATATAATTCCTCCTTATAATCCACAGTGTTTAAAGGTCTTCACTAATGTGCATAGCATGCGGTGTATGCATGATGCACCATAGTGCTTCTATCAGATAAACTCTTTTGTACACATTCCGGTCCTTAAAACTCCATCGCATTCTCTTCCTGTACACCTTAATTACATCGCTAGTATGGTCTGAGTTTGCACGCTGTAGCTGGATGCCACCCAAAAACATATTCCTTATTTTGTCTATACTTATACTGTTCATCATGCCCATACTCTTTATTACTGCATGTCTTTATCAGCACTGCTGTGTTTGCTCGACTTCTTTCATCTTCACATACACGTGATACAAACTCTTCTCTGTTCTCCTGAATCCCCATACTGCTAATATTTGGATAGAGAGAGTGGCTCAAACAGACACCTAAATTGGTAACATAATTACAGCAATTACCACTTAATGAGTCACTGTATCCACATTATCTATGGATTTAATTACATCTTCAACACCTCAACAGACACTTCATTTTTAACCAGGCAACTTTGTTCTGTTATGAATTTGTAGCTTTGCCAAGAATTCTTTTTGTTAAAAGAAGACATTCTACTCAATGAGACCAAGTACAGAAGACTGCTGAACCAAAGCAAATCATTTCTGAAGAGTAAAAACAGTCATTATAAGAAGCTCATTATGCCTGATTACATCTGATTACTATGCTGTGCCAGACCAGCAGACGTACAGTGTACCCCGAGGCCATGCTGAATCAAGCTTGCCTCAACTGAACTTAATTGACTTGAACGTGACTCTGTTTTGACCCATTTTGTTGCTAAAAAAGCACTAAACAACAGTCGCACTTCAATCACTTACTTATCTAGGCCCTATTTTACTGGCAGGATTAACAAACGTTTCGGCCCTGCAGCCTTCGTCAGTGTGAATCTTACCATACCACTTTCTAATCTTACGTAGGCCAACTGCAACAATACAGGTACACCCGTGGCCCATTGGTGGCACAGCAAACAGAAAAAGTGTCAACGAGCCCTCTGCCGTAGCAGGCCATTGCCCTAAGGGCTCATTTCCACCAAACACTGCGTATACAATACAGCGCTTCCCCTTTATTTATCCGTATTTGTTTAAAACGCACGTTAACAGATTAGACCATTTCCACCGCAGGCGTGATCTGAGCTCATTCTGTCCCTATACAAACCTATTGTACACGGATACGCGCTGTACACGCTCAAGTCGGTGGAAATGAGGCCTAAGATGCTTACATTGGGATTGCAGATCTTGTACTGGCTGGGTGATCCGGAGCACGAGGAGGGGGGCAGAGGGTTGTAGGGCCTTGCTGAGGATGCGGATGCTGTTGCGAATGTGGCTGTGGAGGTGGCCTGCCTGGCCGAGGAGGCCTGCTGTGTGCCGGTGCCGGCGCCGGTGCCGGGCTGGTGCAGGGACACCCAGGCCGAGCCGCTGCGGGGCTGGGAGACGGCGGAGCGGTGGTGCTGGTTGTGCTGGTGGTGATGGTGGGGGCTGCCGTAGCTGTAGTAGGGGTTGTGGGCTCTGGAGCTGTGCCGAGTGTTGCTGGGCCTGCTGCTGCTGCCACCGTCCCCATGTGCGTGTGGGGAGCGCCGCTGCCGACGCGAGGGCTGGGGCTGAGGAGGGGGAGGGGGAGGGGGAGGGGAGCCCGGCTCCCTCTGGGTGGACACCACGTACGGCATGCGGCCGTAACCGTACTTCCCCGGGACAATGGCACCCTCCCCTCCCTTCCTAAAGGGGACAAGGGTTGCGAGACATGAGCACAGACGAATGTAAGTCTGCACACAACAAACACACACACAGGCGTGTGCACACTCACACACTCCACACACACCATACACACACACACATTACAACAACACACACACATAACAAATAACAAACACACATACACACAATTTGCTCACAACCAGGCCAGGCCTAATCTGAGCCATACTGAACAAAACCTACTGTAAACCATGGTCAGCCATCATGAAAAAGGGTTAACAAATCATGTAAAAACTTCAGACAAGATTTCTGACAAAGGGAAGATCTTCTGCATTCCACTGCCAGAGTTTGCATATCTGCTGAAGAGACTGGCAGGCTGGTAAGATACTGCTGTTTGAGCATGTCCAAAACTCAGCAGGAAAATGCCTCTGGAACAACCTCAACTGCGTGTGTGGAACATAACATATGCGAAGCAACCAGATTAAAAGCCTAAGCATGACAAGTGAAACCCAGACCTGCCATTCATTGCTTCTTTGAAGCCAAAATATGTTTATGCATGCGTAATTCACACAGCTGATGGTTTTCAAGATAAGCATGCACCTGAGTGGATGGATGGATGGATGGATGGATGGATGCTTACCCTTAATCAGACCTGCACCTTATCAGAGACAGATACCCTATCAGGACACCTCTCTCTGGGATTGGCTGCTCTGGCATTCCCTCCTCTGCGATTGCCTTCTGGCATTCCCTCCTCTGGGATTGGCTGCTCTGGTGTTCCCTCCTCTGGGACTGGCTGCTCTGGCATTCCCTCCTCTGGGATTGGCTACACTGGTGTTCCTTCCTCTGGGATTGGCTGCTCTGGTATTTCCCTTCTCGGGGATTGGCTGCGCTGGTGTTCCCTCTTCTGGGATTGGCTGCTCTAGTGTTCCCTCTTCTTTTGCTGGCACAGTGGTGCTCAGATCCATGTAATTATGTCCAGCCCAGCAGATCAGGAAGACTGGGCTCACGAGAGGAGGGAAAGAGAGCAGCCAGGCACCAGCAGAGCTATTCTCTCCACATGTGTGTGAGTGTGTGTGTGTGTTTGTGTGTGTGTGTGTGTGCACAGACAACAGTTCATGTTCTCAAACATCCTAAAGCACTTTACACATCTCACTCTCACAGCTCAGCAGGGAAACCCAAGGGCAAGTTACCTTCTGCTGGGTCGGTTAACCCGCGGTTGAGTCCTGGCTAAGTCGCCCGTCTGTGAGTTGTTGTTGCCGTGGGGAGGGCGGACATGCCCCGTGTCGCGGTACAGCGGCACAGACGGGCGAATCGCGGACACCACCAGGGGCTGGTTGCCAGGGTGATGAGGGGGGTAGTGGGGGGACACCACCGGTGGACTGTGAGCGGGGAGGCAAGGCCTCGTCTGCTCCTGCACCCCCCCACCACAGCTGCGCGAGCACTCGGCCCATGGCCCCCAGGACCCCCACGTGCCTGAGGGTGCTGCCCCCTGCTGTGCAGGAGAGTCCTGCTGAGCCTCAGGCCTCGGGGCAGTCGCCCCCTGTGGGAGTATAAATACGCACTTAAGAGCTACAATGAAAAATGTGTTGTTGGTCTAATAATAATAACAATAATAATAATAATAATAATAACAATAATAATAACAATAATAACAAACAATAACAGTAATAATAATAATAATAATAATAATAATAATAATAACAATAATAATAATAATAATAACTAGAAAAGCACTCGGAGAGCGCCGTTGAATGCCCTTTTTGTCAATGGGATTTCCTATGTTAATTTTCCAATTTTTTTTGTGAGGTAACCAATGAACCGATTTTCACCAAAAGAGGCAGATCACCTGTAGGCAGTGACAATACCGACATACAGTGGTCCCTCGTTAATCGTGGGAGTTACATTCTAAAAATGACCCGCAATACGCAAAATCCACGAAGTGGTCAGCTTTATTTTATGAAGTGGTCAGCTTTATAACTATTATAGCTGTTTTAAGGCTGTAAAACCCTTCACTACACTCTTTATACACTTTTCTCAGACAAGCATTAACATTTGCTCACATTTTTCTTCTCTCTTCTACTGTCAAAGTTCAAACTTGCAAACATACAGCACTTCAGAGTCACATGGCTAGCGATCGAAGATTTATGTAAATTTTACAAGCTGAACACATTCTGTACTGTACAGGAGATACGGCATGGAGGAGATTGATTGACAATGTTCTACAGTCCTTTAGCCAATCAGGGCGCAGAACACAGTGCGCTGTTTGGAAAAAAGCATACACTAAAACAAAATTGCGAAACAGCGATGCTGCGAAAGGTGAACCGCGTTATAGTGAGGGACCACTGTAATGCCAACATTTCTGAACGATACATTGAGTATTTTGTGTTATTTTGCTAACAAACAGACAGACAGACAAACAAACAGATGGACAAACACTGGAAAAAACATAACCTCCCTGGCAGAGGTAATAATACAAGATTTCTAAAGTTACCCAAGGACACTGTACAGTAAAACAAGAAAAATGCAGACTAAAAAACACAGATGTTTGGATTTAGTTAGGTAACACTGGTCAAGGAAATCAGTATACTGCAGTTGAGAGTGCTTCATTTTCACACAGAGTGAGCTCAGACTGGTGGTCTGGTGGTCAGTGAGCAGCACTTGCTACTGCCCCTGGAGTAAGTTCACTGTAAATCACCATGGAGAAGCATGTCTGCTTAATGATATATGATATAAAGTTCAGCACTACCTGTGGTTCTCTAGACTAAGGCATTGATGTATTCATCAACTTAAACCTGTGAGTCTTTGAAGCCTTCTTGTGTCTGTGTGAATATCTTTATTCACCAGCGCTGCACAAGGTTCATCAGTGGTCATCTGCAAGTGATGCTCTGTCTTTTGTTCCCTCCTTCTTACTTTCTTTTCTTTTCTTTTTTTTTCTTTCGTTCCTTCCTACTTACAACCATCTATCCATCCCCTCGCAGTCTGCCAGAGACGGTATCAGAGGACACCGCTCTTCTCTCTCTCTTCTCTCTGTCTGCGTCTCCTTTCATTTGGTGCCAGGACATTCGGCGTGCCAGGTGGACCGTGCCAGCTCCAAACGTGGGCGCGGAAATCAAGCTCTTCCCCTGCGCCACTTTGTCTGCTTTCACGAGAGGCGCTCTGAAGAAACGCTCGGCGCAAAGTGCGCTTTGGGAAAGAAGAGAACAGGTCCTCCGCGCTTGGCTCCTGCTCTCAAGTGGGTAAGAGAATACCCCAGTGTTGGGGTGGGGGTGGTGGTGGGTAAGAGGGTGTGTGGGTGGGGTGGCAGACAGTGGGAGTTGGCACAGGCCTCTACCACTGTCTGTCAGCAGCCCCCACCCCCCCCCACCCCTCACCCCCGACAGGGCATTCACACAGCCCCCTGTGGCCTCCTGAGCGCTGTCGGCCTTTGTAACCCGAGCCCAGTGTCATCCCAGAGGTCAGGCAGAGGTCAAGCAGATGGACTCCAGGGAGTGGGCCCAGCGCCAGGCCTCTCCTGCAGACAGGGTGGGCGGGCTGCCGGGACAGGCTGCAGGGGCGGCATTGGGTAGCTCTCCTGTCCGTCGCCCAGTAAAACTACACACCACAAGGAGGTTTAGCCAGTCGCAAGGGTTTCCCTCCAGTTAAGGTCCAACCCATTTCCATACTTTACTGTGTGGGTCGTCCTGTGATCCCTTGAGCTCTAGGAAGGAAGGACGTGATGACAAGCCGGCCCCCTGCCCTCCAGACCTCTAACACTTTCTCTGCTGGACCGCTTAAGTGTGTGTGTGTGTGTGTGTGTGTGTGTGTGTGTGTGTGTGTGTGTGTGTGTGTGTGTGTGTGAGTGCGTACGTGCATGTGTGTGTATGTACGTGCGTGTGTGTGGGTGTGCATGCATGTGTCTGTCGGTGTGTTTGTATCTATATGTGTGTGTCAGTGTGTGTGTGTGTGTATGTGTGTGTCTGTCTGTCTGTATGTGTGTGTCATGCATGTGTGTGTGTGTGTGTGTGTGTGTGTGTGTGTGTGTGTGTGTGTATCACAACAGGTTTATCCACCCCCAGGGCACACTCTCGCTGGCAGCCGGCATGTTTACAAAGTGAGATCTGAGAGCCCAGCACACACTTTAACAGCTCTGTGGTCCAAAACCTCCGCCACGAGCGCAGCAGCAGTGGTTGTAAATCTGGCTGACCCTACCACACGCTGCCGCAGTAGGGGCGCATTACAGACAAGCTGCCCAGGGCATAAGCAGTCCATATTTATGGCCTGCGGTCTGTGTCGTGTCATGATGCTGGCAGAATCTGGAAGTGTGAGTGGGTGGTCATATATTTGTACGGAAGGAAGGTGCAGTCAATGTTAGCACTTACCCTGTGGTGATCTGCAGCATGCTGGCTATACAGAGACCTCAGGCTGATGAGCATCACCACTACGGAGACTCTACAAGAAATAATACCATACAGGCAGAGGCATAGCTTGGTAAAAGTCAACACAGGCAACTTCCTGGGGCCCGAGGGCTGACAAACCTCAAACTACAGTAGTGGGAATGCAGCCTGCAATGAAAGTTGTGGCTTTTTTTGGTTGGGATCCCCAACAGACTACAGACTCGCCTCAGGCTGCATACAGGTTGATCACACAAAGCACACAAAGGTGCGTGCAGCTCAAACACAAGGCAGTCTTACCTCATGTACCAAGGGAAAGGTGTCCACATCCTGGCGGCGTGCTGCTGAAGAACGCTCGGGTTGGATGCGGTCTGTTAAGGCTGCATGCACACAGACCAATGCTCCTCTGTTCCACTTAACTGTGAGAAAAGAACCTCTGACCCCCACACGCTATAAGGAATTCCACTTTTAGATTTTACAGAGAAATATAAAAAAGTACAAGCAGTCACACCTTTAAACTTATTTTTAAAAAGAGCCTGCCGCCAATGCCACCATACATCATGAACATAAGGCTTTAAGACAACCAGCAGGAAAAAAGAAAACAATATATTACTGATGAGAGTCCTAAATGCTGAAGAATCATAAAGAAATTGCATACAAATTGTACAGTAGTATTACACATGCTTATAACAATTGGCCTATAAATAGCTACATTAACACGGTACAATAGTAGTAGAAGCAGCTAACTACTGATCCCCCCCCACATTATTTAATAATATGTACATATGTAATGTTTAGCATGACATATGTTTGTATTATTAAACAATGCGGAGGGAATCAGTAGACTATCAGTATACTTTCAATAGTATCAGAGTAATTGCTTGAAATAGTTTTAAAAATGCCCCTAAGCTATGATTTGTGATTCCAGGGTAAGAAGGCGATTTCTCACACGAGAAATAACCCTTTATCATAAGATATATGTAAATATATATAACCTTAATAGTGCATTTGTAAACAACTGACAAACTGTGTGAAATGTGTAACCAATATTACTCACAATTTTGGCGACTGTAAATACCGGGGGGCACAGATTGAAGTGAGGTAAAAAAAATAATAATAAAAAATCCGGAATTGACACGTTCTTTGTTAGGGTAAAATGTCAAACATCAGCTTCTCTGCTCTTTCAAGGGTGACTTCATGTCACGACTTTTTCCCATTTGTAAAACTCAACTTTCGCTCTAAGTCATGTTGACACGATGCCATCAAAACTCCTTAAGATCCATTTGTGCAGTAAAAATCACAGGCGCAACCGGTGAGTTGGTAACTAAACTTTTCGTTGATGAATCTCGATGTTAACCGAAATGTGTTTGCACCTATTACAATAAACTCATAATAATAAAATTAGCAATGCAATTAACGTGTCCAAGTCAACAGCAAAAAACACATAATTCCCACAGAGTCGGCTCAGCCAGGTGGTACTTATGGGACGGGGTGAAAAACTCCATCACTGCTGCGCACCATGCTCATCAAAGTTTTAAGTGTCCTTTGCAAAGTGCACTCCGTTTTGTGGTACCCATGTGTGACAGCTCGGTCGTTTCGAACATTGTCATAGGTGCGCTGAGAAAGTTGGCGCATTCGGAAAAGGAGATCCTGCTATCCGAGGGGACGTTCCCAAAGCAAATGCGCCCTGCCCGTGATCCTTGTGGCAACCATCCAGTGGTCTTATTGGCGCCTCGGGATTCATAAATTAAAAGCACCAGCTCCCCTTACACTAAGAGCGAGCGGAGCCTATCCACCTTTTTTGAGCTGCCAAAATCCACTGCGTTAGCCGTTAATAGGACCCGTTCTAAAAGCAAAGTCTGCAACTATCTATCATATGTAAAGTTTTCCTTCTCCCATTCACTTCTGCCACTGATTGCTAGCTGTTCACTTATTTCAGTTTTTGGAGAGACGAATGCATTGCGCCCTCTACCGTACCTATGCGGCTGTGTGTGGGAGTGTAGCCCAAGCTAAATGAGGGATAGTGGCACAGAGAGAGAATTGGCAGCGCTTAGAACGACCAACCTGAGCCAACTATTGCTATTTCAGGCTGTATTATTCTAAGCGGCATTGCACGCACGGGATGCAGGCACCACTAATCTTTGCAGTGGAGGCTAACGCTGGCACCGAGGCCTCTCCTTCACAAGGGGTGGTCACCAGTATATCCTAATGTGTAAAATATGGACCGCAGTACCTTTCACCACGGAGAAGGGGGGGAACATGCTGCGACCCACCCAACTAAATCTGGGCCAAGAGACAGGTAGCAACGTCACACCCTAGATTCCTCTCAATGAAAAAGGCACGTTGAGGCCAGACCACCGCAGCAGCTCGCAGAGCGCCTGCTCGTCACAGCTCATCACTTTTAACAGTCAAGCGGGAAGGCTTCTACAATTATTTACAAGTAATGTGGTTTCAACGATTGTTATGGTTTGTTTCCAGTGGTATATCTTAAAGCAACGCTATGTTACCTTTTGTCTCCATTTGAGGGGTATGCTTTTTATCACACAAACTGTTTTTGGTACCATCACCAAATTAATGTTGGTGACATTTATCATATGAATGGTGTATAAATACAAGCGTTCTCCCTTTATAGTCATTCAGAATATGCAATCCTGGGTAAAGGGCGGGAAACCAGCACAAAATAAAAGTGAAACCTTTACTGCACGTGCAGCCATTGAACACCAGTGCACATCTATCATGGCCAATAAGGCTCTAGAAATTCTTTGTGCCTTTTAGGTATCTGGTCTACTAGTTTTACACAAAAACTCTACAGTGTTACTTTAAGGGAATAAAAGTTTATTTTATGACCAGTAACCTGATTGGTGTAGATATTGCATTAATTAGTGGGCCTAATGCCTATGTATTCAGAGGGAACGAAGCCTGTGGCTGAACCCTGGCCCTGCTGGTGTGTGAGTGGGTCTTGCTCTGGCTTCAATGGTAAATCAGGTCTTTGTGTGGGAGATTCCAGCTTTGTTCTTCTGGCCCTACGGAATTGCCTAATTTCACGGTGCAGATTTTACGCTGCGATGAACTTGCAACCGGAGCTGTGGTTGCATAGTTGACACACTGGACAGGCGTGACATTTGCCTAAGATTTCACAGGCTTTGTTAGTTAGAGCCGAGTGTCAACAATAAAGCTTTGCTTTAAATTTGGTTATGATCGCCCGCCTGCATTTCCTGTTGTGTCACCGCTACCCTGCTGTCATAACACGGCCTGTAAGGACAATGTTGATTTGGATCACCAGAATTTGGGTTTAACTCCTCTGTTGCCAAACGTAGACCACAGGCGACTAGACCCAATTAAAATTCTTGATGGTCTACTGTTTGGGATGACCCATTCAAACTATACAATTGGCAAGGCTCTCTGGCACGACAGCATGACACCACATGGCTTTGCACAACACAGCACACAATATAGTTATGTGAACCACTCCAATGAAAGCTGACCCCAGAACATATTTGGTCCAAATCGGGACTGTACTGGACCATTCCAAGACCAGGATTAGTTTTATGAACACACAAGCCAACCAGGGATTCCTGATTCAGTTGTAGGGAGGTTTAGTGAATGGACTGCTGCAACCACACTCTTTGTGACAGACACTTCTATATGCTTCTTGAGAGTATAAAGCTGGGTTTAACTGTTTCAAAACACAGACTACTACTAAACACACACACACACACACACACACACACACACACACAGACACACACACACCAAGACACATTACTAGTGCTAAGTTTAACTCTCTCAAAACACAGACTAACACACACACACACACACACACAGACACCCACATTGGCTAGTGCCAAACTTCCAAATTGAAGCTATGGCTTTATTTTCTAAAAACAATGCTCTAGGTGTAGTTTTGTACAGGCTTGCTTATGGGGGTAAGTCATTAAACCACCTACTTGGAGCACCCCCAAGGGACATGGAACATACCACAGTATATCTCCTAGTGTCACCTGATTAACTTTGTTTTCTTTTCATGAGTTCAGTTTTTACACAAAGGGCTTATGAGTGAGCTGGGTGTTCAAAATGCAAACACGGAACAAAACCACAGTGTCGACTGATTGTCTGTGGACGTCCCTCTGCAACAATCGGATGATTAAGTTTGATTGGTTTAATTCTACTGTTGCTTGGGTGGGAATCTGCCTGGCTTGTCACTTTGATGTAAAAGAGTTTGCCAGCACCATTCAATCATCTGCTTTATATATTAACAACGTGCCCATGGAAATCAAACAATAACACAACCAGTGACACATGTCCAGCAAAGAATTTAAAGCCCCCGCATCAGCTTTATATAAACACTGGTAA
The DNA here is from genome assembly GCA_027475355.1 of Coilia nasus. NCBI lineage: Eukaryota > Metazoa > Chordata > Actinopteri > Clupeiformes > Engraulidae > Coilia > Coilia nasus. The sequence continues at coordinate 14,927,030 of CM050207.1, forward strand.
CAAGACCAGACTCTCACACAGGCTGGGCCGCATCCCGAAAACTGCTGTACCTCTAAGATAGCCCTCATGTGTTTGAAGATGGGATACTGGTTGATTTTTACAGATATACAGCAGGGCTGTCAATCCCAACTTCAGAAAGTAAAAACCCTGGAACATATTTGATCCAGCCATTTCCTGATCCAGCTGATCCACAATGAGCCCACAAATAATCAGATCAGAAGATCAGTTAATTAGTGAAATGGTCTGTGTTAAGTGCCCAGGCAGAGGGAATACATGGCAGGGTGTTTAAGTACTGAAGCTGGGATAGACACGTCTGAAATACAGTATATAGTAACCATAGAATTGTACAGTATGGTAGACTAGCGCCTCTGGACACTGCATGTTCACACTCACAGGGGCGGCCATCTTGTTCCGCTGTGCAGCAGAGGCCATCATTATCGTCCTCTCTCTCTCCGCCACCTGCTCGCTGGGCTCATTACTCCTCCATGCTCTCTGGGGGCCGTGAGGAGTAAACATTTACACAGCTCCGGGCCGAGCGGGATACGGCTACATTAGCTACTGTCAGAAGCAAGCAGCTGGCCCCTCTCACTGTACCTTGCGCCCAGGCACTGGGCCATTACGCGCTGATGCCGTGGCTGTCATCTCTGGTCTTGGCTCTGCGCACATACACACACACATACACATACATACTGTACACACACGCAAAATAGGCCCTCCCTTCCCCCAACACCCGTCATCTCCCCTGCCCCACGAGTATGGAGAGTGTCTATGCTAGACAGCTGTCTTTCCTCTGAACTCAAACTCAAATAAAAACCTGCAAAGGTTAACACTTTGCATTCGGGACGGCCATTGCTACAGTACCCGATGGCACTGTTTATGAAAAATGGATCTGAGTGTGGATTTGTGAGTTAGGGTCGCACACATTGACATCATGGCATTCTTAGTTTCTTTTGTACAATTCAGTAATGATAACTGTATCTCTAGACTAAACAACTCTAAACTCTAGCGAGAGAGGGAGAAAGACAGAAAAGAAAGAGAGAGAGAGAGAAAAGACACCTTGGTAAAAAGGCCAAAGCGTAAATAGAGCCAACAGGAGACATAAAAAAGCATCTATGAGACACAGAGTGTTTTTCTACATGAGCACCACACAGTTTTTTCCCCTACATGACTATACCATATACATACAGTATATAGTGTTTTTCCCTACATGACTATACCATATACATATATAGTGTTTTTCCCTACATGACTATACCATATACATATATAGTGTTTTTCCCTACATGACTATACCATATACATATATAGTGTTTTTCCCTACATGACTATACCATATACATATATAGTGTTTTTCCCTACATGACTGTAGCATATACATATATAGTGTTTTTTGTATATGGCGCAGCTGTACTATCATGTTTTTCAGAGGCCCTTCAAAGCGTGGCAGAGGCTTTATGAGAAGAACATGGAGACCATTCATTCACAAAGACGCCATCCACCCTCCTCCCCGATGGTTTCCATTCGTCATTAATAACTCTGTGTGTGCGCGTGTGTGTGTGTGTGTGTGTCTGTGTGTGTGTGTGTCTGTGTGTGTGTGTGTGCGCGTGTCCTGGGGCTTTTTTCCTGCTCCTCTATCGAAGGGATTCACTGGATTAGAGAGAGCGATTCTTCACTGTCAGTACGTCTTAAAGCATGTGTCCCAAGCGGTCAGGCTGTATTAATTCAAGTCAGTCCCTAATATACACACACACACGCATCTGTCTCTCTCTCTTTTTCACACACACACAGACACACACAAAAGATCTGCACTCAGTGTGACAAAAAGATAATAACACAGGCTCTTTTGCTTATTGAAGGTGGCAGGAGTCAGACACACACACAAACACACACACACACACACACACACACACCAGAGGACTACCTGCACAAACAGAGAGAAAAGACCACACATGCACACAGCAGAGACAGGGCTATTGCACACACACCAGCATCTTGGACTGAGAAAAAAAGCTCTCTCGCACACACACACAAACCCACACACTGTGTGAGATGGATAGGGGTATCTCAATGCATTCGTCTGATTTTACTTACTTTTTGACACACACATACACACACACACACACACTCATGCACACACACTTACCACCAACTGATAAACTCACGTTATCGCTGGGATTATTATTCACTTTACATCATGTACTCGCCCTGTCAAACATTCATATGTCATGTGTGAAGCATGGGGCCTTTGATATTCCACACACCCAGACCCCCATACATCACATGCAGGAAAAGGTGAAAACGGATAAAACAGTCTCACTTCCTGTAAACACTCTCCCTCACACCCATCTGATGGGTGATTAACTGCAGCAGATTCCTCTACCTCCAAGGTCAAGACCTCCACAAACCATCAGAAGGAAAGCCTCCTCTGAGCTCGCTCCGTGCCAGTGGCAGAATCTCGCCCAGTAGATTGACTGGCTCCCGCTTCTCTCCACCCTTCACACACACTCACACACGCACACACACACACACACAAACACATTCACACACACACACACAGTTAGGTTTAATCATTCTCATCCTTCAAACCTTTTTTTAGCAGGGTGTTATTACCAGCTAGATCACAATAAACACACACACCTGTACACAGCTCACATAATCAGGGATGTCTTAATAATATAACTAACATCCGCACCACAAAAACATTTGCTTCACCTCTCTGCTAATGTAAATGGAAACCAGCTGTGAAATGAACGCAACACATACTTGACATGCTGCAGAAAACAAGCTGGAGCCATTTTCCCTTACTTCCATTAGACCCAATGTTGAGTTCTGTGACTAGCGAGAGAGAGAGAGAGAGAGAGAGAGAGAGAGAGAGAGAGAAAGAAAGAGACAGAGAGAGAGAGAGAGATGCAGAGAAGCCGAAAACACATGTGGAACAGTTCAGCTAGATGTTTCCTGAACCAAGTTCTACTGGAAGGTAGTCAAAGGCATGTAAAACCTAATGAAATAAGAAGCTACTCTCATTCTCCTTTCGCTGCCTTGCGATTCACTCTCACTGGGGTCAGCCTGTGTCGTTAACAAGGTGTAATTAAACACATTTGTGCTTAAAACCATCTTAGCCTGCTACTTAACAAACGACTTCCTTCATAACCCCTTACTACACACCTTTATAAAGGTTATGAGAAGTTTTTTTCGCTGCTTTAGTAAAGAGGAAAGCATACATTCACTGTGTCTAGTTCACATCTGGTTGTAAAGTCAGAAGATTAAGCAATACGTACAGTATAAAATGACACAAAGCTGGAGTCAGAATAAGGAGTATCGACTCAGCAATCTTACTTTGGATGCTATATCGACTCCAGCTTTGTGTCATCGTAAACTCTGCACACTGCTGTTGCTTCATGAAGGTATTGGGGGATTCCCCTGAACAAGTAGGATGTCATCATCTCCCACCACTATTACTTCTTACGGGTGTAAAGACACTCTGCAAACTACCTACCATCTGTTCTGAATGTGTGTGTGTGTGAGGTGCAGCTGCAAATGACCATGTACTGTAGGATGTCTCAACTAAACAGAGATTTAGGATAAGACATACACACACACACCACTTCCATACATTCTGTCAGAACATTCTAGGGATTCATTTTCAGGGAGAAACCAGTTGGGCCACTAAACAAAAAACAATCCTAGCACAAGCTTTTAAATAGTGTGTTTCAAACACTCACTTAAAAAACAAAAAAAACACAAAACAAAATGGTGTGCTGGAAGTATATGGTCTTCTTAGTAGGCTGAGAAGAAGGCAGGGTAGGTGCTTTGTGGCTCTCTAGTTATCCCCGTGCCTGGTGGAAAAAGACACATGAAGGAGAGCTGATGGGACAAGACATAAATCCCACCAGGGGTGTAGTCTCTCCACTTAACCCTAATCTGTCATATCCCCAGCAACAACCTTTCTGGAACAAGAACAATTAACTTCACCTTAATCTGCCTGCCGTGTCCTGACCAAGAACCTGCCTGCAAAAAAAAAGAAACCTTAACGTCACCATAATCTGCTGTGGCCTGAACAAGAACTTGTCTGGAACAAGAACCCCTGGAACCCCAAACCTGCTGCTCCCTGAGAAAAAGCCTCTTCAAAGCAAGTCCCATTCACACAGGGGCAACAGGACGCAGAGGAGTCTCGCAGCAACCAAAGGGTCGCTGGTTTGATTCCATCTCCTCCTGGCTGGGTCAGACTGTCCTTGAGCAAGACACTGCTCACAGTGTGCCAACTGTCACTTTGCATGGCAGCCTTCACCACCGGTGTGTGAATGGGTGAATGTGAGGCATTCCATGTAAAGCGCTTTGGGTACTCTGCTGAGTATATAAAACTGCTATATATATAAAAATACTGTCTATTCCACTGCTACAGGTTACTGATTTTACACTATCACGTAAGGCTGTGAAGTACCTGCAGAATGTAAACGGAAACATGTAAAGCACAGCGATACGTGGTGTGGATGTGCTTTGTCTTGTTGGAATAGGCAGTAGAAAAGTCTGTTTTTTACTTAAGCATGGGATATAAGCCTAATGGCTTTGTACAGAGCTTTCTCTGAATGTGCAGCCAGCTACAGTGAGAAAGAGTGAGTGAGAGCAAAAGGTGGAGGGTGGAACTTTTTTTTTTTGACAGAAGGAAGACAGCCCCAGGGGAGCTATTTCTCACTCGCACCTGCTCTCCCCACCCCTTCTCAGCACGGAGGAGGTCAGAGGTGACTACCTGTGGGTTTTACAGCACGCACATTTCACACCACTATAAATAACATAATCAGTGCCAGAACTTCCCCAATATCATCAGTTATCAGAACCAGAATTCATCGTCATCTTTTTTTTTAATACCAAGTGAAATACAGAAAAGTCCAAGAAAAAGGAGGAAAAAATAAAACAGAAGTGCAATTAGAGCGTGTCCTTTTGTATCTGTCTTTTTTGTGTCCTTTCTGCCTCCCCCCTTCCTTTCAGTCTGAGGGGGGATGACCTAGAGAGGGATGGAGGGATAGAGGGATGGAGGGAGGGAGGGAGGGAGGGAGGGAGGGAGGGAGGGGGGCCCCGGAACTCCAGTTCATCCAAGGATTCAGCCCGAAACCACAGGGAGGATGTTGGTCAAGGCTTGTCTTTTTATTTTTATTTATTTATTTTTTTCTTGGAGTATCAGAAATGTCCAACGGCGGATTTTGGAGGGTCTGCCATCATGCTAAGTGGAGCTGCCCTTCCCAGCAGCCCCCACCT
>CM050207.1:14937282-14942282 GCA_027475355.1 Coilia nasus
CACACACTACATGAATGCCCACAGCTGGCAGAGTGTTTTGGAACGCTGGCAGGAAGTTGAGCGCACTCAACAGTGTTAAAGCCCCATCTCTCCTCTAATCTCTACTCCTCTCTTCACTCCTCTCTTTTCCTCCCCTCCCCTCTCCTCTCCTCTCCTCCACTGCTCCACTCTCCCACCATCTCCTCTCCTCTCCTCTCCTCTCCTCCACTCCACTCCTCCCTTCCCCTGCTCTGTCCTCGTCTCATCCTCTGCTGGCACAAGAGGGCTGGTGAGAGGCACAGGGCTGGAGACTGCCTTAAACGGGTGCGATTAGACATCTGCCAGGCACTCAATCTCACACTCCAATGCCAGCTGATGCCAAAACAAGAGCTGACTTGCACCTCTCCAGCCGTACACACACACACACACACACACACACACACACACACAAACCTGAACTCTTGAACTCTCATAAACTCTTGGACACACGCACATATACTCATACACACCCTCACACAAAGCTATTATAAATACTGCCACTTATGAACTCACAGACACAGACACATCCACACTCACACAAACAACCAAAAACTCAGTCACACGCAAGCATATCCATACACATACCAACATATCTGTTGAGAACTTTGCACTGTCTTAGCCTCTACTAACCCTTCACACATACAGTACGTAGGAAAGACAATCGAAAACCTTTAAAACAGTCCGTAAGTAAAGGTGCACTCAAGTGTAAGTCATTTCCCAACCAGAGTGAAAAATCTGCTGTTGTGCTCTGAAGACCGAAATGTTAAATTTGTCCTCTTATGTGGTAGTTTATTGTATTGTCATGTTTCAGCCAAGGACCACAATGGAAATAATCTATTTGCTTTATTGTGTCATCATGGGTGTCTCTGTGTTTTACCTTCTAAATATCAATAATAATAATAAATAATAATAATAATAAACTTTACTTGTATAGCACAGTTCATACATGCAAGATGCAGCTCAAAGTGCTTTACAGTTTAGCAGGGTTGTTACAGGACAACATGTCTTGCAGTTCAGTGGTGCTGGAGCAGATAAATACAGTAGCAAACTGACTCTTGCATGAACACAGGTAGGCAGTCCTTGTAGGCCCTAGTCAGCAATCTTTGTAGTCCAGTGGCGGTAGAACTATGCAATGCCCTGTTAATGTGGGCTCTTATGTGAACATAGGTCGGCAGTCTTTGCAGACCAGAGGCACTAGACGAGAAAAGTTCATTTAGGCGCAGTCGGTTGTTAGTATCAAGTCTTGCTCTCTGCTCTCTCTGCTTTACTTTTAATAACCCCATCCAGGGGTTAGTACACACACACACACACACACACACACACACAAGCACACAGGAGCAGGGCTCCAACACCCGGGGAGCAGTTGGGGGTCAGGTGCACCTCCTCCATGGCTGTGGATGTAGGCTCAATCAGCCAGATTTCTTTTTCCTCCCTAACCAGCATTTGCCACGTTATTAAGTATTGCATCATCTGTTCCTAGTGAGCTTCCAGTTAAAACACACACTTACCATCAACAGTCAGCCATCTTACAGACATACATCCATCTTATGAACTTGGCTTTCTTACTGATCAAGTGTACAGTATCTTACTTATCACTGCATAGCGAGTGGCCACTTCATGTAAAGCCCTCTCTACCACCTCAAGTTTCTTCCAATCTTATTGTGAACATGCCCTCACACACACACACACACACACACACACACACACACACACACACACACACACACACACACACACACACACACACACACACACACACACACACACGAGTTGGCCATCTTACTAGTTTTCCTGTGTCCTACCACTCCACAGGTAGTGGTCAGTTCGGTATAAAACCCCACTCTAACGCCTGAGGTCCCCAACCATCTCAGTGTGAAAGCGGAGACCCGTCTTGAAAGGCTCACAGAAACACATTTAGTTAATATGCCTCTAGCAGACTGAAGCAAACCACTGTGACGGGCGTTTCAGGTAAAATGCCTAAAAAGCAAGGCCTGTTATGAGGCACTAAATGCAGGGTGGTCAGTGTTTGTTGTGTGTGTGTGTGTGTGTGTGTGTGTGTGTGTGTGTGTGTGTGTGTGTGTGTGTGTGTGTGTGTGTGTGTGTTTGTGTGCATGTTTGTGTTTGTTTGTGTGTGTGTGGGTGTGTGTGTGTGTCAGTGTGTGGGTATGTGTGTGAGTGTGTGTCCGTGTGTGTCTGTGTGTGTGTGTGTGCATGTTTGTGTTTGTTTGTGTGTGTGTGGGTGTGTGTGTGTGTCAGTGTGTGAGTGTGTGTCCGTGTGTGTGTGAGTGTGGGTGTGTGTGTCAGTGTGTGTGTGTGTGTGTGTGTGCGTGTGAGCAGTGGCCTAAGGTAAACTCGGCACGGGGCGTTTCATCGCTTCGTTATCACCCACAGGGCGCAAGCAGGCGCAGCGGAATGTGCACTGGCATTTTCACCGCGTGCTGACAGGCAGCTCACCACCAGTGTTAGTGTGTGTGTGTCTTTCTATGTGTGTATTTTTATGTCTGTGTGTCGTCAGTCTTTGTGTGTGCGTGTGTGTGTGTATGTGTGTGTGTCGGTTTTTGTGTATGTGTGTGTGTGTGTGTGTGTGTTTGTTTGTGTGTGTATGTGTTTGTCCATGTATCTGTGTGTGTGTGAAGGTATGTCTGCCAGCGTCACATCATCGAACACATCATGCTCCGTCTCACTTACACACCCATTACTAACATTGTCCAAAGCTTGTTTTGGCACACACACACAAGCACATTCACACACACGCACACACACACACACACACACACACACACACACACACACACACACACACACACACACACACACTCTTATTAATGCCCACACAATAGGTTCCTATTCTCTGGTTCTCTCACACAGAAAGGACCACACACACACTGACACACACACACACACACACACACACAGGCTGCCCTTCACATAACCATGCAGTCACTAGCTCTCTTTCACACAGATAAAGACACATACACACATAAACACACAGAGACACACACCTACAGACACACACACACACACACACACACACACACACACACACACTCCCTCAGGAATCCTGACCTCACCTGCTCTCCTCCAGCAGCAGCAGCAGTCGGCAGTGTGGCGTTTCCGTGGCAGCAATGTGTCCCAGCGTCCCAAACAGACGCTCCGCAGCGATGACGTCATTAATGGTCACCTGACACACGCATAAATCACGCTCAAGGTCACCTTCAGAGATTTGAAACACGCACACTAGCTTTAGGGGTATAGTAAAGACTACTGGGCATTTGTCTTTCCCTTTCTATCGATGATGTATATGTATGTTGATGTGTATGTATATGAATATGTATGTATGTGTATGTGATCATTTACAACATGAAGGTCAATATTGTGAAATAAACCCTGACAAAGCAGAGGGCTCTTGAGTCACTCTGAAGGCACGTATCCCATGATGCTCTCCTGCATATGAAAAGCGACTCCCGGAACCCCGCAAGTAATACAAAACCTGCCGCAACTCATGCAGCAAGTGACAGGGAGACAGGCGGAGTGAGTGAGAGTTAAAGTGGCAGTCCAAAAAGACAGAGAATGCACGCACATCCGTAGCGCAGGTGCTGGACCAAACAGAAGAAAATTAAAGTGATGAGAACGGTCCGCAACACTGATCAAGGCTCTTAAGAAGTTTTATAAGCACAACGTTTCGTACACTCAGTCCTTCATCACAGTGCAACAGTGCACAACAGGTTGCATTGTGATGAAGGACTGAGCGTCCAAAACGTTGTGCTAATAAAACTTCTTGGGAGCCTTGATCAGTGTTGCGGACCGTTCTCATCACTTTAAAGTGACAGTCCCATGTAGTATTTTTGCTGATGTAACAGACGACCTCTGTCTCGCTCACTAGGCTTTTCAGTTTTTGACAAACAATGTTATTCCTTCGTGTGTTGGGGGCACGTTTTTGCAGGTTGGGATGTCTGTGTATGTGTCCCAGAATTTTACTGTATTCCTGCAAGTGTACAGCTCCACTCTGTGCGCTTCTCTGGACTAGGGGGACGCTTGGAGTAACTGGCAGATGCTTCTCTCCAAAGCAATGTACAACACTATGAGTACCAATATAAACCAAACATACTCGGCAAACTTAAAGAAAAGTAATAAAAAAACTATTTATGATATGTGGAGATAAAATCAAATCGTAACATACATTTATACTGATCAAATCAAACAGATGCAGACCAAAAAACAACTATCCATAAAAACAATTTAGATCACTTCAAAATGCTTCACATCTTTTACAAATGTGTATGCTTTCAGAGAAACAAGAATTTGTAGCCTAACTGTTAGACCTGACTAGCTGAAATCGCTCTGCTGCGCAAGACAAGGGGTGGTCTGCAGTGCTTTACCTCCACGCCATTGAGCTTCTGCAGGTTGAAGTGGTGCAGGCGGTAGAGCAGGAAGGACCTCCACAGGCTCAGGCCCACCACCGGGTTGCCCTCGGGGTGGATGGTGATCTGGTCCAGCCGCCGCACCTGCGCCAGGGCAGCCAGCTGAGGCAGACGACTGATGTTGGTCTCCAGGAAGTTAAGGTGCTATGGGTCAGAGAGGAGAGGGCAAAGGTCAAACATTAGTGGGTGCATATATATATATGTGAATTATTATAGATGTATATACATGTTTAAATTGTACATATACTGTATATGTGTCAATATGTACAATGGCTATCAGGTACAAATACAGTTCTCTGATTGGAATCCGAAACGTTTAGAGAGTTTCCATGTCCCCGGTTCTCACCGCGAGGTTGGGGAACTTGACGCGGATGCGTGGCAGGGTGGGCACGATGGCGTGGAAGCTGATGTAGCGGAAGGCGATGGTGGTGACAACGCCGGCCGTCTGCACGCCCCACCCCCTCTCCAGGGCCTCCAGGGCGCCCGCCCCGAACAGACGCAGCGTGTCCCCGTCAAGCTCCGCCAGGTGGCTCTCCGACAGGGACAGACTCTGCACACTGC
>CM050207.1:14947282-14957282 GCA_027475355.1 Coilia nasus
CCCCACAACACCATCTAGAGATGGTTGGATAGAGAGCAGAAAGAGGAGGACTGAACAGCCTCTCTTATTACACTCATTCTTCTTCATTTCTCCCCTTGTCACAGTATTGTCACTTACTTTCCAAGCGAACAGGTGCAGCAGTGTGTCAGTGTATACTGTGCACCGCTGGGCAGAATAATCCTCCAGCAACATTCCTTATGTGACAATGACAGAGAAGGCTGATACAAGGCGACCTCAGTCTAAACTGTTCTCCATTATTGTCCCTCAATGGTGGAAACAAGCTACCAGACACTACAAGAGTAGAGCCATCCCTCTCAACCTTTAAGAACTTTGTGAAGACTCTTCTTTTCCAAGAAAAGCTTCCCTTCCTAACAAAACAAACCCTTTAGTAACCCACAGTTCACCTGGGTGCCTTTGTGTATGCGTGTGTGTGTGTGTGTGTGTGTGTGTGTGTAGATGGAGAGTGTGTCTGAAGTGTCCCTGCCCCGGGAAACTAGGCACATTGATCTCCTTGTGTGTGTAGATGGGGGGTGGTGTGTGTGTGTCCTAAAGTGTCCCTGCTCCGGGAAACTTCCTTAAAGCACATCTATCTCCTTGTGTGTTCCCTCCATCTGTGCACCCTAGGCTGCACTACGTTTGTCATGCCTTTGTTTAGTCGGTGTTCCTCTACACTTCTGATAGCCTGTTTGTGTCCTCCTTCTGTAAGTCCGCTTGTAAGCATCTGCTTACAAAGCGTAATGTAATGTAATGTCAGACCTGATCACTGACCACCTTCAGTTTACGGCAACCCACCTGACACAGGTGCAGTATTAGTGTACATTACAGCTGACATTAGGGTACGGTCAAACACGTGCCCCACATTTATGCCTCTGAAGAACTGAACCAGGACTCCATGGCAGTAGGCTGGATTGTTCCGCCAACGAACCAAGAGCATGACATGATATTACACTAACAAACACAATTTACATCAAGCCCAAACAGACCAACCATGATCTGCGAAAAAGTTTTTTTTTTTTTTTTTTTTCCCCAAGGGTTTGTGTGTTAGGTCTGGGACTTAAGTTCTTTGTACTTTTTATGCTGTCTATACACCAAAGGACTTTAGAAGAGAGAGATATGATAGCTGTGTACACTTTTACTTTAGACATGCACTGTTGTTCGATGCAGACAAAGGTGATTCTAGAGTTGTTTGAGTGACAGTTCAAGTAGAATGTGCGCTATTTAAAATCTATTCAATCTGTTTTATTAGAATCCTATGTTTGAATTCATGAGGACTCTTTTTCAGTTGTAACCGTCTCTCCTTACCTTGCTCATCTATTGGTTGTTTACAATGTCACGTCACTATTTGCGTGTGCTAGGCTAAAAAACTTGAGAAAGACTTGAGATAATATCCAACATGTTTGATACTGCCATAAGTAAAGTGAGAGTGGCTGGCACACTGAAAAAGGAGATACAGGGTCTACAAAGACGTTTTGTTTTAAATAGTAGTAGCAGATAAAGTGGTCCCTCGCTATATCGCGGTTTATCTTTCGCGGCCTCGCTGTTTCACGGATTTTTTTAGTGCATGCAATCTCCTGTACAGTACAGAATGCACTCAGCTTGTAACATTTACATAAATCTTCCACTGCTAGCTGTGTGACTCTGAAGTGCTGTATGTTTGCAAGTGTGAACTTTGCCTGTCTGAGAAAAGTGTATAAGTGTAGTGAGGGGTTTTACAGCCTTAAAACATTTATAATAATTGTAAAAAATAAAGCTGACTACTTCGCGGATTTTGCCTATCACGGGTTATTTTTAGAACGTAACTCCCGCGAATAACGAGGGACCACTGTATATACTGTTTTTATGTACTCAGCACCAAGCTGAGTCCACCGAACGCTTTACAGAGAACATGGAATGCCTCACATTCACACTCCGATGGCGAAAGTGTTCAGTGTCTTGCTCAAGCACACTGGCCTAGTCAGGGAGAACCAGCAGCTCTCCGACTGCTGGGCAACGCCTCCACCTCTAAAACTAGAGAAAAGCTGACTGCTTCTATTATCAACTTACACTAAACAATCGAGACGACTGGATCACGCCGCAACATTAGCCAGTGTGGTATACTGTACAACACTGCTACCTGTCAATGGGATGTCCCCCAGTTGGGTTTCTAGCTCTGCTACCAGTGGCATATTCTGCACTGCAAACAGCGGAGCATGTAGCACTGCTACTAGTGGGTTAGACGTTTCAGGCGCCACACAAGGGGAGTCCCTCAGCCGCCACACAGAGCACAGAGGCTGCCCCTCAGGCTCCCATGGCTGCTTAGGCTGGAGAGCAGAAGGGCAGAGGGAGGCCCAGGTAATTAAGATGACGGGGGCACACAGGAGGCAAGTGTGTACAAGAAGTTTTGTGCACTTGTGTGTGTGTGTGTGTGTGCCTGAATGTGAGTGTGTTTCTCTGTGTGAGTGTGAGGGAGTGTGTTTAGCTAACTGAGGCCTCTGTGTGGGTAAGCAGCAGTCAGAGGCACTAGAGCCAAAGTTCATCCATTAGCGGCCTAATGTGCTACTGAAGCGAGTCCATTTCCTCTGTGTTTTTAATAAGCTAAGGGAGAACCCAATCCTACCCAAACAGGTCTCTTCACCACACACACACACACACACACACACACACACACACACACACACACACACACACACACACACACACACACACACACACACACACACACGCACTCACAGACTTACATTTTTCCAAAATTTCATTAGGCTCCCCATTCGACCCCCTTCAGTATGATCCCAACAGACCTCTGAGAGGGCTGAGAGGCAGGAGGTGCTCTGGGGCAGACTGAGCTCGCAGGCCTGCAGCTCACAGACACAGAATACTAGAATACTAGAATACTATACTATACCTATGCTGCAGCCAGCCTCCCAACCACAGCAGAGGCCACACAAACACACAACCCAGCAAGGGGCTGAGGAGGAAGAGGCACAGAGAGAGAGAGAGAGAGAGAGAGAGAGAGAGAGAGAGAGAGAGAGAGAGAGAGAGAGAGAGAGAGAGAGAGAGAGAGAGAGATAGAGATAAAGAGAGAGGAGAGAGAGAGAGAGAAAGAGAGAAAGAGAGGGAGAGAGAGAGTTGGGGTGGGGGGTCTGTGGAAGGGCCTAAAGGATGAGAAATGAAGCAGGACCTTTTCTGAAGCCATAACAGAGTCAGGTAACCTTTTACATTCAAGAGAGAAATAAAGAGAAAGAGAGAAAGAGATAGAGAGAAAGAGATAGAGAGAAGGAGACAGAGAGAGAGATAGGAAGAGAGAGATATAGAGAGAGAGAAAGAGAGAGAAGGAGAGAGAGAGAGAAATAGAGGGAGAGAGAGAGTTGGGGTGAAGGTGTAGAAGGGCCTTAAGGATGGGAAATGAAGCAGGACTTTTTCTGAAGCCATACCAGTCAGGTAACCTTTTACAGTCGAGAGCGAGAGAGAGAGAGAGGGAGAGAGAGAGAGAGAGAGAACGAGAGAAAGAGAAAGACAGAGAGAGAGAGAATGAGAAAGAGAGAGTGAGAGAGAGAGAATGAGAAAGAAAACGGAAAGAGAACGAGAGAAAGTGTCTGTGTGTGAGAAAGACTGAGCGGCAAATGCTTGAACATAGAATTGTACACAACATTTCTGTCTCTCCACCTACAGAGTAAAAAATGTACACACACACACACACACACACACACACACACACACACACTGAGGAAACCTGGCCAGCTTTCCATTCTTAGACAGACAGGCACCCTGTAACATCACTATGTATAGTGTGGGGACAGAACAGGGGGTCTGCCAAACACTCTCAATCATACACACAGTCAAACACACCCCGTGCTACGTCCTGCACACACATAAACACAGCAGAACGCTCTCCCTGCCCCCCCCCCCCCCCCCCCCCCCCCCCCCCCATCCCTTTCTCATTTTCTCTCTGTCGGTCTCTGAATCCCTCTCTCACTCACTCAATCTCTGGCTTTCATATACTCTTTTTGCTTTATCTCAGCCTTTGCCATCACATCTCTTTCCTCTCACCATCTGCAACTCTTTTCTAACTTTCCAGTCCATCCATTACCGTATGTCTCTCTCTCTCTCTCTCTCTCTCTCTCTCTCTCTCTCACACACACACACACACACACACACACACAGCACAATTACTAAGTCTTTCTTTCTCCGTCTCCCTCCGCTGCTCTCTCTCCACTCCCTCCCTCTTTGTCATTTCCTCTAGCTCCTCTCCTGTTAGCTGCCTGGCCACGTGCCATGTGTGTGTGATTCTGTGTGTGTGTCTGTGTGTGTGTGTGTGTGTGTCTGTGTGTGTGTGCGTGTGTATGTGTGCGTGCCTCTGTATGTGTGCGAGTGTAAGTGTGCGTGTGTGGGTCTGTGTGTGTGTGTGTCTTGTGTGTGTGTGTATGTGTGCGTGTGTGTGTCTGTCTCTGTGCGTGTATGTGTGTGTGTGTGTGTGTGTGTGTGTGTGTGCGTGTCTGTGTGTGTGCCTCTGTGTGTGTGTATGTGTGGCGTGTGTGTGGGTCTGTGTGTGTGCCTCTGTGTGTGTGTGCATGTGTGCGAGTGTAAGTGTGTGCATGTGGGTCTGTGTGTGTATGTGTGCGTGTGTGTGTGGGTCTGTGTGTGTGCCTCTGTGTGTGTGTGCGTGTGTCTGTGTGTGTGCGTGTGGGTCTGTATGTGTGCGTGTGGGTCTGTGTGTGGGTCTGTGTGTGTGTGCGTGTGTCTGTGTGTGTGCCTCTGTGTGTGTGTGTGTGTGCACACGTGTGTGCGTCTGTGTGCATGTGTTTGCGTGTGAGTGTTCTGGCCTCCGTCACCTACTGTTCCACTGTAATCGGAATTGATTAGCAGCCAGGTGCCCCGGCACACTCCCTCCCCCTTCTTCTGCAGATATGCCGCTAACAAACGATCTCCGAGCTCCAAGGTTGCCAGACAAAGGCAGATAAGTGTCTGCCGTGCGGGCCTGCGATAAACACTTCCTCCCGTGGGCCGCTCGCCGCACAGGGGCCGACTTTCATAAACCAGCACTAAATCTCACAGGGACCGCTCAGAAGAGACAGCCTCTCAAGTCTCGGTCTTGTGTATAGTGTGTGTGTGTGTGTGTGTGTGTGTAGCCCAAATTTCTCCCTAACACACTGAGAGTGAGAACACCTTTGCTCCCACACCTACCTCCCAACCCCCACTCCACCCGTCTCTCTCTTAGCCTTTCCCAATCCATCTCTGCCCCCGTTATCCTTTCCCTCCATCTCTGCCCCCGTTATCCTTTCCCTCCATCTCTGCCCCCCGTTATCCTTTCCCTCCGTCTCTGCCCCCGTTATCCTTTCCCTCCGTCTCTGCCCCCGTTATCCTTTCCCTCCGTCTCTGCCCCCGTTATCCTTTCCCTCCGTCTCTGGCTGTGTACATGTGCAGCCCAAAGTTCCCCCTAACATACTGGAGATGAAAATGCCTTACCCCCCGCCCATCCCGAAATCTCTCTCTGTCTCTCTTAGTTCCTCTTTCTCTCTTTGCTTCTCTCTCTCTCTCTCTTTCTTTGTCTCTTATTCTCTCACTCTCTGTCTCTCTTTCTGTCCCTGTCATTCTCTCACTCTGTCTCTCGCTTCCTGTCCCTATCTTGTTCTCTCTCTGTCTCTCTCCCTCTCTCTGTCTCTCTCTCTCTGGCTCTCTCTGCTTATCCACCCATCTCTGGGACAGTGATGTAGGGTGACTGTAGAGCCTCCTGTTTACCTGAGTCTTGTTGCTGGCCACGGCCTGGGACACCTGTGGAGATAAACACACACACACACCCAAGGGGACCTTCACCTCATTTATCCCCATTCTTCTGTTTCACATCCCTTGTTCATTACCCCCCCTCCACCCCCAACTGTCCCTTGTTTTTCCTCCTCTTTTGTACTCAGAGGGTCGTATTTTCTCTTTGACCCCTCCCCCCCCCCCAGCTCAAGTCCTCCTTTTTCTATTGCTCTCTAGTTCTTTAGTCTCCTAACCTCAGAATGCTCCTCTTGTCACTATGTATTCCTTTTTTTTCTCTTTCACAGTCTGACTCAGTCACACTCATGCTAACACATGCACATCTCTCTCTCTGTCTCTCTCTGTCTGTCTCTCTCTCTCTCTTTCTGTCTGTCTCTCTCTGTCTCTCTCTCTCTCTATCTCTCTCTCTCTCTCTCTCTGCTGGAGTGGATGCTGGGAGCAAGTGGGCGGAGTGCTGTGAGTGAGCGTGGTTGTGCTGGCGGCTGTCCCAAAAGCGATTGTTTCCTTTCTATCTTTATTTCTTTTCTTTCTTTGTTTTTCGTTTTGGTTACTTTTGTTGTAACGTCTGTCTCCCTTGCTTGGGAGTATGGCTGGCCCAGGTATGGATCTCGTTTTCAAACACAGCATCATGCTGTTAAGATAGCTTCGAACGCCAGTGTGGAAACTTTTAGTCTTGCCATTGGAGAGGTTTTTGAAAATGTGTTGTCTGCTTCAAGAATGAGCAATGCGGTTGTTTATTTTTTTTTTAAATCGGTTGAGATGGGTAATGATATTGTTGAAAATGGCCATGTGATTAATCGGGAGTACACATCTGTCCTTCCTTTATCTACGCCTTCGAAAAAGATCATTTTGTCCAACGTGCCGCCTTTCATTAGCGATGAAGTGCTGTTTAATACTCTTTCCCATTATGGGAAAATAGTGTCACTAATAAGAAAAATTGCCATTGCTAGTAAATTGCCCCTTCCAAAACACGTTGTTTCCTTTAGACGTTGTGTTTATATGATATGCAGGGGAGAGTTGGACTTAAAATGGACTTTAATTATGTAATCTATGTGACCACGGATACTATGAAATATCTTGGTTGTGGACAGCCGGGGCATTTTCTTAGAGCTTGCCCGAAGAATCAGAGAAACTCTGATAAACACGATACTGTGAATGTTGATAGTGAAACTGGTGGTGCCAAAAAAACGCCGCGTGTAGGGAAAGGTGATGCTGGTGATTTAGTTCTTATGGTGGATAACCAGGAAGATATAGACAATCTTGTTAATATTTTTGAGGATTTTCAACAACTTTCTTCAGCCAAAATAAATTGTTCTAAGAGAGAAGCTTTTTTACTGGGTGAGTGGCTGAGCAGTCCACCAGCTCTTCCTAGTGGTCTTAATTGGAAAAGAGGTGGTTTGAAATATTTGGGTGTTTATGTACGTGACAGTAATTATAAACAGAAGAACTGGGAGGGTATCATTGAAAAGATAAAGAAGAACTGGGAGGGTATCATTGAAAAGATAAAGGGGGTGTCTTATGAAATGTACATGGCTATTGCCTCATCTATCTTTCAAAGGACGTGTTTTAATTATTAATAACCTAGTGGCTTCTTTTTTATGGCATAAATGAATGTGTGTTGACCCTCCACCTAATGTTCTTGCAAAACTTCAAACACTCCTGGTGGATTTTTTCTGGGACCGGTTGCACTGGATAGCACAAAGCATTTTGTTTCTGCCTAAAGAAAAGGGAGGACAAGGACTTGTCGATTTGGCCAACAGAGCTGTGCTTTTCGCCAACAGTTTATTCAGCGGTTCCTCACAGGTCCAGAGAATATAACCTGGAGGGCAGCGGCCTGTGAAATTATTTTTACCTTAGAAGACTTAGAAGAACATCACTATGTATATTTTTAATGGATCCTACCAAACTGAAGACTAATGGACTGCCTGTTTTTTATAAAGGGTTGTTCAAAGTGTTGGGGTCGTTTAAGGCGAAAGTATCTGATGAAGATATTTCTTTACACTGGCTTCTAAATCTACCCGTAATTTATAATCCAAGGTTTAATGTGATCAGTGGCACTGTTGCTCTTGATGTTTTTTATGTCAAAGAAAAATGTTAACGTTGTTTCAACTTGTGGCTATATGTGGTCCTGATTTTAGCAATGTGTCTGAGATGGCAATATAGTTAGGGCTGACATCCAATCGTGTCATGGGTCTGATGCTACAGAGGTTGAGAGTTGCCCTGACTGCAGAGGACCAGAGATGCTAAGGGACATTGGGAATGGCATTGTGGTTCCTGATCCAAATGACCCCTTTCCAACATTGGTCTTGTTATTTAAGGATGAGGATTGTGATTTTGACTTTATTTGCACTAAGCAGAACACAATGGATTTTGATGAAGTCAGTGTTGTACAGTGAAGTGTTATACAGGAACTGTGTCAAGGTCCTAAATAAAAAATGGTTAAGATGCAGAGCTGTGTGCATGGCATAACGTTTTAGCTTTTAAAGTTTTCCAAAGCCTAAATGGAGAACTCTGTATAAGCCGCCATTCACCGAAAAAAAAAAAAGGGTGATTTACAGTGGAGGATTCTTCACGGTATAGTAGCTACTAATTCGTTTATCTCTGATATGAACCCAGATATTAACCCTGATTGTCCTTTTGTACTTAGAAACAGTTTTTCATGTCTTTATCACTGCATCAGATTATATTCTTTATTTTATTTATTACAAACCTTTTGTAACTGTTTTAATAAACACTTTTCAAAGGAAATGTAATTTTTGGTAATAAATATTGTAAGATTAACAGTACAAAGGCAAAACTGATTAACTTTATTCTTAGTGATGCAAAAATGCCTATCTACATGCAGAAGTAACATAATTGAGCAAAATACCGATAACGATATTCTTGGTACTTTTTTTTAGGCTGATAAGGATACAGAGTTCTTGTTTTACAAATTGATGAGAAAAGTGTTTGGTGTTTTGAAGATGCTACTTGCTCTGTCATACATCAGGATTTAGTGGTTTGCACAATGGTTATTGTGAATGACCATGCATTTAAAATATATTTATATATATTTTTTCTATTCTTAACATATTTTGTGATTTATTCTGAAAACAAGAATGTTTAATATGTCTATTTTGTAATGAAGTATTCCTAAAAATCAAAAATCTCTCTCTCTCTCTCTCTCTCTCTCTCTCTCTCTCTCTCTCTCTCTCTCTCTCTCTCTCTCTCTCTCTCTCTCTCTCTCTCTCTCTCTCTCTCTCTCTCTCTCTCTCTCTCTCCTCTCTCTCTCTCTCTCTCTCTCTCTCTCTCTCTCTCTCTCTTTCCCTGTCCAATAATCTGCACAAAGCATAAATAGCTTGGGTGCACTTAGAGACGCCCCAGCATTGACGATGGCGTCGGCTTGCTTTGGAGCGAGGGCTTCCTGTGGAGGAGAGGTGTGGGAAATCAAAGGTGTGGGCCCGGTGGAGGCATCATAGGCGCAACACCAACTGAGAGCAAGTCTAGTGCTGCTAGTTCACAGACATACACACATATACTCTCTCTCTCTCACACACACACACACAGACACACACACACAGACACACACACACACACACACACACACACACACACACACACACACACACCACACACAAAACTCTCACACACACACACACAAAAGGACACACATAGATGGTGGTTCCCATGGCCTTTAAAGGCTCAGCCATGCTGGGTGACGGAGGAGTAAGTTCTGCTAATGAGGCGACAGTCTGGGCTTTTCAGAGTCTGCAGCACAGACAGCAGGCCAGTGTGAGATACTACTGTGAGCACCTGCTTTCTTATCCTCCCTCTCTCTCTCTCTCTCTCTCTCTCTCTCTCTCTCTCTCTCTCTCCCCTCTCTCTCTCTCTCTCTCACACACACACACTCACACACAGTGTCGTTCACTCTTCCTCTTCATTACCTAATTTGTAGTACTCTCTCATTTCTCCCTTCTTCTTTTCCTCCATTCACTATTTCTCCTCACATACCCCCATCCCCCATCTACAGTCAAAAGAGCTACACTGCATGCAACTGGACTTCGTTTTACCTTTCAGCTATAAGGCTTCTTCAGTTCTGACCCGATGATGGAGAACCAGGAGCTATATCTCTGGACCACTGGAGATTCCAATTTCACCATGATTCTTCATCATCAGGTCAGAACTGAAGAAGCCTTTCGGATGAAAGATGAAACGTCTACAAGCTCCAAAAAAAAACGTCCAGCTGCATAGAACTTAGCTTTTTTGACGACCATGACCTGGATGA
>CM050207.1:14962282-14992282 GCA_027475355.1 Coilia nasus
CACACACACACACACACAGTCCATCACTGTCGGCCAATGTGAATCAGGCCCAGTAACAACTCACCACAGCAAATCACAATTCCAGCCAATAACACGGACAGAGGAGGACACTGCCAGTCTGAACCAGCGACAGCTGCTTAGGCCATCACCAACCCATAAGTATAGTGTGTGAGTGACCGCTCGTTACAGACAATCACAAGCAGTAACAACAAATGGCAGACAATTCCAGTGAAACACAGCCAAAGGATGGGGAAAGCAGCAACTAGGAGAATGAGGGACCTCTGCTATGTGGATGAAGACTGTTAGTGCGGTATGGATGTGACCTATCAAGTGTGTGTATGTGAGCGTGTGTGTGTGTGTATTTGAGTATGGTATGCAATAGGGCTGCACGATATTTGAAAAATGTGCGATATGTGGTAACATTGCTGAATGTTGCAATGGCGATATGTTTTGAGATAAATAAACTAATATTTAAATATAGTTTTAACATCTTTCAGCTTAATCTTCACTGCTGGGCCATAGCCAGTATGTCGCCTATGAGGTGGATATCAACAGCAGTAGGACTCCATTTGATTTCCCAAATATCTTAATTTGTGGAAACATGGCTTAACTGGAATAAATGGGGCATTACTATAAGCAGTTTCACAGTAATGTCCCATGTATTGCAGTTAAGCCATGTTTTGCGATATGTATATCACGATACTGTATGATGAGATATCACGATATTTTCGATATATTGTGCAGCCCTACTATGCAGATACCTCAGACTGCATGTGCATAAGTGAGAGTCTGTGTGTGTGTGTGTGTGTGTGTGTGTGTGTGCGTGTCTGTTATTATATGTGTGGATGAGTGTAGGTGCATGCCTGTGCATGTGTGTGTCTGTGGGTGGTACCTTGGGTCTCGCGGGCTGTTGGGACGACTAATGGAGCGTAGCCTGTTCTCAGTGATCGCTGCTGGACGATCCAGAGCCAGGATGGGGCTCACCCGCCTGACAGACACACACACACACAGAGGCAATTTATAGTCCAGACAACATGTGAATAAACACTTCAGAATGCAGAACTTTGACTTGCTGTCCAATCAGAGTACACGAGAGCATTTTGGGCTATTGTATTTTTTTTTATTTAAGCTAAAACCTTCTAGCCTGGTAAACCAGCCCCTCGTACTTCCTTTAAATTTGTACAGAGGGTCTGGCAGTACTGTATTGAGAAAAGATTTTTTTCCTGGAGGTGTGGACTCTGCTGAAGTTTAAAACAAGTGGCTCTGCCTTTACCCAACTGCCAACGTGTGGTCTTCACATATGCAATTAGCCTGCCTACGCACAACAATTCAAATGTAGCACGTCAACATCATCACTCACCAACACTCCCTCTGTCCGCTAACTGGCTAGGCAAAAATTTGTACCTGAGCTCATCTGGAGACGGATCCTGAGCAATCCCATTGGTTTGTGCAGAGCTGTGGGTGGGGCTGTTCTCCGGGCTCACTTCCTCCTTGGCTCCATTCTGAGTGGGCAGGTCCAGACAGGACTTAAGCTCCTCCCACTGCTGTGCGGCATTCCGGATGGCCAGCCGTCGTTTCTCCTAGACGGACAATCGGACATAATGGGACAGGAGGAGACGGACAGGCAGGATCCATGAGTGTGTAGCTGAGATGGTGTACACTGAAACCCAGCCAACGCTAAAGCTAATCCTTCTTGACGTCCAAAAGCTAATCCTTGTTTACAACATCAAAACCTGTTGCTAGTATGTAAAAACACGACACATTCAAACCTCATAGGAGTCATACTAGTGAGCTTGCTGATGCTACCTATCCTGCTTAGGATCCTACTGTACATGAGAGAGTCCCTCAACCTGCCTTGGCCTCCCTCTCCACTGATCCACTATCCTCACGTCGGCGCACCTCTGACTGGCTCCTCCGCAGAGTAGAACCCTTAAGGAAGGACTCGATTAAGAGCATTGTACATTCAAAACCCTCTTTTATGGTTTACTTTGTATGAAAACACAACAAGAAATGCCATAAGTTCTACAGGAAGTACTCTAGTGACACTTCCAGAAATTAGCTACAGAGTTTATGCTACAGACATATGATGTGACTTTTGCACATTTACATAAATGCAGGGGAGAATTTACATCCCTAACTGCCTGTGATCGAAACACATAACCTTTGTGATACAAGGACCTTCTTCTATGCCAGTTGAAAGTTACAAAGTGCATGTGGCAGGTGTTTGGGAACATGATCAGTTACTTGATCAAGCCTTTAGGGGCAACAGTGGCTCAGAGCTCGTCTTAAAACAAAGGTTGCTGGTTTGGTTCAGACTACCCTTGACCTTTCTGAAATGTCCTTGTGCAAGTTATGAACACCATTTTGTTTCTGATGTGCAAGGTGGCACCTTGCATAGTAGCTTGTGTCATCTGTGTGTGTGTCTGTGTGCATGAATGCGTAACCATGACCTGTAAAAGGGTTTGTTAACCTGTAAAGCGCTTAAAGTGCTCCCTGGAGTGTAAAAGCGCTATATAATGCAGTCCCCTTACAGTATCATTTTCCACTGCATGCTCAAGCCTGTCTCCTGAACCACTTCGCTGCTGAGGGAAATTACATATACAATTCTATAGAAAGAACCTCTCTAAAAGAAATAGGCTTTAAACCAAGTGATCAACTATATATAGCACTGTGTTATTAAAAAGGACTGAGTCACTAACTCGCTTGCTGCTATTGGTTTTCAGAGTTTCCTAAAGTTCAAGTACAGTGTTTTTCTTGAGAATACAATAGCCACTACTGTGAAAAAAAAATCTTTTAATGTGTGCTTAAATTCACACCACAAAAAAATAAATGCATAAATACACGTATAAATGCATAAATACACTTGTGTATTTAGACCATTATTGCCCATAAACGACTTACAATTGGAGAAAACCAATCAAGCTAGAGCAATGTAGGAGATTGCTGAATAAGAGCAAGGGGGACATGGTGAGAAGTAGGTGTAGGTCAGATGTTGCAGTTAGTTGTTGTTAGGATAAGAGGTGCTCACTGAAGAGAAGGGTTTTCAAGAGCTCCTTGAAGACAAAGAACAACAACACTTCTCTAGTGGCTTGTTCTACTACTGGGGAACTAGAAAAGAGAGACTCTTGACTGAAATTGGCTTTTGTGAAGAGAGGGAAAGGCCAAATGATGTTCTTGTGAATAGCACAACAACTGGGATGGAACATATGTCTTTATGAATGACTTGAGATAAGTAGAGGGGGAGAAACCCTGTCTTTTTGTAGGACCCAGAGTTCACTTTGACTGTGGTTCAACAACATGCAACGTACAAACTTAGAAATTAACGGGCTGTCTCCACCAAACACAGCTATTGTGCTGACAGCATCCGCAAACTATTTTGCCCAGCGCTTTCTCAGTGCTTCTTTCCATAATTGTTGTTGCGAAGTTACGAAATATGTCATGGGATGTTAGCAATTATACCTAACTGTGTGACTGAAAAAAAAAACATTACATTCCCTTCCATTTTACCTCTAATTCATGGCCTCAGCTTTGGGCCCACAGAAGGTCTCCCCGACCATGTTAATGTGAAGAGCTCTAGGGGGGTTTTCACCCTGGCATGGTTTTCTGTCACGTGTACTCACAATCACAACACGTTTATCCATGGGCAGTATGCAGTTAGTTTGCGTGGATCGATGAGTTTTGCCAGCAGGGTTGAGCCTTGTCACAGTGATATAAACTATCAACAAAAAAATTGTCAATACAACTTAACCGTCAATGACTGTTGATGAACCACACGAGGATGATCTTATCTGATCTAGGAGGCTAAGGAGGCTTACTGCTTATGAGTATGGTTACTGCTTGTTTTCTTCAAATAAGAATAGAGCTTGTAAACATCCAGTGGTTCAATCTAGTGGGTTCTACAGGCTCTACCTTACCCAGATTTGATGACTCCTGATGACCCTTTACGAGTCATTCCCAGAGTTGAAAGGCTCTAGGCAAAACACATCTTATTTTTTAGATGAGGTGTTTTCTTGACTAGATGTAAGATATGAAAACTGTTCTGGGCCCGGCTGTTCTACGCAGGGAATGGGCACTGGGGGGGGTTGGGGTGGGGGAGTGCGAGGTCATTGCAATCGCTGCCCTCAGATCCTCTCCAGCCAGAATGTGGCCCTCCTTCTCTACGGGGAGACTGTACTCATTCCGGATCTTTCTACAGCACCCACTGAGCTGCTGTATTTAGCCTGGATTATCTTCTTTGGATTACAGAGGTGCAATCAACCCCCGTCTATAATTCCATCTGCTTCGTCACCCAACACCCACATACAGAGGAAGCAAAGCACACACAGTTACACACACTTTCACTCATGTATCCCACAGCAGCACATAAGACCTAACACACACAGACACACACACAGACAGACACAGACACACAGATCCTCCCTTACAGGCAAAAACTGTCCAAGCAGCTGACATTTATCATAACCATACATTCAGGCAACACAGGCAACACAATACACATTTTCAGCAATGCACACTGTAGTGTACGGTATAAAGAACAAAAGAACATATGTACTTTTAATACAAAGAACACATCTCTTTTAGTTAAAGTGGACCTCAGATACTTACTTTCACTGTTCAAAGTATTCATTTTGGGGAGTAGTAAAATGAGTTCAAATGCTTGAATGATGTAAAACATATAATCTTTCTGATACTGTGCATCTTTATTTATACTTCGCTATTTATACTTATTCCCTCTGCTCTGATTGGTTCAGAAAGCAGCAGTGTCCTACGGTTACAAGATAAATATCAATCTTTTATGTTGGTTAGACTGAGAGCTGGCATGCTTCATTATTGGCAAACTTGTTGTGTTGTTTCTTGAATAGTAATTATTTTGTTCCCCACATATAAGACTGCAGTATCAGGTGACATTGTCTTGTACTGGAGGAGAAGTGAAAGACAGGAATGACTGGTGAGATCGTTGCGGTTTAGATAGATTGTAAGTCCTCTCAACTATCAACTGTACTAGTGTGTTTTTTCATGTCTTTGCACACCATTTGCACTGCATACCATTCGCAGTTCAAACACAAAACGCTACGTGACGCTACAGAAATGAGGTAAAAGTAGGCAAAATCCCCTTCAATGTGTAGGTGTTCATACCTCTTGGCACTTGTACCACATGAAACCAAGAGCAAATTGATTCTTTAAGCACATGTATAACCAAAACATCATTACTCATGTGCATGTCAAAACCACAATGCATCCGAGACCATCCAAAGGCTTCTTCCCTGTGGCTCCCCTTCACCTTCTTCCTAAAAAAAAAAACTACATTTACACTGGCCCAGGCTACTCCGAGAACCACAATGCAAACCAGATGAATCCTGCTTACATGCCTAAATAATAATAATAATAATAATAATAATCTTTACTTGTATAGCACAATTCATACATACAAGATGCAGCTCAAAGTGCTTTACAGTTTGGCAAGGTCACCACAAGACAACATTTCTTGCAGTCCAGTGGCGTCGGAGCGTATGAATACGAATAATAAATAGCGGAGTACATGTGTAAAGCGCTTAAGAGTAATTCTCATCAGGGAACGGCGATACAAATCACAAAGATTAGTGGAGGTGGGAAGCAGACAGGCATTCCTCAGCCCCCTGTGGGAAAGGGCTTAAGTGAGACAACGTGGTGTCAGGCAAGGCCATTACAGTACGGGAATGAGAGGAGGCAGGATGCCATGTGTGTTTTTAATCTCTCCCAATCCTGTCTATCTCTTTCCATCTTCCATTGCTGACTCATTGTTTTCCCCACATGCTCTGCTGCCTTCTCTCTGTCTAACCTCCCTCTCTCATTCTTTCTTAATTTTCTTGCTCTCTCTTTGTTTTCAGGTAAATGAGATGACACAGGGAGAAACACTTTTCACCCCTCCTAATCTATCAATCTATCTGGCTCCAAAATCTTCCTCTTCCTACTCTTTCTGTCTCTAAAACTGCATTATGGGGATTGTGATCTCAGTCTATGTTACAGTCCCAAGATGTCCTCCATAATGTCAACCGCATATGTTCCATGTTAAGTGATTTTAACAAGTCTATATCCCATTACATGGCTTCCAACCACACAACCAAAGCATGACAATGTGCTGTGTTTCATTCATGGGAGCAAAATAATCTCAGAGTAACTCACTGAATAAATAAGAACATGCTTGGAGGTACTGTGGCAAGTGGTTCAAAAACACACATTGTCAGAAGCCCAGGAATCTCCTTGGTAGCTCTCCAAAAAAACACTCTCCCTAAAATTGTATTGCATACAGTGGGGTGGGTGAGCAAATGCATGAGTGGGTGAGTGGGTGAGTGGGTGAGTGAGTGAGTGGCCCCTTCCTGAAACTAATTACTGCCTTTCCCTATGCACTTGTACTCCATCTGTAGGGTAACAAAAAGGGTTCAGCACATTAAGTGCCATCCAAAAACAACTCAAGGGGACAGAAGTGGGTAGAGACAGGGGCCATACTGTGAAGTGGGCAGGCATAGAAGGTATAATGTGACGTGGGGCTCTTATGTGAGGTAGAAAGCAACAGGAGCCATGATCTGAGGTGGGAAGGCATTAGGAATGTGCAAAAATATCTGCAATGTATATGTAATGTATATATATATATATATATATATATATCTGCAATGTATATATTGCAATGTGTCGCAATACTTCTTTTCATAATATACTGTATCGATATCTGACTCCAAAAATCGTTTTTTAATCAAATTAAACAATTTTCTGTTTCTATATTACAGCTCTGTCCTCCAGTAGTTTATTTTACAAAATTCTATGGACTTTGTGTTTGACATCAGTGTATCCACTGGTTCAGTTTGTTCAGTTTCTGTAAAAAAGTAAATATTTTTTGTTGTAATGGCAGCTACCTAGAGATGTTTATTTTCAATATCACA
Source organism: Coilia nasus (assembly GCA_027475355.1). NCBI lineage: Eukaryota > Metazoa > Chordata > Actinopteri > Clupeiformes > Engraulidae > Coilia > Coilia nasus. Next base: position 14,969,200 of record CM050207.1, read on the forward strand.
TTAAAATATATTGAGGAACAAACTCAGTTACTCTGAGTTATGTTGATTTATTTCAGTTTTGATAAGATGTAAGACTATCCAGATGGTAAACCGCAACTGATAATTTAGCTCCATTTTTTACATTTTCACTGCAGTATGTAGAATATCACAATATATTCAAATATACCCAGTATTGCAAGGTATCATGACAGAATCGTATCATGACAAATGTATCATGGTATGTAATCTTGAACTCTTTGCCAGTACCCACCCCTAGTAGGCATAGGGTATACTACAATGTGTACAGTGCTATAATGTGAAGTAGGTAAGTAGGGATAGGGGCTATAGTGTCCAAGGGCACAGTCTGATGTTTTTTTGGTTTTTTTTTGGCCCGCATGGAAATATTTGCTAGCTGAAGCACAAATAACTGTGCATATCTGTAGGCCAACATTACAGCCTATATGAACATGTATGGCAGTAAGACATTATATGGTAAAAAAAAATTAAATGAGAGAAGACACCCGATATTTAGCAGGGTTACTAAAAACATATGAGGAGTCCAGGGGGAACTAACAAATGCTGCAAGGTACAGAGAGGATGGAGTGTTTTGGCAGGTGCACTTACTGCCCCTAGAGTCAATGGAGACAAAGGAAGGACATCTGCTGCTCTAATGCCCTTTCAGACTAATCGGCAGCCATGACACATCTGGACTATGCTAAGCAGGAGTGCTGCTCTGCATACACTATGGGGACAGTGCTGCCACTGGAATATTATGTGTTCTTGAAGGTGCACAAACACACAGCATAGTCAAAACAAAACAAAAAAACATTAGAAAGATGAATAAACTAAGAAATTGATAGATGGATGGATAGACAGAGTTGAGGAAAACATAGGTTGAAAGACAGACAGAAATACACAGACAGACAGACAGACAGACAGACAGACAGACAGATAGACAGATAGATAGATAGATAGATAGATAGATAGATAGATAGATAGATAGACAGACAGACAGACAGACAGACAGACAGACAGACAGACAGATAGATCTACCTTGTGAATGGCCTGCCTTGTCTCTTTCTTCTTCTCATCCTCCCTTCGAGCCACAACTCCAGCCATACGTCTGTCCTCCTCCTGCGGGCACACATCAACAGTCTTTGGGCTGCTCTTCATCCAGGCACGTTTCAGACCCGCGTCCTTTTAAAGGCACGCACACACACACGCACACACTTACTCTGGCATCCCAAATGCCTGTCTGTCTCGCACTGATACACACACACACACACAGAATGTTCCTTTGCGTCACAGAGATTACCAGCCTGACACTGCCCTGCCTGGATGGCTGCACCCAGCTGTTGAGATGGGCTTAAAACTACCCAGCATGCATTGTGGCGGGAGCAGCCCTGGGAGGCTGCCAGAGGAGTGCTTGAGACTCGGGGAACGGGACAATGGCTGCCTTTGCACTGACTAGGGGGAACTCATTCATTATTCATGAGCATGCACCACACCCCGCCCCGCTGTGCGAGGCTGAATGGCGGTGCCTTTCACAGAGTCGATGTGCTACAGCTGAGTGCATGTCAGGCAGTTTCATTTGTAAATCAGAGGGTCCCTTTGATCTACCTTCTCTGTCCTGTCCTATGATGATTTCATCAGATTAGGTGATGTTTTACATGTCCTGTGAATATTTCATCAGATTAGGTGAAGACTGACATGGAGAACTGCTGTAGGTTTTCTGGTGTGATTATATGTTTTCTGTGTGAAACAACCTTTTTTTGGTTGGTGTTTTCATCATATTATATCTTGCTGTGAATATTTCAGGGAAATTTCTGCCTTGTGTAGGCAATTTGGTTGCACTCAATATCATGCTGTTCTCTCAAGAAAATGAAATGCAGAAAAATGTACTTCGCCACCCTTGGTGGCCCAGCCTTAATGTGGCCTAGCTGTTTCCCACGTTCACTGAGAGAAACTACTGCACGAAGAAAATGTTACGATAATGCAAGCTACATCTGTTGAACATATTGAAACATTTCCAGAACATGGCTAAAAAGCAATTAGATAACCAGTTTTATTCCTGACCTAATACCCCTGTGGAGCAGAGCCGCACTGACACACATATCCCATGGGTGCCCCCCCCCCACAAACAGCCAATGAGGGTCCAGAAGAGGAGGGCCAGACCCACATTAGAGGGGGATGAGGGGGCTGGGAGCAGGAAAGAGGAGAGGAGAGGAGAGGAGAGGAGAGGAGAGAAGACAGAAGGACAGGGAAGCAGAGGAGTGGGGAGGCGGTGTGTGTGACTGTGTGTGTGTGTGTGTTGGGGGGGGGGGGGGGGTGGAAGGAGAGTGGGGAGAGAAGGAGAGGGGCTCAATTTAAATCCGGCTTGTCTTACAGGAGTACAAGTATTGCAGATATCATCAAATCTATAGCTATGCTCACACATTTACACTTTTAATCCAACTAGAAATGGAATAACTATTCAATCGGAATAGAAATGCACATGTAAACACCTCAGTCGGAATAAAGTCTGATCTGATTAAAATTGAAATCGTATTAGAAGGGGTGGTGTAGTCCGTTACATGTATACACTTATTCCGGTACTCTAACACGTGTTCAGGTCCAACTAGCAATAAAACGTCTATCCATAACCTGCCTATTCAAACGAATTGTACCATATTTCTAACTGTCATGTAAACGGTATATTCGAATCAGACAATCGAATTAGATCTATTCCGATCAGAAAAAGATCTGTTTGTGTAAATGTAGCTAATGATGGACAACCATTCGAGGAGGTGAGGTTTGCGAACAACTGTGGTCTAGTGGTTAGGGAGTTGGTCTTTGGATCGGAGAGTTGCAGGTTCAAATCCCGCCCTACCTGTGGCTGAATGCCCTTGAGCAAGGCATCTAACCCCACACTCCAGGGATTAACTGAAACCCTGCAGATAACTGTAAGCTGCTCGGGATAAGAGCTAGGAGTAATGTAAAGGTTGCACATGTTTAGTCAGGGGAGACACTGACAGGGCCAAGTCTTGGCCAGGGTAAGCTTGCCAAAGACTCTGGTCACTAAGTTGGTCACACCCTTTCTGACTGCTTTCTGACAGTCATGCTGCAGCACCTTCTAATGTTGAGACTGATGACATTGTAATCCCAAACAGAAGGGAGAAGTAGAGGAGTGGAGAGGTTGGGATGGTAGGGGAGGAGAGGAGAGAGGAGGGCAGGGAAGAAAGAGGAGGCAGGAGGCTACACCGGTTGCTGTCCTGTCCCAAATTCTCCTCAGTGGGGGTCAGGGAGGGGGCTGTCTGGTTTACCCCTGCTATGCCACAGAGAAACTGTGTCACACTCACAAACCACACTCTCAGGCCCCAGCACTGATGGGCGTTGGTATGGCTCCCCCACTGTCTCTATCACTCTCACCCATACACGCACACACACATGCACCCACACCCACACCCACACCCACACCAAAGAATGCACAAGCAAATATGCAAACTGTGCCTGGCCACACCCTTCAGAATGAAACAAATCACAAAAATCAGACAGACTAAAAGCACACACACATACACACTATAGACATGAACGTACAGAACATACATACTATGCTTCTTTACTCTGACTTAAGGAATAAATTATAATATCAGTTAATGTGTATGTATGTGTTTGTGTGTGTGGTCATGTATTTCTATGGTTGTGAGGGCCAAATGTCCTCACAACGATAGGAAAAAAAAAAAAGGATTTGTGAGGACATTATGATGTCATCACAACCTCACAACAGTGTTTTCATGGCCATTTTGTTGCTACTGAAAAAAATAAAAGTGCAAAAACATTTCTTTACTGACAGGTTAGGGTTTGTTTTGGTCTGGGCACAGTTAAGCATTCTTTAGTTAGATATGAATGGGAGCCAATGGAAGGTCCTCACAAGCATAGAAAAAAAAGTGTTTGTGTGTGTGAGTGTGTGCGCGTGCATGTGTGTGTGTGCGTGCAGGCGTGCAGGGAGACCCTGGAGTGGATTCCTCTGCAGGCTCAAACCCAGCCTCCTTCTGGGCTTGGTGTTCCCACGCCCAACACACACACACACACACACCCACACACACACACTAAGCTTCACCCAAGTTGTGTGCCCACAGCACCATCTTGAAAGCATGACGTTATATCTGAAACGCATTTAAGCCTCATTTGAAACATTGCTGGAGATTATCACACTGGTAATGTGACGGATCCAGTTCTACCATTCTGTCCAACTCAAGACCAAACTTGCTTTTTCACACCAACAAGGATGCAGTCTGGAATGAATGGACACTGTTTAAGACACCCTGCTCACACACACACAGACACACACACACACACACACACACACACACACACACACACACACACACACACACACACACACACACACACACACAGGGGCATGTGTAGCAGAGCAATTGACAGCTTACAGGAGCTATATACCTTACAAACTATATACCTGTAAACATACATTGAAGTCTGGTGCCATTCCTAGTCAACACACGCACATACACACACACACACAAACACAAACGCACTTATTTAACACACTGCACACCGTTGCATGTATTAATAGCATGCCACATTAACAATGCAAAATTGACACACACACACACACATGCACTCAGACATGCACGTGCACACACACCCTCACACATACAAACACCCTCAAACACACACACACACACACACACACACACACACACACACACACACACACACACACACACACACACAGTAGAGAGGGCAGTGTGTCTTACTGTGATGCGCTTCATGTCCAGGAGTCTGAGATGCAACATGCAGCGCAGGGCGGCTTGCTTGTACCATGTCTCCTCTGCTCACACACACACACACACACACACACACACACACACACACACACACACACACAGTAGAGAGGGCAGTGTGTCTTACTGTGATGCGCTTCATGTCCAGGAGTCTGAGATGCAACATGCAGCGCAGGGCGGCTTGCTTGTACCATGTCTCCTCTGCTACGGGGTTCCCATCAAGGGTGAGCTCACACAGGGAGGACGACTCTCCCAGGCAGGCCAGCTCATCAAAACTACACACACAAACAGACACATTCAAATATATACATATTAAATACACATAACACACACACACACATTCTAACATGTACATATTATATACACATCACACACACACACACACACACAAACACACACGTTTAAACATATACATATTACTGTATACACACATCACACACACACATTCAAACATGTACATATTACATACACATCACACACACACACAAACACACACATTCAAACATATACATTTTACTGTATATACACATCACACACACACAAAAACACTCGTACATGCACACAAGACACGCACAAACACATGCACACAAGTGTACACAGACGAACACGAACACACACGCACACACAAAATGCACCAGCATAAACAAAACACATACAAATTAATTTTGCAAAAATAAACTACAATTAAAAAACTCACACAGTTGGACATCTTTAAGCTCTTTGTGCCTATTAAACGGATCACTGCTATATTCACAACCTTACATGACACTGTTTACATTTAAATTAACGCTGTTTCCAAAATGCATTGCAAACAGTTGTATAAATGTGACTAGACAATGCCCACTCCTGATGCTCTCGTTTGATTTTAGCAATCTCAAAGGAGGGGGGCTCTATTCTTTTTCTTGCATCCTCCATTTCTCCATCTCTCACTCCCTCACTTCCCCACCAACATACTCAGGTTTCAAAGAGACCAGGGGTCACCTGAGATGCTTAGCAGTGTAGTGCCACTGTCACACTGCAGGGGACCAATGTAGCCAGGCTAAACTGTGACACACTGAAAATACAGCCTGTCCTCCTAAGTTGCAAAATCCAAAGTCCAAAAAAAAAACAAAAAAAAAAACAGCCTGCCCGTCCCAGACCAAAGTCTCATCTGGAAAGCTCTCTGGCGGTCTCTGGAGGTTCATGGCATTTAGGCAAAACGGACATCAACTAATGTTTCAACTTCAAACAGAACACTAGTTGAAGTTGCTATGGATAATATTTATTATGGAAAGGGGGAAGGGTCCTCGGGGAGGGGCTTCCTAGATCCCTCTAAATCCTGTCTTTTAAGAAGACAAATACACAGACGTGCACACACACACACTTACACAGAGCTAGTCTAAGAACAGCCTAGCATTAGCAGGACATCCAACAGAATCACAACATCCCATAACACAGACAGACAGACAGACAGACAGACAGACAGACAGACAGACACACAGACAGACACACAGACAGACACACACACATACACACAAAGACTGATCTTTCCTCCATCAGCTACAGAGCGCCCAGGCAAAGCGGTTCTTTGGTCCTCCATGACTCATGCAGATGTTAGATGTTAGTGTTACTGGCTTCCTAAGGAGCAGTGCCACCCCCTCACACTACAGCAGTGCTCACCAAGCCTCCCACATCCACCCACCCACCGACCCACCCACACTACGGCACAGCCACGAGAATGTTGGAGAATGACTCCAACTAGAGTACGACCCCTCGTAGTCCCCTTCCGCTGTGGACGCAGACACGAGTTGATCAGTGGCTGGGAGATGAGAAGTGATGAGATGTGCTGAACGCTGGCGGGTTGAGATGACTGCTGTGAGCGGTGTGGGGATGCAGAGATGAGGACGCCAGTGCAGGGAGAAGAGAAGAGATGGATAAGGAGAAAGAGAAAGACAGAGATGAAGAGACAAAAAGACAGAGAAAAAAGAGAGAGAGAGAGAGAGAGAGAGAGAGAGAGAGAGAGAAACAGAGACAGAGAGAACCAGAGAGCTAAGAAGAAAGAGAGAGGGAGAAAGACAGAGAGAGAGAGAGACAGAGAGACAGGGAAAGAGAGAGAGAGAGAGGGAGAGAGAGAGAGAGATCTTGGGGAAAAAAGGATGGAGAGGGAGAGTAGGCAACAAGGCAATAAGGTGGCGAGAGAGGGAGAGGGCTAGGGTGTTAGGCAAGAAGGCTAACTCTCCCACTGCAGTGAGCGTGCAGGCTAGCTAGGCCAGAAGCCATAGCTACAGGCAGAGCTAGAGCCACAGCCTCCCCTACCTCTCCTACACACACACACACACACACCCACACACACACACACCCACACACATACAGAGGAGAGGGCAGATGCTGTTGCTGGCCGGCCAGTAGAAGGGAGGAGGAGAGGGTTAAAGCTGCCATGTAGCCTCCGCTTCCTCTTTAGCCTGTCCTCTCACAAGCTCTCTGACTTTCATAACACACAAACACACACACACACACACAGACAGACACACACACACACACACAGACACAGACACACATGTACACAAACACACAAAGCCTCTCTATGCCTTCATCCCTCCTTTCCCCACCCTTCCACTCGCTCCCTGTGCTTACCTGCTGATGCTATTGCAGCTGAGGAACAGGCGCTGCAGGCAGGGAAGCCGGTCTACCTCCGTCTGAGAGAGAGAGAGGGAGAGAGAGAGGGAGACAGAGAGAGGGATGAGGAAAGAGGGTACAGGCAGAGGGTAAAGGGAGTGATGGAGAGAGAGGTAGACAGGGAGTAGGAAAAAAAGAGAAAAGAAGAGGAAGACTCAGAGCTTTTCCCGTTTCCCTCAGTCACCTTGCAGCTCCCGCATGCAGTTCCCCATCGCTCCTGCGCGCACACACACACACACGCACACACACACTGACAGACACACACACTCGCTCACACTCACACTCACACACGCGTGCGCGCTCACACACACGCAGAGAAGAGGAGAAGAGACGAGAGGAGAGGCAATGCAGAGAAGGGAGGGGCCGCATCAGTGTGTGTGTGTGTGTGTGTGTGTGTGAAGGGGAGGGGAGGGGAAGGGAACGGGGGAGGGTAGGGATGTGGTGAGAAAGCACAGAGCGTGCGCTAATGCAGGCACAGCCCGCTGCAGGAGCTGCACACACACACACACACACACACACACACACATACACACACATACACACACACACACACACACACACACACACACACAGTGAGGATGTGGAAACTTCAGCCGAGCTGTCTGGAGCCCTACAGGACGACCCCTGCTGGTGACAATGACACGAGGGGGGCTACTCTGCCCGGGCATCATCCTGCATCACCATCAACATCCTCGGTTGTCTGGCAACAGCGACAGAGCCAGCAGCAGCATTCCTATTAGCAGCAGCAGGGCAAGGGGCAGAGACAGGGGGAAGGGCAGGGGCAGAGGGAGGGGACAGAGACAGGGGGAAGGGCAGGGGTAGGGGCAGGGGCAGGGGAGACGAGAGAGGGGCAGAGGGAGGGGACAGAGGCAGGGGCAGGGGCAGGGGTAGGGGCAGGGGCAGGGGAGACGAGAGAGGGGCAGAGGGAGGGGGCAGAGGGAGGGGACAGAGGCAGGGGCAGGGGCAGGGGCAGGGGCAGGGGAAGGGCAGGGGCAGGGGAGACGAGAGAGGGCACAGAGAGAGGGGCGGCAGCGAAGGGCACCCAGGGACTGGGGGTGATGTCACATGGCCACGCCGGCTGTCACGAATGGCACAACAACGACAGCCAGTAGGGGTTAGGGCGGCACTGGGCATGAGTGTGTGCCAGCATCCACACAAGGTCTGATCAGAGAGATGCTTAGGAGGGAGAGTAATAGCATTAGGGGTGGGAGAGAGGGAAACAAATGGATGGATGGATGGATGGATGGATGGATGGATGGATGGATGGAGACAGAGCATTCGAGAGCTGGGGAGACAGGATGGGAGGAGGTGGAGACAGAGAGAGAGAAAGAGAGAGAGATAGAAAGAGAGAGAGAAATAGAAAGAGAGAGAGAAAGACAGACAGAAAGAACCAGAGAGCTGGCAAGTTGTGATAGAAAAAGAGAAATAAAGAGGAAGGGAGAGAGAAAGACAGAGACAGAGAGGGAGGGAGAGAGAGAGAGAGAGATCTTAAGGACAAAAAGATGAAGAGGGAGAGAGAGGCGATAAGGCAATGCAATAAGGTGGTGACAGGATGGGTTGTGCTGTCTTATTCTTTCCCTCCCTTTCTCCATCAAGCAAACACACACACACACATATACACACTCCCCCTCTCTCTCCAGAAGGCAGCAAGAGTGCTGAGTCAGCCTACACTGCAGACATGTGCTGCCTGATCCTATGACACCAGCTGAGTCTTAGCTAATGAAAACAGAGAGAGGAACAGAGACAGAGAGAGAGAGAGAGAGAGAGAGAGAGAGACAGACAGACAGAGAGAGAGGGAGAGAGAGACAGATAGACAGACAGAGACAGAGAGAAATCACACAGTGTAATCATTAGTTTATTATTAATGGCTTTTTATCATTGTTGCTATTTCTGTTGTTGTTTTTTTTTCCCAATGTTACCCTGTAATAACGTTTTGTTACCTCTTTGGCGGAGGTTATGTTTTTGCTCGCGTTTATTTGTCCGTCAGTCTGTTTGTCAGCAAAATAGCTGAAAAAGTTATGAACATATCGTTCTAAAATGTTTACAGTATGTCGGTATTGTCACTGGCTCGAGGCGATTCTTTTTTGGTGACAATCGGTTCATTGGTTACCTCCCAAAAAAATGTAGAGGTTTACGCTCTATGAGTGCTTTTCTAGTTAATCCTGTTATGGGAGTTTATGTCTATGTGCATCTGAAATTTTGATATATTGTTATTTGAACTTCTTATTCTTTGCCTTAGGGCTTTGGAGATACAAATGCCTTATCAATCACAGCACACTGAGACCTTTATTTACCAACCCATCCAAAGCCACACATTTAGCAATTAGCTCTGGTCTTTGCAGTCAAACATACACACATACACACACACACAGACACACACACACAGGGACACACACCACCAGGCAAACACCAGGGCTTCATGCCATCTCTTTATACCAGTGAGAGATTAGCATTGTTTGTCAACAGTCAAGAGAGGGTGTGTGCTGCGCCAGTGAGCCGTGTGAAAAAGGTGTGGCGTGTCAGCCTGTTTACTTGTGCCCGACACATAAAACGAGAGAGGGAGAAAGGGACAGAGGGAGAGAGAGAGACAAAGAGAGAAGATGAAAAGATCTGAAAAGGAGCCAATGTCATTAGCTTTCTTTTTTCTGAGGTTCAGTTCAGAGAACCAACACTTATATAATGTTCAGTTTACTTCTTTCAGCTTCCACTTTTCATACACACAAGCAAACACACACACACATAATCTGGCAAAGAATAGGCCATGTGCTTGTATTAGATTCTACATATCATTGTGTAACTGCTTCTGTGCCCTAATATGTCCTCATCTGTGTGTGTGTGCCTGGCGGTGGCCTGTGTGCGTGCCTCTCCTTGTGTGTTTCTGTCTGTTTGTGTGTGTGTGTTTCTGCCTTTCTCTGTGTTTGTCTCTTCTCTCTCTTAGTGTGTGTGTGTGTACTGTGTGTGTCTATCTCTGCCTCTCACGTTTGTGGTGTGTGTGTGTGTGTGCATGTGTGTGTCTGTGTGTGTAGTGTGGTGTGGTGTGGTGTGGTGTGGTGTGGTGTGGTGTGGTGTGGTGTGGTGTGGTGTGGTGTGGTGCGGTCTGGTGTGTGTGTGTGTGTGTGTGTGTGTGGTGTGTTGGCTTATGTAAAGCCCATCTGTGTGGACAGGCTGGGCCAGTGCAGCCAGATGGGAGAGGGGCCCCCCCCATCATCTGTCTGAGGGCTGGGGCCCCAGCTGCAGGACAACACATCCAACATGCTTTTTAGTCCATCACAAACACAACACACAACACACAACACAAACACACACACTTTCAGGGTCACACAACAAGATTTCTGGCCCATTACACTTTCCTGCCTATGTTGTGATTACATGGTAGAGGTCTTGCTTTTTCTCACAAAGACCTACTTGTTGAGGCCTTAGTGTGGTCTCCACACTATGACACATGAGTGAGGTAACTGATTGCAGATAGGTGCTCTGCTGAGTATATAAAAGTGCTACAGAAATCCAGTCCATTTCCAATTCCAGATGTGCCACGTGTTTTTATTACGCGTTTCATTCTTCTCATTTACCAAAACAGCCCCCCAGGGGATGCATTCACGCAAGCATAACATCACACCGGGGAAGGCATCAATGCTGAGTGCGCCGTTGATCAATAGCACAATGACTGTTATGCAATGGACCGGTCGGCTAATTGGAAACTAGCGCTAGCATCATCGGTGCCTTAGGCTCTGTGCTGGAATAGGAACAGTGTGGCGCACAAATAGAAATATGATGGAGGCACGGCATGGCTTTGATTGCAGTCCAGTAAGACTCAGGGGGAGGGAGGGCGTGGGCCAGGGTGTGGGGGAGACATGCTCGTTCAAAGCTCTGCTCTCAGCACAAATCCCCTTCATTAGAGCGAGTCCCCTGAGAACCCATCCAGATGAGTTTCTCCCTAAATGACCAATGCTCTATTAGTTAGTCCTCTGATCCCCAGACTGAGAGAAAGGGGAAGAGCGATAGAGTAAGAGAGAGAGAGCAGACGAAAGATAGAGATAGAGAGAGAGAGAGAAATGGCACAGAGGAAGAGAAGGGACAATAAAGAGAGAGTAAGAGAACCAGAGAGAGGGGAAGGCAAAAAGAAAGAGAGCAAAAACAGAGAAAGTTAATACTGACAGCTGTGGCCCAAATGGCTGAACCCAAAGGAGAAGATTATACAAAAAAAACAGAAACTGGACTGCAAAGGGGCATCTCGACACCAATGAATGGGGAGTTCCACCTGGGTGGAGGTGGTGGGGTCGGGTTTGCAGGCAGCTGTTCCAGACTCCCCGAGTCCAGCTGCTGAGACTAGCAGCCATTAATCCATCGGCCATTAGCGCGCGCCTCTGCCACAGCACCACAGCCCTGAGATAAACTGTTTACGTCAGGCCTCTGCCAGCAGTTGCGCTAAACGCTAATGAATCCATGAGGGGGGACGTTGCGGTGAGCAATTCTGTGAACTACCAGGGAGAGGCTACCAGCTTTTAGCAACAGAAAATGTTATGAATAAATCCTGCATGTTTAATTTAGCTGAAGTACTAACTTCCTCGCTGGTTAGAAAAAAAAACATAGCAGCGTCTACTATACTAGCATCTTCCTGACGGAAAAAGCATGTCAAAGAACAAATAGAACAAAACTGAATCCTAATGGCCGCACTGCACAGACGATCGCCTAAATCGCCTTTCTGCACCCCCCCCTCCCCACTGGGTTGACTGAATGCATCCCTCCCCTTCTACCTCTCTCTGCTGGGCTGACTGCAGTAATGCCTACAAAGAGGAAAAAGCACACCTCCCAGTCCACTGCTTCTGTTCAGGATCTCTTTTGTGTGTTCTCTCACTCTCTCCCCATCTCTCTCTCTTACACTCTCTCCCTCTTTTTACCTCTCTCTATCTGCCACTCTCTCTATCTGCCTCCCTCTCTATCCATCTTTCTCTTACCCTATCTCTCTCTCTCTTCTCTGCAGACGGTCTTTCATCACTCTGACTCGGCTAAATTTAGCAGCAGCATCGCAGACAGACGATGACGTCACCGCTCAGCTGATGTGGCGCATGGCCACAGCAAACCAATCAGAGCACATCAAAGGAAATGGTGGGTGGTGGGGACGTGGGGGTTTTACTTAACCTACCCTATTTACCGTGGCAACGAGGAAGACTACAGGAGCAAGGTTCACTGGCCTTGCTAGAGCACAGGAAGAGCAATGAAGCTGTGCAACATAGCTAATGGGTGTCATTTTAAAAACAAACGTGGTGTTTGACCATTTCCTGCCTACTGCGTGTGTGTGTGTGTGTGTGTGTGTGTGTGTGTGTGCGTGTGTTTGTGTGAACAGGACCTACGCAAACACTTGCACAGACAAAAATACACACACACATGCACGCACACAAACACACACAGTCTGTCACAGGCAATGACGGACTGCCAAAAGCAGTAGGAGCATTATGAGGAGTATGGGGAGTTGTTTTGTGTTGTGTGCCCACGCCCGACAGCCCTGCAGCGACAGTCCACTAGCTGACGTAGGGAGGTATCCTTATGCTGCCAGTGAACATGACAAACAAAAAGTCTAATTTAACAGATTCAGTGTGGACAAAGAGCGCATCGTATTGGTGTCTACAACAGGGGTCAGCAACCCCAGGCACGCATGCCACGGTTGGCATACAGAGGCAGTGGCGGTTCTAGAGGGGGGCGGGCTGGGCCTTTGCCCGGGGCGCAATTTCGTGAAGGGCGCCGTGCTATTGGCCTCTCGAGCGCTTGAAAAATATATATATCATCTAAAAAAGTTTTTAATATCTATCACATCACCGTATAGGAAATTGGCAAATTGGCGCCCCCTTTGGCTGCCCGTGCCCCTGCTGAAAAGTTCCAGTGCACAGAAGCTGCGAGAGAAGGGCAAAGGGGAGGGGGCGCGGGGGACAGTTCACCTCTGCGTCTCTCAAATGCAATGCACAAGTGGGCAATACTCTGCAATTAGTGAGCAAAGTCAGTCACACATAAGCTTCCTTCCCAATAACGCACATTTTATTCCTACCATTATATTTACAGGTTTATAATTCCTGCACATCTTTTAATTGTGTGAACAGGGCAATACAATACGAGTAGGCGGTCACCAAGGTGAATAAGTCTTAACTCCTGGTCGGCAGTGACAGTGTTCGGGGATGGGAAATACAGTATGTTGACTGTCAAGTGACAAACAGGAGATGGACAGAAAAAGGTCAAAGCCATTAGAAGTGTGTTCTCTCATGATGATCTCTGCATGATCACGTTATCCATGCCATAAATGAAGGGCTAATGTTAATCATGGTATAACTCTTACGTTTGTTAGCCTTCTAGCTATGATGCTACGATTGCTATACTCAACAATAATTCGGTCTTAGCTCAACAAACACAAGATGTAATTTCACCATAAGATTTGGCTTTGCAACAAAACGGTTACAAGTTAAGTTATTATTGATTTCCATAATTTGGGTTAACGTTGAGCCCTGTCATTAGCCAACAAAATGGTATTATGGTAGTTTCAACATTTGCAATTTGCTGCAACTCATAGTTTGCATAGTTTAACTATAGGGTAGTTTAGCATAGTAAACCAGTCATACCTGAACGTGTAACAAGCATACTGTAGAATTCGAGGCAGTAACCAAGGAGCTAATTGTTCCTCCCTAAAAGATAGCGTCTAATGACGGACATTTGGCATGTAAGGGCATGCTATCATAATGAAATTTTAATTTATGGATGTTTTGTATAAGAGTTTTTGTAGCCTACAGTGTTTTGATGTTAATTTCAAGTGCAATTCAAAAATAACAATCACTATGTGCTCATAACAAAACGTGAAAAATTATGTTTCGCTCGGAGGGGGTCTCGCCCGGGGAGTAATTCAATGTAGAACCGCCACTGTACAGAGGCATTCTCACAGTTCAGACATTCGGGCATATCCCTCTTGGATATTATGGGCAGAAGTGCTGTGTGCTTGCTGTATTTTGAAACTTTTGTTTGTATTTGTCCAACATCCATCGTCATTTTGACACAGACCACAAAATCAAGCATTGGCGTGTTCAGAATTGAAACCAGTTCACGTAACAAAAACAAATAAGATATTTCCTTTTAATAGCCTAAGTCTTCTGCTTGCAATATTTGTTTAAAGACAGAGAAAGGAAGGCCTATTACAGGGCAGGATAGCCAATTCCTGACTGTTAAATCTGAGAGAAGCACAATTCAAGCGCAGTGAGAATGTTGTTAGTTACATATACTTGCACAAACCCAAAATAAATCATTGCACTTCCTGTTATGTCTGTAGTGCTGTTTTTCATGTATAAAGTTTTGACTTTTTTTTTTTAATGAGATCAACATGTTCCTAAAGTGCTGCTGTGCATAAGATATTTTCATGTTGGAAATGTGGCGCCATAACTATGCACAGTTAAAAACAACTGGCTTGTTGATTGGCGCACAAACAATTAACACCATTTCTCATTGGCGCAACATGTGAAAAAGGTTCCTGACCCCTGGTCTACAGGCATTCAAGAGAGTATGAGCTATTGGGAAGGGAAGCACGTATGAATAACAGTCACGCATATGTCCATGAAACATCCACCTTGAATACAGATGTGTGAGCGTGCATGCATGGCTCTTCAGTTAAGGAATGCACAGGGCCATCTTTTCCTGAGAGAGAGTCTGCACATGTGTAAGGGAGCTGTGTGTAAGTGTGTATGAGTAAGCAGGAGACATCTAAGGAAGTGAAGAAGTTTCCTGTCAGCAAGTTGGCTTTACAGCAAGTCTGCCTCCAAAAAGCCCTATATATTTACATACTAGACCATCTACAGCATCTCATTCACACTCAGCAGACAAAAGGGCCTGACACTCAACCCCACTCAACACACGTCTTTAGAGCCGCCTCTCTCTGTCACACACGCACTCACTCAAAGAGCCCAGCTGAGCAGAAAGCCTGCCCTGCTAAGCCCCAGCTTGACGCTTCAAAACACAACTTGGACATTTGCTTTGGCTGAAAGTATCTACTTTGATGAATTTGTCACACACTCAGCAGTAGCTTCCAGACAGCCACTTAGTCTCTCGGTCGCTGGTGAGAGAAACGGGCCGAGGTCTACGGCGCACCTGCGGATTCGCTCCTTCACCACTTTTACAGGGAAAAGCAATCAGCAGCTGGAGAGAAGGTGGCCTTGCAATGACAGAGGCAGCGAACGAAGCGGAGCGGAGCGGAGCACTGTGGGGGAATTTTGGCGCTCTGTTTTCGGCACTCGTAAAAGTGCTGCATCCTGTCATTATGTGAGGAAGAGAGAGGGAGGGAGAGAGAGAGAGAGAGAAAAACATTCAGGGAGACAATCAAGGAGAGTGGGAGCTGCAAATGAAGGAATTTGCTGCGGTGAAATTATGATGTTTTCAAACGGCAGGGCCTCATTACAGCAGTGTGTACGTGTGTGTGTGTGTGTGTGTGTGTGTGTGTGTGTTCATGTATTTGCCTGCCTGTTTCAGCATTGTGGGTTTTCCTAGGGCTGGATTACCCATTTCAGGGCTGCTTAGTTTGACATCGAGACCAGAGCTTCAGCTCTGTCTTCCTCATGAATTCACTCATGCTCTCAAAGCTGCTAAAAACTCCTCGTTCATCATGTACACACTAATTCTGAGGCGTCAAAATGATGACACAGAAGTGTGTATCAGAAAAAAAAAAGCGTGTGTGAGAGAGCAGCTGCTCCACGACAAGCAGCTGCTCCAACTCCCCCAGTGTGATGACAGACATGGCAGCAACATCAGCGGGCATCTGGAAAACAAATAAACACACGAGACACACACATACACATACACACATAGGCGATGCATGTGCGCACATACACACACACTCACACACACACACACACACACACACACACACACACACACATCCAGTGTGACGAATGGAAGAGCGGGCAGTGTAAGCAGAATCATGCCAATTATCCAGGCACAGCACTACCATAGAAGCAAAGGCCGAGGACAGGCACAGAGAGGACAGTTCACTGACATTGACAGTGTTGCCCATCAGAATTACAGTTGAGGTGTTATGTTACACATACATACGGTACTGTACTCACAGTTTCTATCCCGAGAGGAGGTGTCATGTCCCATCGGTAAGAGGCTGAGATCACTCTAGCTCCTTCTGTGCGTGTATCTGTGTGCTTGTGTGTGTGTGTGTATGTGTGTGTGTGCGCGCACATGCGTGTTTGTGTGTGTGTGTGTGTGTGTCTATGTGTTTGTGTGTGTGTGAGCCCTTCTAAAAAAGTCCTCTTGTTCCCCCAGTAACAGAGAGTGACCAATGTTGTATTGCACTGTGTACAGATGCTTATTTAAGAGCTGAGCTGCCGCTCTGATGCCTGGCTATTTGTTGATTTAGCTGGGCTATAAATAGCTCAGCTCCAGTCTGTTTTGAAGATTGTGTCATAAAACAAAGCTGTGTACATGCTGATACACTGACCTGTGTGTCACAGAGTCGACACACTTACACCCGACTGGGGGTGCAGCTTAGGGGAGTTTGTTGGGAATGGAGAATACCACTGCAACACTGCAATGTCACACTTATGGATTGATTAATCAACCAACTAATTACTCAACTCATCAACTAATCAATCAAACAATCTGGTCTGCTTGTCTGTCTATCTATAGGTAAAATGTTACCATAAAGAAGTAAGGGTCAAACACTGTTTATCAGACATACTCAAGCCACTCATCCACCACAAACCTGAGTCCTCATCTACTCACCTATGGGGACAGCTTTGTGTCAGTATTATCAAATAAATATCACACCATTCACAAATATATTTGTTGATTCATAAACAAATGTAACGCGATTCACAAATATAGTTCATGACTTACAAATAAATGTGACACCATTTACAAATGCATTTCTCAAATTAAAAAAAAATTGTGCAATGCACAAATGTCAGTGCAGTTACATTTATTCACAAACCCATAAATCTGCATTTACAAACCACCGTATATATTTGTGAATACCCCTGCATTTACTTGTGGATTTTTGAGACCTTCCTGACAGCGCTCGATGCACAAATGTAAGGGTTTTTTTTCTTTTTTAAACAGCCAATCACATCCACTGAAGTTCGAGTATATGGTTTATTGTTGACAACATTGCGCTATATTTGCACGTAGTGGACTGATGAGAGAATGTTCCACTTAGTCAAGTCAGTCAGATATTTATTTGATAATATTGATACAAAACTCTCCCCTTACTCACCACAGTTGTGATGCAGTTCCGTCTCAGGTTCAGCTCCATCAGTGAGTCCAGTCCCCGCAGCCCCTCCACCCTGCTGATGCGGTTCCCCGCCAGGTTTAGAACCCGCAGCTCCGACAGGTGAGACAGGTTCTCCATCTGGCAAATCTAGGAGGAGCAAACACAGACGGAGTTAGGAGATATGATCAGCATTCTATATTTTTGTTACTTATTAGATAAAAGTGCATCAGTACATCAGTGAAATATACTATCAGTATCAGGCTATCAGTAAAGCCTTCCCACCAAATGGAATTTCATTTAAAAACCATGGGACCACTTTCCAAGATTGTTTGTATTGGTATTATGACTGGGTGAGAAGCCACTGTTTGCTGAAAGGAGTACTTCCACGAGAAACCGTTTAGTACTTGCTGTTTTTAAAAATACAACAGGTCACCCCGAGTTGCATATGCATGCTGCACGTGAAAATGTTCTTCTAACCCGATTGCCTTCATTAGTCAGTGAAAGAAAGTAGGCGGAAAAACGAGTGAATAAGAAAAAGGCCAACAAAGTGACGTAGGTTTGTAAATTAGAAAAAGCTATGCCCCAGTTGTGATTACTGGAGAGTTTTGTTGCAGCACACATTCACTTAGTGAAGTATAGGTAAGTATGTGTGTTTGTGTAGAACATTTAGATCTTCTACTTGATTCGCTATGACCAAATGATTGTAGCCTGTGACTAGCATAGCTGAGAACCTGTCATTCTCCCTGCTCCATCTCCTCCACCAAACTAGAACAGCCTGAAACAGAAGCACTAAAGCATTTTTTTCACCAAAACCGGCTCAAGGAGCATTTATTAATACTAGAGACCACTGCAAAATTAATGAAAACACGATGGAAGTACAGCTTTAATCTGATTCTGACAAAACTGATACTGATGTGTTTTAGTCGTTTGTTATCTGTTTTTACAGTGCGGTGTCCCCCATCTCAGATAAACACACCCAGAACACGCCCTACAAAACACTCACACACACACACACACACACACACACACACACACACACACACTGGTGAGTCATAAAACACCTGTGGCTCTTCACCTCACATAAGGCCAAAGACATGAGTCAGGACCCTCTCCATGTTCAGCAGTGGTTGTTATGAAATCCCATCTGTCTGCATGGGGATAGGCCTACTTGTTTAAACTTACCACCCCCTGATGGGGAAGGACACTAAGGGCAAGACGTGGAAGTCTGGTTGTATGTGTTTCTGTGCAAGGCTGAAAATTGTGAACACGTGTCGATGTCTGCAAACACAAACAGTAGAAGATGTGTCTGTGAAATGCTAGTGTATGTGGGTGTGTGTTTGCCTGAATGTCTGTGAATGAGTTCTGAATGAGAGAATGTTTTTCTCATCTGTCTTAGTGCGAGTTCCTCACTGTGCATGTGTGAGAACCTGTGTGTGTGTGGGTGTGTGAGTGTGAATGTGTGTGTCTAGGTGTAAGTGTGAGTGTGTGTGCTACAGGAACAGTAGGTTACTACGGGCACATGGTAGGATCGGATTGGATTGGGATTGGATTGGGAGTTGCTACCCAACGGGTGGTCTGTCCCAACTCCCTGTGCACATGAGAGTTCGTGTTAGCGGATAATGGTCAGAGATCTGGCCGTTTCCGCTACGCTAGATGGCGCTATATTCCTTTCAACAAGTGGTGTTAGAACTACTTCAGGTTAACGGCTGCTAAAAAGAAAATAAACAAACTATCTGGTGGCATACAAAACAAAGATAGCGCTCGAGGAGGTTGACAGAGCAGCATTTGCATGCGTGCTGTGCATTCTCCTTTGTTTGGAAGTCCGTATGAAAGAACAAACAGCGTGTTTGGTTTCCTTGATACGACATGAACTGTGCCGTCGGCGTTTGATATTACAAGCAATTGAGGACAACGAGACTTGTTTAGAGCAGGCGATAGAAAGCCTCGACGTTCAGTATGGATGAAAATAAGGGACAGAAGCTTCTGGGATCGAGTGGTACAAAGAGACATAACTACTTGTATAGGTAGTTTATTTAAACATATTTAAGAATGCATTACCTACACAAAACAAGTAAATCAAAAAAATATTTGCCAAGACCGCACGCTCACTCACTCGCACACGCTCTTTCTCTCTCGCCCGCACCCTCACGCTCTCTGCGCACGTTTTTTTAAAACCTGGAATACTCCGAGCTAGCTGTAGTGAGGTAGGCCTAAACATGACACTTTTCCCTGACATGAAACTATAAATAAACAAACCAGTGCAAGCCTGAAGTGCACGAAACTGTAAGGTTAGAGGTTCATAAAAATAAAGCGCTACTTACGAAAAGGCTACTTACATTCTTGGTACTTGTATAAAAAAGAAAAACTGTCACCGTCGTGTCTTATTGGCCTGAAGACCTACAGGTTATTTGCCAAAAACACAAGATAGTCCACATTTGAAGGGGCCAGCGCCGATCTCTTTTTATTTACTATATTCCCAGCGGAGGAAAAGACGCGTTCAGAGCGCACTGAAGATCCGGGGATGGAAAGATATTTCTTCGTCATCTGGGCGACGTGAGGGTATCTCCCAGAGCCCAAAGTTTTTTTTTATAAAGTGATGTAAATGTCCTCGTTTTTATTGGTTTGCCATGGAATTTACCGTGTGGGCGGATTTTACTCTCACTAAGCAGACACGGAGTATTTCTTTTGCCTTCGACATTCCAAAGCGCAAGTGCACGTTTTTTTCACATTCGAATATTAACTTTCACCTTCGAATTCCTTTTTAAAAAAACTATTCTAATATATATTCGAATTTCGAATATTCGTTGACAGCCCTAATGCGCAGTACACGAATCCAAACCAATAACCGTGCACAAGGCGGCACCAAGCGGATTGTAACCGGCTCAAGCCAGGGGTTGCAATCGGATTCGCGAAACCAATCCCTATACGATCCTTAGCCTGTGCCCATGAAGTCGATACGATCCCAAACCATTTCCAATCGGATTCAACTCCTCCATGTGCACGCAGTCACTGACACACACTTGGCTTGCTTGTGAAGGGGAAGCAGGGAACCCACTGCAGGACAGCAGGGCGCATATGGCCCCTTCATGGGCATAAACCCCAGCTGTGCTGAGGCCTAGGGGGGAACACCATGCAGACATCCTCTGAAGGTCAGTTTAAAGCAAATCCAGGAGATTTTTGCAGTGGTGGTGGGTGTGGAGTTTTGAGGAGGCAGAAGCGGGCAAATGTCGATTTTAAATAGCGGTAATTTAGCGTTAGTGAATATAACCAGGGGTGTAGTGGGCATTGGATGCAGGGTACAGAGAACAGTACATTTCATACAAAGGATGTTTGACAAAGGGACACTGGACAGAGTTACAGATGGCACGCTTTGTTATAGTCCAGTAGCGCCAAAGACCCTAGTCAGGGAACTGGAGAGCTCCATTAGTGTCCCCCATAGTCCCCAGGGGTACTTGTTTGTGCGAGCGCTTGTTTGTGAAAAGTCTCTGAGTGTTCACGAAGGCGAGTCCCTCTGTCAGGCTTAGTAGGGAGAAGGTGACAGTTAAGTATAGGCGAGGTTAAGGGCATTGGGGTAGGGCATTCCATCCTTTTGGGGCATAGTAGAAGGCCGCATCTTAGATTCGCTTGGGTGGTGCCTCTGGAATCCTCAGGAGGCCAGCCTATCTTGAAAGAGAAAATTACGTTTTATATATGATGTCTGGCAACCGCAGAACATCAGCCAAAATGATTCTACGTCTTTAGAATTATCATGTTTGGGCTTTGGATTTCCTGGGAGAAATGACAAAACAGGGGCTGGGAGATGGGTTTGAAATACAGGAGAAACCCAGGAAAAACGATAGTGTTGGCAGCTATGGTTTAAGGTCAAAGCTAAAAGCCTCATCACGGTCCCAACCGAATTAGGCAGTCTCACTTGTGCACGCACGTTTACCCAACAGCTGTTTTTGTGGGGGAGCCAGATGTTGTCAGTGCCAAGCACACAACTAAACATCATCAACAGACACCACAACAAATACGCTCCTACATGACAATCACATCTGTTTTCAGCATAATCCAGGGGGGGGGGGGGGGAGCTTCATAAATAACATGTCAACGTGTCTGATTATATAATAAAACACAAATATACAAATAACCTTTAAACTTAGAAAAGAGCTAAAACATGGAAACGTATTGATTATATAAAGTTTATAAGTTTAAAACCAGCCCCCTGTGCTAATAAAGACTGAGTAATATTAAGCCCACTGCGCTAATAAAGAATAATATTGTGCACAATATTAGCTTTAGTTTCACTGTCATTATAACTGGCAGGGTCTTATTAGGGCTTGTGCTTGTGTGGCTTGGTCACATCCTGCTAATTCAGTTCAAAAGACAGCGGTAGGCGGTAGAGCTCTTATCATTATAGTCTTTGTTCAAGGCAATTATGTTAGTCTGCGCAGGCACTTTCAGTGCAGACAATTTCACTTATTCTATTTAGACATAGAAATCTACCTCCAACTGGGCCAGACAGCTTATGTCATAACGTCTGCGCCTTTATTTGCTTTCTAAGAGCCCCTTTTTGCTTTCTATGTATATTATTTCTACAACCTGGCTTTGCTGTAGCTATTCTTAAGGTAATGTTAGGTTAATATTCATAATTGAAAAATTACTTTGCGCTCTAGTTATGATAGCACAACTGTTAGGACCTCCGCACACCGACTTATAAAAAGTCTGCTCTTCCGACATTCTATTAATTCAGATTTCATTCATTTACATTTCATACCCGACAAAAATAGCCCTGAATCTTGATTGACATGCCGTGGCCAGTAAAGTTTGACGCCAGTGTGCAGGTATACCGATGACATCACTACTTCCCCACCACAACTTGCCCCCATGTAAAAGCCCATAGTTCAGCAATGGGCTATCCCCGAGAGTCAGCCCAGATTCCATCACTGATTTTGTCCTCTCTCTGCCAGTCTGTCCATCCATCCATCTCTTTCTCTTTCTGCTAGTCTGTCCGTCCATCCATCCATCTCATTCTCTCTCTTCCAGTCTGTCCCTCCATCCCTTCTTCTCCTAAACTAGGCACTCCTTAAACCATCTACAGATGTGCAAATAACACGTGACTAGTCTAACAGACTGGTGCACAGTGGTTGCATAGTCTATATTCTGGGAGCAAGATTTAGCAATCACTTTTGTCTAAAGCGACAGACTGGCTACATTTGAGAACCACGCCTGGGCTGACCATGACCATTGTTTAAGGCTGCTCTACACACAAACTAGTTTAACTCTTATCACCCTCACTGTATCGGCGCCAAGACTACACACTTCAGCAAAGAGCCATTCTCCAGATCCATGTACTCATCGAACCCCCTCAGCACACCTCCAACCCAGCCTGGACCCACCTGACTCTCACCCCCACCTCATCTCCAGGGTTGTGTGAAAGGAAGAG
>CM050207.1:14994782-15034782 GCA_027475355.1 Coilia nasus
AAGAAAGAAAGAAAGAAAGAAAGAAAGAAAGAAAGAAAGAAAGAAAGAATTCAAAGCATATTAAAGGGGCAATAAATAGAGCAGAAATAGGGGGCTAAAGGGTCAAATAGTAGGCGTGTGTTCTGACAGTGCCTGGGCTTCATTATTACGCATGCTGTCCTGTGCCAACCTGCAGTGGAGTTGGCTGGCATCTGATAGCTGCAGCCTCCATTTTGGGTCTGCTCTGAACGAAGCCCCTGTGGTTCACAGCATGGTGCTGCCAGGGACACAGTCGAGCACTAAGCCCATTGGGCTGCCTTTGCCACACGCACCCAAGACAGAGATGCAGACAGACAGTTTTTTTTCTGTGGAAGTGAACAGGCGCCTTGCCTTGCTGAGGGGGGGGGGGGCACTGACGTAGGCCTGCCTCACCAAACAGGCAGTGTGGGGGAGGTGGTGGCATTCAGGGTGAGACTGGCAACGGGGAACAGTCACTGCCAGAGCAGCGCCACCAAAATCAGCCATGCTGAGCACACCCAGGAAGACCAGGAAGCATGTGGGTAAAAGTGTGTGTGTGTGTGTGTGTGTGTGTGTGTGTGTGTGTGTGTGTGTGTGTGTGTGTGTGTGTGTGTGTGTGGGTGTGTGTGTGTGTTTGTGTGTGTGTGTGTGTGTGTGTATGCATATTTGTGTGTGCATGTGTGTGTTTGTGTGTGCGTGCAGGAGTGTGTGTGTGTGAGTGTGTGCGTGTGACCAATATGATCATTAACACCTGTATTAGCGTTCACACCTGAGAGTTCACACATGTGAGTGAAGAAAGAACTCCAGGTAGGAGAGGAGACAAACTGTACCTGATTATGGTGCATGTCCAGAACATCGAGCTTGCCCAGGTTCTCCAGGTGGCATATGCTCTGAATCCTGGAAGACATTTTCATAACATGCTGACACATGACTGCTGTTGACTTTAGAGGGATTCTGTAAACTTTGGCAGTTAATAACACTTAATGTTAATGTCAAATTTGATTTTTTGATTGTATCGGAGACAGAACAGCCTATGCAGTAACAGCAGTGCCGGACTGGGGAGGACTCATGAGGAGGCCCCCGCAAAGGGGGGAAATGCCACTCCAAAATAGACGGGAACAATGGCAGGCGTAAGCCATCAGACCCCTGCCATTCACAGGGTGATTTGTGACTTTCATTTTCTTACAAACGTCATTTTTAAGAGGGAGTTAGTATGCAGGAGCACCAGCCCAGCCGAGGGGAGGGCCCTTGTCCTTGCCTGCTTTTCCGTGAGGTGCAATGTGACACTGGGTTGCACGTATGCAGAATCAGCTGATTCCACTGTTGCTGATTTACTATCAATATACTACACACAGAGATACATTCAAAAGATCTATCTGCGATTCAGAATGTTGCATTTAACTGCTGCAGCTAAAATTATGCAAATCATTTTGAGGTACTTCTACACTCATATATTCACACTCAGACACACACACACTTCTCCTGTCTCTTGTTCAAACAAACACACACACACCTGTTTTTGCCCAGCATGAGCACCCTGAGTGAGGTAAGGCATGCAATGCCAGATAGGTCGGAGATATGGTTATCGTACAGGTCCAGGAAGACCAGGCGCCTCAGTGACTCCAAGCCGTGCACGCGCTTCAGTAGGTTGTGCTGAAGGTTCAACATCCGCAACTTCTCCAGACCCACCACTGGGGGGCACTCTACCAGTCTGCGGCTGATGGTACAGGGAAAGTAATACATGAAGCTTTACACATAGTAACAGGAAATAAAGATATTAGTATGCCCATAACATAGTGTTTCAACATACACAGTGCTGCAAGCCTTCTGCAAAAAACAATCCATCCTCTCATTCATGCCTGTGCACACAATCACTTTTGTTTATCTGTGTACCGCCACATGTGGTTGCCCTCTAATGGCTCATTATTGCCACCTGCTGGTCAGTGCCTATAATTACCACGGTTATTTGACATTTAATGACCTTTTGTCTGACGTTCACCACAGCATATCTCTCCTGTACAACAGAATGCTGAGCGTCAGCCGAACTGATCACCTGCACAGGACAGCTCTCTGCTCTGTGGGGCGTACCTGTTTAGATCCAGGCGCTCAGGGCTAGAGGCGCAGTCATCACGGTTGCGGAAAGCAATTGGGAAGCCGGGCAAAGAACCATCTGACGCTGCTGCTGTTGTTGTAATATCACCTGGACAGCAAGGCATATTTCTCTTTGTGCAAGAGTCACCAATCAGACTGCATAGCCAAAATTTCAAGGGGAGTCTTCTATCTGACCAGTCCTGTACCTATAAGTTTGATAAGAGACTCCAAAAGCTAACATCATGGCTGTTAAAAGAGATTAGAAGTCATGACTGCCATAAGGCAGAACTTCATAAAGTGATGAGTGGTATGACAGGGTCAAAATGGTGTATATATGGTGTGTTCTTGTCCTACTGTTTGTTGTCCTCAACTCAGAAACAATCTCACTAGAGAACCATGTTTGGTGAGACAGTGCCTGCTGAAGGCAGATTGCTCCTCTGCTCAGCACACAGCCTGCTTGCATGATATTGCAGTGACAGATGGAAACATGGAACACAGTGACACTATAGCCCACCAGCACACAAATGAGATGCACTGAAATCTCAGTGCAACACGGAGTCCCTCACTTTGCCTTGGGATCTTCCCAGAGGACACGAGGCCTCGTCTGGGAGTCACTGACTGGGTCATAGGAAACAGGGAGATGATCACAATGGCTCGGTGGCCGACCTGGGGGTACATTGTTGCCTGATGCTTGGCACATAGGCTCACATGATGCATGTTAGAGGCTAACTTGGGTACAGAGGGTTTTTAACTGCCCACATAGACAATGGAGCTTATGAATTTAGCTGAAGGCCAATGTACAATCTGTCGGGTATATTAGGTGATTAAGCTAAATTAATTAGTTAATTCGTTAAGAGGACGAAGCCCTGAGCTCTTCTACTAACAGGGTCATAAAAACCTACAAGTTTGTTTGTGCTCTCTTTTAAGACAAAAATGTGGGTATTCCAAATCACTAACCTCCTAAAGAAAAAGCCTTCTGGCTTCATTTTCCTTGTAAAACAAAGCTACAGTTTAGTGCTCTATGCATATTTGACATACCTAGATAAGTGACTAAACCTGCTTTGTGGAATATCGCGCTGATATCCGCTGTTTGAACCAGTTATGGTATGGTATGGCCTTCTCCAGAATGTGCATTGACAGATGTGACCCACCACAAAGGTGCATCTGGAACTTGGGAGCCCTACCTGTTGCCTGATGAAACGAGCGGCGATTGTGTGAGCGTGAGGACCCTGCACTGCGAACATGGCATCGAGAGGCCTTCGCTCTGACGGATTGGCCCCCCTGGTCCCACAGGGGATGACCGGGAGCCACGGCTCGAGGGCTGGGCTGATGGCACCCTGGAAGACCCCGCTGCTCGCTAACAAATGCTAGGACTGAGCCATGCAGGGGCCTCCTGCCACTGTGGCCAAGATGGCAAAGGTCTAGCGGGCAGCACATATGAGTGGAGGAGAGAAATGGAAAAAGAGGAAAAAATGTGTAAGGAAAGTAGGGAGAACAATGAATGTATGAATGAAATATACAATAGATGGCATGACAAACATACGAACACTGATTAACCAATTAATATGTTATGACTACCAATTAACAACACAAATGCTTTTATATAAGTGTACTATGTGCTTCAGGGTTTACCTAATCTTGTTGGGGCTGACTTTAAGGAGTCCACGTGAAGATGTTTGACCAGTTCGTGGCATGACTTTAAGTTAAACTATGAAGGCAAATGAGCAAGAGCATTAGCAAAGCATGTGCTTAGTACTTTTTATTTCTTTTTTCAATCTATAATGTGCATGGCCTACATAACTTACATGCGGGCTAGCCGATACGGCATCATTCTACAAAAACAAAGACAAAACATTACAGAAACGCAAACATGTTGACTCTTTCAAGTGTGTAATCAGGATACTCACAGTTTTTTTAACATCTCTGTCAGGTATCAGAGACTTCACTGCAGCAACATGCAACTTATAACTGTTCACCTTCAAAGTAAAGCAAAAGAAAACAATTCATATAGGCTACATAAGAAACCTGACTTGAGACCACTAAAAGTAAAATGCATAATAACATTACTTCAGTGTTTATTTAAACTGTTTTTGTTTTATCTTACCGTGGGCATGAAGAACGGTGCACTGTTGTTGTTCTGATGTCTTTGGGATCGCATGCTGATACACTGATAGTAAGTACCCTAACAAATTAGCCAGACAGTCAAGAATCTAACGCCAGACGGTCTTTGGAGGATTTTGCGCCAGCCAATTCCAGGTGTGAATACTGGTCTACTTTCAGCTTCGTTTACATGATTTGCTTCGTCGACTGTTTGTGAATTCTTAAATCTGTAAATCTAAAAAATTGTGAAATCTTAACACAATAAAGTTATGCAAACAAAACCAAAGATGTTTGGGAATGCGACCCTCGTTTAAGGTAACAAGCATGCACCACACTTCCTTAGTAACGTCAACACATTCGCCTGGCAACGCCGACATCCGCCTCCTAGGATTCATGTAAGAGATGAGGTGTCAGTTTGGTTTGAAGCTATATACAGTCTGTCTATGGTTTGAAGCGTTTGAACAGGCGACACACAGCAGTGGCCACGAAGGCTGCAGTGTTTATTAGTGAAAATAACATTTGAGTTTTTTGTTACTTTAAGGCATTTTCCAAGCAATTGTAGTCAAGTGAAAGAGTGCCTTCTATAGCTGTGTGTGAGACACAGAAAGTGCAGGTTCATAATCAAAGAATCGGCTGTCAGTTACCCACCGTCACAATGTTCACTTCTGGGTATAACCACTAAGATGATCCAGAAAAAAATCTCCCTTGGCTAATGTGAAAATCTTTTGTTTGTTTGTTCACAAAATACAAATAGCCAACTAATCATAGGTTGAGTGTAATTAAAAATGCAACGAGAAAAAAGCTTTTAAAAAAAAATCTGCTTTTTAAAACAATAATGCTATTATTGAGAAAATATCTTTTTAGCATAAAACCATGACAAACAAGCGCAGTCACAGATGGCAACCTGGTCCCCCATGTGGACAGACACGGTGATAGCAGGCGGACAGACAGACAGACACACAGACAAACACACACACACACACACACAGACAGGGTCAATACCTGGTCAATCCCTGACTTTGTGTGTACCCCTTTGTGTGAATTGATGGTGGTTTGAAGACACCTGCCTTACACTTTTGCACAGTGCTGTATTATTTTAGCCATTCACATGTGTACTGTTAAATTAGCCTACCTATAAGGCTAAAAGGACTTGATGGGCATAAGTTGTTTTTTGACAAAAGTTTTAGGCAGGTGCTGGTAGATTTAGACAGGTGTGGTACACAGCTATCTTTATCACTGCATTAATTGTCCTTACTGTAATCATGTTATACCCTTGAACACCTCTGTGGATTTCAAGTCTAACAACTGCAATCAGAGCTGGCAACCTGGTTCCCCATGTGGATGGACAGGGTCATTGCGGGTGGACAAACACAGACAGACAGATAGACACACACACACGGACAGGGACATTGAAATACCTGGTCAGTCCCCTCCGGGGGACCAGGTAACAAAAGAGGTGAAAGATTTCATAAATTGTAACACAACTTTTGTTGTTTATCGGTTGTTTAGCCCGTGCAAGGATGTGTTTTATGTAGGACACACTAAGAGGCCTCTATGTTACCATTTGGCTGAACATAATTCTTGCATATTCATAATAAGAATGACTCCCTATTAAAAATGGAGGCATTGGAGCATGTGAAACCTTTGGATAGAGGAGGTTATTGGATACGTAGGCTCAACCAGCATGCATTTTACAGCATTTTTTTTTCAGACCTGCCTAAAACCTTTGCACAGTACCGTACATTAAGTTAAATGATCAAGCTCTCCATAGCTTTCTACAAACAGGGGGGAGATGGCTTTACAGTCAATTTTCTTACTAACCTGTCAAATTTAGTGTTCCCATGCAGCCCTAAGTCAGCTATATTCTAAAGGTTCCCCTTCGGTCGATTCAGTACAACACAGAGGTATGGGATATCATGCCCTCGCATGTACTACTTCTGTTGTACCTCATTCCTCTCCCTCAGGGAACAGTGGTTTTATGCATATCCTTACATTTGTTGTTGACAGTGAATAGAATTGCCTATTGTGTGGCTAATGAAATAAAATCAGAATTCATGTACCAGCTCTGTTAAATAACTTCAAATAACTTCAGCTAGGCATTGTTACAGTTTGTTGTTACAGACATTTTTATAATAATTTATTGAATGATTGATAATTCACAATAGATTCTCTTTTTACAAACAACAACTGCATCTGTTCTTAAAAAGCACTTGAGGCAGACTATGTTTCTGAAAGGGAGCGGGACTTATGTGGATCACATGCATCTGTGAGAAAGCTATCATCCCTGTTTGTCTCTTGCCTTTGTGTTGTGTATGAGGGAAGGGGGCTGGGCAAGTCAGCTCTCTCTCTCTCTTGGGTGCAGCAGTCTATAAATATCTTGCCTGAGTCAGAATGAGCCAATGACATAGGACAGAAGTAGCGAAAAAGGTAGGCCCACTCATTACTTTACAAACCTGGTGAGATCAGTGTGTCAAAAACACCAAAAGGCTGACATAAAGAGAAAGCGAAGAGCCTCGGAGCTGAAGAACAGAGTGACTTCCTCTATGTGCTGGCGGGTGCCTGTGTATTGCGCAACAGACCCTGTGTGTACAGCAGTTAGTGTGGAGTAAAGTCACTCTAGTCAGTGGAAATGAGTTTCATGTGAAAGGACTTCCAGGCTCACAAAACAGCTAAGTATAAAGGGTTCTCCTTATGAATCATTAACATAGTCCTGCTTGATGTATGCCCACACACTCGGTAAACCTTGAGTCATTTTCTCAAGTGTCTGAGTTTGACTTAATCTCTCAGTCATTGTGCTGAGTGGAGAGAACCTGCTGGCTTGATTTTGTTGCCCCATATGGAATTACTACAAGTATATCACCATGTTGATCCTGAGGGGTCATACTGGACTGTTTTTCTGTTACCATTGTTGACAGTTTTGTTCTGTTTTCTTTTTCAAAACTATTTCTAGCGGTTACACACCAAAACGAACAAACAAATAAAAAACAACAAAAAAAGACATGCCCAAGTCCACAAACATTCCTGCTTCCTTTCTTGTGATGGGAAACTGGTGAGTAGGCTTCTCATCTTTTTCCTTAAGTACAGGGTTCTGTTGTGGTCCGCTCCCGCCTGTGCGATAACAAGACGCTTGAATGCTTGCAACAGCATTACCTCAGCGATTGTCTGTGTCTGGCCGGAGTGGACCATCAGTAACAGAACTCGGGTAGGGCGGGTGGTGCAAAGGCGTGAGTCAGTGCACTAGCTATGTAGGCTACCTGCCGACGACAGACAGACGTCACAGTTATCACACACATTAGCGCACACGCACACACACCATGCTGAAACACTGCACCAAGCAAGTGGCTGCACTGACTCGCATCATCCCAAATTGCAATGTGTGTCTGAAAAGACTTATCTTTTGTTCAAAGAAAGAGGACATTGTACAACCATGACAGACTACAAAAGAATGCATTTGGATATTGATTTGGAGATCCTCTTGTTATAAACACAGCCTGCTAGGCTATTGGCAATAACCACAGATTCAGATGAATGAATGTGTTAATGGTGATGATGTTCAAAGAACTACTAGTCATGTCCTTTATTTCCGTCTTTCCTGGCAAGCAAATCTCCTCCGGTCTAAATGCCAAAGCCTATTATCCAATTTACAAGACTGTGCGATTGACTCTGCTGATTGGCCCACTTCCCCTGATTGCAAAATTGTTACCACCTGAATTCACGGGTGTGCCATGACTATATAGACAAGGGTGAAATAATGGCAAACTCCTCAAATGAAAAAAAGATCACACGGACAAAGGCTATGCATTCACTAACAAATGCGTTTCTTCGCTGTCTTTGCTTCCTCCTGCCTCCCTCCTGGCTTCAGCTCGCATTTTGCTGTTGGGTTGGGGATGAGTGGGGGAAGACGCCATGGCCCAATCCGAGGGCGCGTTTCAAAGGAAAAAAGCCTCTTACATATCAGGAAGTAACACCACAAGACGACTCCATCCCCTCCGCTTCCCCTGCTCCTAGCTGTGTCTCGCTAGCTGCTAACAGCTCCGCGCCGCCACCACAGGGCTCTCCGTGGGGTAGAATCCGGGAGCTCTGGCAAGCTGTGGAGCGCATCTTCGGGGCTCCCTTTGACATCCATCAGCGCTGGTGGCAGAAGCGCCAGGCTTTTTGTGGCCCTTATCCCGTCGTTGCTTTCGATTCGAGTACCAGCAGTCGGGGCGGCACTGGCTTTGCAACGGGGGCGGACGTACTGACAGGAGACACATTTACCTCGGTCAGCATGAGTACTACCATGGAGCTCCCCAGCCAGCCCGTATCAGACTTGGTCGGGCAGACGGTAAACGAGGAGGTGATAACGGTGGACCAGCACCAGCATGAGATGGGTACCCAAGTCACCATAACCGTTGCGATTCAGGCAGCGGAGGACGAGGACCAAGAACCTGACGAGGAAGTCTCGTCAAATCATTTGGAGATTCACGGAGGAAGCGGCAGTGAGGACGAAATCGCACGACATGACAAATCAAGGTAGGTTACTAATATGACTTGGAGGTCTTTAGTCATAGTTTGTTGTCCTACCATGACATTATTGCAACAATGAATTTTGTAATGATTAGTTACGTCTACATAGTTGCACTCATAATCGGGGTGCATTTAGGACACTTGATAGTAAAACATGGTAACTGTCAGACATGGGTTGTAGTTAGTTATAGTGGTAAAAGTAAATGCTGACGAGGAACCCTTGACTGTAGCATTTAAAAGCCATTGAATTAATCCCTTTGACGTAAACCGTGACCATTTGCCAGCCAGGTCGGGAATGACACCTTCAGACCTGTTGATCCCCGCGTCATCTCTCACTGGCCCTCGAATTCTGGCACTGTCCACCCGGTGACCTTTTTTTTGGGGTGGGGGGGGGGGCGTCGTAGATTACGCTTCGTCTGCCCAGCTCAACACTTAGTGGACACCTGATGCAACAAATCAGTGTCACTTGCCTTGCCGTCCAAATTGTTTGCGCAATATGATCTATTTAGCTTGACTGCCCCGCGTAAAGCAGTGCCGCGGATGCTTGCTTGACAGCTGAAAATGTGTGAAAATGAAACATTGATGCCCGTCGCCAGCGGCTAATTACTGCTGAGTAGGCGTGGGAGTACGGTGACTAATCAACTTTGTGTTGTTTTTGACGGGTCCCCCTCAATTGCAACATAATTGTTGATTGTGCCACTCCGTGATCTGTCTACAGGCTGTCGTCCACTTCAGCCCGTTGCAGTTTCTCACTGGATAGCTATTAGAGAGCGAGTGTGGGCCGCGGGAGGTGGCGATGACTCACGCATTTAATTTCTTAGCAGACCGTGTTTTCTAAACGGCAGGATGCATAAAACGGCGATAAGCCCCCGCCACAGTGCAGGCTGGAGTCTCCAAAGGTAGAAGGCGTTGGTGGAGAACGCATGCTGCCTCTGTTATGTGGTAGTTGGGTTAATCCACCCTACTGTAGCTTAAAAATGGTCTTTGCTGCTTCACTAGTGCTGGCTGGACAGACTGAAGTGCTCAGATCTTGGCGAAGAAAGCTGTTGTGATGGTAATGTTGTGGTGAGGCAGGCTGACGAGAGAATCTTGACTCGGAGGCAAAAAGCAACATGTTGCCGGACCTGTTCCAAAAAACAGCTCCCACTATCCTACTCAGGCTTTTTCTGTTGTCATGTGTTCCCATCTCCAGGGAACACTTAAGGGTCATCCAAATTTGGATATTCTTTCTCTGCCTGACTCCCACTTGCCTCTCCCTTTATTCAAGATTGTTTTTCCCTTCTCGTTATTTTTGTTTCTCTTGCCCTTTTTTTCTCTTGTCCACTTACCATATCCTTCTCTCTTTCTCTGTATCTGTATGTTCCCCTGATGTTTTTTTTTGTTCCCCATCGCTCTGCTCTCTCAGTGGGGCTGGCACGAGTGGAGGTGAGCTCGAAGAGGAGAGTTGGCAGCCCCCAGACCCGGAACTGACACAGAAGCTGGTGGCCCAGATTGAGTACTACCTGTCTGATGAGAACCTAGAACACGACGCCTTCCTGCTCAAGCATGTCAGGCGTAACAAGCTCGGCTTCGTCAGCGTCAAGCTTCTCACCTCCTTCAAAAAGGTACTTTGTCATCCTCCCTTTCCCTCCCTATGAAAGTCTGTGTGTTTGGTGGGAATTGTATGTGGGTGTATGTGCCCATGCTTGCCTGTGTGTGTAGCCACACACCAAACACTTAATACACATGAATTTAAAAAACAAACCCTTTCTCTCCGAAGCAGAAGTGTGTCTTGTCTAACAGCACTGGTGGCCGTTGTCAGTATGAGGCTGCACAGGCTGCAGGCCATCCAAGATTTACAATCCCCTCACTGATCAGAACAGCCGGCCAGTGGCTCCAGCATGATTATCCTGCTTAGTTTAATTGCTCTGTTTCTATGTAGCAAATCACGAGGGCAGAATATACTCTCATCAGAAAAGAAATTGGACTGAGAAATGTACAGGCAATATTTGGCCTGTAATATTGCATTTTTTTCATGTGGACTGACACAAATTACTCAGACATTAATCAGATCAGTACTGTAACATCCTGTTACGACTGACAGTTTATAAAAAAGAAAGGAAGTTGCATCAGCTACATTTTAAGCCTGCTGAAAAAACAGACAAACCTGAAATGCATTCCTATCAGCTTGCTGTCTTCCCATGCAGGTGAAGCACCTGACCCGTGACTGGAGGACCACGGCCTATGCCCTGCGCCAGTCCACCGTCCTGGAGCTGAACGACGAGGGGCGCAAGGTGCGGCGCCGGAGCACGGTGCCCGTGTTTGCCAGCGAGTCCCTGCCCAGCCGCATGCTGCTGCTCAGCGAGCTCCACCTCTGGCCCGAGCTGGGCGTGGCGCTGCAGGGCGGGGCTGCAGATGCAGGGGGCGGAGCTGGATCAAACGGAGGAGCAGGAGGAGGAGGAACCAACACGCAGCAGGAGCGCCTCATGGAGCTGCTGCTGAAGGCTTTCGGGACGTACGGGCCAATTGCGTCGGTGCGAGTGCTCAAGCCCGGAAAGGACCTCCCCGCCGACCTGAAGAAGCTGAGCGGGCGCTACATGCAGCTGGGCAGGGAGGAGTGCGCCATCGTGGAGTTCGAGGAGGTGGAGGCTGCCGTCAAGGCCCACGAAGCGGTCGGGAGCGACAAGGGCAGCGGCAGCCCGCTGGGCTTGAAGGTGGTTCTGATCGGAACCAAGCCGCCCAAGAAGAAGGTGGGCAAGGAACGGCCACCACGAGAGGAAGGAGAAGGCGTGGTCGGCGTGGGCATGCGCAAGAGTCGTTCCCTCAACTGTCGCGTGCGAGAGCTGCAGTTTGGCGACGACTCGGCGTGCAGCTCTTCGGAGACCGAGAGCAACCCCACCTCGCCGCGGCTGGCCCGAAAAACCCGCTCGCTCAACAAGCTCAGCCCCACGTCTGGCCTCCAGAACAATCACCTGAGCCCAGCCGTCTCCCCGCGCTCTAGCCCCTGGTCCAGCCCCCGAGCCAGCCCCTGCTCCCAGCGCAAATCTCACTACGCCAGCAAGTCGCCCTTGGCCAGCGAGGGCCGCCTCAGCCCAGAGCCGGGCCGCCGCTGGGCCGACTACTCTTCGGACAGCAGCCTGACCCCCTCGGGAAGCCCCTGGGTGCAGCGGCGCAAGCAGGTGGCTTCCCAGGAGAGCAGCCCCGTAGGAAGCCCCATGCTGGGTAGAAAGATCCAGAATGCCGACGGCCTTCCTCCAGGGGTGGTGCGCCTCCCTCGAGGGCCCGACGGCACCCGAGGCTTTCACCCTCCCACCATGAGTGACCGGGTGAAGACTGCCACCACACAGACCTGATTGGTCAGGATCACTCGATTGCCCATTCTTGGCCAGTTACAAGACTACCCCATCTCAGATCCCTCTGCAGGTCAATTCCTTTATCTAAACTCCCCACCCTATCACATTCTGGACACTGAGGTGGCCACCAAAAGATTTTTTTTTTTTTTTGTCATTCTGAAGTCTAGTCTTTGTAATACTTTTTATACACACTTTTGTTAATTGCATCCATTTGTGACCATAATTGTAATGTTTTTTTCCTCAGTATTCAAATCAATGTTGTAAACAAAAGTCAAAACAATTATTGCTAGAGAAGAAATTGAAACGTGCATGTAGATCTCGAATACCAAATTTCTTGGTATTTGAGATTTTGCCTCTACTCAAGTTTGAACAGATTCTAAACAGGGCTGGACTTCAAGCAGTGGTTTTCAGTTTCCTTTAAATCACCTTCTGTGTATGTCTGTAAACCTATGTAAGTGTAATGTTACAGTCTTTTGAATGTCGTCCATGTGTTTACAGTGTGGTGTATGAGGAATCAAAACGCCACTTGTTTCGTTTAAAGAAACAAAAAAAATTGGTGGCAGCGCTCATCTGATCAGTGGCCATAACCCCCCTCCTCCCACCCCCCGCCATACAGTTAAAATGATTGCGGATGGATTTATTTTCTTCCATTAATGTTTTATTTAAAATGTTTAAGTTAATATTATTTCCATACCCTCTTTTTTTTTTTTTTTTCTTTGCCTTTCAGAAAATACTTCTAATTTTAGTGGTTACTTTTGTTTATCAGACATTGTATGGCAGGGGTCCTTCCCTGGCTGGAGCTTGTTCTGCTTCCTGTTCGTTTGTAGCAAGTGGAGTAAAGGGATACCTATACGTAAGGGACGTCGACACATGGCAAGCACTTCCTCTAGCTCTTGCCTTTATTCCTGAGTTGGGGCGATGTACAGCATAATTTGCTATGATGCAAATAAATCACTGAAATGGCACTTCTTTGGTTGGTATTTGTGTCGAAACTGTTTCAAATACTAAATTTGTCTATTTGAATGCCTCGAAACCTTTACCTTTACGCATGGGTATGGCTAATGGGAAAGGTAACGGATTTCAGAAGGATTTGCATCCCCAAACACAGCTGCTATGGTTCCAATGTAGATGCGCGGGCGCGCACGCATACTCCCTCTCGAGACGGTGTGGGCTTTGGTGGTGTGAATCTCTGCACAGATGGACGGCTCTCGAGCGTCACCGGCGCGGAGTGTAAGTGGGGGCACGTCAGAAACGGCTCTGTGGAAATCTATGGAAAGTAGGGGAGCGACAAGCCGTTGGAAAAGGGGGTCGGAAGCAAGGCGAGGGCAATTCTTCAGCTCCATTACATTGTAGGACTCAATTAGTGAGAGCATGACATTAAGATGTTTCTTAGCAACCACACACATCTATGGAAACGCAAATCATGCTGAGCTCAACATGGAAATGTGCTGCAATTAGCCAGCGCTGAACATGGGCATGAAACTGCTGGCAAGTGAGTCAGGGAAGAGGAACTAATTGAGCTGAATAGTTTTCAGGCGAATTGATTTTTTTTTCTCTTGGTATCCCCTAAGTGGCCCACATCCTATTCTTCGGTCAGTCTGGGGCTGCGCTCTGCACCTATAGTTCAAAATAACATTTTGCCTCGACACTTTAAATGCTTACCTCTGCCCAAGATGGCACACATAATCTCCTAACAGTCATATTACCTGGAGTGTCTGGGCTCTAATGTGAGGGTAAAATTACACCTAATCGTTGGCCTGAATAATGGTTTTTCACACGAGTGCCTTTTCATTCCCACCAAGTACTCATTTTTAATGACTATCATTGGCAACCTCTCCAGAGCAGAAAAAAAGGAAATATGTAAAACCTGAATTTATTCTTGGAAATCCATCCCTCTACAAACTTGATGAAAGAAAATAAAAGACAGCAGGATGGTGACTCACAAAGAGCAGAGGTTACAGCTGGTCACCCACATGTACTTACAAATACACATACACATGCACGCATTTACACACACTTGGTGTACATGCACCAGCACAAAGCACAAAGGCAGCCAGCTGGATCTCTGTCAACAGTACACACGCACATGCACACTCATTGCTGTTGTGTGGGTTTTGAGTGAGGCGTAGCAAGTTTAGGAGAGGCACGGCTGGTAGGAGGCAGTGGCAAGGCAGTGGGTGCTGTCTGACTACACTGCCCGTCTTCCTGTGAGAGAAATCCAGCACGGAACAGAGGGGGAGACACTCCCCCGGCATCAAACTGTTACACAACAGCTAAGAGGCGAAGGGAGGACCCCTTCTTCTTTAGAATTTTGTAGCATTTAAGTAAAGTAAATGTACTTGTGCTAAAACAAATTCAGGGGAAGGGTGAGTGACCTTTAGGTGGACTTCTAGAGACAACAAATCTTAAAAATAGTTAGCAATTACAAGCAGAAAATACAAAGAAATGTCATCTTCCATTGTTTCCTGTGATAAGCTCAGAGAGGGCAGGAAATGAGCAGACAGCTAGTAAGAGTAATATGAGATTAAAAAAACAGAATAGGGAGAGGGGGTGGCACCGCTCCCTTCTCTCCTAGTTGTAAATTATAATGCAAGAGGAAGCTACATAGACAAGTGGGCCAATCCAATGGCTTTATTCAGATATAATGATATGACTGGATGTGTTTTTTACAGTCCTATACCTGCCACAGATGATATACTCCTTTGTTCTTGTTTGACAGTCTGATGTTTCCATTATTATCAGGATTTAAAGACAAAAAAGTAAGAATCCTTCTAAAATACACTGATTAGCCCATCTTTGATGACCTATAGGAGTGTCGAAGCTGACGCAAACCGAGGAGAAATACAAAGGATTGAAACATAACCAAGTTTATTTCATCTTAAAACCTGTTAAACTGATGTGACAAGATCTGGCACCAAGTACTTGTAATACCTGACAGTTATTAACTTTTGATCAGTTCTGTACATAACCATGCACACAAGCGCAATGGATTGTAACCACTACTGAATGTTGTCTTAACTCTACTGTCCTTCTGCTTACAAAATAACAACCGATCAACTTAAAACATTCAATTTCTTTTCAGAAGTAGAAAACAAACCAAAAAGATGCTGGAGTAACTACAGCATGCCTCAAAGTAGGTAATTTGAACATGTATCAGTGCAGCAGATTAACAGATAGCATTCTTAACATCTTGTGTTTGTCTTTAGTAAGTCCTTACCACAAACCACATAATGGTGCTTTAGCATCTTTCATACTGCCATGGATAAGTCATTACAGTTTACAACACCGCAAAATAAATAAAAACATTAAACAAAATCACTGGAGTTCTCCACAGCCACCTCACATTCAGGCTCAACCCCGTGGCAGCTGCTTCACAGGCCACACAGGCTTTCATGTGCAAACAATCAATCACTACGGCACCCCATCCGTGTGCACCCTCAGTGGCCTCCCACGACTGTGGCAAACCCCATGTTCATCTCCCTCCATTTTGAAGCTTAGCCTGGTATAGACAATGACCTGGAGCCCTTAGGGCATAGGGCCCATCCTTGAACAGTCCTCCGTGGCCCTCTGCAGGGTGCTGGGCAGGGACGGGTGCAGTGGTGGTGTGGGGTGGGGGATGGGTACAGCGTTAGAATAGCTCTGACACACGTGGACTGTGGTGGAGATGACGGAGTCCTGTCAGAACAATGGTGGAGGGGAGCAGGAGCCTGGTTGGCCACGCATGCAGTAATCAGGATCAAATTGGATGTCGTGTCGCGTGTCGCGAGTACATAGAGGAAGAGGTAAATAAATAGGGAGAGGGAGGGGGAGAGAGTAAGAGAGCGAAAGAGAGGAGTTTAATGTGACCTTCTGCAGCTGGATGAGGGGCACTATAGCATTCCACTCAGCCCCCCCCCCCCCCCCCCCCAATTCACCACCAACCCTGACCACCACCTTTAAAAAACAGCCCACCTCCATTGGGCTAGCCAATCAGATGTAAAGAGAGCCGTCAGCTGGCCCCACGTATCCCACTCCGATTAGCAGCACGTCGATGAGGGTCCAAATGCCCAGGCCTCCGAAGCTGAAGAGCTTGCCCAGACCCTCACGCCACTGGCCCAGATAGAACCGGTCCGCACCGAAACCGCCAAGAGTGATGCTACACAAAAACGAGAAAAAAAAAAAAAAAACAGGCAAAGCAAGATAGTAATGACATAAGTTGGGTTTTGCTAGTACATGGTAAACCATACCATCCAAAAAGCAGAATGGACATAGGCACCGATTTTCTGTGCTCTGATTTTCTTCATAAGTAAACAATTGCCTGTGTTCCATATAATTAATTTACAAAAAGACTTGATGAAATAAAACAAACAAACAACCAACAAGTCTACTTAGGACACTTCAGGAATGTGAAGTTGCACCCTGATGTGGTGTTGATAATCAAGAGGAAGTACTGACATACTCTATGGGCACTCTCTATGTTGTATAAATCTGAAGAAAACTGGTCCAGTAGTTTTCATATTTCGTAAGCAAAGTTTGACTCAATGTTATCGAGCAGCAAGGTAACCAAAGATGTAATTTACTCTACGATTAGAAAATGTACTTCTAGTTCTATGTTTGGCATTTAAGATAGCATAGCTGGGAAAACAAGTGTTCACCGTCTACAATTTTTTTTGTGGATAACAATACCAATTTAGGATGACTCTGCTTAAAGGAGAACTTCGGTGTAAAATGAAAATTGGCATGTTAAAACATCATACCGAGTTGGTATGTGTACTGGGGAGCAAATTTGATTTAGCCTGTTGCATTCAGAGTTTAACTATTTTTTTATCGTTTGTCCCAGAAGGCTAACAATGGAAGTGGTAGGTGCCCTCAGAGGAAGCATGACGACTACGCTATTTTTAAACCATTACAACAGCTCGAAGGAACTCCACACTCCTTCGGTAGTACAACACAGGTCCTGACATTAAAAACGAGGCACTGAGAACTTTGTAAGTGTACACAACATTTATTAATAAAATAGTTTTGACAGGCAGTACCTTGCTGTAGTTTCTCGTCGCCGCCATGATGAAAGTCCGCAGAAGTCGATTGAGGAACACGAACCAGCAGGAAGAATAGGAGAAGAGGTAGTACAGTCGACTTGTTTGGACTTTCATCATGGCGGCGACGAGAAACTATAGCAAGGTACTGCCTGTCAAACCTATTTTATTAATAAATGTTGTGTACACTTACAAAGTTCTCAGTGCCTCGTTTTTAATGTCAGGACCTGTGTTGTACTACCGATGGAGTGTGGAGTTTCTTCAAGCTGTTTTAATGATTTAAAAACAGCGTAGTGGTCATGCAGTGTCTGAGGACACCTACCACTTCCATTGTTAGCCTTCTGGAACAAACGATAAAAAATAGTTAAACTCTGAATGCAACAGGCTAAATCAATTTTGCTCCTCAGTACACATACCAACTCGGTATGATGTTTTAACATGCCAATTTTCATTTTACACCGAAGTTCTCCTTTAATTCAACCACGCTTGAATAAAACTTCTCTTTCATGTCTGTAAAAACATATCTTACCATTGTAATGTGACCAGCTTATCTTACACATTTTGTAGGACTTGAACAAATACATCATAGCTGTGAATAAGCATATTCCTATGATTGCTACCTTAATGCCAGTGCTGTTGACCATTTGTAGCCTCCGGTCCAGTTGCAGTACAACCTCTTCTTGAACTCTCTCTTCCCTGGGGAGATCAGGGCAACTATTAAACATAATTACATGGCAACGAGCAAACTACTTCCCATTGTAAAGCAACAACAATTGCCATCTCACATCATTATATCAAAACGATAAAAGAAAGGAAAGAAAGCACATATCTGCAATTTAGGAAGGTGCTGGACCAAACGTGTATATATATATATATATATATATATAAACCAGTATCCAATTTTTCATACCCAGATAATTTCCTGACATAATACCCCAGTATGTCCGTATTTAAGATTTCATTGCCATAAATCAGACAAGTAGTGCCTGTGAAGTAGCCCTAAAGTATCTCATATATTGGAGTGTTGTTTCCTTATTATAACTGTTGCTGTAATGCAAGAAAAAAGTTCTTTTGTATCAATGAGAGCATATCTCCACCATTCTAATGTGTGCAAACTAATTCAGTATGTCTCACTGTGACCTGTTGGAGGCCACAGTATTAAAAATCATACCTTCGATATTTAAGAATACCCTGGTATACAGTATTTTCAAAATGCCGCCCAAGCCTAACACACAATTAATCTTTTATTTAGGTACTGCAAAGTGACGTTTTAAGCATACACCACTCTTTACTGTATCTCTGCTCTCTCAAGTTGGCATTTTAGTTTTACACATAACCAGACATCTCACAGAAGAGATGGCGCAGGCAGTCTGGACCTACCCAGACAGTGGATGTGATCCAGCACTTTGCAAGTGGTGTTGTATCGCCTGCGTGGGCAAGCCACTGTCATGCAGTTGGTTTCATTCTTGCAGCGGTACTGAGACGGGTCCAGTTGCCAGCAGAACTGACATGTTATAGTCTGGTTAAATTCTGTTTGCGGTTTACCCGATTCATTCTTCAAACGCAAACAAAAGCAGAGGATTAAGAGATTAATTGGGTACACAGTGAAAACAAGTCTCTCTCACACTCTTACTCTCGCTCTCTCTCTCTCTCTCTCTCTCTCATACACACAGACAATAACAGTAGTTGCAAAGATAGTGAAGGTTAATATGTTATTATTCTGAACTCACTGTGCAGTGGACACCTCTGTTTGGTCTGCAAGAAAATGATGCTGGCTTGCCATAGGTACAGTTGGATAGTTTGTGTTCTTGGTAGCTGCAGGTAATACAGTCTGCAGGAAGCTTGTTGCACGGCCCACCACTCGGACACTTGGAGATATCACCATCTGGTACACCTGGAGTGGCTTTGGGTTAGAAAAAAATAAATAAAACAAATGTACTTCTCCCACGCCATTATACAGATGGGGGTGTATTTCTAGTTGTGAGTGGTGACTGACCCAAATAATTTAAGAATGAGTCGTAAATTCGCTTCATTGTCATAGAGAAACAAAATCATGGGACTCTCTTTTGGGAGGCTTATACTTGCTCTAAGTAAACATCCCCGTATAAGTGACTACAACTGCTTTCTTGAATAGCCACTAGGTAAGGAAGTACTAAGATGATATTTACCTGAAGACACCGCAGGAATGACTGGGCTGCTGGTGACCGGATTGAATTGTGCAGTGCTTAAAGCCTCTTGGCCCACATACGCAGCGCTCATATACCCTGAAATACAAAAAAGAGAGTGGTTTGCAAGCAATCATGTGAGCGGAAAACAGCGTACGTAAAAGACCCAGAACGAGACAAGCTTGGAACAAAGATTTGTCTCAAACCTCTCTGCCTGGAACACGGCTCACAAGCACACGAGTATACATCCTCACTGCCTGACTTGATAACAACAAATTCAACAAATGCTCAGTATCAACATGACAGCAGACTAACTTACTAGCTAGTTCACCTAAATTAGCCAGAAGATGTTTTCACAGATAATAGATCTCATCTAATACAAACCAACATCATTATGACAGCTGCCCTGTAGAGGTCTTTACACTTTGGTTATCTGCAGTGAATCCTGCATGTATGAAGCTACCTTACTCCATCCCTGTAAACTCTGAAAAAGGCCAATGTATGTCACATGCATTTGGCTATAGACCAGTAGTACTGCATGACAGATTAGCCAGTTAGCTTATGTTAGCTAAAATAGACTTAGCCTTAAGGCAGCATTCAACACAAACACGGGTAAAACACAGGAGGAACCCTGTCGTTCTTGTAAACTTTCGACTCATCTCACATGTAATTAGAATACCTAGCAGCTAGAACCCTTACGGAAGGTAACACCACCTACAATGGTTCCCAATTGTCAGCATTACACACATGAGCCAGCTAGCCTGTTCAGTTAGCATAGTTATTAAAATACCGGCAAATCAATGACCCCAGAATGTATGTCACTGGCTATATATGAACATACAAAACATGACCTTACCCTTACCGTAAACAGATTTAAAGCAAAGATCTGTGATTAATAACAACGCTATTCCATAGGCTTTCATGATGCAGTATCTCTTCAAAACACACCAGCAGCGCAGGGCAGCCATGACAACCTCTTCCTCGATTCTGCCTCAAGCCCCGCCCTCAGATTTCCATGGTCCTGTTTTTGTTTGTTTGTCCAAATCCAAACCACTACAATGTATTACCATATACGACAACTAACAAGCCTAGATTCGTTTTAGGTACACCAGCACACAATTTAATAAATACGACTACTGCTTTATAGTAAGATAAT
This sequence comes from Coilia nasus, assembly GCA_027475355.1. Classification (NCBI taxonomy): domain Eukaryota; kingdom Metazoa; phylum Chordata; class Actinopteri; order Clupeiformes; family Engraulidae; genus Coilia; species Coilia nasus. The sequence goes on from CM050207.1 coordinate 15,015,145, forward strand.
AAAATAAAGGCATAATTTCTGACTGAACCATGTGCCTTTATCATCAGTTTGTCCTCTTGTGAGTAAAATTGCAAAGACATTGAAATACTTCTACAAATTGAGTTACAAATCAAGTGACAATTAAAAATCAGAGCTCATGGTCAAATGTGCAACTAATAATGGTAAAATGAATATATTGGCTAGTGGCCACAATGCTCCACTCTCAGAACAACACATCTTACACTGTTTGACATAAATAAACAATCAAGTCAACAGATGTGGTCTGGCATTTATTTCAAAGATCCAGAAGCACTTACATGGAGATAGAGCTTAATAACAAATCCTTTTTTGACACATAGAGATCACTCGTCATGACATGTTTACGCTAAAATAAATATTAAGCAGTCCTTAAGCACAGCATAATTTTAGCTTACTGCCTTTGCATCATTTCCTTCATGATTGATTTTTACCCTAAACCTAGGTTGCCACCCTCATGTGTCTGGTTTGTCTGATTACCACTGTGTTCCAGTGTTTCTCAAAGGATTAGGCAAAAATAATTGTCAAGTGCAATCTAGGAACACAATGGAAAGCTGTCAAACGGACACAAGTTCTTTCTTCTTCACAGAAAGTAGAACGACCTCACAGTCAAAGGTCATCTCTACAGTTATGGAACACCTTACATGTACCCTTCCCCCTACACTTAACCCATCATTGCATTAGATCATTTTCCTATATCTTCTGTCATCTTCACACACATATTCCCACTTTAGATTAATATATCTCCTTGTCTTCAGTCACTGGTGAACTTGTGACTGGTAACTGAAAACGGCACACATGGTTTTTAAACAAGGCGCTGGTCCGTCCAGTTCCGACTCAGAACACCTCCTCTGCGTTCCGGCAGCGCGAGTCCCTCAGCAGGGTCAGCCGGGCCAGAACCTCCTCGACGGTGAGCTCCCCGTGCACTTTGTTGTCTCTTGTGCGCACGTTCACGCTGTTAGTCATCCGCTCTTTCTCGCCGACCACTGCCAAAACGACCAGAGCAGAAAGATGTTCACAGCAGAGCCAAGCGAAAAACAAAAACAGCTTTCCTGACACCCTCACTCCCACCCGGCAAGTGCTTCTGGTGGCAAATGACAACACCAGTGGACAAAGCTGAGGACTGCAGCACGCTAATGAGCTATGATTTGATTAGATTTTTTTTTTGCACGACAGAGTCATTTCTCACCCAGGATGAAATTGTACTGCGCGAGCTGGGCATTACGGATCTTCTTGTTCAGGAGACAGCTTGAGTCGAGATCGGCATCTGCCATGAAGCCTGCTTCCACAAACCTCTTGCATAACTGACGCAGAAAAGAAAATAGGTAGTGAGAGCTAGTCAGTGCTTTCCCTTTAACATAAATACAAAATCGAAGATAAAACAACCACTGAATATAAAGAAAAAAATAACGATCAACAGCATAATCAAACAAATGAATGGCAGAATTATAACAAGGAGACTCATGAAATGCATGAGGAAATAGAGGTGTACCTCTCTGGCATAGTCCTCTAGTGAAGGATTGACAGGGACAAACATCACCTGCCGTGGGGAGAGCCACAGTGGCCTGCGAGACAAGAAGAAAAATTATCCACCATTAACACGAACACACCTGATAATTGCCACCGTTGTCAGCTGGAGCATCAGAATGTGTCAGTGTCCACAGAATGACTCATTAGCGTAAAATACATGAAATTAGAATGACAGATGACTGACTGTTCAAATCCAGACATCTTTGGAGGATTGTGAAAGGGAAAAAAAATATTTACATATTTAAGCAGAAATGTGTATGCATGGATTTGTGCGAGGTAATATCGTACCACTTCCCAGCGTAGTTCTCAGTCAGGATGGCAATCATTCTCTCCACAGAGCCCAAAATGGCCCTGTGAATGATGACCGGCCGGGCTTTGTCATCTGCGTCTTTACTGTAAGAAAAAAAAGAAAGAAAGGGAAGAAAAAAAAAAGAGGCGATTTCATTTTCACATTCACTTTCAGCATGTCCTTTCTCTCATTCTCACTCCCACACTGAGTAAATGTTGCACGAAAATTATCTTTTAAATATAGACTCTAAGTTAGCAGCCCTGTCCTTCAAAGGTTGCTAAAATCTGAAAGGGCAGATGATGACTCACCCCACAAAGGTCAGGTTGAAGCGGATTGGAAGCTGGAAATCAAGCTGGATGGTGGCACACTGGTGGTACCGACCAATAGCGTCTTTGATCTTAATATCAATCTGTGGTAAAACAGGAAATGACATTAGAAGAGAATAGGTCTTTGTCATTGTACCAGGATAACAAAAATTTAAAGTATATATTTCAAGTCTGTGTCTACTAAAACAACTTAATGACAGACTAAGACGCTAAAAAACATACACCCACATGCACAACATTTCTCATTCTGCTGTTCTGCGGTACTTCCTGTCTTAGCCTTTAGCATGCTTATGGCTGTAGGGTAGGAACTGTACTGATGCATTTCCTATAAGTGTGTATGCATTTGCCTTGTGGGGGTAATCAGGCAGTATAGATAGGTTAATATGATTCATATCTGTACTGAACCAAACTGCTCACAGTGCATTACCTTGGGTCCATAAAAAGCTCCATCACCTGGGTTCAGTTTCCACGGTTCCCCAAATTCATTTAGACTATCCTCCAGTTGCTTTGAGAGAGAAAAGAAAGCTCAGCATAGCAATAACAAGTGATCATCTCAAAGCCAGATCAAATATTAAAATCCCCAAAATAGTCTTTTTAATTTTATAGTGTACACGATGTGCAACAGCTGTTTAATGTCAGGGAGGTTGGTGATTCCAGAACTACCTTTTCGGCTTGGTTCCAAACAGCAATATCGCCGAGGTACTTTTCCGGCCTAGTGGAGAGATTGAGTTGGAAGGTGAAGCCGAAGACATCATAGACGCAGCGCAGGAAGTCCAGGCAGCCCTTCATTTCAGACCCAATCTGTACGAAAGAGCGGAACAGAGGGGGCCTCAGAATAGGGTTATAAAAAGAGAAGAATGACACTCGGAGGTGAAAGGACCGAGCGAGTGTTTTAGAGGAGGAAAATAAGAGACATGGGGAGGGAGGAGCACAAAAGCAATTGAAAAAGGAAAATGAAAGGAAAAATATATGAGACTTTAAAGTGGCATCAAATTGAGGCTAGGGAAAAAGGACAAATTGACAGCACTCTATCAGCCCTAACAAAAAATAACTCAGTGCCCATCAACCTTAGTGGTGTTTTTCAATCTGCTATTCTGAAAGCCCTTATGCAAGATGAGTCACATTTTTGCCTCACTACCTGTTCCATGGTGCAGAAGATATGCGCGTCGTCCTGTTGGAAGCGGCGGACCCGTGTGAGCCCCGTCAGTGTCCCAGACAGCTCGTTGCGATGGAGGACCCCAAAGTCAGCCAGCCTCAGGGGCAACTCACGCCATGACCGTGGCCGATGGCTGAACATCAGACTGAGAACAATACAGACGGGGAAGAGCAAAGGGTAACGGCAAAGCGATAAAGAGGCGGAAAAAAGAAACAGTAAAAGAAGGTGGTTGATGAGGAAAGGAAATGATCTTTCTATACATTTAAAATACCCCACCAAAACACACTTTTTAAATGTAAAACAACTACTCTGATATACAGGGTAGGCCAAAAATATGGGACATTTAAAATGCTTATATCTTGCATTATAAAAATAATACAGAGTACCAAATATATTTGTTGTAAAGGAGTTTGTGATACATATAATTTCTCTGTACTCCCCTTTAGAAGCGAATTACAGCAGTTTTTTTCCTAAGGCTTGTTTTGGAAAATTATAAATTATTAAGAGGTCATTAAATACTGTCAATACAAACATTTAAAAGTTCAAAATCAACTGGAACTGTCTATGAATAAAATTTGTTGTGGGCTCTGCTGCGTGCTGAACACAGTGCACTGTTGCGCTTAGGAAATCCATTTCCTGGCGCTCCTTCAAGATTCCTTGATAATGGCGTGGACTGAATGTCAGCTTTACAACAAATATATTTGGTACTCTGTATCATTTTTATAATCCAAGACATAAACACTAAAAATGTGCCCCATATTTTTGGCCCACCCTGTATATGAATGTGGACAATGCCTCTAATAGTCTCTGTAAAAACAGTATGTAGAGGAAGAAGACAGACACACACACACACAAGTAGAAGAAAAGGACAGGCATTGGAATAGAAGAGACAGATGCACAAAATGAGTTAGTGTTACTTCAGGGGTCAGTTACCAGTGTCCAGGGCAGTTCATGGGCTTGAGAGCAAAAATGTCCTGCTCCACAGGGAAGGAGAACATGTTCTCACTGTAGTGCTGCCAATGGCCAGAGGTCTCCCACAGCTTGCTGTTGTAGATGTTGGGAGACGCCACTTCCTGGAAGCCTCTCCTGTTGTACTCCTCCTGTGTAGGCCATTTACAGCCGAGGGGGGGGGACAACAAACATATTAGAGGAACAAGCAGCACAACACGCAACACTCGTAGTATCACAACTCTGCACCCCATTTGAAATATTATTGAAATGAAAACAATACATACTATTTCTTTGAAGGGCACTGAACATGTGAAAAGGGATTCATTTAAATGTATACACTGACATAATTTGAAATACAACCTCTCAAGCGTTAGTGCTTCTACTTCATGTGTGCGATGAGTATCTGCTAGCTATACTAGAATATATGTGATGTGGGGAAGTGTGTTTACCCTAATAAATTCTGTGAGGGTGTTGTAGAGATAGGCCCCTCGAGGGAGGAAGAAGCAGCTGCCTGGACTCAGGTCGTGGAAGAAGAAGAGTTCCTGATCCTGTAATGGAGAGCTTAGACACATTAGGAGAGAAGTCTCTGACAATGTCATAAGAAAACTCCGGCAACTTTGCAGCTCTGCGGGGGACTAATGGAACACATGGAGGCAAATCTGCTCATGAATTCATGACTAACTGCTCCAGCTGAACTATTTGCACACCATTAAATGCAATGACTCAGAAAATAATAAAAGTAAAAACATACAAAAAAAGAACTTGTCATATGGAATTCAAGCCCAATCAAGCTGTTATTCTTTTGTCTACAATATATATATATATACACACATAAAAAAAAAAAGCTCTCAATCAAAAGAGGCCATTACAATCAGCTGACATGTGCAGAGAATATTTATTTCCTTTCATAACGATGTGCGTGACCCTGCCTGCTGTGATTCCATCAGGCGGCCGAGAACATTCATCAGACAACAGACCCACTGAGGGAAGCACAAATCAAAGGCGGCCAGCAGCACAGAGAGAGAAATAGTTGGCGGAGGGCGAACAGGAAGGAATGCAAGTCAGGTAGAACACAAGCTGGCAAGGAGGCTTGGCCACTTCTAATGTAATCAGTAGGCAATAGCACACCTCCACCCCCAGACATAAACTTGTCTAAAAATATACCAGCTTCATCAACTGGCCATAGATATTGTTTTCTGAGACGCGATGATGGCACAGCTCATGCTACTTCTTAAGAGTAATATTGGAGTTTTCACACCTATGCCACTACAATGTATTGAAGAGCAACTCTCCTCTATTAAACTATTAATCGACATATCTTCATGTACATAAGAGTGAACATTTGATTTTTTGTGTTTTTTTTCCCCCCCGTACTTTTCCAATCTTGCGGTGGTCTCTGTTGCGGGCCTCCTCTTGGAAACGCTCCCATTCCTTCAGCATCTTGGAATCAGGGAAGGAGATTCCATAGATTCGCTGTAAAGTCTCCATGTCAGAACGTCCTTCCCAATACGTGGAGGAATTCTGTGGGAGGAGACAAACAGCAGCTGAGGGATTATGGTTAACTGCCTGTCTGTTAGACACCCAATTCACAGTGAGCATGCCGATTTAAAAAAAAATGGCTACTGGTACATAGGTGGTAAACATTACTGAGTGTGTTTCCATATTTACCATAAACATATGTATGACATGGCTATAATAATGTCTATTATCTATTCACTTACACACTTAATCAGACAGGGTTATGTTGAGTGGCCAACCCTAATGCAGTCAAAACTGTAAAACTATTTCTGGCTCAGTTTTTTTAATTATAGTGTAGTAGGTAGACCAAGGAAGAACCCCAACCAGCTTTTTCTTGCACACTCTGTGTTATCTATTTGTCTGTCTCACCTGTGAAACACCTTGTTTACAAATAAGTGGCTTAACTAGATGTCATGAAAATGGCTGTCATGCACAAACCTTGTAGATCTTTAAGGCTTTAATCTTCCCAGTGTGTCTGACATGAGGTCCTCGACACAAGTCAATCAATGGACCACACCTGTAAAACATTCGTACATTATGCACTGAGGGAATAGAAGCTTCAAGAGATACAAAGTCGTCACTGGCTTACCTGTAAACTGTTGTGGTGGGGGTGGTAACCTTCTCATTCAGGATGCGACATTTGAACTTGTTGTACTGAAGACAACAAACAAACAAACAGCAGGTTTGGACTATTTTGTCTGCCAAATTCACAACAAAATTATAATTTATAGCTCAAACTATTTCACCACATTTGAAATCCCTGCAGAACCAATTATACACATATTAATACACTTATACACAATACAATTATACACTTATTAATACCGAAAGGCTTTCTGGACAATTGCATGCGGTCATGTTTATCCAACTTGGAGTTAGGATATCAATGCTTCCTGCCCAACCTTAAACATGCGCAGCAGTGTCTCCTTGCTGATCTCCAGCCTCTCAAAGGGCTGCTTGTCCTTCATTATTGCTTTACAGATGGACTCCAGGTCCCCAAACTCTGCACTGGACACACCCCTGAGAAAGTAAGTAAGAAAATGGGACAGCCAGGGGGTTCGGAGCGATGAACAGAGACAGTGATTTTTATTAAGGGAGACAACATGCTCAGGGCAAGTCTCTTTGAAGCTTTAGTCACAGTCACAGTTTATTGGTCTGAGAGCATGACAATACTTCTGGTTCACATCGCTATTACGACCATTACCACAGACAAACAAGGCATGCACACTACAACACAATATTATCATCATCATTGCTAATTCACTTTAGATAATAGTGTCTGCAAAATGTAATGTAATGTAATGTAAAGTAATGTAATGCATCACACAACAAAAAGGAGTTTCCATACAGATTCAAGCATAAACTTCCCTCTAATTCTAAACATACTTCCCTGTCAATTTAGGGCGTCATTTTCATTTTCATTTTTTCATTTAGGAACATTACACTGTGTCTACAACACCTCCCAAAGACAATGCATAACAACAACAGCTACGCAACAATAATGACAGCTTACTTCTGTCCATCCAGGAACATGTCATAGTAGAACCCATTCTCAATGGGAGGTCCATAGCAGAGGCAGCCCCCATAGAACCTCTCCATGGCTTCTCCCAGGACATGAGCACTGGAGTGCCAGTAGACCTACCCAAACAGAGGGAGGAGGGATGTTCCGGGTTAGTTTAGTGCTAGTAATTATATCACATGATAGGGGATACGTGATTTTTTGGTGCTATCCTGACTTTTTTTTTTTTTAAATGGATGGTGCCATTTGTACTGACATGTATTATGTTATTCTAAAACAGAATTACTAAAACAAATCAACCAATCAATCAATTAACACATAGTTTTAAACAGGTGCAAACAATCCACAAAGACCAAATAACTGTGAAACTAACACTAGAGAATCTGTGAAAATTATTTCATGGTTTTAGCAACTTTGGAGAGATTTATTGTTTGGGGAATTCCACTTTATATTATTATATTATATTTACTGTTCCGTGCCCACCAACTGGGAGAGCACAAGTGGATTTCAACATTCAGATATACTGTATGATGTGTAAGACCACAGACGCTGAGAGGCACTGAAGGAGACACACTTACAGCTTGGGCGTCATCATGATCGAAGCGCAGCAGCTCAAGAGAGCAGTCCTTCTCCAGTGGTCTGTCCAGATCCCACAGCTCTCCGTCCACACGCGCAATCACAGAGTTGTCAGCAAGACCCTGACTGCATGAAGACCAGTCAATTAAACCAATTATAATATGCACATTTTCATTGGCATACACCGATGCTGAGAGGCATTTTCTATGGAGGATGTGTGTGCTCTGATTTAATAAGCCATTCTGTTTAAAGCATATTACACATTCAGTAATATTTTGGTTTGAACTGCAATCGCTACCACTGTCAGGGAGTCTGTTCTCACCTGTGAATCTTGACATCAAAACTTGTTTGCAAGAATGCGCAAAAACTAGTGGCCTAATTTTCTTTTCTTGGCCTGCTCTGCCCACGGTGCCTGCGACTAAGTTTACGTTTACTTTCCCAAATTCAGTTGATTCTTCTTTGGTCTACCTACTACACTATAATTAAAAAACTGAAATAGTTTTACAGATTGACTGCATTAGGATTGGCCACTCAAAATGCCTCTGTCTGATGAAGGCAGTTGTTTTTATATGGGGCTGTATTTTACTTGCCTGGTAAACCAGCCCTCGTACTTCATTTCATTTTGTACAGAGGGTCTGGACCGGAATCTCTTGAGGGTCATTTAGTCAGCCCGAGCAAGACCGATCCAATCAGCGAACAGAGGGTGTGTTCGTTGGCCATGACATTGACCTTGTGTGCTACATATGAATTGTAGTGCGTAGGTAGGCTAATTGTATATGTGACGACTAGGCGTTAGCAATTGGGTAAAGGCAGAGGCACTTGTTTTAAACTTCAGCAGAGTCCACACCTCCAAGAAATCGTTTCTGACGTTGTCTGGTCCAGCCCCTCTGTACAAAATGAAATGAAGTACGAGGGGCTGGTTTACCAGGCTAGTATTTTGCCAATGTAAATGTGGATAAATTACTGAAGCAACACTGTGGTTCTCCAATAGTGGACAGCAGAGTGGTGCTGAAATGCTTGTTCACAAAACAAAAACATGCAGTGCATCACAGTAGTGAGGGCACTGATGAGTTGTACACATGAAAAAAAAAAACACAAATGCACTTAGCTACTAGCAAGCACATGCTGACCCCTCACACCAACCAAAGAAGACAACTCAACTTGGCCCCTCACCTGATGCCACAGGCAATCTGGTAGGGGCTGGAGACCCAGGCCTGGGCCTGCACTTGCTGCCCATCTGGGAGCACTACAGAGATGGGGTGGCTTTCAGCAGCATGCTTGGCCAGCAGGGCATCGCTCTCTCTCTTCAGCTCCTCATACAGCTCCAGGCGCTCTGATATGTAGCTGGGCCACGGATTCAGCTAAAGGAGATGAAAGGGTATCAGTCAGGATTACAGACCTCTGCTGGGTCTAGGCCAAAGTGAAGAGCCAATATGGGAATATGTTTAGTGCTAATAGGTGGCAGTATGGTTGGATGGTGTTACTTTGACAATCAGATTTAAGTAATAAAATAGGACACTTTGAGAAGTAGTTAGCATATGTCTTTGCCGCAGAGCAGACCTCTCCAGTGGCTTTCTCTCCTCCTGTCTTCTCCTTCTTCTTGTTCTTATCTATTGATTTGGGCTCAGAGGCAACAGGCTGAAAGGGATCATGGCAGAGTTAAAGAAAAACAAGATACTTAAAAAATTCAGTGTGTGGAAAAATGGCAGTAATTTTGCTCACATTACAAGCATTTGTAAATGTGTATAATTTTTGTTATTAAAGAAACAATTATTCAGGAAAAAAGTGTGCTGGTCAGACAGCCATCGAGAGCCGTGTCAAACCAGTGATAGCTTACACGGCTGTTATTTGAGACCGATATTGCACGGTACACTTGCAACTGACATTACTGACGACTGAGATGACCCTTATTTAAAGGACCATAACACAATACCGTTATAACCGAATATCAGCAGTTACAAAACAGTAACAACCTTCTGTTGTGTGTTGTTCTTTTGAATGTTGTTCGTCTGATTTTCTTTTACTGGTTTCTCCTTTCTGTCTTGGCCTTTCTGGGCCGGTGCTTGGCCCTGCTGCGCTTCTAGCGCCAGCTCCTCTTGCAGTGCCCGGCGGAGGTGGATCAGGCGATACTTCAGTTTTTCGTTCTCGGTGCGAAGGTCTTCCAGCTCCGGGCTGCTATCCAGGGCCTTGACTATGTTTTGGCCTCCACAGATTCCATCACGGAGCCGTTTAATTTCATCGCTTAGCAGCTCTATTTGTTCTTCCTGGGCAGCCAAACGTGCAGCCATGCGCTCCGCCATGTTTAAATCCCAACCAGAAAGAGGAGGAGGGGATGGGAACAGCTGATCAGTGGAAATAGGGTCACAGCGACATCTTAGGGACAGATCTTCAAACTTCAGGCAAAGATGGTCTTTGCTTTGGTCTTCTCTAGGCAGTTGAAACTGGGGTGTTCATGGTGCATTAGGCTGAATGCATTGCAAGTGTAATATATTTTTATTAGTAAGGAAATAACTCTATACAAATAATTGTAATGAGGAGGACATTTATGTCAACAATATAAAGAAAACGTATGTTTCTGTTTGGCATAAAAACGATGCAGATTAAAAAATGAATGGTATAAAATATGGAAAACTTTTTAAAAGGTAAAACTTGGCTTGACGATGTGAAGAAACAAAACACCACAGATTTTGTGTTTTCCTACGACTGGAATTGCAGTACTACATCCAATCACTAGTGGGCAATAGTTGATTTGGGATAGCCTCTGCTGACAGCACGCGTGGACAGAAGCAGGAAATGTCAACAAGAGTAGAATTCAGGAACGGTGCTGCTGGTTAAAGCAGTTAAGGTATGCAATTATTTGTGATTTCATGTAAGAGTAAATGTGTTGTACTGTTGTCGATATTTAGCGTACAATAAAATTGTAAAATTTTAGCCTAGCTAAACTAGCCTATACGGAAAGCTTTCAAATTAAATGGACCTGTCACTTGAACGTTAGCTACCAAGGTAGTAGAAAAGGAAGATAGATAGGGATAGGGTAGCCTGCTGCTGTTGCTCTCGCTTTTTAACTGTCATTGTCAGCAGTAGCCTATGACATGTTTAAAGGTTTTATGTATAATAACAGCTATTTATGAAACTTTCCTTCAGATACTCCTATACATTTGCCCGATATCTTGCTGCTTTCATTGGTTGGATGATCACGAGAATAGACTATGGCCTCGGGTTTCGCACCACCGAAGCTCGCTGACTTCATTCTTACCGAGAAACTTGGGAGTGGTACCTATGCGACTGTGTATAAAGCATACAGAAAGGTCGGTTCCTAATGCATGTATTTTTTTCTTAACCACACAGCATACATCAGAATTGTTTAGTAACATTCTTTGGTGTGTCCAGGTGGACAGTCGCGAGGCTGTGGCCGTGAAGGTGGTATCGAAGAAGAGTCTAAACAAGTACTCAATGGAGAACCTACTCACAGAGATTGAAATTTTGAAAACAGTTCGCCATCCCCACATAGTCCAATTGAAAGACTTTCAGGTATTATCTCTCATAAAAAAACAACTGAAGCTGGCAAATCTCTGGAACGGTTTGGCTAATTTGATTGGCTGATTTTCCCAATTCTGTACAGTGGGACAGTGAGAACATCTACCTCATTCTGGAGTGGTGCTCTGGCGGGGACCTGTCACGTTTCATCCGCAGCAGACGCATCTTACCAGAGAGAGTGGCACGTCGGTTCCTACAGCAAATAGGTAGGGAGCTACTTTTTTGCACAAATCACTAAGCATTCAACATGTTTCAGTTTGTGTCACATTGTGACTCACTGGGTGAGTTGTTTCAAATTGATGTAGATGTAGTTTGTGTTTGTTTAGCTTGTGCTCTGCAGTTTCTGAATGAACGAAATATCTCGCACCTGGATCTGAAGCCACAAAACATCTTACTGAGTGGCAGTGTACTAAAACTGGCAGGTAGGCCTCCTTCTCGGAAGTCACCACAAACTCTCTTTACAGGATACATGCAGTCACGTACACAGCGACGTACACAGCGACGTACACAGTGACGTACACCTTGTACGAGGGCGTGATTTTTCTAATGTATGTTATGAATGTGTGTTCACTGGCAGACTTTGGCTTCGCCCAGTATATGTCTCCTTGGGATGGGCAGAGTGCCCTGCGTGGCTCTCCCCTCTACATGGCTCCAGAGATGGTGTGCAGGAGGCAGTACGACTCCCGTGTGGACCTGTGGTCAGTGGGGGTCATCTTATACGGTGAGCAAAGGCAGTTCTAGAGCCTGATGCGGCCATAAAGGAATACTCCACTTTGTTAGGAAATATGCTGATTTTTCAACTCCCGTAGAGTTACACAGTTGAGTTTTACCGTTTCTGAATCCTTTCAGCCAATCTCTGGATCTGGCTGTAGGATCTTCAAATCTGGCAGTAGCACTTCAGCTATTGGCTTAGCATAAATCACTGAATCGGATTTGACCAGTAAGCATGATACTGGAAAATGAACCTATTTCCCAAAAAGTAGAGGGTTCCTTTAAGAAAAAAGTGTAGTTGTAGTTGTAATTAAGGTTTGTCGACCCTCAGGGGCCCTGTAGTGGTTGGAAGGTCCCGAGCAGTTGCCTGCTTTGCATTTTGGAAAGCTACGCCTCTGATGGTGCCTGGCTACTGCAGATCAAAGTGCTTTTACAAACACATGCACAGTAATGACACTGCAAGAAATAAATAATTTAACAGTCAGCCATTTCACTTCACATTAGACTATGAATTTACATTAGGCTGTTAATTAATTTTTGGTTGTCATTTGTTTGTACTATGTGAAGAGAAGAGAGGGCAAAGGATGAGTTTTAGTAGTTCAGTAATTACCCCAATCTTTGTTTTATGTTGTTTTTTTTACTTATGTTTACAAAGTAAAAAATAGCCCAGTTGTTGGCTTTGTTTGCCATTTCCTCAGCACGACACTCACCACACTGCAGCCCCTGTCATCTTAAGTCGCTTAATGTGCTTGTTTACTGTGTGGCAGAGGCCTTGTTCGGGCGACCGCCATTTGCGTCCCGCTCCTATGCTGAACTGGAAGAGAAAATTCGCAGTGACAAGCCTATTGAGGTGAGCCTTATTTTTAGTCCTGATGATAGTAGGAAAGGTTGTTCCCAAACTTACTTACCAGCTATATGATATCCTCAGCTTAAAGAAAACTTCCTACAACAACCACTGGATGGCGTGTGTTTTCAAACTTGCACCATCATTCTTAACCCTCAACCAGTGAAAAGTGTTAATGTGTGTATATGAATAGTGAATGATGAGAGACAGCAATGAATAATAGATAATATGTTAATATGTTAACATATGCAACATATCATATGTAATATATACAACTCTATTAGCTATATATATATATATTTATAGCTATTAGAGTTTTCTGAATACATGTATAAATTCATTGAGGTGAGTGTAGTGTTTATGTTTTTTTATTTAATTGTGTGTGTGTCTGTCTGTGTTTGTGTTTGTGTGCGTGTGCACATATATTTATGCGTGTTTGTGTGTGTGTGTCCTGCGTGCTCAGCTACCCGCTGGTGCGCGCGTGTCCAGGCACTGCAGAGACCTATTGCTGCGCCTGCTGGAGAGGGACCCTGACACGCGCATCTCCTTCGCCCAGTTCTTCGGCCACCCCTTTGTGGACCTGGAACACATGCCCAGCAACGAGAGCCTGGGCAAGGCGGTGAGAACCACACAACAAACAACGGCACCCATTTGTCATTGTAATTACGCAGCGCACCACACAGTGTATACAAAGAAATGGGCTCTGCATTGAACCCATCACACACTTGAGCAACGGGCAGCCATGACAGCGACGCCCAGGGAGCAGTGTGGGGACAGTACCATGCTCAGGGTACCTCAGTGGCACTACTGGCAGTTGGCGGATTTGAACCTGTGATTTTACATTTACAGGTCTGTTAGTACCCAGGGAAATCACTCTCATTTGGGCTCAGTCAAGGGTAAAAGTGGGAAAGATTGAAGGGCAAAAATTATGGTAAAACTGTTGAAGTATCATTTAGGTACTATGTGGGCAATTACGAATAGGTGTAACATTATGTAGCTGGAACATACTGTTTGTTACATGCTGTTCATTCTTGTACCTAAGGCTACAATTGGGTTTCATGCTGGTAGTAGGAGGAAGATTATACTTGCAGGAAAAACGAAGTGTTGTTTATTACTGTGTAATAATGACACTTAATAGTCATCCCAAAGCAGTGAAGGCTGCTAAAGGAAAACTTGTGGTCAGTCATTTAACCACAGTCTGTTAGGCCCTGAGCACAAGCTCCCAGTGTCTATTGCTTTGCCAGCTTTATTGTCATATTTGGCAACCCACAGGACTTTCACACTTGTTTGATCTTGTGTCAGCATTCACACACCACTTGTTTGCTAGCCATCTGTGTGGGTTTGGAAGTATGTGTGTAGGGAGTGGGGGTCAGGTCCATACTTTTTATTTCTTTTCTTTTTTTCTCGCTGTCTCTCTTTTTTCACACTCTCACAGAAACACTTAAATGCCGTTCACACCTAGAACGATAACTATACAGGTCATTATAAATATAACTTTGTAAAAATCATGTTAACTTTAGTGAATGGTGTCATTCACAAATAAACTATAACGACAATGACAGGATAAGCAATATCATTTGAATCACTTTCAGAGCGATTTTCTGAACTATAAAAGCACGGTCAGCCAATTAGAATTCACAGGACGTCATGTGTTATCAGATGTTTAAATCACTACTAGAATGTTGCCGCTAAAATGTCGTTCTTCAGTGTGGACGCCCATATCGTTGTAGTTATAGTTTCCGTTATCATTATAGTTCTTGGTGTGAACGGACCTTTACACTCACCGTGACTACTATATCTTACAGAAACAGCTCGTTCTTCAGGCCGTGCAGAAGGACCAGGAGGGAGAGCGGTCAGCGGCTCTGTCTCTCTACTGTAGTGCAATAGAGCATTTTGTCCCTGCCATCCATTGTAAGTGTCTGAGCTCTTTGCACACACACACACACACACACACACACACACACCAACACACACCAACACAAACACACACACACACCAACACACACCAACACAAACACACACACACACACACACACACACACACACACACACACACAAACACACACACAAAGGTGTAAGACACATTAGTAAACACAAAACTCAGAAGAATTTGTGCATGTAGGCACCCACAAACAAACACACACATGCACACACACACACGCATGCACACACCTACAACTAGCCCCACTGTTTGCAGCTTGACATGGAATACTTTTATGTAGAAATTCCATTGTTTTAATTCACATTTAAAAGAGCCATGCATAAGAGTAACAGTGTGCAGATACACATTGCAACGGGTGGTGTGTGAGAGGGCTCTGAGGTGTCACATATCTCAGCTGAAGTGTGTGCTGTGTTTGTCCGCAGATGAGACAGACATACAGAGGAAGGAAGCACTAAGACAGAAGGTGAGCAGGAAGCCACTAACACGTACCTCCAGCTCACAGGAATGAACTCGACTTTAAAAGGATGACGTGTAGAACTTCTTTCAGAATGAAGACCCTGGAAACATTTGACATACTGTGCAAAGAAGAACATGCTGTTCAAAGCTAGAAAAACCTCTATAATGTCTTCATTTTCAAATATGATGGGGTTAAATTATGCAGCATGTTTTACAACCTATTATTTGAATTCTCAGTAAAAAGCTGGAGAAGGTATGTGAGCAGGAATTTCCAGCTTGTCAGTTGCCAAGAGGCAGTTATTTGACAGTTCTCTTTCTGTCTCTCTCTCTCTCTCTCTCTCTCTCTCTCTCTCTCTCTCTCTCACACACACACACACACACACACACACACACACACACACACACACACACACACACACACACACACACACGCACACACACACACAGACAGACACACACACAGAAAATGTGTGCAGTGTTCACATCAAGTCTGCAGCTGGAATGTTAAAACCCCTGAGGTTACTAAGCAGGGTCTTATTTTAAATATAAGCAAGTCCAGTCGTACCTTGGCACTCTGAACACTAAGAGCAAGAAGTGTCAGTTCTGGCTTTAGAAAGAAGCGTAAGCATGTCTATTACCAGCCAGCTGGTGAGAGACATTTGCACGCGAAATCGTTTAACTTAACTTACTCAAACAAAAGGTTTATGGGAGCTGAATTTGTGTATTTTCATGGGGGTAACTTCTTTTTCACCGGGTAAAGCCTCATTTTAAGTGGAACAGCAACAAAAATGGCTGATAATAGGCACTATGCTGATAATAGGATCACTTCTGCTAAAACACCCCACCCAGGAGAAGTCACCCTACCCAGCTTCAAACCCAGGTCTCCGGGGTACCAAACAGGGGCTCTGACCGCAACACCAAAGAGCCAGGCTCGTTGGGATAGCAGTCAGAGCACACCCACAACCCTAGTGATGGGCACTCCATCACACCCAGCCATGTATTCCATTTGCCTGTGCATTAACACAGGTAATTTTTACTAATTAGCCGATCTACATGTCTGATGATCTGTGTGCTCATTAGGAGCCGTCAGTTCAGCAAACGGTGGGATGAAGAAATATGCGGCATTTTCTGACCTCTAAAACTGACCAGGCCTGGGTGGCATCTCCCAGAGAG
Organism: Coilia nasus; assembly: GCA_027475355.1. Classification (NCBI taxonomy): domain Eukaryota; kingdom Metazoa; phylum Chordata; class Actinopteri; order Clupeiformes; family Engraulidae; genus Coilia; species Coilia nasus. Next base: position 15,031,688 of record CM050207.1, read on the forward strand.
ACATCGCTAGCCAACAGGCTTGGTGTCCCTAGGCCACCAAAGGGCCTCAGAGGGCCGAAAACCTTTTAAACTACATCGGTGGCAGTGCAGTTTTCAACGAAAGTGCTCGGTTTCTGCCTGGAGCCCCAACAGAGTCTAAAATCACCTCTGTGTCTTCCTGCAGGTGAAGCAGTATGTGTCCCGTGCAGAGGAGCTCAAAGCTCTGGTGGCCTCCGACAACAAAATCAGCTTCGAGGAGCACAGCTCTGCAAGAGACATACTAAAAGGTAAACACTAGTTTACACCTTGTGTTTGGAGTGTCAAACACACAGTAATACACACCTTGTGAGTATGAGAAGCGTGTCTAATCTGAAGATGATGTTGAGTGTTTATGCGAAGGCAGTTTTCTTGTTGACACAAAACAGAAGTTAAATCAAAGTAAGAACTGAGACTAAGACGAACCACCACCTAAGGTTAAGTTGCTAACAAAGATCTTTAGTGTACACTAGCTTAGAGCTAGCCATCTTGTGATCCTCTCTCTCTCTCTCTCTCTCTCTCTCTCTCTCTCTCTCTCTCTCTCTCTCTCTCTCTCTCTCTCTCTCTCTCTCTCTCTTTATCTCTCTCTCTCTCTCTCTCTCTGTGTCTGTGTGTAGAGATGTCTCGGGACCAGCCCCGGCTGTTGGCTGCGCTGAATCTGGCCTCAACAGCCATTGCCAAAGTGAGTGAGGTCCACGGGACTGCAGCACCTATTAGGGATGTGTGTGTGTGTGTGTTTGTGTGTGTGTGTTTGTGTGTGTGTGTGTGTGTGTGGGTGTGTGTTTGTGTGTGTGTGTGTGTGTGTGTGTATGTGTGTGTTGGAGGTGTGTGGGGAGATGGAAGAGGATTGTGAATGTTACATTCTGTGAGGGAAAATGTGTTAAATTTCAGAGTAAGATGTGTTTTAGTGTTGTTATCTGTGTATTACATGGAATTTATTTTACACATGGTTTGAGGAAGTGATTCCTGTGTTTGTTAGGACATGCATGAGTTTAGACTACAGTAGTGTGAGAAATAAAACATCAAAGTAAGATAAACCACCACCTTTGATGATGCTAAGAAAGACTTATGATTTATTGTAAACTGTGCTGAAGCTAGCTGACTTATTATCCTGTCTTCCTCATCCTCTTCCGTCATCCTCTCTCTCTCTATCTCTGTCATCCCATTTCTCTCTCTCTGTCTCTCTCTCTCTCTTTCTCTCTCTCTTTTTATTGTACCACAGGAGGAGATGGGTGAGGAGGACTATGACACACTGGACCTGTACCAGCAAAGCCTGGGAGAGATGCTGTTAGCACTAGCAGGTGCACGCTCATGCACACACACGCTCACACAGGCACACACACAGTCGCTGACGACACACACGCACGCACACGCACGCATGAATACGCACTCACACACAAACAAACACAACATGCATTTATTTCATAATTCAGACCTCTTTTTGTCTCTAATATATAACATCAGAATGCTAAACTGTGCCTTCATATTTCGCTGATAACAACATTATAGCCAATGAAAATGCTGTTGCAGTAGTGAAGACCACAGTTAGATTTGCAAATACCACCTTTCTGTTTCCCACATGTGGTAAAACTCTCTTTCTGTCTTTTTCTCTCTCTCCCCGTAATTATACAAACACATAAATAATCTGTATCTGTGGGTTGTTCTCTACTCTGCTCTTTCTCAGTCTAATCCCCTAATCTTAGAATCTTTGCCTAAATCGTCTCTGTTCTGTTCTCAGCGTTCCTCTGCATTCCTCGCTCAGATTATTACTAACACGTGTGCATACATTCTCTCTGCCAGCTCACACTGGGTAAACAGGAACCTTGTTGAGTGTTAGAAATGCAGTGCTACTTTTTCCTACTTGCTTTGTATTCGTTTGTGTCGTTGTGGGTGGGAGTAGAGATGACAGTTTGCCTTACCAACCAAGCAGAAGACCTTAGAAGTGAATGGAGGCCCTCAGTAGATCTGAATATGTGTGACTGACCTCACAGGTCACTATCCAGCAGGTCAGGTGTTTCTACTTACTCAGTGGACCCCATGTAATGGGTCACTATCAGGCAGCAATTAGTTTTCACATGGTTTCTGACTCGATAGCTGACTATCTGGTCATAGTTTATGTATTTTTGTGTTGTCTATGTGACTGAATGGACCTCACATGACCAGTGACTGTCTGGCAGAAGTTAGAGTTACATATGTTGTATGATCCTCATGGACCTCACCCCGATAGGTGACTTATCTGGCCTTAGTGAAGAGTTCATGTGGTGTCTGTCTGCCTCCATGGACGCCACATGTGTCTCTGGTCAGCTCTCAGGCCTCTGAGGTCATCAGAAGGTGACTGAGTAGTTGCTCACATTGCACGCTGTAAAAATGAACAGCTCCGAATACTTAACATTTCAGTCAACATTATGCACTGAGATTTTTAGATTTTACTAACGATTCACTATACAGTAATTCCGACTATGATAACACTGTTGTCCAAATTAGGAATTTTTAGTTAGGTCATTGAGCATTACTTTCACTTCCTCATTCGGCCAGTTTCCATTTGTTTGTTCACAAAATGGTGGCGTTACTACAAAAAAGTAGTGAAGGTTAACCCTAATTGTGACCAAAGGTACCAGTGAAAAGATTAGACATACTAGACATACTTAGACTATACATACTTTTTCCATTGGTTTGAAAAAAGGTGTGATTTCCAGTTGCACACAGTTGACCACATCAAAGCCAGATCAGGGCCAGATGTTATGCAGAGGAGGCCCAGGCCAGGGCATAGGCGGGTGAGCTGGGGTGAGCCTGTGCCCACCCACTTGTCAATCAGGCTCACCCAATCAGAAGGCTTTCTTTGTTTGATTGACTGTTTAAGTAGTAATAGTAACCTATGAGTTTTGGGCTAGGCCCACCTGATTTTTTGCTGGGCCCACCCATTTTATGATTTTGGGCTACGTCCCGGGGTAAAGGCCAGGTTAGGGTAGGGCCATCAGATCCAGATGCAAGGGCTGCAGAGGTGTGGCCAGGGGGGAAGAGCTGGAATGATAATAAGGGCCCAGCATTGGCAGCGGGCCTTTTGAACACACTATTAATAT
>CM050207.1:15039782-15044782 GCA_027475355.1 Coilia nasus
GAGTGAAATTGTCTCCTTCCCTTGCACAGTAAATGTAGTTACAGCATGCAAGATGTTTCGGCTAAAGCTGTACAAAGCTTGTAGTGGATTATTCCCCATAAAGTGCAGACGAATATATTTTCCATATGAGTCATCGAAAATACGTACAGGGCTTGATGAGTCTGCCAAAGTCTGAAATGATATTCCTACACAGGACGCACACACACTAATGCACACTAAGCAGACTACACTGCCAGTTCTTAATGTGTGTTGGTGTTTGTGTGTGTGCTTGTCTTGTGTGTGTACAAGACAAGCACACACACACCGCATGTCTGGGTGTATATGTTTGTACATGCATGTATGTTCCAGTTTTGTGTGTATGTTTTGGTGTGTGTGTGTGAGAGAGAGAGAGTGTGTGTGTGTGTGTGCGTGTGCGCGTGCGCGTGCCTGTGTGTGTGTCCATGTGCGTGTGTGGGTGTGAGAAAGGGCTCTGATGTGCCGAGGCCTTGGCTAGGAGTGTTTGCCAGCATCAGAAGGAGATTAAAGCCAGACACCGAGAGTAAAAGAGGAGTGGAATAGGATCTGAGCTCCCCAGTCTCCATGAGCCGTGAGCTCACATGAGAAAGCAATACCGGAGCAGAGATGGCTGCAAATGTAATATATCCGTGCATGCAGAGGCCAGCACTGGGTACACGAGAGGAAACAAGGAGTGTATATGGGAGATAAGTGAATAAGAAAGTAAGAAAAGAAAGGGCGGGGGGCAGCATTACAGCTGTAATCGCTGTTATTATTTGTAATTGTATGTTTATTATTTGTTTGGTACACTTTCTCATTATGCCCTGATGAAGACCCAGTTAGGGTCGAAACCGGTTGGCGTATTTTATGCTATGCCCCAGCTTCAATAAAGGGTTTTTAATGTATTGTCCTTGACTCGGTGTGAGAGTTGCCTGAAGTAGGCCCAGTGGCCACCACGTTTGTTTTGCCGACAGGAGACTTCTTGTTTTTTGGAGTTCTTGGTTTTTTGGAGTTTTTGGTTTTCGGAGTTCACAGGCGTCTGCAACAAGAGCACTTAATATCTTTCCTTTTTGTTTTATTATTTCTGTGACTGTCTTCCTCTATTTTGTTTTCTTCTTTTCTATTCTTCACTAGCTCCATCTCTCCTTTCCTTTCCTCTCCTCTGTTTTTCTCTCCTCTACTGTTCTCTCCTCTTTTCTCCTTTCCTGTACTCTCCAGCTCTGCTCTCCTCTGCCATCAGTAGCTCTGACAGCCCTGCAACCTTGCGCATGCCGTGTAGTCTGTTCTGCTCACACCAAAATAATCCACGTGCTTCCCTCATTGGCCTTGTGGTCCACTCAAGGTCTGTGTGTGTGTGTGTGTGTGTGTGTGTGTGTGTGTGTGTGTGTGTGTGTGTGTGTGTGTGTGTGTGTGTGTGTGTGTGTGTGTGTGTGTGTGTGTGTGTGTGTGTGTGAGAGAGAGAGATTGTGTTGGTATGTCTGCCTGTCAATGTCACCTAGAAGTGCGGGTTGAGGTGAGGTTGCAGTGACAGTGGTGACATGTTCGACTGTCGCATGTACATACCACACCGGTAGCCAATCAAATCTCTGGGCATGTTACTCATCCCATGGCCTTGCCTGTCACGGGTGACGCCTGCTCAGGGATGACATATGAACACAGGAACATGCTTACAAGGCTGTGTATTATAGGGGAACATGCTTACAAGACTGTGTATTATAGGGGAACATGCTTACAAGGCTATGTATTATAGGGGAACATGCTTACAAGGCTGTGTATTATAGGGGAACATGCTTACAAGGCTGTGTGTATTATAGGGGAACATGCTTACAAGGCTGTGTATTATAGGGGAACATGCTTACAAGGCTATGTATTATAGGGGAACATGCTTACAAGGCTGTGTATTATAGGGGAACATGCTTACAAGGCTGTGTGTATTATAGGGGAACATGCTTACAAGACTGTGTGTTATAGGGGAACATGCTTACAAGGCTGTGTATTATAGGGGAACATGCTTACAAGACTGTGTGTTATAGGGGAACGTGCTTACAAGGCTGTGTGTTATAGGGGAACATGCTTACAAGGCTGTGTGTTATAGGGGAACATGCTTACAAGGCTGTGTATTATAGGGGAACATGCTTACAAGGCTGTGTGTATTATAGGGGAACATGCTTACAAGACTGTGTGTTATAGGGGAACATGCTTACAAGGCTGTGTGTTATAGGGGAACATGCTTACAAGACTGTGTGTTATAGGGGAACATGCTTACAAGGCTGTGTGTTATAGGGGAACATGCTTACAAGGCTGTGTGTTATAGGGGAACATGCTTACAAGGCTGTGTGTTACAGGGGAACATGCTTACAAGGCTGTGTGCCATAGGGAGGGAAAGTGGAAACCAGCACCCCTACTGGCAGCATTGCTACCAGTCCAAAAAAAAAAGCCCATAGACTACCATAGAGCAGGATGTTTGGTAAAAATCCTTTAAAGACATTACATCGAACATATCCATCAAAAATATTATTCAGTCTATAAATTGTCAGTCTATAGAAATATTATAGCAAGAATCAATACATCAGACATGCATATCATATGGAAGCCAATGTGTTTACTCCAGAGTGTGAACCGAAATGTAATTTTGATCAAATCTGAGTCCCATTGAAATCACTGGACTTTGTGAAAGCAAAAGGAATGTTCCCAGCAGGGGGCGATGTAATTACTTTCCCCCTCTATAGGAGAACATACACACAGCGCTAAGTGCCATAGGTGAGTCAGTGGGATGTGTGACATGTGAACAGACATATCTGTAGCTTGTTTCTGTCATCTATTGTCAGTCGCTTTGGAAAAAAGCGTCTGCTAAGTGTAATGTAATGTAATGTAATGTAATGTAACAGAGGAGCATCCATGCAGGGCTGTGTGTCATTGGGCAGTCAGGGGGATGTGTGACCTGAATGCCGTCCTCTTTCCCTTCCAGATTAAAAGCCTCATGACCAGAGCAGAGTACCTGAAAGAGAACATGAAGGTGAGCCTTGTGTTACGCACACACAAACACACACACACACACACACAAGCACCTCTACTGGTATTAGGCAGTTCTTAACTTGTAATCCAGTATATAAATTTATGTTTTACTATATTTTGTAATGGATTATTTCATAAATCAGATTTAGCGATTGATTGTTTGCATTCCTTTTTCTATCTTTATTGCTGATGGCGTTTGATCTTTCTGTGCTGCCTCTAATGATGGTTTATCAATAAGATTGCCATGGTGTCCTTTGTGTGTGTGTGTGTGTGTGTGTGTGTTTACTCTTTAGATGCGAGAGACCCAGACGGATGTGTCACTGGACAGAGAGCCTCTGTCTGAGTCTGTCAGGACATGTAAGTACATCTCTATGATGGCTAGAGGAGTAAATTTACCTGCACGCACGCACACACACACACACACACACACACACACACACACACACACACACACACACACACACACACACACACACACACACACACACACACACACACACACACACACACACTAACATCCTAGCCCCCTCTCCTGGCATCTGTGGTATAGAGGTTAGGGAACTGGACAAGTTAACCGAGGGTAGTTGGTTCGATTCCTCAACAGGTAAAACAAATGTGAGTGGGGTGGGTGTTTTTTTTTTTTTTGCAGCAGCAGCAGCAGCAGCAATCTCCCCCCAACATCCACAGCCACAGATGAGGCGCCCTTGAGCAAGGCATCTAACCCTCAAATGCTTCCCAGGTGCCGAATTAATGGCAGCCCACTGCTTTGTGCATGGGTGTGTGTGCTGTGAGTGTGGGACAGCTCACTTTCTCCAATGTGTGTGCATATTACCCCCCAGATGGCTTAAATGCAAATCTCCTCCCCGAAGGATAATAATAAAAACGTAACATTCGGCGACCAGCCTCACCTCCTCTCATAGGCCCCCCACGCCACCCTACTACACCGCACTTCTACTATCGCACTTCTACCACCCTACAGCATGCTAACAGTTTGACTTCCCATGTTTGTGTGTTGACTGTTTACTTGTGTGCCTTGCTTCCTAAATGTCTGTGTTTACCCTCTCAGTGTTGTTGGTTACCAACTAATTGGTGGTAGATAAACATCTGGAGGCAGTTAAGATCCTTACAGCACTTATATGCTGCTTATCTCACTCTCAGTCGGATGACGTCATCTTCAGTTCAGCGCCTTGGCTTTTGAGGCTAGCATATTTCTTCCCCAGAGATTTACAATGTTTACCACGTTTGACTACTTTTGTGGCCACTCACTGAAATAAAATAAAAAACACAATGAAGAAAAAAAAACGAAAACAATGATCTCATCTAAAAGCAATAAACAATGTCCTAGTCATTAGCACCTTATTAAGTGGCTAGTTACGAGAACTTTGTTAGTCTATTACCCTTCCCTTATGTCCACAACGTGCCCAGGGCAGAGTGGGTGTATAGATTGGTTTATGTGGGGTTGTGAATAGTAAAGTGATTTAGACACACATACTATACAGTGTTTGGAGTCCAGTGTACAACTATACAGCATCTAGGGTCATTCTCTATTAAAGCACACTTATATATTTAAAGTACCGTATGTATTTTAAGACTTAGGACCTAAGAGTGTTTATTTGTCAGAATACCATATTACAAGTAATACAGTGTACTGAAATGGTTAATTTGTAATTGTTAGGTGTCCAAATACTGTTGTTTATATAGTGTATGTATTTGCAGTGAAGTGACCTAAACACACACAGAGCTATACAACATCTGGGATCATATATTTACAGGGAAAGGCCTTGGAAACATCTGTAGCTGCCACAGGGTTTGCCTCAGGTTTAAGACCGAGGTCTTGTTTTTCTCTGTCTTGTTAAACATGAGCCTTCTCTCTTGCCGTAGTGGCTTCCCACGGGGAGCATCTGGCTCTCTGGTTTCAGCGCTGTTCCGAAAGGGCAGTGCTGTTGGATAGTGAAAAACCACCTGGTGAAAATGTCACACACAATCACACA
>CM050207.1:15047282-15064782 GCA_027475355.1 Coilia nasus
TTTTTGTACTGTGAATCACTTTGTCACTTTCTCTTTTTGCTTTGCTGTTGTTATTAAGGGAGGTAAGGGAATGCCCAGCCTCGGTGTACAGAGTGGTGAGCAGCATTGTACGGAGTATTAAACTGCAGTTACTGACAAAAGGTTGCGGGATGGTGAATGAAGCAGATGCCTGATATATTAGTGCTTTAAGGGTGAACAAGTGAACAAGAGCACTTTCTCAAGGTTGTGAACATTAATTGCTGTATTTGATCATTTTATATGGACTTTATTTTGTAATTTATTTATTAAATTGCTTGTCCGCTCTGAAAATGTCTTTGTTTCTCTTGGTGTTCCCTCAGTACACTTTAAGAGGACCTCACAGCCTCCCGTTAAACAATTGTGTTGTCTTTTTTTTTGTAACTTACAAATGAACAGTTTTAATGTGGTTTCCAACTAAAATCTAGTTCACTTTTTTTAATGGCCTTATTTTTTTGAAAGCTACACCTTTCTAATTATACTGAACTGATTGATCCTATCACAAGTTTGTCAAGCTTAAACTTACAACATGCGTAACTTTTTAATGTGGAAATGTTTTTGTGTAGCTCCCCTCCCGCAAACCCCTCCAGAGATATCTTTGCTAAACAAAAGTGAGACTTTAGTGGTTATAGCCCAAAATGTTCCTTACGTAGCATTTCGGAAGAAGGCCCTCACAAGAGTTTTTCAAGTTGATACGCTGGACATTCTGCTGCTGAGACAGGGAAAGTAAAGTTGAAACATTACTAAGGGCCAGCAGTATTATACCTCATGCAAAATTTTGCCGGACAAAAAACATTTCAGCAAAGTCATAAACATTCTCGGGTCTCAGAGGCTGGCAAATTAAGATGATTGAGATGGGAGTGTGTGTGTGTGTGTGTGTGTGTGTGTGTCCGTGCGTGTATATGTGTCTGGGGAATTACACATCAAAATGTTTGTGTGTTTGGCCTAAAACACTGTGTTGGCATTTCAGTGGTGTGGAACAGCATAATGTTTTCTCAGCATGACGCATATCTTCCTGAGTTCATCTCGTTTTCTCCTTTTCCTCTGCTCTCTCCAGCTCTATGTCAGAGGCGTTGTTTGGCCGTGCGGATAAAACATGACCTCCAATAGTGCTGTCTGCTGCCAAACCAGGACGTGTACTAGAGTAGCATTCGGCACGTCTGCAAACACAATTTAGATTTTTTTTTTTTGTCATGCACTGGTGCGTAACAAGCCGTTCCATCAGTGGCCTTCTAGTCTAATAATTAACTCCAAACATACTTACGGGACAAACAAGCTCCCTTTCTGAAACTTTCCAGTAACCCATTTTGTCCATGAAATAAATGGGTCTCTTTTTCTCTTTCTTTCTCTCTCTGTCTTTCTCTCCCTCTCTCTCTCTACATCCCCATCTTTTTTTTTATTAGTTCCCGTAACTGTTCTCATCATCCCTCTGGAGTAGTTTATACACAGAGTAAAATAACCGTTCGCTGAGAAATAAAAAAAAAATCACTCCAGAGAATCTTCTGCTAATATTTTAAAGTCTGTTTTTCCTTCTTGTGAGGGGGTTTGCGTGTTTGGGGGGGGGGGGGTGCATGTATGCGCAGTTGTAGGCTTCAAACATATCAGGCCATCTCCTGCGGCTTGAGTAAACAGTGAAATGTGCTGATGCAGACAGGAACTGGGCTCCTCAGAAATCTCGCCATGGCCGTGGACACGTGAGCCTTTGCAGATGGAGACCCCCATCTCCTTCACTTCCACTACTCTTGGAAAGCCTCTCTCTTTCTTTCTCTCTCTCTCCCTGTGTGTGTCTCTATCTCTTGCTTTCTTTCTCTCTGTCTCTTTATCTGTCCCTCCCTCTCTTTCTCTCTCTCCCTGTCTTTTTCTCTGTCTCCCATCCCTCTCCCTCTCTCCCTCTCCCCCTCTTTCTATTCCTTTCTCTCTCTCTCTCTCTCTCTCTGTCTCTCTGTCTCTCTCTCTCTCTCTCTCTCTCTCTCTCTCTCTCTCTCTCCTTCTCTCTCTGCCCCGCAGCACCATGTCATCTCTCATTACCCCTGCTCTCTGTTTCAAGTTAGAGCCCAGTGCAGTCTAGGGGCCACTTGTACCCCTGTGTGTGTGTGTGACGGGTGTGTGTTTGTGTATGTGTGTGTGTGTGTCAGGTGTATGTTTGTGTATGTGTGAAAAAGACTGAGTACTGGGGTTGATCCCTAAAGGAGAGAAGAGAATCCGAGAACCCTCAACTACCTCCTACCGTGAAACACACACACACACACACACACACACACACACACACACACACACACACACACACACACACACACACACACACACAGACAGGCCTGGCATGAATGGTGCATTGTATAGACGGGGGACTACTAGGGCTGCCCCTACATCCCTCTGTCACCCCTCTGTTGTGTGCGTGTGAGTGTATGTGTGTGTGTGTGTGTGTGTGTATGTGTGTATGCATGTGCATGTGTGTGTCTGTCTGTATGTGTGTGTGCATGTGTATGTTTTTTGTGTGTGTGTGTGTGTGTGTGCTGGGGGGAGAAGTTTTTAGGTGGGATTGGGTCAGGGTTCGTCTCACAGGATGGTGGAACGAAGCAAAACTTGAAAATGGCTCCAGCACACTATGGCCTCTGTGAACACTATTACCCCACCCCGCACACACACACACACACACACACACACAGCACCAACACCAGTAGGCCCTCCAGCCTATTTGTTTTGATTTTGTTCCCAGAAGCTGAGTAGGGGGTGGGGTGGACTACAGCGAATGTGTGTGTGTGTGTGGGAGGGAGGGGTTAGGCGGGCAGCAGCGAGGGTTTGTGTGTGTGTGTGGGGGGGGGGGGGGGGGGCTGCTTGAAACACTTAGGAAATGTGTGCTTAACGCAAACGGACCCTGCTATGAGGAGCACGACTGCTCTGCAGAACCCCAAAAAGACAGCACTCTCCAAACCCACTACCCCAACACACACACACACACACATACACACACAAACACACACACCATAGACATAAAAACACACATACACCATACAAGCCACCCTGCCATAACTCCCTGTCATTTGGGCCCTTCTATTGGAACATAGGCAAACTCCTCTTGAACGTCTCAACCACCACCACCACCACCAGAGTATTTGGGGGTTAGGACACACTCACCAAATAACTGAACCCCAAAAGTCCCCCTTCCCCCCTCCTAGCATTGGTTCTGACTCTCACCCACACACTGACACTAGTTCATTTCGACTCTCACCAAGCACTGAGCCGGGTTCTGATTCTACCCCGTGATTCTGGGTTCCCACGGCACAGATCGGGCCCCCAGGCAGGCCCATGTGGCCGCGATGACGGGCCCCTGCTTTGTGTCAGCAGTGGAAGGGTTACTCTGCGGGATCAGACATTTGCAAGCTCTGTCTCCCAGGGGCTCCAGTGACAGTGGCCTTGCCAGCCCCGGCTCTCTAAACAATGGGGGCTTTATAAGCAGCCAGCATCAAGGCCAACAAAAAGCACTCGCTGCCTCTCTCTCTCTCTCTCTCTCTCTCTCTCTCTCTATCCCTCTCCCCCTCTCCGTGGCGCATCCAAACACTAGGGACTGGATTTATGCTATAGGGTTCAAAAGCCCACTGCATTGTCAAAGATTTCCAGTTGCTTCCTTTACTTGAACTGAGATGATGGCCTGAATAACAATGAGGAGGTCTCCTCTGGTTCGCATTACCCTTAACATATGGAATTCCAATTCAGTTACATATGCTTGCATGCAGTGAAGCTTCAACTCCACGCTAACAACAAGCGCCCAAAATCACTCTGGGCTATTGAGTAAAACGCAGCCATGATTTAGTTTTGCTTTGTCCTTCATATTTTTATTACTTTAAAATTTACAACATAAATATTTGTTCACTCTCTGTACAGAAGAAGAAGCACACTGTGTAAACAGCCAAGGGACATCACGCTCTCAGATTAAGAATTCAGTCTTGACTAAAAATGTGATAGGTTCTGGGACAACTCTCAGTCCTTGTCCAGGAAGCCAGTCCCACATGTTGAGAAAACAAAAACAACACAATATTTGTACATACTACATATATGGAATTACTGCAATTTACCCCAAACGTAGCTGTTTTTTGGCCTATTCGTGGACACATAGGGTGGAAAACGAATGCGAAGAAGACACAGTGTGACAAGAAGTAGTTCACTGAAGATGAGGGGACCAGAAAAGTGTGCTCTGCTATCCCCTCCTCCCTCCCTTCTTCTCTCCCTCCCTTTCTCCCTCCCCGCCACTAAAACCCAGTCAGGCCCAATTCATCTGCAAAAACCCAGGAGGGCTTTTCTTCGTCGCAGGGCAGGCCCACTTAAAAGGGCTGCTTCTCCGCTCCAGAGTCTAACATCAGCCAACATTCCTCGCTTGTTACACACTTCCTCGGGCAGGGAATGTAATAGCAAGAGTCCAGCGGTCCATTATAGCTGATGATCCAGCGATACATCTTGTTTTCCACAACAACAAAAAAACACATTAGCCAGAGCTGAGAGTTTGTAATGTAGCTCCCCCTCTCCTCTCCTCTCCTCTCCTCTCCCAGCACTGAGTTCATATTCCCTATGGATAAGTCATCCAGCCAGGGTCAGAATGAGAGGTTTAGGTCAAAGCCATCAGAACAGCACAGTGAGAGGAAAAAAGAAAGAGAGACAGACAGAGAGAGAGAGAGAGAGAGAGAGAAAGAGAACTGGCAAAAATGTTCCACATTAAAAATTTGCTTCATTTCCATAAAAACGCAACACACATTGAAACATCATTCAAAACTGCCGCCCGTTTAAAAAAAAAAAAACAAAAGAACAAAGCTTTGCAGCAAGGGACAAAAGAATCACTGTGTGGCACTCTCTAGTCAACAGATCAACTTCCATTACTTCACCATGTGTAAGTCGCACAACTTTGCATGGGATCCAACATTTAAAAAGTAAAAAAGAGGCAGGGAAATGGCACAGTGGTTCTGTTTAAGGCATGGCCTCTGAGAGCCAGGAAAGGGCAGAGAAGGGGGAGCAGGGGACAGGAGGGGGGGGGGGTGTGGGGGTTGTTAGGAAGGGTAATAACAGGAGTTTTTAAAAGGGGGGGAAAGCCATGGAGAATGAGTGGGGGTGGGGGCAAGGGGGAGGCGACTGCTTAAAGAGCCTCTTCACTTAATTTAGCGGCTTGATCCAAAAAGCCTTGTCCACTCCTCAGCCACTCGTCACAAATATTTGAGGGGTGATGGCTGCAACAAAGGGCCTGGTGTGAAGTGCAGTGCAGAGCAAACACAGCCCACTGTTTACCTTACGTCCTAATAAAAGGCAAACTTCAAGAGCTATTGAGACGAAGCAAAACAAACAGTTGGGGGAAAAAAAGTTCAAGAGGGACACGGGAAGAGAGAGAGAGCTGGCAGGCTGGCTGGCTGTCTCAGTGTTGTTACTCTTGTCATTTGGAGGGTGGGGATCAGGCTGGGTTCACTTCTCTTCAAATAATCATTTGTGTAACAGAATCTCACCCAGACACAAGTGCAATCTCAGAGTCCAGAGTCCAATCAGCTGAACGACTGGCAAATACAAGACACAGCTGGAGGCCTGCTCTACCCTTGCGTTTGCAGCCGGTCAGTTGGGAAATTTAGTGTCAGTCTGCATTCTGTTTTCAACCACCCAGCTCCCAGCTCTTGTCTTTGCTATGACAGACTGCGTCCATGAGTAACATTCCAAAGGTGACCCCTGGCACACAGCCAGAGGGGCATGGTAACATACTACAGGGTTACAGTGAGGACCATAAACAGCAGCAGTATGTGGCAGGACAGCCCAGGCGACCCAGAGTACGAGACCACTGTGTCATGGTCCAGCATTTCAGTTTTAAAGTCGATGTCCTCGTCCTCGTACACATAATCCGCCTCGGCCTGGTCTGTCGTGGTGCCATCCCTGTCACCGATGTTGCACAGTTTACTCATGTTCTCCTTGACCACCTCGCAAAACGGTCTCTCCACGCCGTCGCACACGCACTGGTTGAGCAGCATGCCGTTGGGGATGAAAAGCATTTGCTGAATGGTACTTTTGCACCTTGACGAGCACTTCCGGCCGTTAAACAGCTGCCCACAGTAGGCCAAGTAGGCCGTCAGGGAAGATTGGCAGCTGGCATCCTCCTCGCAACGCTGACGCGCCGCAGTGCATCCGATGCCCTCCGGTTGTATCCGGGGCAGGCATGGCTCGATAGCCTTTTTCGACTTCCGGCACAAGGCGTCCTCTCCACAGTCGCACGTCTCCAGGGCAGGGCCGCTGACGGTCAGGTTCAACCTCACCAATGCGCTGATGCAGTGGCTCGGGCACTTCTGTCTGGCCCCGCGAATGTTGCCCTCGCAAGCGGACAGGTACTGGCTGTAGGCGCGCTCGCACTCTGGCTCGTTGTGACACTGCATAAGCGCTTGCCAGCAAACCAACTGCGCATCCAGGACCACTACGAACGAAAAGAAAAGCGCCAGAGCGCTATAAAAAAGTTTCATTCTCGGAAGACGTTGGGTTAACCAATGCGCACTTTTGCAGCGATTGTGTCTGGACATACATGTAGACCGTTTTGTAAATAAAAAGACAGTGCTATAATGTACCAAATGACCAGTTGATGTGCCTAGAAGACTGCAGCCATGATGCCCCCTTTCCACGAGCCCAGTAAATAGTCGTCTCCGCATAAGCTTTTATCCATAAATGACAGAAGAAAAAGCTTAAAGGTAAATCGAACGGCTGGCGCATGTCTACACACCGCGTGGTTAGTTTTACAGGCTAATCAGTGTAGCCTTTTCCCAGTGAAAAGGAAAGTTCCAACATATGTTGCTGCAAAGAACGGAACGCTGCACAAGATCTTGCTTCCCCTCCTCGGTGTTCTTCAGCTAACGCATGGCTTCTTATCGAAATGTTTCCAGCAAAAGAGTTTGCCCATTTCTTCCCGTCTTCATCTTTTCGTAGTGTTTTGGTAAGTCCGTGGTCCCTACTGGCACACTCGCCCGCTATGTCTTTGTCCCTCTTGCAGTTACGCTTCACGCTTCGTTAGGCATTTCTCCACAACACCCCTCCTCCACCACCCGCAGAAAAGAAAGTTTGCCTTCCCCCCTTTCTCAATTTACAACCCTCGCTTGGGATTGGTCGTTAGTGAGGAGTGAGCTGTGGGACTCATTTCCATGGCAACTATGAGTTTTTGGCAACCCGCGCGTAAAAATACAGGATAAATAAAATGTGTACGAGGTTTATGAAACTTGCGAGCTGTGTGGTCGCCCTCAAAAAGTTCCATTCATTTGATTAGGAAATACGAAAAAAGTTTGGAAGGGAGGCAGTCGACAGAACGCATTCCACTGATTGAAGCGCACATCTGCAAGCCAATTTAGAGCGCAGAAAAACAAATCTGTTCCTTTTAGACCTCAACCAAGGAGCAAAACCTCTGTTTAAAACTCGTTTCCTTGCGAAGTTTATACTCAAAGTGCTTAATAATGGCCGCCCTTTCCCGCTTCAGCCAACGATTTTAAGTCACTTATTGATAGGAGAGAATGGAAGAGAATGGTATTTTCTGGCCCGTTTCACCTCTTTTGTGTTAGATTGGCCATGCGGTGGCCTTTTGTCTTTCTGTGCTGAAGATTGTTCACGCCCTGTGGGCTGTCAATAGAGAAGGGTTTCAGCATCAATATATTTTACAGCTTTGTCCATTCACAACGCACTCGAAAACTACCAATAGCCACGTCTCTCCAGCTATTGAAATGGAAACGAACCTGGTGCGAAAAAGAGGAAGCATACAGAGACTCCCAGGCCGTTTGGCTCGTTTACAAAACAAAGTTTCAGACCACGTTGCGGAGAACCTGGCCACGTTTGCACCGCGCCAGATGGCCGATTCCGAGGTGCTGGGTTGTCAAAGGGTCGTAAACGACGTTTTTGTGTCCTGAAACAACATTTAGACATTTCCATAAAATGCCCGTCGTACATTCTTTATTAAACATGTGAGGAACAATGTACCAATAATAGGAAGCACATTTAAAGGTTAGTCCTAAAAGGTTCAAACCTTTCCTCTATTCCGTATTACAAAAACAGTCTGAAAATGTATGAAAATTGTTAGAGCTCATATCTGTAAATGCCAAGTGAATATGAACCCCTTCTTGACAGTTACTCTCTATTTAAACTAAATCAAACGGCAATAGTACTCTTCAGCCAGACAAAGTGTTAAAAAACAATTCGTCAGATGTTAGTGCAGATGTGTGAAATTTTTAAATCGTACATACACACCAGTAGGAGGCTTACCTTTGTGATAGTGTGCACTCACCTGAAGATTACTGTGCGTCAAAGATGCGTCGGCTCCCCCTGCTGTCCAATAAATGAACAACAGATTTGTGTAAACGCTGCAAGCAAGCCTTGGTTAATTTCTCAAATTGTATATTTCCCATCACATTTTTATACACAGAGTATCACATAATGGATCACCTGCAACAGCACATGACTTGGACCACATCCTTAGTTCATGCGTCAAAGTGATATTTATGCCAATGAGCATACCAGTACCGTCAGAATAGCAAGTCTTTTTAGCACAGTTTACTCATGTTGTTGTTGTATCAGTGCATGCTGCAAGTTAAATTGTGTATTGACATTTAAGCTATGGCTAAAGTTTTGATGATGTGCCAAAACATTTGTTATTTTCAAAGCAATACGATTTCCCCCCCTGATCAGCACACATGACTAGATGATGAAGTAGTAAAATTTAGAAACATGACTAGGGAAAAAACTATAAATAGGAAAAACGTACATTCTCGTGATGTATACATCAGAAAACATGTTTATTACAGTTTCAACAGTCAAAAACGATGAGGTCTGGATGTTACATTTCAAAATGAAGCCCATACAGTGCAGAAAGGAATGAACGTCTGTGGAGAGGACAGGCCTGTTTACAGTAGTGTTGGTATTCAGATGCATATGACCGCACACACACATACATACAGTCACCTATGTCATTACAATGGGAAACATGTAACTTGAGTCCCATCAATCCTTAAAGTTATACGACAGCTACTATATAAGGGTACAGATATTGCAAAGTTATTGCTATATATTCAAATAATGGATTTTTTGTTCGAGGGCAGTAAAACTGTTCTACTCTGTGAATGTGTACATGTATGGAAAAACCTATGGAGGTCCTTTGGAAGCTACGTGTACATTTTGTTGGACTATACCTTCAGTAATTACACTATCAGCATGATATAGCTGGGATAACATTTAAAACTCTCCTAATGCAAGAGGCACACTCTGCCCTTGTGTGGAGGAAAATCTACAGACAGAAAGATGTGATACAAGAGGAAAGATGGGGGGATGAAGCAGTGTTTGTGTGTGTGTGTGTGTGTGTGTGTGTGTGTGTGTGTGTGTGTGTGTGTGTGTGTGTGTGTGTGTGTGTGTGTGTGCGTGTGCGTGCCCTGTGTGGTGAGTGTGGGCATGCTTATCTCTGTGGGCATGTGTGCATATTTGTGCATGTACGTATGTGTGTGTGTTTAAGACACAATACAATATTACTCTCAACCAGTAGGGTAGATCAATTTAAAATCAGAAATGAAAAAAGAAAAAAAGAAAAATGAAAATAGCAGCTAAAATTCACCAGAGCACCAGCACAAGACAGCACCACTGAAACAGAGAGCTCTACAGGGCTATGTGGGTGTCTGAAGGTCACTGTGTGAGGATGGGTGGGGAGAGTTCAAAGGGCAAAGTTGAAAGTTCAAAGCTCATGAGGGCCATTGCTGGGGCCAAGGACACACACACGTACACATAAAAGACAGGGCCAAAAAGGTAGCAGAGAGTGTGTGTGTGTGTGCGCGCATGTTTGTACATGAAAGGCAGGACCAAAGATGTAGCAGGTAGCAGTGTGTGTGTGTGTGTGTGTGTGTGTGTGTGTGTGTGTGTGTGTGTGTGTGTGTGTGTGTGTGTGTGTGTGTGTGTGTGTGTGTGTGTGTGCATGAAACGCAGGGCTGAAGATGCAGGAATGTGTGTGTGTGTGTGTGTGTGTGTGTGTGTGTGTGTGAGTGTACATGAAAGGCAGGGCCAAAGATGCAGCAGTGTGTGTGTGTGTGTGTGTGTGTGTGTGTGTGTACATGAAATAATATAGGGCCAAAGATGCAGGCAAACAGTGATCTACATGGACACCCTTTAGTACAACAGCAACTTTGAGCTGTGCTTGAGCTACTCACAGCAATTCAGAGGGACAGCACGTATGAGGGACAGCACAGAGAAACCTCAGTGGTGGACTTGAAAGAAGAGAGGAGTAATCTTGTGTTAGCAATTACACAAATGTAACGGTGTGGCGTATGTGACCAGGAATGTGTCGCATTACAATGTATGTGCCTGGCACATAAGCAGCTAACGACTAAGTTCTTGATTTTGTGTGTGTGTGTGTGTGTGTGTGTGTGTGAGAGAGTATGTGTGTGTGTGTGTGTGCGCGTCTGTGTGTGTGCTCATGTAATTATGCTTTTTCTGTGGCACATTTAGGAAGAACTTGGTAGTATTTGACTTAGATAGATAGATAGATAGATAGATAGATAGATAGATAGATAGATAGATAGATAGATAGATAGATAGATAGATAGATAGATAGATAGATAGATAGATAGATAGATAGATAGATAGATAGATAGATAGATAGATAGATAGATAGATAGATAGATAGATAGATAGAGAAAACATGAGAGTAAGTGAGAAAGAGAGTAAGAGAGTGAGTCAGTGTGTAAGTAAGAACTTGAGAGAGACCATGAGAGTGAGTGAGACAGTGAGTGAGTGAAAGAGAGAGAGAGAGAGAGAGAGAGAGAGAGAGAGAGAGAGAGAGAGAAAAGAAGAAGAAGAAAAAAGTGATCACATGAGAGCACACTTCTCGGCAGAGTTCTTGAGGTCCTCTAGGGTGGCCTGGGCCTTGTTCTTCAGGTGGTCCATGTCCACGTTCTGGAGGTTGGTGAGCTGGCCCAGCACGGACGACTTGCTCTCCTCCTCCTGGTTGTCCTCGGCGATCATCTTAGCCAGCTCCTGTGGCAGCTCCACATCGTCCCGCGCACCCTGGATCTGCTCCGCATCCAGCTCATTCTGCCCGAGCACGAGAGAGAGACACAGAGAGAGAGAAAGAGAGAGAGACAGACAGAGACATAGAAACAGAGAAAGACAGAGAGACAGACAGAGACAGAGAGAAAGGAGGGAGAGGGAGACAGACAGAGAGAAAGGAGAGAGACAAAGCATAGGGAGAGGAGAGAATGGAGGGAGAGAAATAGAAAAAAAGAAAGAAATAAAAAGAGAGAAAGAGAGATAGAGAGGGAGGGAGAAAAGGGAGAAAAAAGTAGAGGGTGGGAAAGGGGGGGAGGTTTAGGAGGATGTCGTAGTTGGAGGAGTAATGGCAGGAATAGAGAGTAAAGGAGAGGAATTATGTGATATTATATATTATATTCATAAAAATAGAGCTCTCTAGCAGGAGCTTATTTGTGTTTACCAGAGACAGAGACAGCTGTTAACCACCCTTATTCTCTGTGCTGTCAAGGGAATTACAGTGAAGTATGTGATAGGCAAGGAACTCATAGATTATGAGGGATGGTGAGGGCACCTTTGGAAGTTTGTACTTATCCCGGAAGTGAGAGCGGACTGTTGCTCGCTCGGCCTTTTTCTGTGCAAAATTGGCTTCTCTCTCTTGCCTGGGAGACAAAGGAATCCAAAGAGACTTCTGTGAGAAAACACACAACTACACTGACACACACACACAGAGACATACACACACACTGCTGCAGGCTTCTGGGAAGTGTAGTTAAACTACTAGTAGTGTAACAGACCATAGTATAGCCTCAGTTCAGACTATATCTGGGGTTAAAGTGGCTGAAGCTGTATTATGACCTGGGACAATAGATATCGCTCTTGGCCAAACTATACCTGGGTTTAATCTGGGCAGAGGTTAATTTGACTTGTTACACTAGTAATCCTTTGTAGTTTACTAATCCCCAGCACGCACGCACACGCACACACACACACACACACACACACACACACATTCAGAACTGTGTGGCACTACTGGTAAAATTTTACATTAATTATGTGGCAATAAGCTGGAAAGACATGCCCAAATGATCTGTCCACCTCTATATATAAACTGCAGAATATCACGCCCACATGTAGATAGCATTAGGCATGCCGGTTTTCAATATCACAGGCTGCTAACAGCCTGTCTGTATAGCCTACTTACTTAATCACTCATACTTTGTATCAGAAAAAAGACACTTTCATGTCTATGTTCATGGGTCTGAATTATGGGTAATGTGGTAAAGCAGTCATACACTATTATATTAATTATTATCTCTAAAAATATTATTAAGTAGGGTGACCAGATGTCCTCTTTCCCGTGGCCATGTATCCTTTTTAGGACCTGAAAAAAGGCGTCCGGCTGGAATTCCGAAATTGTCTGGGATTTGGAATTTGCTGAATGCATTTTTACGTCCTGCCTTTGTTCATGTCGTCTGCCATAGTCATTCTTCGTGTAAACACCGGTCAGGCTACATTTCATTCATTACACACAACAACAATAATTGACCTCAATACCAGTTTGCTTGTCGACAGCAGCGCTGAACTAAAACAATCAACAAACGTCAATGCAAAATTGCAGATGAACTACAAAAAGAAATCCATCTGTGTCAATAAAAACGTGCCTGCAACCCAGAAGTCTACACAACTGAACACAAGACTCCTGGTAAAGGAAAAAAGTTCACCTATTAAATTTACAGGCTATTTTGTGAACATTCCAGAGGATGAAGTTACTTCTGCATGAACAACCCAAATATGATCACCTCATACATAATGTCCACATATGGTCACCTCATACATAATGTCCAAATATGATCACCTCATACATAATGTCCACATATGGTCACCTCATACATAATGTCCACATATGGTCACCTCATACATAACGTCCTGTGCTGAAAATGGAGCCATGTGCAGCACTGAAGCAGCAGATCACACTTTGTGCATTGCATTCCCTCAAGTATGAGAATTGTGTGTGTGTGTGTGTGTGTGTGTGTGTGTGTGTGTGTGTGTGTGTGTGTGTGTGTGTGTGTGTGTGTGTGTGTGTGTAAAAATCCAACAGTTCAATATCCTGACCTAAATAGGTCAAGAGCTGTGCCCTTAGGTATGCTCAGAGGCTGCCAAAAGCTGCCAAAACACCCCCCAGAGCCTATAAACAACATACTTCACACGTGCAAATGCGCGCACACACACACACACACGCACACACGCACACACACACACACACACACAAGGCCAAAAGAGGAAGGGAGCCTCTGCAAACCAGGCCAGGAGGAAGACTCTGTTGTTTTGGGTTTTTTATTTGTGTGTGTGTGTGTGTGTGTGTTTGTGTGTGTGTGTGTGTGTGTGTGTGTGTGTGTGTGTGTGTGTGTGTGTGTGTGTGTATAAAAACATGGAAAAGGGGGGCGTTTCTGTCTAGTGAGCCTCAGATGTGGATAGCAGCCACATCCACTGCTCCCTGCCATGAGATGTCCCTCCTATGGGGGAGGGGGTAGGGGTGTGTGACCGGGACACACACAGCAATGTTCCCTCACACACACACACATACACTGAGTGACTCAGAGTGTCCGCTGACGTACAGGAATTACTGGACAAGGCTTAAGGCATGAGGCACACCCCTGACCCTCTCTCTTTCTCCCTCTGATGATCTTACTAGTGGCAGTGAGCCTATATCTGGGTAGTACCTATTATCAGCCATTTCTGTTGCTGTTCCACTTTAAATGAGGCTTTACCCAGTAGAAAAGAAGTTACCCCCATGGAAATAGACAAATTCAGCTCTAGTAAACCTTTGGTTTGAGCAAGTGAACTTATAATGTTTATTTTAAACTGATTTCGCATGGAAATCTCTCTCACCATCTGGCCGATAATAGACTTGCTTATGCTGTATATGTCTAACATCTGGCATATACCAGAGCAGTTGAGCAAAGCCTGTAATTTCTAAGCAGAATTTGCATATTTCACACAATATTATCTGGCTCTGCTGTGCATGTGGATTGGAGGGTCAAGCGCTGTTTTTGTAAAGGGGTCACATGATGGCTTAATCATCCCGCATTCACACGCAAGGCGCGACTGTCTTGGGCCTCTGTCAGCATCCTATAAATACTCCGAAAATGACTGTGAGAGATGCCAGAATTCGAATTCTAATTAGGCGTCGTGGCCGCAGTGGCTTCTGGTGTCTCCGGTAGGGGGCAGACTTGCAATGGTCGACCACTGAGAGGAACTGGGGCCTATTTGTCTTAGGAAGAAGCCACTTTGGACCCCAAAGTTTGAAAAATTGCATAGTGAATTTCCGCAAGACATGCAAACACAACATCCCAAATATACAGACGTTAGTCAATTGGTCTTGGCCATGGTGAAAAACAGCAAAACAGTACTAAAACTCAGACATCGCTTACGCACAGTTGACCTCTCCATGTTATATAAGCGGGGCCAGAGGGTGATGTTGCAACCGATAAAGCACCTATAGTCAGTCAGTCATGTCGCAACACCTTCGTACTGGGATTACATGTCATCTTGTAACATTTAACTGGTCAGTGTGACACCAGGCGCAGAGTTGGCGCTAAAATACGTTTTTGATTTTTTTTTTTTTTAATCATCGGTGTTGTAATCAAATGTTACGTTTGGAGTGGGAAATTCACATTGGGTTAAAATGACCACACACCAAGCCCTCAGTGTCAATAGGTGATAAAATCTCAGTTTAAAATGTTACCATCTTCAAAATATCCGTTTCATAATTGTATAATTTTAAGAACATTTATAAAGGAAATAGATTTTATAGAAAGGATGAGAAGAAACAGCAAGAGACCTACATAAAATGTACACAATTGTCTTGACTGACTTCACGGTTAAAGCCACACATCATGGCATGATCTTTCACAAACACATGTGGCAGGGGTCCCTCACACCCCCCTTTTCAAATGTACACGTGCAGTTCAGATGAAGGAGAGGTCAATCAACAGCAATTTTCGAGCCTCTGTACTTCGGTCACACATGAAACAGCTTGACGGTTAGGCTACTTCGATTGGCACCCTCAGTAACCTTAACGGATTTCATTCTGAAACTCAGTGCTACATTATCTGCGCCATTTATCACAACATTTAACAATGTTGTAATATTTAAATTAATTACAACACAACATATACTGCATATACTATACCCACGAAGACGGAGAGGACACCATCAGCGAGGAATTGAATTACTCATACTAACCAGTTCTCCTTTTATTTGTATCTGCTTATGTCACTTTGCTTTTAATTAAGTAATCTTGGACTGCTAACAGTAAACATGCGTAAACAACATTTTTGTCATGGTAGTTTAATAATGTGCTGTAATGTTGTTACGGTTATATATTGCTACACCTGTGTTTTGCTAATGAATACGGACGGATTTTCTGAGGCAAAATGATTTCTTGCTCCATAATTAGGTGGAGAATTATGTGAGGCGGGGGAAGTGGAGCGCAATACAGTGCCTCAGACACGAGCGCAATCTCCTCCAGCAGGCAAAGCAGATGTGCCTGTCAGAGCGAGCCCTGGAACTCACCATCGCGCAAATAAGCGCGTGGCGCACCAAGGACTACTTGAATACCACTGCATGCAACTTGCATTTGTGGCCCATAACAATGACTATTTGAGTAATTTTTAAATGAGAAACTAATAGTATAATTAAGCCATATGCTTACTTTTCTTCCTCTAACTGCTGTTGATACTGCTCGAACTCCTCTTGTGTCATTCCTTTTGCGGCTGCCTCTGACTTTTCGCCTTCAGGTTTATCCACTCCAAGATCTCCTTTGAGATTTTTCAACTGTCCCCCAACCATTTGTTTCACCATGAAAGAAGCCATCGCGCCGTTTCACGGGGTCCCTCTTGTACCAGAGAAACACTTCCCTACACACAGCAGTTATAGTAAGGTCGCCTTGGATATGTCCAGCGGAACGCAGTGTGAATCCAAGAAAAGGCACTTCAAATCTGGTCTCTACATGAACGCGCTCATTCGTCCGCTGGAGATAAGCAGACACCCCTAAACACAATCCAGAGATGCGTCCTCCCAGCGGGATCGAGGCGTTTAACGTTTCAGCACTAACGTCAGTGGACAGCTCCTCCGCCTAGGCAAGGTTAGTCTCTGAAGAGCAACGAGGTTTGAGTCAACAAGTTTGCCTGCTCTTTCGAACCAATCCTGTCTTTCCTTACCCCAATCCCCCTCTCTTATTACCCAATCCAATCTGTGTCTGGATTACGCGCTCTTTTGTACAACGCGCATGGAACACATGGTTTGCTCTGATTCGCCGTCCGCGAGCCAACTCGCCGCTGTCTCACGTAGTCTAGTTGCTTCTGCCACCCAAAACTGTCTCAAGCAGCGAGAGACACATTTGATGTGTCGGAATGTGTGTAGCAGATGTTTTGCTTTCATGCGCTTACTTTTTAAATAGTAAATAAAGGAGAGTTGCACTTCCCATGCGGTATGTGTTCAGCAAAAGTTTGCCTCAAACTCTAAAAACGCAAATAATTGGACACACTCTAGTGATTGGTCCATGTGCATCAATCCATGTAAAGGTCATGAGATTGCTTTCAAAATCAGTTTGCAGTATATATTCGGTCGGTTGAAGACCGTTTGGTGGTAGCAATTTCGTGTGCGTAAGCATGTGTAGTTCACTTGGTTACTCTCCAGCACTAACACACACACACACACACACACACACACACACACACACACACACACACACACACACACAGACTAAAGGCTAATCCTTTCGACTTCAGAGTCTGCCCTCCTCAAAACGCAGGGGATAAACACACAGTTTAAAAAGGCGTGTCAAATTATGGCAATTAAAAGGCTAAATGAACACACCCGCGCATAACAGGGCGCTTGCTGCGCCAGTGGGATAATGCCAAAGTCTCGATGTGTGGGAGTAGATGGGTCAGACTTGGGTACCTGGGGATTTTAAAATCCCTTTGGAACTTCAAAGTCTCGCTACATCCAGCAAATTGATTTATAGCGTTATGAATAAGGGCAAACGGAACGCAATCTCTGAAAAATTGAAAACAGAATTGCACCCGCGGGCTACATAGCTGGCTCATTTAATCAAAGGCCCTGTAACTGAGTGGTAACGGATGCCGCGTCTCTCCACGCTCTCTCGGGCACACGTGGGCTCCTTTTTGAAACGCCTCCATCGCTGGACCTGTCCCTTTGGATCCTGTTTTGTGAATTGATAAAAATTGCAGCACCTTAATCAGATGAATCGCATATTCTTGCCTTGCCTGCTTCTTCGCGTGTCTGACACCTCCAGATGACACTTGTGCAGTTCCTCCTCAAGTGAATCCAATTAAGGCCTGGGAGTTGCTAGGGTAAGAGATGAGTCTGACACTACGTGGATCGCAGTGCCGTTTTTCTTCTCCTCCAACTATCTCTTGTCCACCTTTGGGACTGAATCATTCCCAATCTGCTCTAATTATTTGCA
>CM050207.1:15067282-15072282 GCA_027475355.1 Coilia nasus
TTTGTCTCTCACTCTGCCTGCATGATTACCACTCCTGCCTCTCTCTCCCTCCTTCTTTCTTTATCCCTCGCTCCCTCTCTCTGTCTTCATCCCTCTCTCTTGCTCCCCCCCCCCCACACCTTGCTCTTATAGTTCAGCACAGGTCACATGTGCCCTGTTGATGCTGCTGTTTTTAGCCCCGCCTCTCCACTGTGTCCTCCCTTATTCTCCCACTCTCTACCGCTTCTCTCTTTCTCTTTCTATCTAACTATCTATCTATCTATCTATCTATCTATCTATCTATCTATCTATCTATCTATCTATCTATCTATCTATCTATCTATCTATCTATCTATCTATCTATCTATCTATCTATCTATCTATCTATCTATCTATCTATCTATCTATCTCCCCCTCTCTCTTTCTCTCCAACTCTCTTCCTCTCTTTCTCCATCTCTCTGTCTCTCTCCCTCTCTCGTTGTCTCTCTTCCTCTCTCTCTCCATCTCTCTGTCTCTCTCCAGCTCTCTTTGTCTCTCTTCCTCTCTCTCTCCATCTCTCTGTCTCCCTCCAGCTCTCTTTTGTCTCTCTTCCTCTTTCTCTCCATCTCTCTGTCTCTCTCCAGCTCTCTTTTGTCTCTCTTCCTCTTTCTTTCCATCTCTGTCTCTCTCCAGCTCTCTTCGTCCCTCTCTATCTCTTCCTCTCTCTCTCCATCTCAGCCTCTCCCTCCATCTCTGTCCATCCTGTGGAGTGCTGTCCCCGCACAGAGGAGAGAGAGGCCCGGGAGATATGGCGCGGCACAAAAGCTTAGCGCTAGCCGTCGCTAAATGGGATACGATAGCCGGAAAATTCCCTTTCAAGCCACAAAGAAGCCAGAGGAGGGGAGAGAGAGACAGACAGACAGACAGACAGACAGACAGACAGACAGACAGACAGACAGACAGACAGAAAGACAGACAGAGGGAGAGACAGAGTCAGAGAGAGAGAGAGAGAGAAAGAAAGAGAGACAAAGAGAGAGAGGAAAAAGGGAGCGCTAGACTTGGGAGAGGGTTGTGGAGGTGGAGGGTGGTAGAAAAAACACAGAGGGGTGAAGTGAGGTTAGAGGGTGTGGGTTGGTGGGATGGAGAGGATGGGTTTGTTGTGGATGTGTATTAGTGTAACATTGATGTACAGGAAAGAGAGTCAATATGACTCTGTGTTCATCCGCTCCGACGCCACTGGACTGCAACACATGTTGTCTTGTGGTGACCTTGCCAAACTGTAAAGCACTTTGAGCTGCATCTTGTATGTATGAATTGTGCTATACAAGTAAAGATTATTATTATTATTATTATTATATGCAAATTAAAGAGGATACATGATTTCGTTGCATGATAGCAACATAAAAATCAAACATACATCAACATAAAAAAGTCATTGAAAGGTATGATTTAGTAATCTGCTTTTGAGTTTATATACAGGCATACAAGCCACTTTTAGCTGGCATCACTACACATAACACAGACAGACAGGCAGACAGACACACACACACACACACACACACACACACACACATACACACTGTTTGAAGAGGCAGGCCTTGGATGTGGCGATCTGGCCTTGCCCTGGGCTTAAGGTTACATTTCTGTCCTTTGCATGTCCCAGAGCATGGCAACATCCCTCACACCCAAAATACACACACGCACACACACACACACACACACACACACACACACACACACACACACACACACACGCACACGTCCTCACTTGCTCTTTCTTACATAAAGCTCCTCAGTCATCACAGACACATAACAGCCCACGTCTAGGGAACTGAGATCTGTGTATGCACACATGCATGTGCACACATCACAAACACACAGACATGCGAGTACGCATGCATGCACACACACACACACACATACACATAAACACACACACACACTCTTGAACAGGCGTGATGCCGCATGGCGTAGAGCAGTGATGTGGAATAACCTCTGTGACGTGGACCTGAGTCATCAGCTACAGCCACTATGTCCACACGTATCCCCCTCTCCTTCTCCCTCTTCCTCTTCCTCCTACACCTCCTCATCTACCTCCTCCTCTTCCTTCAATCTCTTCTCTTCCTTCTCCACTCCCTCTCCTGCTTTCTCCTTCTTCCCATACACCTCCTCAGTAACACTTTAGAATAACTACTCCCTACAAATCATGTATAAATATATTTGTTAACTCTTTAGTAATGCTTCATTCATCATTTGTTATTGTTGTTATTGTTTCTCATCAATAAATTATTTCTAAACGTATTTATATTCTGTCTGCTTGTTTGTTGGCTGTCTGTCTGTATAAAAGAGGATAATAGGTGCGCACATCCAAAACAAATATGCTAGAGAAGTGTAGCAGGTATTTCACAAGAGGTGGTCTGCACACATCTTTGCTCCAGAAATAGATTTGATTTAAAAAACAAAGCAAACATTGTTTGCAAACCCTGCTTTTGAAATAAACTTTTTTTTTTTTTGGAGCAAAACAGTGTGCAGACCACCTCTTGTGGACACTTCTCTAGCACCTGTGATTATATATTTTTTCTTTATTATTTTTCTTTTTCTTTTATACAGACAGACAGCCACAGACAAGCAGATATATATATATATATATATATGTGTGTGTGTGTGTGTGTGTGTGTGTGTGTGTGTGTGTGTGTGTGTGTGCGTGTGTGTGTGTGACTATAAATGATTAATTGATGTGAAATAACAAATGATAAACAAAGTGATAATTAAAAGTTAACAAATGCATTTATACATGATTTTTAGGGAGTAGTTGTTCTAAAGTGTTACCACCTCCTTCTGTGCTTCCTTCTCCTTTGCCTCCTCCTCCTTCTCCAATCTCTCCCTCTTTTCCTTCGTGCCATAACTATTCCGCCACTATTCCGCCCTCAAGCCATTAATCATGAGCCAAAGGCTGCAATAGTCTCCATTTCTTTAGATCCTCAGGCCACTCATCCCACACGCCCAACACCAACACCCCCCTAACCCACTGGAGGGGCTTGGTGACTGGATGTTGTCCTCCTGAGTGGCCCACAACCTCTGGAAGACTTTCCAGAGCTCCAAAAAGACACACTAATGGGGAAAAGGGTGTGTGTGTGTGTGTGTGTGTTGAGGGAGGGTTGTGACCTGTGCCAGGGTGAGCGGACTCTCTTTAGGGGTTAAGAGATGGAGCCCTGCTGAAGAAGAGGGGAAGAGGGTGAAGAGAGGAGAGAGGTTAGAGAGCGAGAGAGGTGGAGGAGGAGGGAGGGCTGAAAAGAGGAAGGATTTTGGAGGGGGAGAGGAGAAAAAAGACCTCAGGGAGGATGAGAAGAGCGATATGTGGAGGGAGAGAAAACATGAAGAAAGGATAGAGAGAAATACAGAAGAGACGAGAAAAGAAAGGAATGTGAGAGAGAAGAAGTCAAAAGAAGAGGAAGGAGAAGAGAAAGACATGTAAATGAGGATTATAGTAGGATACAGAAATGGAGAAGGCACAAGAGAATTGTGAAAATAAAGAGATGAAAATGGAGGGAAAGAGGGGAGAAGGGAAGAGGGACAGGGGTGGGGAGAGGGGGATGTCTGGTTGTTAAAACAGCAAAGCTGCTCTCTTGCCCTGATGACGCATCAGCACACTGACCCAAAAGCTACCAGCATGGACCAGACAGGCCCACCCACTGGGAAATGGTTGTGTGTGTGTGTGTGTGTGTGTGTGTGTGTGTGTGTATGTGTGTGTGTGTGTGTGTGTCCAGTGCCCCGTTTTAACTTTGTGAGGTGGGATAATGATTTATACCTGACTACACAGTAGGAGCCATCTTCTTCTTATAGGTCATTCATATAATTGGCCTCCCCCATTGTAAAATCACAGCCAGGTGACAGTATTAGCAGTACTAGTGCTATTCAGATAAAAGTAAGGGATAGCCTTCAAAGCATGCATTTCACTTAATTAACCAGCTGGCAGAGGCGAATAACCTAATAATAAGTTATGCTCCGCCAAGTTTATTAATTCCGCCGAATGCACGTCTTGAAGGCTGTTATCCCAGTTATGGTCCAGTTACTGCACTCGAGAATTTAGGAAACATTTAAAATTTTATGTCGGAACATTTAAAAGATTCTAGAATTTATTTAGAATTAGGGATCATTGTTGTTTAATGCAACCTGTCGGTAAAAAGTAGAGCAGAAAAGCAACCGTGAAATTGGTTGTTATAGTTACCATTCTATTGGGCATTGATATGGAACAGTGCTTAAACTTCCATAGTTGAATGGTTCGACGAAATTAATGCATAACTCGCCAGCCAATAGGAAAGCAGCATTCTTTTTGACCGGGCCATAAGACAAAATATGTGCCTTCTCTCAGCTGCCATAGCATTGTTAGTGAAGAAGCTAGAAGCTTTAACATCTGGTGTATAAACAGCACTTAGAAAGAGGCCTGCTCACTTTATACTAGTAATGTATGAACAGAAAAATGAAAATACTGAAACATGGTTTCTGTTTTCAAAACTCAAGTTTTCGTCTCTGTCGGTGAGGGAGCAAGTCCACACTTGACGGATTGACTTGTTTGGACTACCGGAAGCCAGGGCTGTAAGCAAACCAGCATGTGGCTGCTTGCACAAACACAACTTAGTAGTTTCAACTACTTTTTTTTGAGTCAAACCAATTTATTCAGTCAATTTATTGAGTCATACACGTTACAGTGCTGTGTTGTAAGGTGTCTGCTGTTGGTGTGTACTTTTGGGGTGGAATTTGGAGCATGTTAAGATGCTAAAAACACAGGTTAAAGTTCTGCTCCCATCCAAATTTTAGCAGTCACTGTGGTGCATGGACGTCTATGAAGGAAAGAGGTACTCATCAATCTCAAAGTGAAAAAACAGGTTGGTTTGTTAAAAACATCACATATGTAATATAGGGTACCTTTAATTTGTTTTAATCTATCTATCTATCTATCTATCTATCTATCTATCTATCTATCTATCTATCTATCTATCTATCTATCTATCTATCTATCTATCTATCTATCTATCTATCTA
>CM050207.1:15074782-15119782 GCA_027475355.1 Coilia nasus
TCCCAGGGGAGCTCTGACGTTGAAATGTGTCAATTTCCCACAATCCCCTTCTGCCCACAACCCCCCCCCCCTTTCCCCAAGGCCCCGTGCTGACATCAGAATGGCAGTCGAGCAGCCAAGGGCAGGGGTGATTGACAGCTATCACAACCAATCTTATCCGCTTGCGTGTGGGTCAGCAAACCCCCTCCTATCCCTGTCACATGTTCGCCCACGCAGACACACCTGAAGCAGGCCCTCCAGAGAAACACCCACAGTACTGTACGTGAGAGAGAAATGGTCTGATGGAACAACAGAATAAGAATAAATGCAGAAACACCTACTGTATGCACGAGAGTAACGAGCTGATGAAACGATACAACCACCTACGTGACAGAGAAATTAAGGCTGATGAAATGATACAATGAGAATGATGGAATCTGCAGAAACACCTACTGTATGCGAGAGAGGGATGGGCTGATGAAACGATACCACCAAAATGACTAAACCCAGGGGTGCCCCAAAGGCGGGGGGGGGGGGGGTAGATAAGGACGATTCAGGGGGCCTAGAGAGCTTCACAGGGACCCGCAGTGGTCTATGATATGGTTGGAGTGGGGGGCCCAAAATTATTTTCTTTCAGGGGGCCCACAATTTCTAGCAGCGCCCCTGACAGAATCTACAGAGAAACACCAACATGGGAGACATAGGTTGGCAGAGCAGAACAATACTACCAAGTAAGAGAACACCCACAAAAGAGAGAAAAATGGACCGATGGAACCAGGGCTTTGAACCGGTTCAAGGAACGAAAACGAAAACCGGAAACTTTTAGCATTTTGCTTGGAACAGAAACAAAACCAGAAACTTTATAATTTTTTTTGTTCTGGAACAGAAACACTTATTTAAAAATAATGGTAACCGGTTAATACCGGTTTATTTCGTTCTTTTAAAATTCTGTATAGTCTAGAATCAAAGTCATTCGTCTCCTAACCTAACGTCTATGGTAGCCTACAATGACCCGATGAGGTTCACTTCCTGTGACGTTCAAGATAGATGTTCATTGATTGAGAGGGCAGGAAGACCGTCATCAGATGTATGGGGAAAATTAGTTTTAGACACAATATCAATAGGATATATTTGCCTTGCGAATATTAAATCGACTGTCTATGCTTTTGTGACAAGGGTGTGGTGTAGAAATTGGTATTTTTTTGTTATATGGGAAAAAAATGTTGACTACTTTCATAATCGCATATAGCCAATGTTTTGTTGGTTAAATTACCTGACATATGGTATGGGAATTCTTTTTTTTGTTATGTATGGAAAGTTTTTCATTGCCATATAGTCTACAATAAATGTGAATGGCATTTTTGTTAACAATACCTGGCGGATATGGTAAGGTAGGCCTAATTGCAATATTTTGTTTATATAGACTAAGCCAAGTTAATCTGGTATGGTCCATGCTTTGATAATTTTTGCAAAATGTTAAATACAATAAATAGCACAATTCTTGAAGAAACAATTGTTGTCTGGTTCTATGAAGGTTGTATTATAAATGATCTATATATGTAAGTCACAATATAGCTATAAACTAGCAGTATATAGAATATATGCCTATTGTTGTTAAACAGCTGACAAGGAACGTAATTAACCGTTCCGGGAACGATATTTTTTTGTTCTAACCGGTTCGGGAACGTCAATTTTATGGTGGAACCCAAAACCAGAAACATTAAAATTCTGTTTCTGCTCGGAACGAACCAATTGGCAAAAAATTCTGGTTCAAAGCCCTGGATGGAACACAACGATGGAACTAGACTGACAAAACTGGAAAGACAGAACCGGAATGACAGAATCGGAATCAGTGTGAGTGGAGACGGAACCAGTGTGGGCCTGTCAGTAACACCTCGTCCCTTAAACAGGCCATCTGCTGCAGACAGCTGCTTTGTGAAGACACTCCCTCTCTTTTTCCCTCTCTTTCTCCCTCTCTCCCTCCCTCACTCCCTGTTTCCCTCCCTCCTGCCGCTAACATGACAGGATGGGCTGCTGGAGAGGGGCAGAGAAAAAGCGATAGAATAAAAGGAGTGAAGATGAGAGAAAGAGAGAATGATAAAGAGAGGGAAGAGTGGAGGCTTGTGGGAATGGAAAGACCAGATGGAGGAGAGGGGTGAAGAGAGAGAGAGAGAGGGGGGGGGGGGGGGAGAGAAGGAGAGAGTAAGAGAGAGGGAGAGGCAGAGAGGGAGAGGGAGAAAGAGAGTAAGAGAGAGAGAGGGAGAGAGAGAAAGGGAGAGAGAAAGAGGGAGAGAGAGGGAGATAGGATGGAGAGAGAGGGAGAGAGATAGGATGGAGAGAGAGGGAGAAAGAGCAAGAGAGAGAGAGGGAGAAAGAGAGAGGGAGAGAGAGAGGGAGAGGGAGAGAGAGAGAGGGAGAGAGATAGGAGGGAGAGAGAGAGAGGGAGAGAGAGTAAGAGAGAGAGAGAGAAAGAGAGAGGGAGTAAGAGAGAGGGAGATAAGAGGGAGAGAGAGGGAGAGAGAGTAAGAGAGAGGGAGAGAGATAGGAGGGAGAGAGAGTAAGAGAAAGAGAGAAAGAGAGGGAGTAAGAGAGAGGGAGAGAGAGGGGGAGATAAATAGAGAGAGGCAGAATGACAGAAAGGGAGAGACAGAGAGGGAGGGTGAGAATGGGTGATGGAAAAATTGATATGAGGGAAAAATGGATACGAAGAAAGAAATGAAGAAATGAGAGGAAGAGAGAAAGAGGTAAAAAGAAAAAAAATGAATATGCGTGAAACAAAAAAAAACGAAAGAGACTCCTCAGTGTTGTTGTAGGATGAGTAATCGCATCTGTGGTCATGTAGTCATCACTGTCACGTGATCTATGTAGCTCAGATATACACACACATGAATAGTTCATGCACACACCCACGAACAGTCATACACACACCGACATGCGCACAAACACACACACACACACACACACACACACACACAGGCCTGACGAGTGGCATACACACACACAACCAAGCTTCCGGTAGCACACACATGCTTCAGCCCTCAGTGCCACACACACAGACACACACACACACACACACACACACACACACACACCTTCAAAATGTTGAGATTAGCCGTACATCTCCAAACACCTTGAGATGCAAGCATTTTTGTGATCGTCTCTCTTCCTCATCACAGGAAAGTCTTAGACTCGGCACCTCGTGCTGATCCTCAAGGCCAGAGGCTCATCCCTGCTGCCTATCTAGCCCTGTGTGTGTGTGTGTGTGTGTGTGTGTGTCTGTGTGTCTGTGTGTGTGTGTGTGCCACTCATCAGGCCTGTGTGCAGGGCCGTTGCTAGCCATTTTTGTGCCCTAAGCACAAATGCTTTGTGGTGCCCCGATCCCCCAATATGAACAATACTTCAGAATTTATCAGTGCCATTCACTTTATTTTTGAAACAAACACACCAAACATTAAAGTTAATAGAGCAAATAAAGCAGGATCATATAGAGGGGGAACACATGTCTCCAGTGTCCCCTGCTGATGGCCTCTCAGTGACAGGGCTCGTCACTGTCGCCGTGGTTGTGTGTGGAGTTGCACCTGTACCTGAACTGGACGTTGATGGTTGTAGCTGGTCAGGGCTGGGAACTGTTGCAGAGTCTACACTGGTTGATGGTTGATGTCCAGGGCTTGAACTGCTGGTGGATGGTTGATCTAAATTGGTTGAACTGCTGGTGGATGGTTCATCCTCCTCCTCCTGACCTTGAGGTCCTCCTTGCACATATGTAAGCATTGGCCCTGCATTCAGAATTAAAAGACAACACATTCAGGGATTCTACTGAAATACAGTTTTTAACCACAGTTCCAAAAATGCATATATAAATTAGGTTTATGTAGGCCTACGTGTAAATCACTTCATTTCAAAATTCAAAACTCTATTTTAAATTTATAGAGGTGTCATATGGGACAACATAAAAATCTGTACATAATTTGATATGAATACGAAGGGGGAAAATCTACATAACTGTAAGATTGATTCTTTTCATATTACAATTTCACCAACAGATGTCGCCCTTGGCCTATAAACCTGAAAACCAATGAGCACATAGCCTGTATATATACAGTCAATAGACGAGAACCATTCACTTGAATGAAAATACATCTTTATAGATATCCTGAAATGCAGTGTCATGCGAAATAAAGGTAAAATCTATCTTCATTTTTGACCATAACCGGTCACACCTTGAAAATTTTACCAAACAGTTACATTCAACGTTTCTATAGGGCAGAATCTTTGTTTACACTGAACTTGACTAACAAAAATGGTTTGTGAATGACTATAATATAGGCCTAATAACAAAAACTAATAGAGCATTCGTCACGAGACGAAGACAAAGACGAAATTTAAAACAGGGTGTCAAAATTAACACTAGAAAATTAAGCTTAATCAGAAATAGCATAGCTAGCTAGCAACCTCGGAAGGGAAGCGCTAGTCTTACCCGAACGTTAACTCAAAACAGTCAAGTGACCATGATGAATTGCTTTCAATAATTCATAATTCATGTTCATATCCACAACGTAAACTAGCTAGATAGCATCAGTCACTTACAACTTTAATCATTTGTTAACACAGTCTGAACTGTTAACTGTGTTAACTGATTCACTTGTAATTAACACAGTCTGAACATGGCTAGTAGACTAGGAGCTAACGTTACAGTTTGTTGACTGTAAGTTTATTGCCTGGCAAGGGCTACATTTTTTTTTATTATTAATTTAAAACACTGTCTTACCTGAGCTTCATTTCGCTGTCTCTTCTTTTTTCTTTTTTCTGCTCCCGACACCTGATGGCTTTTCGAGGCCATGTCTAAACAGGTCTGCCAAACTTAAATTGAGACTGAGCCATAATCGAACAGACCACTGGGAGGGGAGGGGGGCACCAAGAAGAGAATGGAGAGAGGGCAGCAAAGGAGATTCGCCTTTTCTGGAGCAAATTGGCCTATGTTGCTTTTGTATTACTTATAAATATGAACATGTTTTACACATATTTTATATATCGTACGTAGCTTATTGTGATTATTTTTTCACAAGCCTGATTTTTTGGTGGTGCCCCCCAAGCACTTGGTGCCCTACGCACTGTGCGTAATGTGCGTGTGCGGAGCTACGGCACTGCCTGTGTGTGTGTGTGTGTGTGTGTCTGTGTGTCTGTGTGTGTGTGTGTGTGTATGTGTCTGTGTGTGTGTGTGTCTGTGTGGTGTGTGTGTGTGTGTGTGTGTGTGTGTGTGTGTGTGTGTGTGTGTGTGTGTGTGTGTGTGTGTGTGTGTGGTGTGTGTGTTTGTGTCTGTGCGTGTGTGTCTGTGTGTGTGTGTGCGGCACTGAGGGCTGAGGCATGTGTGTGCTACCGGAAGCTTGGTTGTGTGTGTGTGTGTGTGTGTGTGTGTGTGCTACTTGTCAGGCCTGGGAACTTAGCCATGTGTGAGTGGGGCTGGGAGCAGAGAATGCCTTTTACTGTCCCTATACACATGTGCAATGAGATTAAAAGCAGCTCCTTCTGCAGTGCAGACATGTATGTGCAATATTTACAACATAGAATAAAATAAACAATAGTGCAAGAACAGATACAAGAATAAAAAGGGGGTAGGGTGCACAGTTCTGAGGTGCTATTTACATTACATATGCAAAGAATAAATGCGGTTTTATATACAGTGTGATATGCAGTGCGGGTTATTGCACACTGAGTAAATAAAGTTAGAGTATTTTATGTGTTTGGAACTAGAAGTAGAGTGGTGTGTGTGTGTGTGTGTGTGTGTGTGTGTGTGTGTGTGTGTGTGTGTGTGTGTGTGTGTGTGTGAGGGGCTGGGAGCAGAGTGGTGTGTGTGAGACCGGGGACAAAGCGTGTGTGTGTGGGACCAGAAGCTGAGTGGTGTGCGTTGGACAGTGAGTTAAGCCGTTTGTTGAGCTGATGGGGACACTGATGGAGCTGACGGTGGCAGATGAAGGCTTTATCAGCAGGTGAGGAGACACAAAACACAAAACACACTGACCAGACACTCCTTTAGCTCAGTGCTGGAAGCAGGGGTGCGGGTGAGGGGGTCCGATCAGAGATGAGGCTTAGGAGGGGGGTGGGACATGGGGTAGAGATGATAGTGTAATGGTAGAACAGCAAACACACACACACACACACACACACACACACACACACACACACACACACACACACACACACACACACACACACAGGCTCATAGTCACAAAAATAGACACATATACACTGCCTTTCACATAAATTATCTTTCTCTCTCTCTCTCTCTCTCTCTCTCTCTCACACACACACACAGAAGACACACACACACGCACACACACTAACATACATACATACCGATATAGAATATATGTCTCAAACATAAAAAGCCACACTCACACTGAACCATTTCTTCCTCACACACAGACACTCCCTCATCGGCTGCGCACAATGTTAAAATAGGCATGACAGAACGCCCTATGCCTCATGCCGGACTCCGTGGAACAGCTTGCTTTTCCAGGGCTGTGCACTCATGTGTGTGTGTGTGTGCCACTGCATGTGAGTTGTGTGTATGTGTGTGTGTGTGCATGCCTCTGCTTGAGAGTTGCCTGTATATGTGTGTGTGTGTGTGTGTGTATGTGTGTGTGTGTGTGCGTGTGTGTGTATGCCTCTGTTAATGAGTTGTGTGTATGTGTGTGTGTGTGTGTGTGTGTGTGCATGCCTCTGCTTATGAGTTGTGTGTATGTGTGTGTGTGTGTGTGTAAGTGTGTGCTCCTCTGCATGTGAGTTGCCTGTATGTGTGTATGTGTGTGTGTGTGTGTGTGTGTGCCTCTGCATGTGAGTTGCCATGCCGCATCACCCTAATGAATGCGAATGCACACCCAGAGGCCCTGGGTCATCCCAGCGCACTGTACAGCAGGCGGTTACATCATCGGCCCTCTTCCTCTTCCTCTCGCTCTCTCTCTCTCTCCCTCACTCTCTCTTTGCCCAGTAAAAGTGGACATAGCGTGCAGACAGACAGGCAAACACACCCAAACACACACACACACACACACACACACACACACACACACACACATACACACACACACACACAGAGTCATCAAAAACACACTCTGTTGAACACACTTGCATCATCAGTGGACATGTGAGTGAGTACACACCTGAGCATTTGTGTGGAGTGTGTCTGCATCATGGAATGCAGGAATATCAGTATGTGTGTGTGTGTGTGTGTGTGTGTGTGTGTGTGTGTGTGTGTGTGTGTGTGTGTGTGTGTGTGTGTGTGTGTGTGTGTGTGTGTGCGTGCATTCATGCATATGGGTGTTTGTGTTTGACTGCAGTTTTGACTGCAGCCTCCCAGAACACATGTTGAGATAAACACACTCATGTGTGTCTATGTTGAGATGAATAAAGGAGCGAGTGAGTGTGTGCAAGTGTGTGTGCAATGTCCCTGTGCCTGTGTGTGTGTGTGGGCATGTGTATGTGTATGAGTGTGTGTGTCGGTGGGGGTGTGTGTGTGCGTTAAGTCACATGGGTGGTGGCATAAACTCCCTCCGTGGTGCGTTTGTCAGCCTTGATGTGTCTGCAAGGGCCAACACTCAGTCTGTATCCACATCAGGAGCCCAGCCACCCAGCCTGACCCTCCCCCACAGCCTCTGTGTGTGTGTGTGTGTGTGTGTGTGTGTGTGTGTGTGTGTGTGTGTTAGAGAGAGAGAGTGAGAGAGAGAGATAGAGAGAGAAAGGAGGATTGTATGTGTGTGTGTGTGTGTGTGTGTGTGTTAGAGAGAGAGTGAGAGAGAGATAGAGAGAGAAAGGAGGAGTGCATGTGTGTGTGTGTGTGTGTGTGTGTAAGGGGGAGGTGATGTGGTATTTATATATGCAGGTGTGTTTGTGTGAGTATGTGTGAATGAGGATGAATATGTGTGTGTGCACGCATAATTATGTGTTAGTTCCTAATGTGCGTGCCCAGTCTCATGACTACAGGCATGTATGTGCGTCTGCACCTGCGTGCTACACCCAGAGATAGAGTGACTCACAGAAGTAGTTGTGCAAACATAGTTGCTCACAATGTTTGTGTGTGTATGTGTTGGTGTGTGTGTATGTGTGTGTGTGTGTGTGTGTGTGTGTGTGTGTGTGTGTCTATGCATCACTCCTACTGCTATATATGGCTTTCTACTTAGGCTCAGTCATGTTGTAGCTGTTAGTGGTCAGTCATTATAGCCATGTAATATGTAGGCTGTGACATAAAAATGCCTCTTTGAAAAGATAAGAGTTTAATATCCACACACAATTCTGCCTGGGTGGGTTTACACTGCAAAAAGGACTGATTAGAACCAATTCAAAGAAAAAACATTCTCCATGGATCTTTTTATGTTGGTTTAACTAGCACTGTTTTGCTTGCATTTGGTAAAAGACTATTTTTTGAAGTATCATAACGATATATTAGTTAAAGTTTTACTGGTGTAAAAGGATCACTGCAGTACATTGTCTTAATATTTTAAAAAAGTATTGGTAACACTTTATAATAAGGTGCCACAATAACTAGCAAACTAGCCATTACCTAACCCTTTGGTAATAGTTGTTAATTATTACCAATGTGTCTACTTCACATACCAGCTGCTGTGATGTTCATCAAGGAGAACTTCTTTGCTGAGGAAATCACCATTCCTCAAACAGTTCAGATTCTTGTGGCTGCCGTGCACATGGCTCCTGCTGATATGGAGATCATCAGACTATTCTCTGTAAGTTGGCAGAAATGGTATAATATAAATATAAATAAATAAATAAATAAAAATATTTCCTAAAAAGGAAATTACTAACTAGTATCTTTTTAAAATCATCTAGACCCTGGCCTTTCACCACAAGGTTCAGGCAAACCCTGTTCTGCGCGAGATTGCCATGCTGGGTTATGGTACCATGATTGCCAAATACTGTGCTGCAGTTCTTACTTGCCCAGCTGAGCATCTGAAGGTGAATGTTTTCCCCTTAGCAAAACCTTCCCTAATGTACACTCACAGTCAATGAAAACTTTAAGACCATATTTTTTAACATCATTTTTCTTTTGAAACCCTAAACTGGATTTTTTTTCATATGCATCATTTGTGAAGGAAATTGTCATACAGAAACAAAAATCTAAAGTTTCGAGAATAACTTAAAAACAAAAAATGTAACAAAAGAAAATGGCACTTGCCAAACACAAGGTCACAACAGTCGATACCGGGTATGGCCTGGCCTCCAGATGCTTCGATGCAGGGAGCGATCCGTTAGCGCATGCTTTGGACTAGGCGTCGGATAGTGTCCTGCGGAATCCTATTCCACTCTTGCTGTAGTGGAAGTTGTTGCCTGTCCCATCGAAGTCGTGTCTGGCGTTGAACCATAGTCAGGATGTTGGCGCGTAAAGGCTTGGAGGTTGACTTCCCGGTCTATCGTCAACACAGCCAGAGCCGTTCAACCAGGTTTTGGAAGGTTGTGAACAGCCCATTTACCTGGCTATCTCACTGTAGCTCAAACCAGCCTCCACCATACCTAGTACCCGGAGTTGTTGTTTACGTGATGGACGCGGCATAGCCTTGACTAATGGTGGCCTTTTTTGGGCCTTTATATAGGCCTTCAAAACCAATCCTCAAATTGGGCAGATACCCACTGAGTGTTGCTCAATGTGTATTTGGTCCACTTTTGCAAAGAGACCAACCCATGTGCAATAACCTGTGATAAGAAGACAACTTATCGTTATCTCAACTACCCGAGCACCAAGTCATCAATAAATCCACAACAAGGGCGTAGAATTGGCATGGACGGAGGTGACGCGTCCCCACCAATATCCAGCAATCATTGATTCGTCCCCAGCCCCTCAAAAAAAAACGTCAACGTCTCATCACCTAGAAATTGTTAAATTAAGTTCTCTACTGAAATCTTATGCTCATATGTTCAATGTGATTGGCTGTGCCCTGCTTTCACGTGAGATTCGGTTTGGTGATAGCGCTAAAACTAGAAGCAGACTTGTCCAAAGCGAGTGGCGAGTAAAGTGGCGAGTAGTGAGC
The DNA here is from genome assembly GCA_027475355.1 of Coilia nasus. Classification (NCBI taxonomy): domain Eukaryota; kingdom Metazoa; phylum Chordata; class Actinopteri; order Clupeiformes; family Engraulidae; genus Coilia; species Coilia nasus. The sequence continues at coordinate 15,084,799 of CM050207.1, forward strand.
GATAGCAGCTAAAAAGAAGGTGGACATAAGGAGTTACTTTTCAAAGAAACCTGTAAGTCACAAAGTCAATATCGCTACTGAAATGAGTCCCATAACAACGTTAATGGCAACTAGGCTTTGGCACACAGCATGCCTACAGAAGGCTAAAAGCCACAACATGCACAACAAAAATGCCAACTGTCAATTTTCTTACGGATATAGCCTACAGTGGCTGTTAAATTGATATGTTTAACGTTAGAACTTTGGTGACACAATAACTTTTTTCTAATAATCTTTTTCTGTTTTATTTGCACCATGGTTGAATTCAACTGAAATCTAAAGTACTTACTGTATTTGTCACTGATTGGTTTAACATTAACTGAACATTAGATAATTCGATAATTCGTGGTGTAGGTGGTTGGTTTTGGGGGGTGGGGTGGGTGGTTGTCAGTACGTCCCCACCAATGTCAAGAGCAAATCTACGCCCCTGATCCACAATGAATAATTACAATCCCCCTACAAGTAGAAATGTGCATACATTTCTACCTCAAAGTTTCTATTGACTGTCAGTGTATATAGTTTTGTTCTCTGAAGTGAGAGATTCTTTCTTAGTTTCTATCTTCAGCCTATGCATGACCTTGCAGCGGAGGCTATTGCTAAGGCTGATATTGCTGAAATCATCCTGCTGGTCAAAGTTCTGGGTAATGCTGGCCATCCAGCCAGTGTCAAGCCCATCATGAAGATCTTGCCTGGATTTGGCTCTGCAGCTGCTGCTCTCCATATCAGAGTTCAAGTCGATGCCATCTTGGCCCTCAGGATCATTGCTAAGAGGGAGCCTAAGATGGTGACTGTAGCCATATCACTGTCAATGTGGGCCATTAAAAGGCAAAGTTTTATATATCTATTATTGCTAATTGCTATATTCTGTCTTTTAGATTCAGCCAGTGGCCCTGCAGCTGTTCATGGACAAGGCTCTTCACCCTGAACTGTGTATGAGGATTCTGTTTGAGACCAAACTTCCAGTTGCACTGGTGCCTACCATTGCTACTGTTCTGAAGAAGGAGACCAGCATGCAGATTGTGAGCTTTGTGTACTCCTACATCAGATGCCTCACCAGGAGCACTGCCCCAGACTATGCCACTGTGTAAGTGTACTCTTATCAGGACTGTCACATTTTTGCTTCCCTCTGGAGCCATGTTTAGCAGTCTAAAGATGTGGGTTTGACTTTAGGCACTGTCCAGATCAGACAGAAAGCTCAGGGCCTGTCACTTCATGCTCCTAGCCTGGGTCTTCAGGAGGTTTGCTTCAATAAGGACGCATGGAGGGTAAATACAACTTGATTTATATTACAACTGTGCTAAGATTGATGAAAAAAACAGCCAAAGTAAAATTCAGTACCGCCATGTCTTTCCTTTAATGAGTAAGGGGAACCTAACTCAGTACACTGTGTGTTCCACAGGTGGATGTTGTGGACTGGATGAGGGGTCGGACTTGTGGTCTCAGTAGCAAAGCTAACAGAGAGATCAGACAAGAGTGCTCCACACCCAGCGGCTATCATACAAAGAGCCCTGTCAGCATTGCCCACTCCTGGATGCTTTCTGCTGAGAGCACCGGTAAGGCAGAAATCGGCCAACAACCACCCGCAGCTCTGACAATTGTTTTCCTTTCTGTACATGACGTGTTGCCATGGCGTTGTGGTTGTTTCAGAGTGCCGCATGAAGCTTGAATCTGTGAAGCTGGAGAAGCAGATCATTGTCCATGGAAAGAACTCCACGTGCTACTCTGTTGAGCCAGTGCTGCGCTGTCTGCCTGGTTGCCTCCCCCAAGACCATGCCAGTCACCGTTGGATACCACTGCCTGCCCACTGGTAAGTCCTAGAAACTACTGTGATTCCTGGGATTGACAACAGACATCTTAATGCTGATTTGAGAATATGAGCTTTGTAAGCATTTCTGTTATTTGAGTTTATCTGACATGGCTTATCTTTCTCACCTTTATTATTACCAACCTATATATTACTAATATATTAATTAAGCTTAAGTAACTTTATGATAAGGGTCCTATGAAGAGTGGTCCATATTAAAATATGCTGGCTCACTGGTTATTAATAATTAGTAAAATAATAAAATGGCATTTACTTGTATCTTAGTATATAGTTTGCAAACAAACATTTAACATTTACATGATGTTAAAGTAACTATTAATTAATGCCAAAAAGACATACCGTTAACTATTAACAAATATCAATACAATATTAGGTAATGTTATTGTTTGCTGTTTGTTATAATTGTAATTATGGTAAAAATACTATCAACTTATGCCAAGTAGACACATTGGTAATAATGAACTATTACCAGAGGGTTAGGTGATGGCTAGTTTGCTATTTATTGTGGCACCTTATGTATTATATATTAAGTGTTACCAAAGTATTTGGTATTTTAGGCATTCTGTAGTTGGTTCTAAACAGCACTTTTACAGTGTGTACACTACAGGGTTTACAGACACACATGCAAATCACATGACACATGTCAGCATGCCAGTCCTTACACATGTGACCTCACACACTCCTAAATCATGCACCTACCACTCTCTCATGCAAAGGTCTCTTATATGTGTGTGTGTGTAAATGCGACCTAACACACCTGTCCCTCTCTCATGCAGAGGTCTCTGATGTGTGTGTGTGTGTGTTTTTGTGTGTGTGTGTGTACATGCGGCCTAACACACCTGTTCCTCGCTCATGCAGAGGTCTCTAGTGTGTGTGTGTGTGTGTGTGTGTGTGCATGCAAGCATGTTACACGCAAGGTCACTCACTCCCCAGTGCTGCAGGCCTTATTACACAGGTTAGCCGAGATGGAAGGATGAAGAGAGGAGAGGAGGATAGAAAGACAGGATAAATGCGGTTGGAGGCAGCGCAGCGCATGTGTGTGTGTGTACATGTGTGGGCACAGAGGGCCCAGGGCCCCCTCACACACAGTGCTGAGATGTGCACTGGCACAATGCCCCCCTTAGGGTGGCACTGGGTGTGGGCTGGGGGGTGGAGGTGGAGTAGGGTGGGGTGTGAGAGGGTGGAGGAGTGGGTGGATGAAATGTTATGGTGGCCATGCAGATGCAAGCTGACAGCTGCTGCAGAAAACATGTTCTCTTTGACTCTCCGAAACCTTGACGCCTTACAAAGTCAAGAGAAATAGAGGACCCTGACCCCGACCACCAATCACACACTCACTAATACTACAGCTTGCCAAAACACACACACACACACACACACACACACACACACACTCTAACCCAAGGCTCCTTATTGGTTTATTTAAAGAGGAGCTCAACATCCTGCTGGTCTCACACAGTAGATTTGTCATCTGTGTTATCCTGACAAAACACACACACACACACACACACACACACACACACACACTCCTCTGCTGCTGAGCTCACCGGCCGCAAATTGGCCATCTGTAGTCCCGCCGCGCGGCAGAAATTACATGGGAGTAGCAGGCGGATTCCGCAGCGCGTACAGATAATCTCACGCCGGGACTCTCGGCCATAATCAGGTCGCCCGCATGTGGCCATGACTCCTCCACTCCTCCTCCTCCACTCTCTCTCTCTCTCTCTCTCTACATCTTCCTCTCTCCCTCCCATCCTCATTATCTTCGCCTTTAACTTCCTACAACTGTTTTTTTTTATTATTTTAATTTTGGTGCTGGCTACGCTCCAGTAATGTGCTTGCGTGTCTGTGCATGATAGCGGATGACAACACAGACAGTTTGGCTTGATGATGCTTACGTGTGTGCGTGTGACTGTGTGAGTGTGTGTGTCTGTCATTCATCAGGGAGTGCCTGAGGGGGTGACAGGCTTCATCTACAAGGTCAGGTCTTTGAGATCAGAGCTGACCGTGTGTGTGTGTGTGTGTGTGTGTGTGTTTCATGTATGAAGATAGATAACCACTGGGACTAGAGGCAAAAGTCTGGATGATGTACGACACAACAGTGTACACGCAAGTACAAACACAGACACACACACACACACACACAAACACATACACGTGAATGAGCCTATATACTGCTATGCCTTAGATAATAATAACTTTTGATTGTAAAATCACACACATACTGACACACACTACTATATAAAGAAAACAGCTGAGAAAATGGCAAACAGATTCACTTGGTAATCTGGTGACCAGGCTTATAAGCTGAAACATGTGAAAGGACACCTGCCAGTTATGTATTCACATGCAGGTGCTTATGATACAAGCACACATCCTATAATCTAGAGGAGCACCAGAACCAGTCAGCCAAATGTGTTTGTGCACCTGTAACTGTGTACCAAATGTATGAGTGTGCCTGTACCTTTCTACCAAATGTACGGATGTATCTGTACCTTTGCACCAAATGTATGGGTCTACCTGTCCACCAAATGTATTAAGGTGCCTGTACCTTTGAACCAAGTGTATGGCTCTATCTGAGCCCCAAACATATGGATGTATCAGTATTGAAATGTAAATCTGTGCCTGAAAATGGAAGTGCTCTGCTATGTTAGTGTGGAAGCAATTCTCACTCTCAATAGTCAACCCCACTTGCAATGGCCATTTTTGGTAATGTGCACTCATGTCACACTGGCTTCTTTGTTCAAACTAAACTACGCTGCTGGGCACAGGTGTGGGGTGTACACACACACACACACACACACACACACACACACACACACAATCAGTGTCCCTCACAGCAGCACACACAACAGACACCCATATCCCAGATGCAAATTTTCCTGTCTGCCGCTCGGCTGCAAACGGCAGCTAATTGCAGTGGAGAGTGAAGCGGCGGTATTTTTATTTTTAGGGCTGCTTGACGAGGTGAGAGGACCCTTATAGCAGGCGGAAGTGAGGGAGGCAGGAAGACAGAAGGGAAGGAAGGAAGGTCGAAAGAAAGAAAGAAAGAAAGAAAGAAAGAAAGAAAGAAAGAAAGAAAGAAAGAAAGAAAGAAAAAGAAGAGCAAAAACAGCAGTAAAAGCAAAGACAGGATGAAGGGGGGGGTGCGAGATCACATGAGACAGATGGAGGAAAGAAGGAAAAGCAGACAGAAAAAGAGAAAAAAGGTGTAGAGAGAGTGTGAAAGATGGATAAGCTAAAGGCTGACTGTGGGAGTAAAAAAAGAGAAAAATAAAATTCATAGAAAAATAAGATAGGCAGAAAACACACACGTATACCTACCTAGGTACCTACCTACCTACCTAGATATCTACCTACCTACCTAGATATCTACCTACCTAGGTACCTACCTACCTAACTACCTAGGTACCTACCTACCTACCTACCTAGGTACTACCTAGGTACCTACCTAGGTACCTACCTACCTACTTAGGTACCTACCTACCTACCTACCTACCTACCTAGGTACCTACCTAGGTAAGAACCTAGGTACCTACCTACCTAGGTACCTACCTAACTAGGTACCTACCTACCTAGGTACCTACCCAGGTACCTACCTAGGTACCTACCTACCTAGGTACCTACCTACCTAGGTATCTACCTACCTAGGTACCTACTTAGGTACCTACCTACCTAGGTACCTACCTACCTACCTACCTAGATATCTACCTACCTAGGTACCTACCTACCTAACTACCTAGGTACCTACCTACCTAGGTACCTACCTACCTACCTACTTAGTTACCTACCTAGGTAAGAACCTAGGTACCTTCCTAGGTACCTACCTAGGTACCTACCTACTTAGGTACCTACCTACCTACCCAGGTACCTACCTACCTAGGTACCTACCTACTTAGGTACCTACCTACCTATCTAGGTACCTAGGTACTTACCTACCTAGGTACCTACCTACCTAGGTACCTACCTACCTAGGTACCTTCCTAGGTACCTACCTACCTAGGTACCTACCTAGGTACATACCTACCTAGGTAACTTCCTAGGTACCTACCTACCTAGGTACCTACCTATCTAGGTACCTACCTACCTAGGTACCTACCTATCTAGGTACCTACCTACCTATATACCTACCTACCTAGGTACCTATCTAGGTACCTACCTATCTAGGTACCTACCTATCTAGGTACCTACCTAGGTACCTACCTACCTAGGTATCTACCTACCTAGGTGCCTACCTAGGTACCTACCGACCTAAGTACCTACCTACCTAGGTACCTAAGTACCTACCTACCTACCTACCTAGGTATCTACCTACCTAGGTACCTACCTACCTAGGTACCTACCCAGGTACCTACCTAGGTACCTACCTACCAGGGGCGATTCCTTTAAGACAACAAGGGAAGCTCAACTTCCTCTAACATTTCACACAATAAATGGTCAAATATGCAAGGTTGAATTTACATTAAATTTGGATTGACATTATGTTTAAAACTAGAAGCATCCTAGAAATATGTGTCACGGGGTGATAAATTGTGATTTGTGTACTTTGGTTGTAGTGTTTTTTGTTTGCAGTATCATTTGATTTTGCTTGGGATTGCTGTGGTTTTTCATTTGCAGTGTGCGCCTACATTTCTTTATTGTCTGACTTTCCCCGGTGTTCCATTTACAGCCTGATAATGGACCCAATTAACCTCCTCCAATCCTGGTAGAGACGGCTGATTAGTGATTAATTATGTGCCAGGTGTGTGCGGGGCTGGGTTTCCTATTTATTTGTTGGGCAGGTAGTACACGACACACAGGGGGCAGCAGGAAGGTCATTCTTCGGACGCAGCGGAGAACTGAGCAGAGAGACGGCGGATCACCAGGCTTTGTCTGCGGGGAGGGAAGAGGCTGGCCAGGAATCCGGCAGCCGTGTTTGAGAACAGGCTCACCAAACAGTTCCGGGCCACAGACTTTGTCTGTGCCCGGCAGAAGTAAGTGTTTGAGGCTTGTACCGTGTCTTCCCTGTTTGTGGTCCGCTCGCTCTGTTCTGCCGCTGTGTTTCGTGTGTTCCAGTATCGGCGTGAGAGGCTGGCCTAGGTTCCCGGCGGTCTCTATTCTGCGCTATCACATCACCGGGTCACAGACTTTGTCTGTGCCCGGCAAAGTAAGTGTCCAGGATCCTCGCAACAACCCTTGTAGTTTGTGGATGTGCTGCTGGCTGCCGTGTCCCCTTCCTGTGTTGCAGTACTGGCTCGGCTTGACTGCTGCTCTACTCGGTGTTGCTGCTGACCTCCTTCCTTGCAGTGCTTACTACTGCTGCCCTCCTGCTTGCCTGCCTTGCCGTGCTTCCTGCTGCTGTTTTCCTGCCTGTCTGCCTTGCCGTTTTGCTGTTGCCACTCGCTTCCTCCGCTGTCGCTTGCTGCTCCTTGGTGTGGGGTGGAGTTGGAAGCGAGGTTTTCTCCTGCTACTTCTAGGACATATTGTGGACTTGGTTCAGCCCTAAGAACTATAATCCCCTTTTACTAATTGCTTTTATCTCATAATGCCCTCAATAAATTATATTTAATTTTATATCCTTGTCCGACTTGTCATTTCTCTGCCTGCCACGTTCGCAATTGTGTTTGAGTTGCCTGGTCACGGGCAACGTTGGTAACCCAGTACGACCCCTGTGACATATGTTTAACTTCATAGCTAAGTCTTGATAACTCTGTTTATTATTGTTGGGTCCAACGCGATTTTCCGAGGGTTTTGAATGCACAGCACAGCGAGACACCCCATTGAAGCTGAACGTCTGATGCACTTTTTTTCAATGCAGTGAAGCCATGTGTTCATTGGATAAATGCTGAAAATCGTCATTTCCTCGGACGCTCAGCGTCTCTGGGGGTGAATGGAAAATGAGATGGGCGGGGGCGGGCCAAGACGCTAGGCTTACACATTATAATTGGTGGAACTGTCTAAAAGACTACACCCCTTTTGATTGGCAGGCAAACAAACATCGGAGTAAAGTAGAATTCAGTCGCTAGCGGATTTCCCAAAGACAAGTGGTGAGAGAACGTGTTGTCCGTCCAGAGTGCTTGTTATTTACACATTGCACATATTATATTCTAAATAAAACATACCAGTCAGCACAAAGTTATTGAGTTTTTTGTCTAAGTTTCATTAGTTCGTTCACAATCATATTGTTCAAATTAGTCAAGTTGTTAAGGAAACTACCCCGCTAGTTAGCGTGCTAGCCCAATACAATGGCTACTGCTAATATTGTTGACAATTTTGGCAAACCCATTCGATAGTCTTCTGTATGAGGAGAGACTAGAAATTAAACAGCAGGACAGACCAACACCCAAGACTGATTTGGCCCACAAAAACTGGTGAAAGTAACTGTTTTTTTTTTCTTCAACTTTCCTGGTATGACGAGATGAACTGTCTAATTGGACGTGCTGTGACAAACAGAATGTACTGTTGGCCATGCCTCTTGATAAAGCTGTGTCAGGGATATGTAGTTTTAGTCAAATGTAGGTTTCACGGACCTGAATAACTTTGACAGGGCATACAAAAAGGCATGAAAAAAGCAATGGCATTTCCTGCAAAAGGAGCGCAGGGCAGAATTTATACACAATAACGTGTATTTCTAATGGTTCTGTTATATATTTCTGTTCATGTTCTGTTCAGTTCTGGTATTGTTGTATACAGATACAGTTTGGGTGTGTGTTACTCCTGAAAATCATTTTCATGTGTGTGTTACTGTAGTTCTGTGGCATGGCTGTGGTTGACAACAGTCTCAATTAACAAATTTTTTTCTTAATAATGGCCAGGCTCCAATAGGATAAAAAAATATATATATATAATAATGTACACCTAAAATGTGCTTCCCCTATTTGAAAGACCAGCAGCCGCCACTGCTACCTACCTAGGTATCTACCTACCTAGGTACCTACCTACTAAGGTACCTACCTACCTAGGTACCCACCTAGGTACCTACCCAGGAACCTACCTACCTAGGTACCTACCTACCTAAGTACCTAGGTACCTACCTACCTAGGGACCTACCTACCTACCTAGCTACCTACCTAAGTACCTACCTACCTAGGTACCTACCTACCTAGGTACCTACCTATCTAGGTACCTACCTACCTAGGTACCTACCTATCTAGGTACCTACCTACTATGTACCTACCAACCTAGGTACCTATCTACGTACCTATCTAGGTACCTACCTATCTAGGTACCTACCTACCTAGGTACCTACCTACCTAGGTACCTACCCAGGTACCTACCTACCTAGGTACCTACCCAGGTACCTACCTAGGTACCTACCTACCTAGGTACCTACCCAGGTACCTACCTAGGTATCTACCTACCTAGGTACCTACCTAGGTACCTACCGACCTAAGTACCTACCTAGGTACCTATCTAGGTACCCACCTACTTAGGTACCTACCTACCTAGGTACCTACCTACCTACCTACCCAGGTACCTACCTACCTACCTAGGTACCTACCTACCTACCTACCCAGGTACCTACCTACCTAGGTACCTACCTACTTAGGTACCTACCTAGGTACCTACCTACCTACCCAGGTACCTACCTACCTACCTACCTAGGTACCTACCTACCTACCTACCCAGGTACCTACCTACCTAGGTACCTACCTACTTAGGTACCTACCTAGGTACCTACCTACTTAGGTACCTACCTAGGTACCTACCTAGGTACCTACCTACCTAGGTACCTACCTAGGTACCTACCTACTTAGGTACCTACCTACCTAGGTACCTACCTACCTAGGTATCTACCTACCTATCTAGGTACCTAGGTACTTACCTACCTAGGTACCTACCTACCTAGGTACCTACCTACCTAAGTACCTTCCTAGGTACCTACCTATCTAGGTACCCACCTACCTATGTACCTACCTACCTAGGTACCTACCTACCTAGGTACCTACCTAGGTACCTACCTAGGTACCTACCTAGGTACCTACCTACCTACCTACCTAAGTACCTACCTACCTAGTTACCTACCTAAGTACCTACCTAAGTACCTACCTACCTAGAAACCTACCTACCTAAGTACCTACCTAGGTAGCTATCTAGGTACCTACCTACTTAGGTACCTACCTACCTAGGTACTTACCTACCTAGGTACCTACAGTACCTCCCAATCTAGGTACCTAGGTACTTACCTACCTAGGTATCTACCTACCTAGGTACCTACCTACCTAGGTACCTACCTACTAAGGTACCTACCTACCTAGGTACCTACCTACCTAGGTACCTACCTACCTATCTAGGTACCTAGGTACCTACCTACCTAGGTATCTACCTACCTAGGTACCTACCTACTAAGGTACCTACCTACCTAGGTACCTACCTAGGTACCTACCCAGGAACCTACCTACCTAGGTACCTACCTACCTAAGTACCTAGGTACCTACCTACCTAGGTACCTACCTACCGGTGTACCTACCTACCTAGGTACCTACCTACCTGGGTACATACCTACCTAGGTACCTACCTACCTAGGTACCTACCCAGGTACCTAAGTACCTACCTACCCAGGTACCTACCTACCTACCTACCTACCTAGGTACCTACCTACCTACCTAGGTACCTACCTACTTAGGTACCTACCTAGGTACCTACCTAGGTACCTACCTAGGTACCTACCTACCTAGGTACCTACCTAGCTACCTACCTACTTAGGTACCTACCTACCTAGGTACCTACCTACCTAGGTATCTACCTACCTATCTAGGTACCTAGGTACTTACCTACCTAAGTACCTACCTAGGTACCTATCTAGGTACCTACCTACTTAGGTACCTACCTACCTAGGTACCTACCTAGGTATCTACCTACCTATCTAGGTACCTAGGTACTTACCGACCTAAGTACCTACCTAGGTACCTATCTAGGTACCTACCTACTTAGGTACCTACCTACCTAGGTACCTACCTAGGTACCTACCTACCTACCTACCCAGGTACCTACCTACCTACCTACCTACCTAGGTACCTACCTACCTACCTAGGTACCTACCTACTTAGGTACCTACCTAGGTACCTACCTAGGTACCTACCTAGGTACCTACCTACCTAGGTACCTACCTAGCTACCTACCTACTTAGGTACCTACCTACCTAGGTACCTACCTACCTAGGTATCTACCTACCTATCTAGGTACCTAGGTACTTACCTACCTAGGTACCTACCTACCTAGGTACCTACCTACCTAAGTACCTTCCTAGGTACCTACCTATCTAGGTACCCACCTACCTATGTACCTACCTACCTAGGTACCTACCTACCTAGATACCTACCTAGGTACCTACCTAGGTACCTACCTAGGTACCTACCTACCTACCTAAGTACCTACCTAGGTAGCTATCTAGGTACCTACCTATCTAGGTACCTACCTACTTAGGTACCTACCTACTTAGGTACCTACCTACCTAGGTACCTACAGTACCTACCTTTCTAGGTACCTAGGTACTTACCTACTTAGGTATCTACCTACCTAGGTACCTACCTACCTAGTTACCTATCTACTAAGGTACCTACCTACCTAGGTATCTACCTACCTAGGTACCTACCTAGGTACCTACCTACCTAGGTATCTACCTACCTAGGTACCTACCTAGGTACCTACCTATCTAGGTATCTACCTACCTAGGAACCTACCTATCTAGGTACCTACCTACCTATGTACCTACCTACCTAGGTACCTATCTAGGTACCTATCTAGGTACCTACCTATCTAGGTACCTACCTACCTAGGTACCTACCTACCTAGTTATCTACCTACCTAGGTACCTACCTACCTAGATACCTACCCAGGTACCTACCTAGGTACCTACCTACCTAGGTACCTACCTACCTAGGTATCTACCTACCTAGGTACATACCTAGGTACCTACCGACCTAAGTACCTACCTAGGTACCTATCTAGGTACCGACCTACTTAGGTACCTAACTACCTACCTACCCAGGTACCTACCTACATACCTACCTACCCAGGTACCTACCTACCTAGGTACCTACCTACTTAGGTACCTACCTAAGTACCTACCTAGGTACCTACCTACTAACGTACCTACCTACCGTAGGTACCTTAGGTACCTACCTACCTAGGTACCTACCTACCTATCTAGGTACCTAGTTACTTACCTACCTAGGTATCTACCTACCTAGTTACCTACCTACTAAGGTACCTACCTACCTAGGTACCTACCCAGGAACCTACCTACCTAGGTACCTACCTACCTAGGTATCTACCTACCTAGGTACCTACCTAGGTACCTACCTACCTAGGTACCTACCTACCTGTGTACCTACCTAGGTACCTACCTACGTAGGTATCTACCTACCTAGGTACCTACCTAGGTACCTACCTACCTAGGTACCTACCTACCTGGGTACCTACCTAGGTACCTACCTACCTAGATACCTACCTAGGTACCTACCTATCTAGGTACCTACCTACCTATCTATGGTACCTAGGTACTTACCTACCTAGGTATCTACCTACCTAGGTACCTACCTATGAAGGTACCTACCTACCTAAGTACCTACCTACTTAGGTACCTACCTACCTATCTAGGTACCTAGGTACTTACCTACCTAGGTACCTACCTACCTAGGTACCTACCTACCTAGGTAACTTCCTAGGTACCTACCTACCTAGGTACCTACCTATCTAGGTACCTACCTACCTAGGAACCTACCTATCTAGGTACCTACCTACCTATGTACCTACCTACCTAGGTACCTATCTAGGTACCTATCTAGGTACCTTCCTATCTAAGTACCTACCTACCTAGGTACCTACCTACCTAGTTATCTACCTACCTAGGTACCTACCTACCTAGATACCTACCCAGGTACCTACCTAGGTACCTACCTACCTAGGTACCTACCTACCTAGGTATCTCCCTACCTAGGTACCTACCGACCTAAGTACCTACCTAGGTACCTATCTAGGTACCTACCTACTTAGGTACCTACCTACCTAGGTACCTACCTACCTAGGTATCTACCTACCTACCTAGATACCTACCTACTTAGGTACCTACCTACCTAGGTACCTACCTACCTAGGTATCTACCTACCTATCTAGGTACCTAGGTACTTACCTACCTAGGTACTTACCTACCTTACCTACCTACCTACCTAGGTACTTACCTACCTAAGTACCTTCCTAGGTACCTACCTATCTAGGTACCCACCTACCTATGTACCTGGTTACCTTCCTAGGTACCTACCTAGGTACCTACCTACCTAGGTACCTACCTAGGTACCTACCTACCTAAGTACCTACCTAGGTAGCTATCTAGGTACCTACCTATCTAGGTACCTACCTACTTAGGTACCTACCTACTTAGGTACCTACCTACCTAGGTACCTACCTAGGTATCTACCTACCTAGGTACCTACCTACCTAGGTACCTATCTACTAAGGTACCTACCTACCTAGGTACCTTAGGTACCTTAGGTACCTACCTACCTAGGTACCTACCTACCTAGGTACCTACCTAGGTACCTACCTACCTAATTACCTACCTAGGTACCTATCTAGGTACCTACCTATCTAGGTACCTACCTACCTAGGTATCTACCTACCTAGGTACCTACCTACCTAGGTACCTACCTAGGTATCTACCTACCCAGGTACCTACCTACCTAGGTACCTACCTACTTAGGTACCTATCTAGGTACCTACCTAGGTACCTACCTACCTAGGTAACTACCTACCTAGGTACCTACCTACCTAGGTACCTACCTACCTAGGTACCTACCTAGGTACCTACCTACCTACATACCTACCTACTTAGGTACCTACCTACCTAGGTACTTACCTACCTAGGTACTTACCTAGGTACTTACCTACCTTACCTACCTACCTACCTAGGTACCTACCTACCTAAGTACCTTCCTAGGTACCTACCTACCTAGGTACCTACCTATCTAGGTACCCACCTACCTATGTACCTGGGTACCTTCCTAGGTACCTACCTAGGTACCTACCTACCTAGGTACCTACCTAGGTACCTACCTACCTAAGTACCTACCTAGGTAGCTATCTAGGTACCTACCTATCTAGGTACCTACCTACTTAGGTACCTACCTACTTAGGTACCTACCTACCTAGGTACCTACAGTACCTAACTTTCTAGGTACCTAGGTACCTACCTACCTACGTATCTACCTACCTTGGTCCCTACCTACCTAGGTACCTACCTACTAAGGTACCTACCTACCTTCGTTCCTTAGGTAGCTTAGGTACCTACCTACCTAGGTACCTACCTACCTATCTAGGTACCTAGTTACTTACCTACCTAGGTATCTACCTACCTAGGTACCTACCTACTTAGGTACCTACCTACCTAGGTACCTACCCAGGAACCTACCTACCTAGAAACCTACCTACCTAGGTATCTACCTACCTAGGTACCTACCTAGGTACCTACCTACCTAGGTACCAACCTACCTGGGTACCTACCTAGGTACCTACCTACCTAGGTATCTACCTACCTAGGTACTTACCTAGGTACCTACCTACCTAGGTACCTACCTACCTGAGTACCTACCTAGGTACCTACCTACCTAGGTACCTACCTAGGTACCTACCTACCTATCTAGGTACCTAGGTACTTACCTACCTAGGTATCTACCTACCTAGGTACCTACCTACGAAGGTACCTACCTACCTAGGTGCCTACCTACTTAGGTACCTACCTACCTATCTAGGTACCTAGGTACCTACCTACCTATCTAGGTACCTAGGTACCTACCTACCTAGGTACCTACCTACCTATCTAGGTACCTAGGTACCTACCTACCTAGGTACCTACCTAGGTACCTACCTACCTAGGTATCATCCTAGGTACCTACCTACCTAGGTACCTACATATCTAGGTACCTACCTACCTAGGAACCTACCCATCTAGGTACCTACCTACGTATGTACCTACCTACCTAGGTACCTACCTACGTAGTTATCTACCTACCTAGGTACCTACCTACCTAGATACCTACCCAGGTACCTACCTAGGTACCTACCTACCTAGGTACCTACCTACCTAGGTATCTACCTACCTAGGTACCTACCGACCTAAGTACCTACCTAGGTAACTATGTAGGTACCTACCTACTTAGGTACCTACCTACCTACCTACCCAGGTACCTACCTACCTAGGTACCTACCTACATACCTACCTACCCAGGTACCTACCTACCTAGGTACCTACCTACTTAGATACCTACCTAGGTACCTACCTAGATACCTACCTACCTAGGTACCTACCTAGGTACCTACCTAGGTACCTACCTACCTAGATACCTACCTACTTAGGTACCTACCTAGCTAGGTACCTACCTACCTAGGAATCTACCTACCTATCTAGGTACCTAGGTACTTACCTACCTAGGTACTTACCTAGGAACTTACCTACCTTACCTACCTACCTACCTAGGTACCTACCTTCCTAAGTACCTTCCTAGGTACCTACCTACCTAGGTACCTACCTATCTAGGTACCCATCTACCTATGTACCTGGGTACCTTCCTAGGTACCTACCTAGGTACCTACCTACCTAGGTACCTACCTAGGTACCTACTTACCTAAGTACCTACCTAGGTAGCTATCTAGGTACCTACCTATCTAGGTACGTACCTACTTAGGTACCTACCTACCTAGGTACCTACCTACTAAGGTACCTACCTACCTAGGTACCTTAGGTACCTACCTACCTTGGTACCTACCTAGGTACCTACCTACCTAAGTACCTACCTAGGTACCTACCTACCTAAGTACCTACCTAGGTACCTATCTAGGTACCTACCTACCTAGGTATCTATCTACCTAGGTACCTACCTAGGTATCTACCTAACTAGGTACCTACCTACCTAGGTATCTACCTACCTAGGTACCTACCTACCTATGTACCTACCTACCTAGGTACCTACCTATCCTTCCTAGGTACCTACCTATCCTTCCTAGGTACCTACCTACCTAGGTACCTACCTACTAAGGTACCTACCTACCTAGGTATCTACCTACCTAGGTACCTACCTAGGTATCTACCTACCTAGGTACCTACCTACCTAGTTATCTACCTACCTAGGTACCTACCTACCTAGGTACCTACCTACCTATGTACCTACCTACCTAGGTACCTACCTATCCTTCCTAGGTACCGACCTACCTAGGTACCTACCTACCTATCTAGGTACCTAGGTACTTACCTACCTAGGTATCTACCTACCTAGGTACCTACCTACGAAGGTACCTACCTACCTAGGTACCTACCTACTTAGGTACCTACCTACCTATCTAAGTACCTAGGTACCTACCTACCTATCTAGGTACCTAGGTACCTACCTACCTAGGTACCTACCTACCTATCTAGGTACCTAGGTACCTACCTACCTAGGTACCTAACTAGGTACCTAACTAGGTACCTACCTACCTAGGTACCATCCTAGGTACCTACCTACCTAGGTACCTACATATCTACGGACCTACCTACCTAGGAACCTACCCATCTAGGTACCTACCTACGTATGTACCTACCTACCTAAGTACCTATCTAGGTACCTATCTAGGTACTTACCTATCTAGGTACCTACCTACCTAGGTACCTACCTACGTAGTTATCTACCTACCTAGGTACCTACCTACCTAGATACCTACCCAGGTACCTACCTAGGAACCTACCTACCTAGGTACCTACCTACCTAGGTATCTACCTACCTAGGTACCTACCGACCTAAGTACCTACCTAGGTACCTATGTAGGTACCTACCTACTTAGGTACCTACCTACCTAGGTACCTACCTAGGTACCTACCTACCTACCTACCTAGGTACCTACCTACATACCTATCTACCCAGGTACCTACCTACCTAGGTACCTACCTACTTAGGTACCTACCTAGGTACCTACCTAGATACCTACCTACCTAGGTACCTACCTAGGTACCTACCTAGGTACCTACCTACCTAGATACCTACCTACTTAGGTACCTACCTAACTAGGTACCTACCTACCTAGGAATCTACCTACCTATCTAGGTACCTAGGTACTTACCTACCTAGGTACTTACCTAGGTACTTACCTACCTTACCTACCTACCTCCCTAGGTACCTACCTTCCTAAGTACCTTCCTAGGTACCTACCTACCTAGGTACCTACCTATCTAGGTACCCACCTACCTATGTACCTGGGTACCTTCCTAGGTACCTACCTAGGTACCTACCTACCTAGGTACCTACCTACCTAAGTACCTACCTAGGTAGCTATCTAGGTACCTACCTATCTAGGTACGTACCTACTTAGGTACCTACCTACCTAGGTACCTACCTACTAAGGTACCTACCTACCTAGGTACCTTAGGTACCTACCTACCTAGGTACCTACCTAGGTACCTACCTACCTAAGTACCTACCTAGGTACCTACCTACCTAAGTACCTACCTAGGTACCTATCTAGGTACCTACCTATCTAGGTACGTACCTACTTAGGTACCTACCTACCTAGGTACCTACCTACTAAGGTACCTACCTACCTAGGTACCTTAGGTACCTACCTACCTAGGTACCTACCTAGGTACCTACCTACCTAAGTACCTACCTAGGTACCTACCTACCTAGGTATCTACCTACCTAGGTACCTACCTACCTAGGTACCTACCTATGTACCTACCTACCTAGGTACCTACCTATCCTTCCTAGGTACCTACCTACCTAGGTATCTACCTACTAAGGTACCTACCTACCTAGGTATCTACCTACCTAGGTACCTACCTTGGTATCTACCTACCTAGGTACCTACCTACCTAGGTATCTACCTACCTAGGTACCTACCTACCTAGGTACCTACCTACCTATGTACCTACCTACCTAGGTACCTACCTATCCTTCCTAGGTACCTACCTACCTAGGTACCTACCTACCTATGTACCTACCTACCTAGGTACCTACCTACCCTTCCTAGGTACCTACCTACCTAGGTACCTACCTACCCTTCCTAGGTACCTACCTACCTAGGTACCTACCTACCCTTCCTAGGTACCTACCTACCTAGGTACCTACCTACTAAGGTACCTACCTACCTAGGTACCTACATATCTAGGTACCTACCTAGCTAGATACCTACCTAGGTACCTACCTACCTAGATACCTACCTAGGTACCTACCTACCTAGGTACCTACCTAGGTACCTACCTACCTAGATACCTACCTACTTATCTACCTAGTTACCTACCTAGGTACTTACCTACGTAGGTACCTACCTACCTAGGTACCTACCTAGTTACCTACCTAAGGACGTACCTGCCTAGGTACCTACCTACCTAGGTACCTACCTACCTGGGTACCTACCTAGGTACCTACCTAGTTACCTACCTAAGGACATACCTGCCTAGGTACCTACCTACCTAGGTACCTACCTACCTGGGTACCTACCTAGGTACCTACCTACCTAGGTACCTACCTAGGTACCTACCTACCTATCTAGGTACCTAGGTACTTACCTACCTAGGTATCTACCTACCTAGGTACCTACCTACGAAGGTACCTACCTACCTAGGTACCTACCTACCTAGGTACCTACCTACCTATCTAGGTACCTAGGTACTTACCTACCTAGGTATCTACCTACCTAGGTACCTACCTACGAAGGTACCTACCTACCTAGGTACCTACCTACCTAGATACCTACCTAGGTACCTACCTACCTAGGTACCTACCTAGGTACCTACCTACCTAGATACCTACCTACTTACCTACCTAGTTACCTACCTAGGTACTTACCTACGTAGGTACCTACCTACCTATGTACCTACCTACCTAGGTACCTACCTATCCTTCCTAGGTACCTACCTACCTAGGTACCTACCTACTAAGGTACCTACCTACCTAGGTATCTACCTACCTAGGTACCTACCTAGGTATCTACCTACCTAGGTACCTACCTACCTAGGTACCTACCTATCTAGGTACCCACCTACCTATGTACCTGGGTACCTTCCTAGGTACCTACCTAGGTACCTACCTACCTAGGTACCTACCTACCTAAGTACCTACCTAGGTAGCTATCTAGGTACCTACCTATCTAGGTACGTACCTACTTAGGTACCTACCTACCTAGGTACCTACCTACTAAGGTACCTACCTACCTAGGTACCTTAGGTACCTACCTACCTAGGTACCTACCTAGGTACCTACCTACCTAAGTACCTACCTAGGTACCTACCTACCTAAGTACCTACCTAGGTACCTACCTAGGTACCTACCTACCTAGGTATCTACCTACCTAGGTATCTACCTACCTAGGTACCTACCTACCTAGGTATCTACCTACCTAGGTACCTACCTACCTAGGTACCTACCTATGTACCTACCTACCTAGGTACCTACCTATCCTTCCTAGGTACCTACCTACCTAGGTATCTACCTACTAAGGTA
This sequence comes from Coilia nasus, assembly GCA_027475355.1. Lineage (NCBI taxonomy): Eukaryota > Metazoa > Chordata > Actinopteri > Clupeiformes > Engraulidae > Coilia > Coilia nasus. The sequence goes on from CM050207.1 coordinate 15,104,107, forward strand.
CCTACCTACCTAGGTATCTACCTACCTAGGTACCTACCTACCTAGGTATCTACCTACCTAGGTACCTACCTACCTAGGTATCTACCTACCTAGGTACCTACCTACCTAGGTACCTACCTACCTAGGTACCTACCTATCCTTCCTAGGTACCTACCTACCTAGGTACCTACCTACCTATGTACCTACCTACCTAGGTACCTACCTACCCTTCCTAGGTACCTACCTACCTAGGTACCTACCTACCCTTCCTAGGTACCTACCTACCTAGGTACCTACCTACTAAGGTACCTACCTACCTAGGTACCTACCTAGGTACCTACCTAGCTAGATACCTACCTAGGTACCTACCTACCTAGGTACCTACCTAGGTACCTACCTAGCTAGATACCTACCTAGGCACCTACCTACCTAGATACCTACCTAGGTACCTACCTACCTAGGTACCTACCTACCTATGTACCTACCTACCTAGGTACCTACCTATCCTTCCTAGGTACCTACCTACCTAGGTACCTACCTACCTATGTACCTACCTACCTAGGTACCTACCTACCCTTCCTAGGTACCTACCTACCTAGGTACCTACCTACCCTTCCTAGGTACCTACCTACCTAGGTACCTACCTACTAAGGTACCTACCTACCTAGGTACCTACCTAGGTACCTACCTAGCTAGATACCTACCTAGGTACCTACCTACCTAGGTACCTACCTAGGTACCTACCTACCTAGATACCTACCTACTTACCTACCTAGTTACCTACCTAGGTACTTACCTACGTAGGTACCTACCTACCTAGGTACCTACCTACCTATGTACCTACCTACCTAGGTACCTACCTATCCTTCCTAGGTACCTACCTACCTAGGTACCTACCTACCTATGTACCTACCTACCTAGGTACCTACCTACCCTTCCTAGGTACCTACCTACCTAGGTACCTACCTACCCTTCCTAGGTACCTACCTACCTAGGTACCTACCTACTAAGGTACCTACCTACCTAGGTACCTACCTAGGTACCTACCTACCTAGATACCTACCTAGGTACCTACCTACCTAGGTACCTACCTAGGTACCTACCTACCTAGATACCTACCTACTTACCTACCTAGTTACCTACCTAGGTACTTACCTACGTAGGTACCTACCTACCTAGGTACCTACCTAGTTACCTACCTAAGGACGTACCTGCCTAGGTACCTACCTACCTAGGTACCTACCTACCTGGGTACCTACCTAGGTACCTACCTACCTAGGTACCTACCTAGGTACCTACCTACCTATCTAGGTACCTAGGTACTTACCTACCTAGGTATCTACCTACCTAGGTACCTACCTACGAAGGTACCTACCTACCTAGGTACCTACCTACTTAGGTACCTACCTACCTATCTAGGTACCTAGGTACCTACCTACCTACCTAGGTATCTACCTACCTAGGTACCTACCTACCTAGGTACCTACCTATGTACCTACCTACCTAGGTACCTACCTATCCTTCCTAGGTACCTACCTACCTAGGTACCTACCTACTAAGGTACCTACCTACCTAGGTATCTACCTACCTAGGTACCTACCTAGGTATCTATCTACCTAGGTACCTACCTACCTAGGTATCTACCTACCTAGGTACCTACCTACCTAGGTACCTACCTACCTATGTACCTACCTACCTAGGTACCTACCTACCTATGTACCTACCTACCTAGGTACCTACCTACCCTTCCTAGGTACCTACCTACCTAGGTACCTACATACCCTTCCTAGGTACCTACCTACCTAGGTACCTACCTACTAAGGTACCTACCTACCTAGGTACCTACCTACCTATGTACCTACCTACCTAGGTACCTACCTACCCTTCCTAGGTACCTACCTACCTAGGTACCTACATACCCTTCCTAGGTACCTACCTACCTAGGTACCTACCTACCTAGGTACCTACCTACCTATGTACCTACCTACCTAGGTACCTACCTACCCTTCCTAGGTACCTACCTACCTAGGTACCTACCTACCCTTCCTAGGTACCTACCTACCTAGGTACCTACATACCCTTCCTAGGTACCTACCTACCTAGGTACCTACCTACCTAGGTACCTACCTACGTACCTACCTAGTTACTACCTAGGTACTTACCTACGTAGGTACCTACCTACCTAGGTACCTACCTAGTTACCTACCTAAGGACGTACCTACCTAGGTACCTACCTACCTAGGTACCCACCTACCTGGGTACCTACCTAGGTACCTACCTACCTAGGTACCTACCTAGGTACCTACCTACCTATCTAGGTACCTAGGTACTTACCTACCTAGGTATCTACCTACCTAGGTACCTACCTACGAAGGTACCTACCTACCTAGGTACCTACCTACTTAGGTACCTACCTACCTATCTAGGTACCTAAGTACCTACCTACCTATCTAGGTACCTACCTACCTAGGTACCTACCTACCTATCTAGGTACCTAGGTACCTACCTACCTAGGTACCTACCTAGGTACCTACCTACCTAGGTACCTTCCTAGGTACCTACCTACCTAGGTACCTACATATCTAGGTACCTACCTACCCAGGAACCTACCCATCTAGGTACCTACCTACGTATGTACCTACCTACCTAGGTACCTATCTAGGTACCTATCTAGGTACTTACCTATCTAGGTACCTACCTACCTAGGTACCTACCTACGTAGTTATCTACCTACCTAGGTACCTACCTACCTAGATACCTACCCAGGTACCTACCTAGGTACCTACCTCTCTAGGTACCTACCTACCTAGGTATCTACCTACCTAGGTACCTACCGACCTAAGTACCTACCTAGGTACCTATGTAGGTACCTACCTACTTAGGTACCTACCTACCTAGGTACCTACCTAGGTACCTACCTACCTACCTACCCAGGTACCTACCTACATACCTACCTACCCAGGTACCTACCTACCTAGGTACCTACTTAGGTACCTACCTACTTAAGTACCTACCTACCTAGGTACCTACCTACCTAGGTACCTACAGTACCTACCTTTCTAGGTACCTAGGTACTTACCTACCTAGGTATCTACCTACCTAGGTACCTACCTACCTAGGTACCTACCTACCTAGGTACCTACCTACTAAGGTACCTACCTACCTAGGTACCTTAGGTACCTACCTACCTAGGTACCTACCTAGGTACCTACCTACCTAAGTACCTACCTAGGTACCTATCTAGGTACCTACCTACCTAGGTATCTACCTACCTAGGTACCTACCTACCTAGGTACCTACCTAGGTATCTACCTACCTAGGTACCTACCTGCCTAGGTATCTACCTACCTAGGTACCTACCTACCTAGGTACCTACCTACCTATGTACCTACCTACCTATGTACCTACCTACCTAGGTACCTACCTACCTAGGTACCTACCTACCTAGGTACCTACCTACTAAGGTACCTACCTACCTAGGTACCTACCTAGGTACCTACTTAGGCACCTACCTAGTTACCTACCTACCTAGATACCTACTTAGGCACTTACCTAGGTACCTACCTACCTAGGTACCTACCTACCTACCTACCTGGGTGGGGCAATTCCTTACAGTGACACTGGTGGAAAAAATTTAAGTGTGTGCTTTGGCAGGCAAAACATGACTGATATAATAAGGTTGTTATAATGTTAAGAAATGAATGAAGTAATGAAAGTAAGATATCATTGATATTGTCTTGATGTCCTTTATCAGAAAACATGGTTATAGCTACACAAAAAATCATTTCCTGACTAAAAAACACCTTTTAGTTGCCGGCCCATTTCACCTGAATCTGTTAACATAAAATGGGCCATTAGTCTCAGCTAAAATGGGCCACCATTTTTACTGACTTTACTCCATCATTTTCAGGAAATTAAAATCAAAATAATGATATTTGCAGATATACAATGACAACAGTTTGAATTTTAAAGCTATGAGTGACTTTATCTATACTGTATAGGCCTAACTGTATTGGTAGCGGGCTACCATACGCACACACACTACACAAGCATTAGATTAGCTTAATTACACTTAATGTAAAGCGCTTAAACACAGAAGTCTAGTCAAATTAAAAGATATTGAAGTCTTTAAGTTTTTAATTGCTGTATTGCACAGGAAATAGGCAAGGAAAAAAAAACAATTAGCCTGACCTGAAGGGACTACAGATGAAAATTAGCCTAGCTACTTTGCTAACTTTGCTAACTACCAGTTGCATTTTTTTATTCAAATGGAAATGGTGATAAATGTACATTGGCCCTTTTAAATAAAAATACAAATAAATAAAAAAGTAAAAAGGAATAGACAGAGAGAGAATGTCAGTCCACAGAAATAGCAAGGGCATTAAATATACCAAGGGTAACTACGCAACGCAGTTAACTTGGAAAGGTGGCTAGCAAAGCATGAATCTGGTCCGAGACCAAGTCTCCCAGACCATGCTAACAAAGAGCTGACATAAATATAAAAGCATAGAATAGTTAATATGTTCTTGTGTCTAAAACAATTCAAAAATAAATTTATTTTACCTTTTAAGGAGTACTGCATTGGATTTATTCTCCGGCCCATTTTACCTGATCACAGCCCATTTGGCCCAGAAAGGAGCTTCTAACAATTAAACACCTTTCAAATGTGTATATATATATATATATATATATATATATATATATATATATATATATATATATAGGGTGAACTCAGGCATATTGGACCACTTTTTGGCAAAACTTTGAAAGTATATGTATATATTTATACAGAGAGAGAAAGAGAGAGAGAGAGAGAGAGAGAGAGAGAGAGAGAGAGAGAGAGAGAGAGAGATTGTGCTGCCAAATCCTGTGCAGGACTTATTTTGAAATGCAGTCGGATCTTGTGTTTGACATGTTGTAAAGACACTTTTATGTTGTATGTTGAAGATTGTGTTCAAGGGGAAGTGGATTTTCAAAACAGAAAGATTGGAGTGGAACTGGGTTCAGGAATGTCAGGGACATAAGTCACCAAAGGTGACTGCCTGTGTCAGGTAAACACACACACACACACACTCATACACACACACACACACACACACACACACACACACACACACACACACACACACACACACAGCATGGTCGGGATCTACTCTCCTCCTTCTTCCTCATTACACCCTTTAAGGCAATTTAGTCGATGATGGGGAAACTACCATAAGTGAACACTAGCAAAAATCCAATCGACAAGGTATGGAGACTGGTAGGTAAACCATGTAATAGTTCCATTCAGTCCAAATAAATAAAACTGGACAGGATTTTGACTATCCCAAGGATGCCATAGCTGATGTGTCATTTTAATGTTTTGGTGAGATAATCTAATGTATTGATAGCTATCAGAATGTCAAGATAATTTAGAAAAAACATAACAAAACAATGCTTTTAAAATAGATCCCCTACCCCATTATTTAATGAATTACAACTTCATGTTTATTCTGTTGCCTTACACACTACTGTGCTAAACAGGCTTGATGTTTTCCACTAATGCCACAGTCTAATAACACACTCTAATATGAAAACTGTATCATCCACACAAGATGACATATCCGTATGTGCAGTCCTGCTACATCTAATATGATGTTTAATATCTTGTAAATTTGCCATTTTGTCCCCTTTGAGTTAGAAGTTAAACGAGTGTGTGTGTGTGTGTGTGTGGTGTGTCTGCCATGGAGTCATCGGGGGTACTGGGATGGTTGAGTGAAGTGTGTGTGGGGTGGTGGGCTGTTGCTGAGGCTGTCTGCATCCACACAGCGAGATTAGCCTTTATTAGGCAGCTGGTTTAATCATACTCATCATGATATTAGAGAGGAAGGGATAAGACCACTATAGAGTCAGCCCAGTCGGCCGGCTTAACTGTGAGCTGCCCACAGTCTTGTGATGTGACAAGCTGATTAGAATGGGGGGTCTGCCTGGGGGTTCAAGCACTGCATGTGTGTGTGTGTATATAGACAGAGGTAGCTGTCAGGATTACAGCCCTCCATAGTAAGCATGAGTGACGGATACATTTAAAAAGAAAAGAAGAAAAAAAATGCACGCTTTAGGGAGCAGCGGGTTCTCTATTAGAGAATATGGGAAGATGTGTGTGTGTGTGTGTGTGTGTGTGTGTGTGTGTGTGTGTGTGTGTGTATGTGTGTGTGTGTGTGTGTGTGTTTGTGTGTGTGCGTGTGTGTGTGCATGTGCGCGCGTATGCACAAGAGTGGGGGATGGGCAGCTGAACAGATAAGCATGCAATAAAATGGCAACTCGCTTTGCACAAGCCCACATTCACAACATGGCAGTCATAGAAGGATGCACTCCACTGAGCCTTTGCTCCTCAGGGCACGGACATGTCATGTTATCCGGTGCAGGGGGCCTCCACTTCAGCACAGGATGGCGCCATCTTGTGGCTGCTGACTCCTATGCAGCCTCTCTCACCTCCAGAGCCCAGGCTAAGAACAGTCAAGCGTGAGGAGGCTACCCAATTGCTCAAAGCGAGTCAGGGGGCTGACGATGTAAGGTGTGTGTGTATATTTGTGTACGTGTGTGTTTGTGTGTTTCATAGCTCGCTGGGCATAAATGTGTCCCGTTTGGCCATGATGTTTTTCTGTGGTTACGTAATGGCACCTTTGTTACAGGCTGAACGGGGGAAATTTACATGCTTATGAATAGCAATGCTGAGCGGCGCTCACACAACTGTTGGTGTGGTGCTGACAGCAACAGGAGAGGCAGGATGGACAGTGTGTGTATGTGTGTGCATCAGTGTGAGAGAGAGAGATAGACAGAAAGAGAGAAAAAAACGACAAAAAGCGTTGAGATGGACAGGAGGAGACAAAGGGCTCGAGTTAAACGAAGCGAGTGGTAAAGTGTCCTCATTGAAAGTGCAGAGAGCCCAAAGCGGTCTAGGCCTGGCTTCACAGCGGCTTTCTCCTTTGCTCTCCTCTGTCCTCTTTTTCTTCATCGCTATATCCACCTTGCCTTCCATCCATAACACTATTCCTCATCATTACACCTTCTCCCGCCATGTTTTGTTCTTGTCCTGTATCTTTGGCGTCGAATTCTGACCCTCGGAGCAACAGCCTACAGGATAGGGTACACCTATCCAAACCACATGGAGGATGGCCAGAATAAAGATGTGAGTGCGTGTGGTGGTCACAGTCTGCCACTGAAAGAAAGTATGTACGTGTGTTTGTGAACATGAAAACGTGAAAAGTGTGTTGATGAGAAACAGCTATCGGCTGGTGGTGAGAGACATTTCAATGCAAAATCAGTTTTAAATTAAAAGTTGTGAGTACACTTACTCAAACCAAAGCTAAAATGCATTTTCACGGGGATAACATCATTTTCTTCAGGTAAAGCCTGATTTAAAGTGGAACAGCGACCAAAATGGCTGATAATATAGGCACTATGCCGATTACAGGATCACGTACGCTGGAAAATTGAGGAAAAGAGAGGGAGTTTAGTAGAAGAGAAAAGCAAACATTCCTCCTCCAAACATTCTTTCTCCCCATCTGTCAGGCTTTGTGTTGCGTGTTCTAATATCTGCCAGTAACTGCCAATACAAACAAATGAGCCTCGAGCAGCTCTCTGGGTTTTGGCTTGAAGGTGGATACATGGAGAACAAGGTCACTTCTGAAAGGCACAGCCTACAATTTGTCTGTTTTTTTTTTTTTTTTAAATAAACTCTGTGACTCGCCCTCATGGTGTTCCAGCCTCCTGGTCAGTGTGTGCACTCCCAAAGGTCGGATGGCGGTTTGTGAGAAATGGAAAACCCAATCAACACCTTGCTTTGGAAGCACAGAAGACTATGAAGTAATTTGATTGGCCGACTGTAGCTCAGACAGTGTATGGAGCCAAATTGTCAACAGAATTGTGGAGACAATAAATTGGGCTAAATAACAAAAACAATACATGAAACTCATAAATACAAACATGATCAGAGGTGGTACACAGTAAACACAGGAAAGAGCCCCCCACTCCCCTCCACACACACACACACAGGACAGACAGTGCAAAAAGACATTTGGCTCACTGAGGTGAGGCCGGGGGGTAAAGGAAACGATGTGTGCGTCTCTAATGATCAAACAGCCATGACAAGTCTCAAACAAGCCCCTTTAACACCTCGGATAAATCGGAGTGTGAACATAACACCTTTGTGTCAGTCTAGGAGTGAGAGACAGAGAGGCAGATGGAGGGATGGATGGAGGGAGGGAGAAATTGACAGGCTTGTCTCACACATCTAAAAAATCAAAAAAGGGCTGAGACAGACAGGTTTGTCATATAGCATGCAACTCAATAATCAACCAGTTAGTGACTGTCAGAATCAGTTCAAAATAAGCATTATAAGTTTACTTACTTCAAGATTTATGGGAGCTGAATTTGCCTGTTTTCATGGGCATAACGTGTTCAGTGGGCAAAGCCTCATTTTAAGTGGAACAGCAATAGAAATGGTTGATAATAGGCACTATGTCAAAAATAGGACCACATCCGCTACATCCAGAACACAAGAGAAGGAGATGGAGGTATAGGGAAAGACAGGTAGGCTACACTTGTCCTACACATCCATAGAACAAAAGAAGGAGAGAAAAAGGGAGGGAGAGACAGACTGGTTTGTCATACACATCCAGAAAAAAAATAGAAGTGGAGATGGAGTGAGAGTCAGAGGCAAATAGAAAGAGGGAAGAGAAGAGAGAGAGAGAGAGAGAGAGAGAGAGAGAGAGAGAGAGAGAGAGAGAGAGAGAGACTTGTACTGTAGAACACAAGAGAGAAGGGAAGATGGATGTAGGGAGCAGCATGTCCTAAATAACAGCATCGCCGACAAGAGCGTGAATAAAGACACGTGGAGAGGGCGAGCGAAGGAGCGAGAGTGCACTGTAATCTACATGACTACAGCACAGTCAAAGCCAGCGAGGAGAGAAAAAAACAGCTGAGAAAGCGAACTAAAGATCGATGGCGTATGGAGTATGTGTGTGAGAGACAGAAATAGAGAAAAAGAGAGGAAAAGTGTGTGTGCGCGCGCGTTATTGCTATGTGAAGTGCTATTTACAGTCTATTCACTGCTCGTCGCTCCAGCCACCAGCGCTGTGGAGGCAGAGTAAGACTCGGCTGTGGAGCTCAATGACACAACACCAGCTGACTAAATGAGAGCGTCAGAAGTCTTTCTCAGGGAGCAGGTGCATGTGACCATGAAGAGGAGTATGTGTTGAACTGTGTCGTTTTTGGGATACAGGTGTTCGTCAGCAAAAACGTCTGAGGAACACAAGCAGGAACAATGTCCTCTCCCTAATGGCACTTTGTAAGCGTGTGTGGGTGGAGGTGTCATAGATGTAACTCTGCAGTCAGATGTCTGCGTGGGAACCATGTTCATGGGTGTACGTGTCTATTTATAGACGCTGAACTATGCTGTCAAACACTTCAATGTCAGATCAGTACAGTTTCTGAACTGGTCTTGGTGGAGCAGAGAGAGTCAATAACGGCCTCACAACCACAGACACACTTGAAAGACGCAGGATGGTCTTGACCGTCAATACACACCCCTCAAAAGTAAGCGTTAGCCACCCGTTAGTCTCTGTATGGATCTGTGTTGGTGTATTTCGGTATATTACTCATTAGCACAGATTGCTCATTAGTATAGATAAAATAGATGTACAAAAATCATAGTAGTCTGCACAGGATATAGAGTTAGAGAGAAATGTTTACTTTACAATGAGGTCAAGTGTAAATTTTCTGCTACAGTTGTTAAGGAAGTTGTGCATGTTGATGTGCACACCTATTGTTGGTGTTGCACTACCCCACATCTATACCATCACTCACACACACATGGTCTGGGAGGAGAAACAGTGTGGAATCCTAGAACTTGAAAAATGACACTGTACTGAGAAGGCCACTGTACTATGCAGTGACATCCACAAACGCATCCCCACTCATTTTTCTAACACATCCATCTATTCATCCATCCATCCATCCATCCATCCTTCACGCTCTATCCATTTCACTACAACCCCCACCTCCCCACTCCCTCCCAGAGTTTGTGTTAGCGTACACTCAGGATCAGATGGAATGATTTATTGGTAACCATGGCAGCATAATAAACGGATGAGACACTGAAAGCACTGACAGTTTTAAACCAAGGCCTCGCACAGCCAGCATGCAGCTCTCGCCTGACGAGGGTTTTGTGCACTCTCACATACACACACACACACGCAAACACAGTCATGTACGCTTTCCCACACATGTACTGTACACACACACACACTTACACATTCACACACACACTTTTCCTGCTTCTCTTCCACTTCAGGATCTTGAGTCGTTTCTCAGTGCAGTTGCTTTCTTTCGTCTTCTCACTCCTTTGTGTTTTTTTTAATCCTTTAAATATATTTTAATATAAAACAAACCAATGTACAGGTGAAGTTTTTAAATCAATCCTCTGGTCTGCCTCCCTGCCCTCCTGATAGTTACTGTGTGTCCTGTCCTCGTGGAGACTTGCCTGTATATATGTGTGTGTGTGTGTGTGTGTGTGTGTGTGTGTGTGTGTGTATTTGCCAGTGTGTGTGTTTGTGTTCTTTTGTCGAAGCAAGTATGGGAGTGTGCGTTGTGTAAGAGCCATTCACTGTCCATACTGACTGAAACTGAAAATGTTGTTTTTATGTGTAAAGGTTAAGTGTTCTGTCAGGATTTCTGTAAGCGGAACAAAAACGCATATGTTGCATCTTATCAAGTGGATTTCACATGTAAATACGGTGTGTGTGATTCTGCACTGTGTGTGTATGTGTGCTTGAGAGTGTGTGTGTGTGTGTGTTTGTTAAGGTTAAGTCCCCACATGGGCAGACATGACACGCACAGTTCCAATCAGGAGAGCAAACAGCACAAAGCAACAACAAATTACAAAACAACAACAAAAAATAATAATAAAATAAACAAATAAACAGAAACACATAAAAATGACAAAACAAAATAGAGTAAAAAAAGATAAAACCAATTCGACAGATTATCAAAAACCAAACAAGGAAATAATAAAAATCAACACAGAAAAGTCTGTGTGGCACGGAAGGAAGGGATAGGGGGTGTTGAATGGGGGGGAGGGGTGTAGGATAGGCTTCCAGGGGTCAAAGGTCAGGGCGATGCAGGCTGGAGATCTGTCATCTGGAGGCACTTTGGCACAGAGTGAGGTCCTCCCCTGATCACACACACACACAGACTCAAGCAAACACACACACATGCACGCACGCAAACACACCTGCACGCGCACATGTATGTGGACGCGCGCACACACACACACACTCAAGCAAACACACACACATGCGCGCACGCAAACACACCTGCACGCGCACATGTATGCGGGCGCACGCACACACACACACACAGACACACACACAGACACACCAAGGAGAGAAAGCAGGAGGGGTACTGGAGGGAGGGAGATGGGGGGGGGGGGGGTATAGGAGGGGCATGCCCAGGAGCATTATGGGAGGACAACAAAAGAGGAAAACAAAAAAAAAGAGAAGAGGGAGGGAGGGAAAAAAGGGGAAAGAAGGAGAGAAAAGGAGAGACTGATTAAGCACCTGACAGGTGTGTGGGAGAAAGGCCAGCCTCACTCCCATGCCTGTCACGCCTGCAGCGAGACACAAGCAGGAAACACACACGAAAGGCAGCAAAAGACGGATTAAAAAAAAAAAAAGGGGTAACACTTTCTATGAAGCTTCACAAGACTATAATCACACGCATCACAAGGCTTATAATGCATTCATAAAGTATGTAAGGTGTTCATAACTATTTATACATACTCATCACTGTACTTTTCAGGTATTATAATGCTATGTCATAAGACATTTTCCAACCTGAAGTGACACAGTGCATGCTTGGTTATAAAGCTTCACCTGCCTGATGAGTGCAGTCATCAGTATGTATAAATAATTCTGAATACTAATTGAAAGAGATACTATCCAACTTTGAGTGCTTTTTCTCAATGGAGCTCCCCCTAGTGTCTCAAAGTAAATGGACACTCTCGTAAAATTGAAGTGCAGGTATTGCAAGCGTGGTATTATGTCCACAGACAGCGGGGGCAGTCAAGAAAGTCTTCATTCACCTGGTAATGACTCATTCAAGCATCTATCAACTTATGAAGAGATGATTAACTAACTCAAAAATGCAAAAGCTGCATAGTGCTGCTTTAAACCATTATTAAGCCTTATGAAGGCATTATAACCCTTTATGAATGAGCTTATAAAGTTGTATTAATTAAAGCTTCATAGAAAGTGTTACCAAGCAAGGAGATGGAGAAAGAAAGGGAGTGAGAGAGGGAGAAACACAGAGAGATAAACGCAAAGATAGAGAGGGGAATAAATAAGACAGATGGAGAGAGAGCGGGAGAAACAGGCAGAGGAAGAGAGGAATAAGGTGGAGGGTGAGAGAGGAAAGGATAAAATGGCAAATAAGAGGAGGCGACAGCCTGGTGTAGGCAATGTACAACACACGCCTGACACGCCTGTTCACACACACAAACACACACACACACACACACGGGAAACACAGAGTGGGGCATTCCTTTCTTACTATGCAGGAGAGCTAGACTGTCCAGAATAAAGACACATTAAAAAAATTAAAAATGAAAAACAAAAAGAACAAAACAAAAAAAAAAACTAAATAAAACCAAATGCGCATTCTAAAATACAAAAAGAAAGCATGAGTGGGGGTTTCAGGTTGTGGTCCATGGTTTTTGTGAGCGCGTGACGAAGGCAAGTCCCAACTCTGCCCCCTCCGTCTCTTCCATTCTTTCTCTTGCGTTCAGTGCTCCCTCTCGTCATTCATCCCCCTCTCTCTCTCTCCATCCTTCCCTCCCTCTCTGGTTGTGGAGCTCCTATCACAGGTAAAGCTCCTTGGCCTTGATGTTCTGCAGCTTGTCGCGCAATGAGCGGAAGGAGGGCCGCACGACGGGGTCCAGGGTCCAGCACTGCTTCATCAGGTCGTACACCACCGCCGGACAGCCGTCGGGACAGTCCATCTTATAGCCCTTCTCCACCCGAGGAACCACCTCCTTCAGCGGCTGCGGAGGGACAGAGAGAGAGAGAGAGAGAGAGAGAGAGAGAGAGAGAGAGAGAGAGAGAAAGAGAGAGAGAGATATCAATAGATAGAGGAGAGAGAGAGAGAGAGAGAGAGAGAGAGAGAGAGAGAGAGATAGATAGATTTTTTAATACCGTGGTGCCCTACAGGTAAAAGAAATAATACTGAATTAGTTTGCCAACATCAAAGTGGTACAGAAATGCGCTGATTAAATCAATATACTAAATCCTTTAGTGCTACTAGACGAGTAGTCAGATTTATGGCAATTAAAGCTGGCCATACCTACTGGCCAAATGTGGACATGTACATATGTGACAAACCAGTATACCAGGATATCATGTCAGGAAAACATTGAGGTATGAAAAATTGGATACCGCCCAAGCCTATTGTGTTTGTATTAAGGAAAGTGTGAAGTGTGTGTACAGTATTAGAGAAAGCGTAGGTGTTGTGTCAGTGAAAGTGTCTGTGCTTAGTGTGTGTGCAGTCCATCTCATAGCCCTTCTCCAGCCGGGGAGCCACCTCCTTCAGCGGCTGCGGAGAAAGAACGTTTTTTTTTTTTTTTGGCCTTTCTGCCTTTATTTGATAGGAAAGTGACCATGCAGACAACAGGACAGTGGCAAAGAAAAAGGTAGGGTTGGGAAATGACCACAGGACAGACTCCAACCTTAGTCCTCATCGGCACTTGCTCTTACTGTTGGCAGTTTCAAACCTAGACTTAAGACCAAACTGTTCTCAGATGCTGTCTGCTAATGACTTACCTAATTACTATGCTTTTTGTCTTTCTTTTGTAATTAAATATGCCTTTTATTTACCTTATATTTATTTTATTTGTTTCCTTTTAAGCATTTACACTTTACATGTTATCTTTTACACTGTCCTTTGCTTTTACTTTTGGTAAGCACAATACGCTTTACAAATAAACTTGCCTTGCTTTGCCTTTATGGTATGCCATAGTCTTTTAGCCATTAGTCTTTTATGTTTACAGTTATTTTCTAGCCTGCAACTTGTTGCAAGTGTGCACCCTTTCATCGCTCTATTCATGAAAGAGAAGGAGAACAGGAAGTAGACATGAAAAAAGATCAGATAAATTAAAAAAAGATAAATTATAGATAGAGATAAATTAAAGAAAGACTAAAAATATAGACAAAGAAGGATTTAGGAAAAATGGAGCAATGAGAGAGAGATGAGGAGAGAAGAGAGGAGAAGGGAAAGAGAGTGGAGGGGAGGAGAGGAAAGAAGAAGACAGGGCAGGCACAAGAGAGGGGTGTATGGGTGAAAAGGGAGAGGTCGAACGACGATGACGTTAAATCAACCTGACTTAGTCACCAAATCTTCACTATTACCCTCCACTACAACCACACTGCCCTCTAGTGGACATTTACATTTTTTCAGAGGTCCCCCTAGTGTCTACAAGTACAAGACACTCTGGCACAAATTGACTGTTTTCCCTTCCCTTTACCCTGTGCATGTGTTTTCAACTCAACTACGAAAGTAGTCATGTCCACCGTGGTAAGTAAAGTCAGAATTTGTTCAGAATTTAACATGATCCTGCTTCTCGCGACATTCAGGACTTTGTGAGTCTGATACTGCAAGTGTGGTATTCTGTCCACAGACAGCGTGGGCAGTTGAGAAACCATCTATCAACTTATGAAAATGTTTAACCTGAAAAAGTTGCATAGTGCTACTTTAAGTTGGAAGCAAATAAAAAAAAAATACAAAGCTTGATAGTTTAGCACATACAAGAATATAGTATTAAGGAGGAGTTTGCCACAAAGTTAACTTTAGTATGTGTGTGTGTGTGTGTGTGTGTGTGTGTGTCTGTCTGTCTGTCTGTCCGCCCGTGTTGCAATGACCCTGTCCGGCCACATGGGGGACTAGATTGCCATCTCTGATTGCACTTGTTTGGATCTGTATTCGAACCCAAGTGTGCCTATTGGCTACCCTGACACAGGGATCGTGTGGTCATGAGAGAGCACGAGAGAGTACTTACGATTCTAGGGTAAGGCACTCGGCCAAAAGAGTAGATCTCCCACAGCAGGATGCCGTAGCTCCACACGTCCGACTTGGTGGAGAACCTCTGAGGAGACGCACACAAAACACACTCATCAGTGAGACAGCACTCTGCTGTGTGTGCGCACGCACACACACACACACACACACACACACACACACACACACACACACACACACAGGCTTGGCCCATGATCCATTTCAGACTACAATCCATTTTACTTCAGAGCAACACACAAGGAAGGAGGAGTGTGTGTGTGTGAGAGAGAGAGGGAGAGGGAGGGAGAGAGAGAGAGAGAAGCATGCTCTGTCTGTGTGTGTGAGAGAGAAAAAGTGTATGTTAGTGTGTGTGTGTGTGTATGTGTGAGTGTCTGTGTATACCTTCTCTCTGAGGGCCTCGGGGGACGTCCACTTAACGGGGAGCTTGGCTGTGTCCTGCTGGG
Organism: Coilia nasus; assembly: GCA_027475355.1. Lineage (NCBI taxonomy): Eukaryota > Metazoa > Chordata > Actinopteri > Clupeiformes > Engraulidae > Coilia > Coilia nasus. The sequence continues at coordinate 15,119,634 of CM050207.1, forward strand.
ACGAGGCCTCCTTGGTCAGGCCGAAGTCGCTCACCTTGGCGATGTTGTCTTCCGAGACCAGAACGTTCCGCGCCGCCAGGTCTCTGTGCACAAAGTCATTGGCCTCCAGGTACTCCATGGCTTCACACACGTCACTACACAGCAACAAC
>CM050207.1:15122282-15129782 GCA_027475355.1 Coilia nasus
TCTGCATCTTTGGTGTAATGCTGTTCACACACACACACACACACACACACGCACACACACACACACACACAAACACACACACGCACACGCACACACACAAACACACACACACACACACACGCACACACACAAATTAATTATTAATTACCCAGTTATGTTGTGTGTGTTTAACAAACCACACACATGCAAACACTTTAATTGAGCACCAGCAATATAGCAGCATGTATTACAGATAGACAACACACACACACACACACACACACACACACACACACACAATAAATGAGTCAGGGAGCTTCCTGCTGGTCTGGTTTAGGGTAGAACTGCAGTTGAGGTCCCTCTGGGGAGCATTGCATGTTGGGAAGTGAACAGACTCATCTGTGGTGCTACTGTGGGAGACATTATATCTGCATGTGTGCACATGAGTATGCCGTTTCAGGACCTCTCTCACACCCACACAGTCATGGTAATCAATGCGAAAGAGAGACAGAGAGACAGAGAGAGAGAGAGAGAGAGAGAGAGAGAGAGAGAGAGAGAGAGAGAGAGAGAGAGAGAGAGAGAGAGAATGAGCCTCATGTACATTACTGCACACAAAGCCTAAGCCTTATGTGTGTGTGTGTGTGTGTGTGTGCGCGTGTGTGTGCGCGTGTGTGTGTTGGCATTAACCTACAGAGTCAGCCTTTGAATCACCTTTACACTGTCTGTGCTTGGAGTTTTGCCCGTGACGTCACCTACATCTCTATAGCATTCAACTCTCATCATGACAGGATGGGAAAATATAAATACTGAAGTCTGATGCTGTTACCTGCACTCCCCACTAGGGGGCACAAGAGGTGCGCAGCCTGCTTTAATAGCATGGCACACAAAGGCAGATTCATATCCTCTCCAGCGCAAAAAAGATGGCATACACAAAGCCGGATTCACGTCGTCTCTCCAGCCTCATGACTGCTGTTCTCCAGGCGGGCATTGGAATTTGTGTACTTACAGGGAGGAATGGGAGCACTGTGAAACAGCAATGCGCTTTTAAAAAGGGCCCTCTCAGTAGGAGCACATGAGGGCCATTCAGGTCGGTTGGATGCTCTTTTTTAAACTCAATTTAACTGGAGCAAATCCATGACACACACATTATTACGAACACAAAGGCATCACTTTAAGGCTACTGAATCGTGATGACTGTGACGTACACTGATGTCTCAACACACCGTCAAGACTGTCAACACGAGAAAGCAGCGGAGACGTAACACGAGAAAGCAGCAGAGATGCAAAGATGGAAAAACTTCCCGGCCGGTGTTTTCAGACAGCCACCTGCGTTTACTAAGTGCCCTTTAAGAGCCTGACTCACTCGGAGTCAGGGCTGAGTGGAATCAGCCGCCCCCCCCCCCCCCCCGTCTCGGCTGGGAGCAAAAGAGTGGAGGTGGATTGTCTGCCCTGCACCCCCACTGGCGAGAAGTCTTCAGCTGCAGAGGCCAACTCAGGAAGATCTACTATCTTTGCACCTGCTCGCACATGGCCTGTATGCATGAACCGCGACATGACACTTACATGAATGGGTCATCAGTTCGGGCATTCTAAGGTTTCATGCGGACACAGGGACAGGGAGAGAAATCGTTGCCCACAGACTAGTATGGACATAGCCTGACGAACCTTAGAAACTGACTGGGGTGGAAGTAGCCTAATGCACCAGTCACTGGGGTGGATGTAGTCTAATGCACTAGTCACTGGGGTGGATGTAGCCTAATGCACTAGTCACTGGGGTGGACGTAGCCTAATGCACTAGTCACTGGGGTGGATGTAGCCTAATGCACTAGTCACTGGGGTGGACGTAGCCTAATGCACTAGTCACTGGGGTGGATGTAGCCTAATGCAGTAGTCACTGGGGTGGATGTAGCCTAATGCAGTAGTCACTGGGGTGGATGTAGCCTAATGCAGTAGTCACTGGGGTGGACTAAGTCTGGGGGATGGACTGGTGTGTATGCTGGGGGTGTTGTGGAGATAGACTAGGCTGGATGTAGACTGAGGGTGTTGTGGGGATGAACTGGGGTGGATGTAGACTGAGGGTTTTGTGGGGATAGACTAGGGTGGATGTAGCCTGGTGGTGTTACAGGGTGGAGTGGTGTAGATGTAGCCTGGTGGTGTTGCGGGATGAACTAAGGTGGATGTAGCCTGGGGGTGTTGTGGGGATAGACTGGGGTGGATGTAGTGTGGGGGTGTTGTGGGGATGGACTGAGGTGGTTTGAGCCTGGGGGTGTTGTGGGGATGGACTAGGGTGGAGGTAGCCTGATGGTGGTGTGTGGGGCCTCCTGGGAACAAGGCAGCAGTGACAACAGCAGCAATGCAAGAGAAAGAAAAACACTCAAGAATGCCAGGAATGCAGAGAGAGAGAGAGAGAGAGAGAGAGAGAGAGAGAGAGAGAGAGAGAGAGAGGGAGAGAGAGAGAGAGAGAAGGAGGGAGAGAGAGATAGGGAAAGACTGAGGGCAGGGTGAGCGAGAAAGGGGAAAGGGGGAGTGAGAGGGAGGGATGGGAGAAACATACCAAAGTGGCAGAGAGGACAAACGATAGAAGCAAGTAAGGGGAAGTACAGAATTACTGAAAATTGAGCAGTGACTGTGTGGCATGTAGTGTGTGCACAAAGTGTTTGTTAGTGTAACGTGTGCCTGTGTGTAGCGTGAGACATGTGTTTGTGTGTGTGCGTGTGTGTGTGTGTGTTTCTATAAGACTCATCTTGGAGTTTGTGGGATGATCCTGCCCAAATCCTGTGCCTCTGGAGACAGAGATCCAGCTTAATTAGAATCTGATTGCCAATAATTTAGCAGCCTCCTTATCAGACGATGAAAGCCTTCCACCTTCTGATTCAAGTCTCTGATTTAGCCCTCCCTCCCTCACTCCCCCTCTCTCTCTCACTCTCTACCACACACACACACACACACACACACTCTCTCTCTCTCTCCTGCATTACCCTGGAGATGTGCTCTGTTTTTCATGCATAATGTGGAATGAGGGGCAGCACTGAGTGTTTGGAGGTCTGGAGGAAAGGAAAGGAAATTAAACGAGAGGAGAGCAGTGGAGGGCAAACTAGATGAGACGAGAGGACATCAGAGGAGAGGCGTGTGTGTGTGTGTGTGAGAGAGAGAGTGTGTGTGCGCGTGTGCGTGTGGGAGGGAGAGAGATAGTGTGTGTGTGAGTGTGTGACAGACAGTGTGAGTATGTCTGTGTGTGTGTGTGGAGGAGGGGGGATTTACAAGGGCAACAAGGATCTAGTCAATAAAGTAATTAGTCCAAGCATCCAGCAAACAACACTGCCTCAATGCCAGTGGAAGTAGGACACACTAACGACCCCAAGGAAAGCTAAAATGAATAGAACGTACATGTGTCTGTATGTGTGCATGTGTGTGTGTGAGTCAGTGATTGTGTGAGAAAGAGAAAGAATGTGTGTGTGTGAGAGAGAAAGTGAATGTGTGAGTGTGTGTGTGTGTGTGATTTGGTGTTCATGTCAGATTCTTAGGTGTGGTGCTGATTTGTTGTTGGCCAAATTACAGGTCTGACTACACACACCTCAGCTCTGCATTACTGAACCGGCTGGATGCCTAACCATGCAGATACCCACACTTTCACACACACACACACCTCAACATTTACACACACCTTCACACAACACACTGACACACACACACACAAACACTAAGCCAATCACCACACAGACCCACTGCTATATACTAATGAATGCTAGACAGCTGAACAAAGAAGCACTTTCTCTCTCTGTTCCGCATTCACTCAATCTTTTCACTAAATCTTTTACTATATGCCACACACACTACACTGGGAACACACACACACACCTGTAAATGAAAAACTACACATAATCCTTTATACAGAAATATTGGTGCAAGATGTTAAGCACACACACACACACATCTAAACAACCACTCCTTAATACAAAGGTATAACTGCAGGTTGACAACCAACCACACAGACACACACCTCCTTCCACAACCACACACACACACACATTCCCTTTCATCCAGAGGCACCTTGCCAACCACAACCACACACCTTCTAATTCTTTATTGGTGTTCACGATCCAAAATAAATATACACAAGGACACGAATGTAGCAGTTGCAACAGTTGCTCATACATGAGTCAGGTGTATGACTGGTGACCACACACACACAGTAGCACCAAAGTAGCACCACACACCCACATACCAGTTAATGGGACATGACTGAGGACACACACACAGGACCACCAAAGCAACACACACACACATACACACACACACACACACACAGGTATAGGCCCACCTCCACCAGCTGCATGAGGTTGTCGAAGAACTCCTCCTCGTCGATGCTGAGCTTGCCGTCGTGGTAGATGATGCGGTAGTGCTCCACCTTGCCGTCGCAGCTGACGCAGAGGGTGTAGTCGCCCGGGTAGTTGGTGCTCTCGCGCACCAGGAACAGGCCCGTCTCCGGCGGGTACAGCAGCCGCTCTGCCATCTCCCGAGAGATCTTCCCGTGGAACCATCTAGTAGTCATCATGGGGGAGAGACAGGGAGGGAGAGAGAGAGAGAGAGAGAGAGAGAGAGAGAGAGAGAGAGAGAGAGAGAGAGAGAGAGAGAGAGAGAGAGAGAGAGAGAGATGAGTGTATGTGTATGTTTAAAAGTAAATAAATTAATTTTAGTTGAATTTGGAGACTCAGTCAGCCTAGTGGTTGAAACTCAGGAACAAGGTTTATTCTTAACAATAAGTAGACAAAGACACAGGTTACTCAAATACCATCAATGTGAATGTCTATATACACTTTTGACTTTGCCAACAGGTCATGACAGTGCAATATCTGACAGAAAACGACATGAAAACGGCAAAGTGCGATATTTGTATGGCACATAATAATATTGTGATATTGTATATCACGTTTTGGCAGGCTGGGCCTCCGTGATGATTATGGCATACTGACTGAGACACTCAAGGAATAAAAACTCCCAAAAAAGGACAAGGGGTGGCCTAAGCGCTACAATTACAAGACACAGAGTTACCCTGAGACTAGCATATGGGACCAGGGATGGTATGTTCCTGAGACTAGCATATGGGACTAGGTATGGTATGTTTCTGAGATTAGCATATGGGACCAGGGATGGTATGTTCCTGAGACTAGCATATGGGACTAGGTATGGTATGTTTCTGAGATTAGCATATGGGGCTAGGGATGGTATGTTCCTGAGACTAGGGATGGTATGTTCCTGAGACTAGGGATGGTATGTTCCTGAGACTAGCATATGGGACTAGAGATGGTATGTTCCTGGGACTAGCATATGGGACTAGAGATGGTATGTTCCTGAGACTAGCATATGGGACTAGAGATGGTATGTTCCTGGGACTAGCATATGGGACTAGAGATGGTATGTTCCTGAGACTAGCATATGGGACTAGGGATGGTATGTACCTGAGACTAGCATATGGGACTAGGAATGGTGTGTTCCTGGGTCTAGCATATGGGCCTAGAGATGGTATGTTCCTGAGACTAGCATATGGGACTAGGGATGGTGTGTTCCTGAGACTAGGGATGGTATGTTCCTGGGACTAGCGTATGGGACTAGGGATGGTATGTTCCTGCGACTAGCATGTGGGACTAAGGATGGTATGTTCCTGCTATATACAAGAGAAACACAGCCATGGGTGTCTGTACAACCAATGCCAATCACCCAGATACGACACGCTTATGTAACCACGCGCTTAATGGCAATAAGCCTGCTTTGAGGAAGTCTTGCAAATTACGCATCAAATATGGCCTGTGACCTGCTGTTAACCCCAACTCCAGGTATAGCACTCACAGAATGGAACTTCAGCAAGCTTAGAAAAACTAAAGACGGCAACTTTGCACCTGCCACGCTTTTCTCGCTAACAAATAAACCACAAGCTTTGGCTAGGAGGGACAGTCAACCTCTCACCTATAGATTGCGGTCTCAAAAAAGAAGAGGAGAGAACATTGGTGTGCTGCAAGTCAGCAAATGTGCACATCCAAGGAGACAACCTGACTCCTGGATGAAGGGCTGAGTGGTCTGAATACTCCCAGACAGAGGTGCTTTCGGGAGACGGACTCCGGTGTCCAGAGACACACCTCTGGGTACGGAGTGAAAGTAAAAGCGTTAAGCGATAGAGGCAGAATCTCTCTGAGGCTTTCTCCCGCTCTGTCTTTCACCAACTGAACCCAGGCAGACTGCAGCGAGATGACGGGGTGGTGACAGAAGGGCTTCAAACACACACACACACACACATGCACACACACACAGGGGCATGATGGGACAGCAACAGGGCCTCCTTATTGACACAACCCACACAGAGGAGGCTGCTTAGAGGTTCCATGTTTCTTCAAACATACACACACACACAGTGTGCATCACACAACAGCCTCTGCACACACACACTAAGAAGTCTGTATTGTGTCCAGCACAGCAAACACACAAAGGAAAAAGCATATGACACATTTAAGACTGTGTAGCATAGCAAAGGAAACTTACAGAACTACCTGGTCCAGTTTACATACACACAGCTCAATACTTTAAAGAGGAACACTTCAGCACCTACAAGAGCCAAAATAAACACGCCCACACAAACACACTCAGTGTATTGAAGGAGATTTCAAATACCTGGGCCTGTACAAGGAAAGCTACAGACACACACACACACACGCAGAGCTCCGTGTCTTGAAGGGGACTTTAGCTACTTTGGCCTGTACTATACACACACTCACACAGACTCAAGACAAGACAAGACTGTGGTGTGTTTTGAAGGAGACTTGAGCTACCTGGGCCTGCACTACGCAGACACACACACACAAACACATTTGCAAACACATATGCGCACACACGCACACACGCACACAAGGCTGCTGTGTATCTTGAAGGAGACTTCAGCTACCTGGGCCTGCATGAGGACCAACAGGACGTGGAGCGGGGGGGGGGGGGGGCTCTGTGTGGGGCGGAGGTGGGGGTGGCTCTGTGTGGGGTGGGGGTGGCTGTGTGTGGGGCGGGGGTGGCTGTGTGTGGGGTGGGGTGGAAAAGGAAATACACCAAGCAGCAGGGCAATAACAGGAAGACGTCCGATATGGGACCGAGCACAATGCATAGCAGCGCGCGCACACACACACACACACACACACACACACACACACACACACGAGATGCAAGGCAATTAGAGGCGCACACACACACACACACACACACATACAGACACACACACCTACGAGGTCTGTAGAGTACAGGGAGCCCAGAAGAGGGCACTGAGAGTTCATGAGTAGGACCTGGGAGACTGCTAAATATAGCCTGCCTAATTTACACAGCCCTGCTGCACACATCCCCATACACTGATAGACAGTGCTGAGACTCCATATGAGAGTGAGAGTCCATATTCCTTTTTCCATTAGATACTCATATCGCTTTAACCCTTTTCCATCACATTTATGTAGAATTATTTCTGGCCTGTGGCGAGCGAATTAATGAGCCCGA
>CM050207.1:15134782-15142282 GCA_027475355.1 Coilia nasus
ACACGCACACACACACACACACACACACACACACACACACACAATCCCACATAGTCACCCTACTCTCACCCACCCAACTGACCTGTTTATTTGTAACACATCTCATCTCACTATTTCATTTAAAAAGAAAGCAGTTCCTGCTTCCGGTATACATAAGACTGTAAAAAACGGACATAATGTTTACATATACGCTGTTTGCTAAAGAAGTTATGCTACAAATTCAGTACCATCGTTCCACACTGAGCACAAATCATTAGTGGATATTTGTTTCTTTTCGTACGTACACTCTTGCCCGTGATGATACAGGATGAGTAGGTGCAGTGCTAACTATATTAATAGTGAAAATAATACAACCCATCTGTTTGGTTGAACAAAACAATCCCTGACACATCAGCATACAACACACACGCTGCACGAACGTGACCTGGCCGTGCGGCCTTGTTAGGATCCTTCCTACGCACCTTGGTGACACCGATGATGGTGAGCACGTCGCCCTTGAAGAAGGGCAGGTCTTGACCTGTGGTGCCCTGGAAGTTATATTTGGCCACACACTCTGTGCCGGGCGGCCAGGCTGCCTGCGGGGACGAGAGGAAGGGAGGGAGGGAGAGAAGGGCATGATGGGTAACGTGGTCCTTTTTTCTCATCGTGACACTGTTGAGCTGTTCTAACTGGGGAGGCAAGGTCAGGATGAGAGCAATTAGCAAGACAAATTGGGGAAAAATACCATGCGTAGCCAAGAGAGTATTTAACAAGATGTGTTGGCAAATGTTCTACACACAAATTGAAACCCAGGGAGTGAACACATTTTTTTTACAATTGGTTTAGTCGTAATAAAATGAAGCCTTTTTTTGTCCATAAATTACTGTAGCAAAGACTACTGGACATGATTAGTATTACTGTTATCCAGTACAACATCAGCTTATGTGTACAAATATTGCGAGTTATCCTGAACACACACTATTTGGCCCGACTCATACTGCAGTCTCCACTCGTGAGGTAAATGACTTCAAGCCGATTTGGGGCAGTCTATTATCACATAAGTAGAAAAGAAAAACTCAGCTCAAACAGATTTATGCTCCAAAGTTTTTTTTTAATTAACTATCGTGTGACTATCGTGTGACGGCAAACGTCGACTGCCCTTTGGTCCTGCTCTCTGTGCTCATTAGGGATGTTCGTGCTTCGACTGAACTCTTGCAGTCTATTATCACACCTCCACGTCCTCCTCTTGGAAGATGTAAACAAACCATTCGGCACGGGGTCATCTAAAAAGCCTCCGCTTTGGCAAAGGCAGCAGCACAGGTTGAGGGTGACTGGGGGAATAGCTAATAGTGTCTTCATTAACATTAACATCAGTTGATTTTGATACGTTACAAAATCTCAGTCAGGGCAAACAAGCACTTTTTTTAGCACTCAATAGTCCATTTACCATTTACCAAAAGATAGATCACAAGTCTCCTATGAGATCTGAAAAGATACCGGATGTAGATACCAGAAAATAGTTCAAGTTGAGAAACCTCTCTAATGCTCTCTGATACTGCCTCTTAAAACTTTTAAAAACCTCAAGTACTCTTTACAACTATTGACTCTGTTCTTTATACCCCTTAGCCTACTTGCCTTAACAAAAAAGTCACATCAGGAGAAAAGTTGTCAAGATCTCCTCTATTAGATCTTCTATCTCTCCCCCAGTCTTTGACCCCTCAACAACTATCACTTGTATCCTGTATGGATCTATGCTGCCTGAGTCCTTATGTCAGGCCATCTGTAAAGAACTTGATTATGGACAGTGAACTAACCTTTAACAAACAGATAAACTGTAAATCCAATTCTTAAATCCAATTTCTTCCAGTTAAAGGTTTTATCCAAAGTCAAACCTTCGCTTTCCCTCCAGGCACGTATAGCCCCTAAACTAGACCATTGTAACTCGCTTTATGTTGGTGTTAATCAGAGCTCTCTCTCTCACGACTGCAATTGGTTCTGAATGCTGCAGCTGGTCTTTTAACGGGTATCTGTAACTGAGAGCATATCTCTGCTATTCCAGCTTCTCTTCACTGGCTCCCAGTGCAACATACAATTACAAAACATACATTACAAGAAATATTATTAAGTATTAAGTTATATTGTTTATTAATTATTAAATTATATTGTTTTATTATTTATATTTTTATTGCATTTTTGTGTTTTTTTTATTTTTATTTTTGCTTCAGTGCCTTTGTAAAGTGCCTTATAAATAAACTGACACTGACACTGACCTGAGTCTGAGAATCTGTTAAATCACATTCTGTATTCTAACAACTGCTTAAGGCTGAACAAATGCAGTACTCCTAAAATAAACACACATAAACATCCCATCTGTTATTATATAAGCCTCTAAAATAGATCATCAACTTTGCTGCTAATGTTGGTTTCTGCCTGTATACAATATCTAATGTGGTTTTTATGACAAATAACAAGCATTTCTGGGGAGCATGGGGCATACATTAGGACATCCATGTCAAGGTGGTGCTTATATTCTGTTGCTATTTCTAGTTCCTTTTAAATGCTCTACGCAAAAAAGAACTAAAAAAAAATAAAAAAAAATAAAAATCCTTACCAGACAATAAGTGTATTTGCATGCGCTTGTCTGTGTGTACATGGGCTTTAATGACCAAATCTCAATTGTTCAATTCAATTGGTGCACGACGGAGTCTTTCATATATATGACATTTTTATGTTGTGCCCACAGACAGCTGTTGAAAGTCAGAGCAAGCAGCAAGCCTCTCTGATAGCAGCAGGTGTTGATTGGAACAGAGGAAGACTGACAGAGGATAACACGAGAGGGAACAGAGAGGACATGATACAAATACTCAATGTAAAAGTGTGTGTGTGTGTGTGTGTGGCTGTGTGTGTTTGTATGAGTGTGTGTGTGCATGCGTGTACATGTGTGTGTACACGGCTGTGTGGAGCAGAGTGTCAGCACACATTTATATCAGAGAGGCACACAAATGGGTTGGCGCCATGCAGCCCTCTTAATCCGCTTTCATCATAAAAGGAGGGAGCCGAGAACAAACGTCTCGCCAGATCTGTACGTGTGTGTGTGCGTGCGTGAGCGTGTCTGTATATGTGTGAGCGCGTGTTAAGAAAGGCAGAGTAAGGACGTCTAGCAGGATGTGAGATGCACACTTGGTGCATCAGCACTGAGCCGTGACAAAGGCTTCCTGAGGAAGCAAGTTGAGCACATTACAGACATGCAGAAAGATCAGCAATAAAAACGCCTATGCAGAGAGGCTGGCATATGCAATGCACACCTGAAGAGAGCAGCATATGTAATGAACGTGCAGAGAGACCAGAGCATATTAGCGCAAATGCAGAGAGGCCATTGTAGGGCTGAGCGATATAGCAAAAAAGATGATTACAATATATTTTCCCATATTATTCAATATTGATTTTTATTCAATTTTTTTTCTCCTGATACTGATAATTTGAGAACAGCTGGATTGACACCTGTATTTCAAGGAACCGACATACCTCAGATTCTGGCATTTCCAGGTCACTTTGACCATGACCAAACCATCACCACACACCTGACATTGAGAAAGCTGTTTTGTCAACGACGACATCACCTTTGGAGATCTGCCATGTGATCGATTAAATATGCCCATGGTCATTGTGATTGACCTGAATTTTATCACGATCTTGGTTTGCGATCGATTAATTGCCCAGCTCTAGATCAGTGTAAAATGCACACGCGAATCGACCAGCATATATAACACACATGCAGAGAGACTACAGTATATAACACACGGGCAGAGAGACCAGAGTATATAATGTAGTTGAAGAGAGACAATACAACAAATGCGAACAGACCAGCACATAATGCACATGTGAAGAGACCAGGGTATATGAGACACGCGGTGAGACCAGCAAATATAAGACACATGCAGACAGACCAGCGTGAGGGATCTGTGATGGAGCCTTTATGTAAATATGCTGAAGATAAAGATGCCCAATCTGGGTTTCCCTGTGCTACATCACTGGCTCTGGCACAGGCTCTGTTCTACACCATAGCTAGTGGATCCTGCTAATGATGTGTGCCTTAATCTGCCTCCTGTAGTACAGTCAGCACAGTGTGTGTGTGTAGGGGGAGGTGGGGTCCATCTTGATCTTTGATACATATGTGAGCTTACAAAGTTTTACACATGGTGAATGTGTGTTTGTGTATGTACGTGTGTGTAAATGTGTGTGTGTATATGCATGTATTGTGCGTGCATGTGTGTGTGTGTTACCTGGATCCCAGACATAGTGAGGGTGTGGGGTAGTGTGTCCTCTCTCAGACGTCACAGGTGAATTGGTACCATCAGAGCTGCAGGAAGAAGAGAAAGACATGAGTCATGGACGTGGCAGACCGAAGAGGGCTACACTCACTCTAACACACACACACACACACACACATGCACGCACATACTTAAAGGGTTGAGCGGAAAATGACACAAATATTTGACACATGCATTCAGAATTACGCCAACACAAGCTAAAGTTGAGCCACAACTGATCATATCAGGATAGGTGACATGATAAAGAAAGATCTGCTGCTTCAGCAGTTATCTGCACGCACACACACACACACACACACACACACACACACACACACACACACACACACACACACACACACACACACACACACACACACACACACACACACACACACACAAAATACAGAGGGGTCAGCTTTTCAGTATGCAATTGGTATAGCTTGTGTTTTCTTGATGGTTGCAATGAGAGAGTGGGAGCAAGGAGTATAAGACTCAGAGAAGCAGGAGAGTAAGTCAAGAGATAAAGGTAGGATAGAGGACAACTCAAGGAAAGAGTGAAGATGTAAAGGGTGTGAGGAGAGAAGAAAGCGTAAGAAAGAAAGAAAGAAAAACAGGAAGAAAGAGTATGAAAGAGAGAGAGTCCAAGACCAATTGCCTTATATGGCAGTGAGGTGTGGGCTCCATGTATTCTGGATTTAAAAAATGGGACAAACATCCAAGTTTGCACTCAGCATCTGACCGTCCTTAGGCCACAGAGACATACACCTAGCCCGGCAGACAGGGCTAAATTAGGCCAGCTCTTGTGTCCCATTGCTGGAAAAGAAACTTCAAATTCTGGTAACCTTTAAAGTTTTCAAAACCTTTGACACAACATTGCATAGTTCTAGACTGGACGAGGTTGTCCAAACATCTCCTCTTAGCCAGCTAGCCTTGAGGCTCACACAGAGAGAGAGAGACCAAGAGAGAGACCAAGAGACAGACAGAGAGACAGACAGACAGACAGACAGACAGACAAACAGACAGAGGGGTCGGGTAGGGGGTGTCGGCAGGGGGTCTGAATTGCCCTGCATCGTATTCCCTCCAGTGTTTTATAGTTAAGTAGCCGACCCTAACAACACCTTCCTTCCACCTTAACTAAGTTGTCCCAACAGAACACTAACATTAGACTTGGCTTTGAAATATCTGGTGATAAAATTAAATGAATATATGATACACCTTCATCAATTGCCCTCCGATCATTCTAGCTGTAATAAGCTTGAAACAAACATGATGAAAAAGGACTAATATGAATGAATTAGGAGTGATGTATTTCTCAGCCATCACCCTGCACCTTCCCAGACAACCACCACCTTTCCCTGGGGGAAAACTGCTCTACTTCCTGCTGGCTCATGCCGGCCCCAAGGCATTCTGGGATGTCAGAGGGCCCCCACCTGAGGTGTGTGTGTATGTGTGTGTGTGTGTGTGTGTGTGAGGGCAGTGGGCAACACTCTCTCTGCCCGCACGACCGCTGGCGAGAACAGGAAGTGAAATGCCGCGCCAGGAGAGAGGGAGGAAGTGGCGGCGTCTGACGCAGATTTTCCAGTGACAGGGCGGGTAGAAGGGGTGTGTGTGAGTGTGTGTGTGTATGTGTATGTATGTAATATCTGTGTATATGTGTGTGTGTGGGGTGGGGGGGATTCAGGCTTACTAAGCATTATCACCCCTGGAGGGCATGAAGTCAGATCTTCTTGCGGTGTGTGATACCAATGATGACCGTACAAAGGACTAGACACCAAAAATAAAAAGTCAGCAATATAAAACACATACAGCACACAAACAGCTAATAGTCTCACATCTCTCCCATATTCACACGCAGACACACGCAGACACACGCAGACACACGCAGACACACGCAGACACACACAGACACACACAGACACACACAGACACACACAGACACACACACACACACACACAGCAGGAGTGGCCGGGGCCCCAGGCTAGGCCTGCTGCTCCTTCCCAGCTGCTGTATCCTGTAGAAACAGGAAGCTGCCTAATTGCAGACTACAGCACAACAGAGGACAGACAGACAAATATAGCCCCGCTCTGTCGACCAATCAGCACGCAGCCTCACTTTTACCTTCCTTCCCTCCCTCTCTGGACTTCCAGGGCACAGCCCACCTCTTCTCCGGGCCGAACGACTGCAGAGAAATTGTGAGGAATGAGTGTGCATATGGGGCCTGTGGGGGTTGAAAGGATTAAACAAGGCCTGTGGGGGTTGAAAGGATTTCATTCGATACCAGTGCCAAATCGATACTATCGATACAGGCAGGCATAAGTTCACATAACTTTCAAAAGGCTGTGTGTGTGTGTGTGTGTGTCACTGGTTCAAAGAGGAAAAGAACATTGTTTGTGTTCATTGTTCATGTTCAATTCTGAGGATGTCCAAATGGGGATTGTGAGACTGAGAGGGGAGAAGGAAGGCACACACTGATCAGCTTCAACACACACACCACCAGTGCTCTAAAGGCCTAGGGTGTGTATGTGCATTTGTGCATGTGTGTGAGTGTGTGTGTGTGTAAGTCTGTGTAGGGGAGAGTGTGTGGATCTAGGGATGGGCATCTGAGGCATCCTACTGGGGACAGATAAAGATCAGCCTGGGTAAGAGCAGCTAAGTGTGAGCACTCACACACACACACACACACGCACACACACACACACACGCCCAGTACGTCTCTCCAGCAAGCAGAACTCAGCTGATTTAATCAGAAGCACTCACTCACTCACACACACTCTGACTCCATAAACATGAGCCCAGTTAATTTAATTGAAAGCACTCGCATGTAGCCGCAAACACACACACACACACACACACACCCACACACACACACACACACACACACACACACACACACACACACACACACACACACACACACACACACACACACAATACTAGCACCAAACCCAACAGACACAGACACACACACACAGACACACACACAAACAAATTGTGACCAGTCTGTAGTGGGCAGGATATATGGCTGATTGGAGGTCTTCTGCATGAACAATTAGATGTTGTATTCTGGGTTACGCCTCTGTCACCCTTTCCACTCACACACACACACACACACACACACACACACACACACACACACACACACACACACACAGACACACACACACTTTCTTATTCCTCCTCCCTATGATGCGTGTCCTCTGAGCAGCC
>CM050207.1:15147282-15149782 GCA_027475355.1 Coilia nasus
TGTGGCTCATTAAGCACGGTGCCGCTTGTGCCATCTGCTGCATGTCACCTCCTCTCAGTCAGCCCTCTCATCAGGCAGAGACCCGACACACACACACACACACACACACACACACACACACACACATTCGCATAGACACACATGCGCATGCACACACACCATGCATGTTCACACAGACACATACGCGCACACACATACGCACACACACACACGTTCGCATAGATACACATGCGCATGCACACACACCACGCATGTTCGCACAGACACACACACACACACACCTGCTGCTGCTGAACCCCCAACTAAACGCAGCCCCTTTCTAGAGCTTTCTTTTCATGCCTGCTCTTCCCACTCAGTCTGTGTCTCTCACTCACTCCATCTCTGCCTGGAATCGTCTTACCACTCCTTCTCTGCCTCCATCTCTACCACCACACTTCTCCTCCCTCCTCCTTCTCTCTTCTCTCCATCTTCTCTCTCCCTTTCTCTGTCCATCCCTCTCTCTCTCCCTCAATCCCTACCCTCTTCTCTGTCCCCTCCTTCCTCCAATCCTATCTCTTTCTCTATGTTTCCCCTTCCTCCAACCCTGTCTCCTTCTCTCTCTCTCTCTCTCTCTCTCTCTCTCTCTCTCTCTCTCTCTCTCTCTCTCTCTCTCTCTCTCTCTCTCTCTCTCTCTCTCTCTCTCTCTCTCTCTCCATCTCTCCATCTCTCCATCTCTCTCTCTCTCTCTCTCTCTACATCTCTCCCTCCATCCCTCTCTCTGCACCAAGGGCCCAGTGCCCATCTGGTGTGGGGCTCCGCAGAGGACACATGCCACTGGGCTATCACTGGGGGGGCCTGTCACTATCACAGAGAGAGAGAGAGAGGGAGAGGGAGAGGGGGAGGGAGAGAGAGAGAGAGAGAGAGAGAGAGAGACAGAGAGAGAGAGAGAGAGAGAGAGAGAGAGACAGACAGAGAGACAGAGAGACAGAGAGAGAGCTGGTCTGAGAAAGAGACACAGACACAGAGAAGAGTCTGCAAGAGAGGGTCATGGCGAGAGAGAATAAGCACAGGCATGCGGTGTGTGTGTGTGTGTGTGAGTGTGTGTGTTGGACTCAGCTCTAGAGTAGCCGTCTGTGTCATGTCTGGCCAGCCGAATCCCTTAAGATTTGCACGACCCCCTACTGTGCTATTGCGCACACACTCCCCTCAAACATGAAAGTCTATTAAACCTGGCCAGCAGAAGGCTCTGAGAGAAGCACAACTATCAAAACAAACAGACCCAGACAAACACACACGCCACAGTATATATTTACAAGGGTAGCTTATAACATCACACATCAACACTAAACACACACAAAGTACTAAATCCCACATGGAATCATACATCCATCTTGTACTCTATCTCTGGTTCACCTAATAGTCAGCAGTGTACAGTGTGTGGGTATGTGTGCGTGTGTGTGCGGGTGTGCCTATGTGCACGCACAAGTACCTGTGTTGGTTAGAAAGGAAGGGTGTGTATGTGGGAGGCAGACCACTGCAGAGCTCATGTTCTCTCATGCTTTACTGACATCCTCTCTCTCTTTCTCTCTGTCACACACATGCACACACCATATCTCTCTCTCTGTCTGTCACACACGTACATAATCTCTCTCCTCTCACAATTTTTCATATTTTTATTTACCCTCAGTCTGAGATGCGCTGTCTGAAGTCCTGCCCACCCCCTACATTGAGCAGTGAGCTCCTGCCCATCCTGTCCAATAAGCTCCAAGCTCCTGTCCACCCCCTCCAATGAGCTTCGAGCTCCTGCCCACTCTCTCCAATCAGCAGTCAGCTTACCTACTGTGTTCTGACTGGGCACAAAAGTGGTAGTGCCCTTTTTTTTACAAAGCAAATTTGACTTTTAAGTGGATTAAAATGGACATACCACTCCTTTGCTGTATGTCTTTTATGGAAAACATTGCTTTCTACATCCTGTGTGACTGTGTGTGACATCTTCTGTTGATTAAGAATGGAGGACAAAAGGCTTGAAAGTCTAATGTAGCGTTTACAGGCAGCTGCAAAACAATTTATGTGTGATGGTTACACCCTATGCTACTTACTTTGACCTCGTGGCACTCTGCAGACTGTTGACATGCAAAAAAGCTATGCGGCAGACTGAAAGATACTGGAAAAAAACAACAACAGAAGAACATGAGCTCCCATGTAAAAGGAGCCAAGAACTCACTTCTTGGTTCCTCTAAAGCATGTGTCTGGTGCAATAAAAACCTGGCAATAACAGGGGTCATGTGACATTATAGCGAAGGGGGGGAGAAGTCACCTCACCCAGCTTTGAACCGGGATCTCCGGGAGTTTCAAACATGCACTCTGGCTGCAACGTCAAAGAGCCAAGCTTGCTGGAATGGTTAGACAAAGCATATCCGTAATCCTAGTGATGGCACCCCATCACACTGCCTTCCCCTTCGCCATGCGCTTGACACACACTCAGGTGTCTCACACACATCTCCCATCAAGGGTGCCCCAC
>CM050207.1:15154782-15244782 GCA_027475355.1 Coilia nasus
GAACACACATACATAACTAAATTAGACGTGCATGAGAAGTGGGAGAACAAACACAGACTCACACACACACACACACACACACACACACACACACACACACACACACACACACACGGGGGCAGAGAAAGAGTACAGCAGCAGAGCTGGAACATCTGTTCTATGCCAGTTACCTGGCTGACCATTTATCCTTCCTTGAAAGTCCTTTAGGGCTGCACAATATATCGAAAATATTGTGATATCGCAACATACAATATCGTGACACACATGTCGCAAAGCATGACTTACTGGAATGAATGGGACATTACTGTAAGATGTTTCACACTCGACATATGAAGATATTTAGGAAATTAAATGGAGTCCTTCTGCCCTCAATACCCACCCCATAGGCTGCGCACTGGCTATGGTCTAGCGGTGAATATTAAGGTGAAAGATGTTAAAACTATTTTAAAAGTATTTAAATATTTGTTTATCTCAAAACATATAGTCATCGCAACATTCAGCAATGTTCAGCTCTAAAGCCCTTTACCTATGTTTGCCAACTCAGCATTCTCTCCCTGGCCTGAGGCCTTACGGACAGCTACACCAAGGAGATGCCAGCCCAGGTGGGCACCAGTCAGTCAGTCCCTCCACATGCCTGTCATTGCTTGCTCACTGTCTCATGGGCCATTCAAGATCTGGGGATCTGCAAGGCTAAGGCTATTTGTAAGGATAAGGCCTTATGTAAGTCTGTGTCTGAAACTCAGCTGTTACGTAATGATGGAGGACATGGAACACTGCCTGATCAGAAGCCACACATGTCATAGAGAGAGAGAGAGAGAGAGAGAGAGAGAGAGAGATTGACAGGCAGAGGGAGAGGGAGAGATAACAGAGAGAGAAGAGAGACTAACAAGAGATGGAAATAATGAAGAGAAGGAGGGAGGAGGGAGAGGAGGAGAGGAGGCAGTGAAAGAGATTAGAGATGACCATGAGCATCTGTGCTGCAGGAGGGCAGAGTACACACAGACAGAAAGACAGACAGACAGACAGACAGACAGACAGACAGACAGACAGACAGACAGACGGGAGAGGCCAGGAAGTGACCCAGGGAGGGCAGCACTCCCATCCCCAGCCCTGAGTGACATCCCCTGAGTGACAGCACTGCAGACCCCCTACAGGGGGAAGAGGAGCAGCAGGAGTGTGTGGGAGAGCAATGACTGCATACAGTCTCTGGGCAAGACAGGCTGACACAAGCTGGTCGAGTTGTGTATGTGTGTGTGTGTGTGTGTTTGTGGACACTGGGTCGTGAGAGAGAGGGTGGGACAGGAGGCTCTGCTCATCCTGCCCAAGGATCACAACATTTAAAAAGCACAAAATCCAAGACATCCCTATGCATCATATCAGGGCAGATGGCCCGTACCGTTCACTACAGAATCTGCAGCCATGCGGTTATTAGTGCCTTTAGCCTGTTCACACCAGGAACTACTACTACAACAATAACTATATCTTCTTTTAAAACGTTTTTACTTTGGATGGCACTGTTCACATATTAACCAGTCATTGGGGTCATATTCAGAGCGATTTTCTGAACTATAAAAACAATGTCAGACAATCAGAACTCAGAATTTATAGGATGTCACATTCTTTTAATCGTTTCCACTCATTAGAGTTGTGTCATTAAAATATCGATCTTCAGTGTGGACGCTCGTGGTGTTACACAGTTCCGGTTGTCGTTATAGCTCTTGGTGTGAACGGACCTTAAAAGAGCCACAGTGCACACGTCCCAACCTCTAAGGCCAGGTGCTGGACACAGGTGCGTTACATGAAGATAATGATAAAGGAGATGATGATTCTGCCTTAAGAGCACCCTCGCAGCGTGAAATGTTGCTGTGCTGTGTCAATGTTTCCCCCCAATTTTCTAAGTCCCCACTTACAAAACATTGCAGTCACTATGAACTGGAGAAGAAGGAGAAGGAGAAGGAGAAGGAGAAGGAGAAGAAGGAGAAGGAGAAGGAGAAGGAGGAGAAGGAGGAGAAGAAGGAGAAGAAGGAGAAGAAGGAGAAGAAGAAGAAGAAGAAGAAGAAGAAGAAGAAGAAGAAGAAGAAGAAGAAGAAGAAGAAGAAGAAGAAGAAGAAGAAGAAGAAGAAGAAGAAGAAGAAGAAGAAGAAGAAGAAGAAGAAGAAGAAGAAGAAGAAGAAGAAGAAGAATGTATTTTCTAAGAAGAAAGAAGAAAGAAAAAGAATGCATTTTCTAAAAAGCACCTTTCATGACACCACAGGTCAGATCTTAAAATAGAAACATATAATGCAGCCGACAAAAGCAATGAAGAAGTGAACATGCATTTCAAACTTAGCACTCATCATGTACATGTGCAGGGGCCAATGCTGGCCATATGAGTGGACCCACGGGGGGCCTGGAGGGGATCACCCCATACATGAGAGGAGAGCGTGGGATTATCAGCTGGGGTGGTCTTTTTAAGCCCAGTCTGAGCGCCACAGCACCCCGTCGGGCTGGTTTACAGGGGAGTCTCGGCGCTCTTGGCCCACCAATCAGCTCCTCAGAGTCTGGGGGTGGGAGGGTTGGGGGGAGGTGGGGCGCCCAAGAGGGTCAGAGCAGTGAGACTGCGGCAAGCTGAGGGGCAAAGGCATGTAAAGTGCAGCAGTGCAGCCATGCAGCCATCAGAGAGAAAAGCACAGCCAGCACAGCGCAAAGTGTAACGGGTACTGCATAGTTCAAACTACAGGGGCTACTGGGGGGTATGGTACGCCGATCAGGACCCCCTGAGAGAGACAACAGCAACAGAAGTGTTTGGGGGGTTAACAACATAGTCATGTAATTAATGTAAAACATGAAAGGTAGCACACCCATAAAAGTTGGTACAGGCCTACAAGCCTGTATGTCAGCACGTGCACACACACACACACCAGCACAATTGAGCATACGCTTATACACTGACAGTCAATGAAAACACATCGACGGCGACGAGACGAGACAGGAAAAACACATGATTTTGTAACAGCTGATCACCAATTCACTGAAGCGGAAATTGTAAACATCCGAGTGGTCATCCCACTCTCTTATGACCAAACAAGTGCATTTGTACTCGTTTACATGGTTGGCATCGATTCTCAGTCAAAAAGTACAAGAAAGTTGCCTGATGCGTTTTCATTGACTGTCAGTGTACACACACAGGGCTAGGGTTTTCATACTGACGTTGGTTGGATGTAAAATGTAACAGCAGTCTGTGTACGTGGCAAATGTAATCACCTCATGCTGTAAGACAATAAGTACACCGCGTACAAGGTTTCGTTTTTTTTTTTTCTCTCTCGAAAGGAACAAAAGCCGGAGTAGAGCTAGCAGGCTGAAAGGGAAGTAGCGAAGTGGATGGTTTGGTGTTGAAGGTCATGGCTGCAGTTCTCACTGGTTTACCACTCAGGTTTTGACCTGTGTGTGTGGTTTTGGGTTTCATGTGCGTTTGAGTGTGTGTGTGTGGTTGGATGGATGGTGTCCCTAACCTGCAAATTACCACTACAGTCATTTAATGCAACCAACAGCAAACAACAGCTAATTTGAGGCTACGTGATGAAGATTGGTTGATATTTTTCAAACAAAACATACTGTGGATGGCATATAATAAGGATGAAAAAAGTCCCAATAAAGTTAAGAACATAGAATCTCTTGAGTTAAACTTCAAATGGAAAAATACAAACTCACACAACAAATACTGTAATCCTTATGAATACTGATGTTCTAAAAACAAACCTTGCTTACTGGCACAAAGGTGCCTACAATGTTAAAGGTCAATGAGGTACACTTCTTTTAGGTCATACTGCCAGAATGAATGTGTGTGCGTGTGTGTGTGCGTGTGTGTGTGCGTGTGTGTGTGCGTGTGTGTGTGTGTGTGTGTGTGTGTGTGTGTGTGTGTGTGTGTGTGTGTGTGTGTGTGTGTGCGTGCGTATGTGGGGGGGTTCTGCAGTGTAAGGCAAAGGCAAAGGTGTGAGTGACAGGGCTGCACTCCTGCCGTTAGCAGGAAGGATTAATAATTGAGCTGCTTTCCTCAGGCTGAGAGACCAGCGCCACAAGGCTAAATTATTCACCTGAATACACACACACACACACACACACACACACACACACACACACACACACACACACACACACGAGTACACACAAAGAACGGCAGTAGTCACACAAACACACCACAGAGCTCTTTCATACACATACAAACCAGCACTCTTACACACTACAACACTACAGCACACACCTGCACAAGTGCATTACAACCCTTTACATTACACCCCCACACTTCAGCCTCAGCAACTCACCCTTCGCCCAAATAATGTTTACTTCTTTAGACAGACACACACCTCACTCACATGGTCCTGTGGCAGGAACAACCCAAACAGAGTGGTCTGCATAGGCAATAGCAGACAGAGCTGCAGTGGCCAAGACACCCACTACCTTACAAGCATAATCAAGGGTTCATGCCTTTTCATGCCATTCTCTGACTCAGAGGCGGAATTTCCATGATCTTCTGTACGAAAAATTGCACACCACCAACAATGAATTTTAAACCAAGGTGTTTCTTTTTCAGAGCAGGAAAGGGATACTGGACTTGGGAAAAACAACAACTCAAGCAATGCATGACAAAGGTTAGGCCTAATACCTGATAAAGACCAGGAAACGAATATCAAAATCTGGGGACAACTACATACAATGACTAAAATATCCTGCTATTTCATGGCTTTGTCCACAAAATGATGTTTCCATGTCTGGAACAGGCTCTATTAAAATGACTTTCCAGAGATTCCAAGACCAGTGGGAACCCTGATAATCACCGCAGGAGTTTAGCACCAGTGCTCAAGGTGTCCACTACCTGCAAGCATGATCACACCTGAGGTCATCACTGTGTGAGTTACACCTTCATTTTAACAAGGGTGTCAGCTAAAGGGGTATTTAGTAGCCTGTTATAGTTATAGCTGCAACTCCAGTATCCAAAAACATGCTGCACATTCCTAAACTGGACTAAACCACACAACTAATCTCTCCCTAACTCTCTTTCACTCTCTCTCTCGCACGCATGCACACACACAGTCTAAACAGTCTAAAGACACACCATGCGTTGTCTTTTGTGGCTTTAGTCATCAGTTTATTCTCATCAATGCCAGAAAATTCTAAATATGGATCATTAACAACTTTAATTTGACAGGAACATTAAAAGGCAGCTGAAGTGTAGCTTACTCTGTGTGCTTAGCTTACATATGCTTCTCTTTGATCTGCCAATGCTCTTGCACTGGGCCTCTCTGGGGGATAACAGCATATATGCCATATCAGTGTATGTACTGTAAGTGTACTAAACACACACACCGCAGGGTTGGACCAGCGCCCCCCATGGGGCCAAACACCGGTGCTGCTGAGTGCAGAGGGGCTGGGAGGTAAGGCTGGGACACACATGGGGAAAAAGCTGCTTGGATCATTGGTAGAAACTGGTGCAGGGCCCATTCCAGATAGACAGACAGACAGATAATGTGTTACTGCCACACACACACCAAAGTTGGTAATAACTGTTGATAAGGTAGCTCAGTCCAAGAAAAAAATAAATCAATAAATAAATGAGAAGTAGATCACTTAGATCGGTTTAGCAGTGTCCAGGAGTCTGATGGCTAAAGGGAAGAAGCTGTCTCTAAAACGTGTCGTCTCTGTACGAATGGACCTAAGCAGTCTTCCACAGGGCAGAGGTGGGAACGTGTATAGTGATGGATAAGAAGGGTCCTTGATTATTTTGGAGGCTCAGTTTAAGCTGCACCCAGAGTACAAGGGGTGGACTGGAGTTAGGTCACAACCAAATGTGACAGGTTTTGGTGTAGGTTGTTTTGTACACCTTTGTGGTGGTCCACGCTGTGGCAAAAGTTGATGATGTCACAATTCCTCAACGATTCAAATTCAAAATTTAAATAATGGCAGTTGGCCAAACTGTCTCCCTCCCTTTCTTGCTTACTTCCTCCCTCCCTCGCGCACATTTTTTTTCTGTCTATTCCTTTTCTGTACCAACTACATCTTAATTCAGAGGTTTGACATTTTTCATCAAGCCTAGCAAACGCGTTCAGACCAATGACTGTACATGTATAAGTACAGAAGTCCAATGTAAAAACCACCCACATTCACTGCAGGTACAGTACGTGTATGTGTGTGTGTCTGTGACATTGAGTGTGTGCGTGTGCGTCACTCAGTGTGGACACTGACAGCTGTGGCCACAGGCCCTCTTCCTAATCTACTTGTGCTGTCGGCAGTGGCTGGACAGAACAGTGCCAGGCTGTTAACAGCGCTGAAGTGGCCTTTTGCAGTGGGGAGAACGGCCAACCAAATGACTTTAGAGCACCAAAGAGCTCAGAGATGCTTCTGCACCTCACTCAGAGCTGGCTAGTGGGGGGGCCACAGGTAAATGGTTTAAAGGGACGAGTGTGAGTGTGTGTGTGTGTGTGTGTGTGTGTGTGTGTGTGTGTGTGTGTGTGTGTGTGTGTGTGTGTGTGTGTGGCGGATGCAGGCCTGAGTGCTTCACACCTACTAAAGTGGATGAGAGGTGTGTCTCATCCATTTACAAACAAGACTGCATGCAACAGCATAACAGAGAAATAAGGAATGCATATGATCTAGTGTGTGCGTGTGTGTGTGCGAGCACAAATTTGGGTCTCTCAGGGCGTGAAAGTTCAGTGCTAAAAGAGTTATGGAAAAAAAGAAGGTTAAAAACTTTTGCTAGATGGTCTGCAATTTCTTTCTGCGTGCAGCAGTGGAAACTTCAGGAGGGAAAAAAAAAATGAAATGCACTCAGTCTGCAAGATGTGGCCATTGCGGTTGAGCAGTCCGGGCTCTGGCTTGCGATAAGAAGCAGGGTCACAGGACTCAGCAGAGAGAAAACAGTAGCCTCTGATTCAACTTCCTCCTACAAACACAGTGCTTTAGCTGCTTAGAAAGGCCACGACATCACCAACCAAATACAAACACCCCGTTCTAGCACCTTAAACCACCACGTCTTACCACAATAAATACCTCAGTTTAACCGCTTGGGCTCCACAATCATATCCTGACACATTAAATATGTTAGCTTAGCTGCTTAGACTAACCACATCTTACCACATGAAATACCTCATCTTAGCTGCCTAGACTGACTACATCTTACCAGAATAAACATCGTATTTGCTTAGACTAAACCACTATGTCTTACCAGATTAAATACGTCAGTTTTGCTGCTTGACACTTGACACAGCTGGAATGTCTTTTTAAAACATAAGATGCCACACAGTGCGTCCTTCTCACTGTGGTCCACCAGTTCGTACTTCTCATCAGTCTCTTATTCCTCCACTAGACCCATACCCTGCATACCACCACATCTTGCCATAAACACCTCAAACGCTTACAAATGTGTCTCTTACTAAATACAAACAGGCTTCCTCACTTTTGCATCACACACCGACCATACAACAGCCTACCAAACTTTAGATCCAAACCACCACTTCTCTCACCAAACTACAAATACCTTACTTCAGATCTATACCACCTATCTTATCCCAAATATAACTCATCTTGCAAAAAAGGTTTATCCAGGCACTCCAAAACGTGACAAAGAGGAAGGATTAAAGTCTACGCAGACTAAGCTCTGATAAAGACCTATGGTTGGGTCAAAACATGTTGGCTTTCTTCAAACATGTACTAGCAAGGTTTTAAATGAAGTCTTTATAATCCTTCCTCTTTGTCACATTTTGAAGTGCCTGGATAAACCTTTTGGCTTTAAATGGATTGGACCCCAACATCCAAGAGCACCCGACAGAATGTTGAATAAACTTCAACAAATAAATCTACCAGCCATCTGTCTTAATATAACTTATCCTGCTTTAGCTGCCACCACACCAGTCTTGCCACATTTAAAACCTCAGTCCTGTTGTTCATACAACCACATCTTTACCATACCTTCCTTAAACTGCTTATCACATACAAACACCTTATCTTAGCAGCGTACACCAACACATCTTGCCATCAGCACATTCTAATGGCATGCATTTCACACCTTGTTAATCTGCTACTGGTAATACTGAACATACCGTGCTGGCAATTAAGGGAAAAGTCAACAGGAGTAGCCAGTCACTGCACAATGAGAAATTTTACTCTTGACTGACACATGTTGAAGTAATACATGCCCTACAGTAAGAATGTCAAGACACCTTGCCTAAAATGGACATTTTGCTACATAAAAACCATATTTAACATTACAAGGACGAGAAACTAAAACTGTTATGTGGCTAATATTTGATTTTGGGGTGCTGTTTTCAAAACTATATACACACTTGTGACCCTGCTCCTGCCTGGCCTGGGAGAACAGCAAAATGGCACACTAAAAATATGTAGCCCTGTCACAGCTAGGGCAGCAGTCCACTCCCATGGCAGTACAGGGTTACCCAAAGTCAACCACAGCCTCTTCTTTCTCTTTAAGTCTGGGAAACGTTACCAAAGCCTGAAAGCAAGGACTGAGAGATTGAAGAAACCTTCCTATCCTCAAGCCATATGCATTTTAATTGAAGACAAACATACAAAACATTTTTCATTTCTTTTTATATCTAGGCTATTCTTTTTCTTTTTTCTTCGGAGTCAATGGACCAAGAATTTCAGCACATAGATTGTATTATTGTACTTTGTGTAGCCTAATTGTATGTCACAAATTACATTTGAATTTGAAGTGTCAGTATTTGTGATATTGCCATACCCACTCTTGCCCTAAGCACAAAGGGCAAATGAATATAAACACAGCTCTGGTACAATGGCGCTTCTGCTTTGACAGCCACATTGAAACACTTGTTCCTTTCAGCTCAAGTATCAGCATATCTGTGTGTGTGTGTGTGTGTGTGTGTGTGTGTGTGTGTGTGTGTGTGTGTGTGTGTGTGTGTGTGTATGTATGTGGTCGATATACACATTCCTGCACTACTGTTAGACTCTGCATTGCATCATACATCATAACCTGTCTGGGAACATATCAAGCATATCATCCCTGGGTGTTTAAGCTGAGGCTTATTCTGAGACACGTGGGGGGAGGGGCTAACCGTGTTGAACACAGATGAGTGCTTGATCTCCCTCTGAAACATCACATGGGCCAAACCACAAATGTTCTATTACGTACTGATAACCCATCTAAGTAGGGCTGGGCAATATGGACCTAAACTAATATCACGATATTTCTGGGCTGACTGGCGATATACGATACATATCGATATTTCAAAAACAGGGTGAGCAAAGTGTTTCATGTTAAGTTAAGATTGCTTTAAAAGAGCTGTGCAAATGAAAAAGTAAACAGTAACATACGCAGGGGTACAGCTGAGTGATCCGAGAAAGCTCCGGCTGTCTGAACAGTGTGAACACATTAGGATAAGTGGTTTTGATAAAGTGGTATTGTATCATTGAAAATATATCGATATGGCGATATAGTGTCAAATACATACCTTCTTTAAAAATATATCGATATTACGATAATATCGATATATCGCCCAGCCCTACATCTAAGCATACAATACAGCACACAGCTAAGCTGTGTCAAAAGGTAAGTCATGCACACTCAGCAGTGCGCACACACACACACACACACACGCACACGCACATGCACCAAACTGAAATACAGTTCGTACAATGTCTTTCAGGTAGCCCAACGTATGGTAGTCAGGTAGCCAGGAAGGAAGTTCCTTTAATATTCACAGGGCATCATTAGAAGAAAATTACTTTGGCAAAGCAACTCCCAAAACAAGTTGTTCCACCTAGTCTCATTTTATTTATTTATTTGTTAGACTACCCTACTCTCCCTTCCTTCCTCATCTGGGGGCCATTTTAATTAGCTGTAAGTGTTCCATAAACTTGTCGTGGATTAGCCCATACATTTTTAATCACTCTGGAACATTCTCGCTCTCCCATTCACTCACTCTCCCATTCACTCACTCTCCCACTCACTCACTCTCCCACTCACTCACTCTCCCACTCACTCACCCCTCACTCACTCTCTCCCTCTCTCCACCTCTCCCACAGACACACATATCTAAACATGGCAGACAGATTTAATGCTGAGGTAGCCATTTTTTTGTCAGGCTGTTTAAAGACGGCATCTTCTGTGGTGTGTTTTACAGCTGTGAGATGGAGCCAGCCCTGGAATAATAACATCCAGATTTGTAACAAACATGCAGATACACTGAGATGGAAAAATACCATTAACTGGCCACAACACACACGCACGCACGCACACACACACACACACACACACACACACACACACACACACACACCATAAAAACCAGCAGAGGCAGCGGCAGCCCTGTGGGCCGGTAACACCTCATTTATTCATGCGGGTTTCCAAAGGTGTCATGGACACTAGTGTTGAGGACTATCTAAAAGTGCCAGTCACTGACCATCCTTGTGAAGAAGAATCCAAGAGAATACAAGTTTTTCAACACAATACAGATTTGTGCAAAGGTGAAGGCCTCATATCTTCAAATCTTAAAGGAGTACTTCCACGAGAAACCGTTTAGTACTTGCTCTTTTGAAATACGACAGGTCACCCCGTTGCATATGCATGCTGCACGTGAAAATGTTCTTCTAACCCAATTGCCTCTATTAGTCAGTGAAAGAAAGTAGGCGGAAAAACGAGTGAATAAGAAAAAGGCCAACAAAGTGACGTAGGTTTGTAAATTAGAAAAAGCTATGCCACAGTTGTGATTACTGGAGAAGTTTTGTTGCAGCACACATTCACTTAGCAAAGTATAGGTAAGTATGTGTGTTTGTGTAGAACATTTAGATCTTCTATTTGGTTCGTTATGACCGAATGGGTTTCGAATGATTGTAGCCTGTGACTAGCATAGCCGAGAACCTGTCATTCTCCCTGCTCCATCTCCTCCACCAAACTAGAACAGCCTGAAACAGAAGCACTAAAGCATTTTTTTTCCCCAAAACTGGCTCACAGGGCATTTATTAATACTAGAGACCACCGCAAAATTAATGAAAACACGATGGAAGTACACCTTTAATCCATTATTCTCATTTTACTACTAGGAGAAAAGGCAGCAGACACTAGGGCTGCACAATATATTGAAAATATCGCAATATACAATATCGTGATATACATATCGCAATATACAATATCGTGATATACATATCGCAAAACATGGCTTAACTGCAATAAATAGGACATTATTGTAAGATGTTTCATGTTCAATGAAATCAAATGGAGTCCTACTGCCTTTGATATCTACCCCCATAGGCTGCGTACTGGCTACAGCCTGGCAGTGAAGATTAAGCTTAAAGATGGTAAAACTATATTTAAATATTTAAATGTTTATTTATCGCAAAACATATCGTCATCACAACATTCAGCAATGTTACCGCATATCGCACATTTTTCCAATATCGTGCAGCCCTAACAGACACTATACCATTATAAAAGAGGGGTCATTCTAAGGACTTTGGGTTCGTGTTTAAGTTTCTTAGGTGTCTACGTATGACAGGTGTTTGTCAATGTAACTGTGTCTGTGCTGGGCTTGACTGTCAGCAGTGTTTTGGCTAAGGCATATGCCAGCACATCTGTTTTTGGGGACTGGCCTTTTGGAAGCTCCCTTGTCACAGCGACCAGGCCTATTCTACTTCATTTTCAATTTGCTTTTCTACTCTATTCTATTTCATGTAGCCAAGACAAGGATGTCAACTGCAGTCGCGTTCCCTTTAAGGTGTTTTCCTCGTGTTTTTCTGAGAGCATTATTATGTCTTTGAAGTCCACTAGCCTCTGAAGTCGCTCGCTGATTTGATTTTTAAAAAGCCAAGATCACACGGGCTGGCTTTTATTACCTTTTTATTGAATCAGAGAGGCCTGGAGGGGAAAAGCAAGCAGCCTCTGTCGTACTGGGTCGGATACCAGAGGCGTGCTGGTGCCCTAACACACTGCATCAGCTCTCGCCGGCTCATAGCACCCAACTGAGGAGGAGCACTGCGAGGTGGCAAACCTGCTTTAGTTTTAACAGTACTTGGGGAGAGAAAATAATTTAAAAAGGAGAGCACATATACACATTTGCAGTGGGTATCTATCCATCTATCCACCTATCACTCACTCAATCAATCAGGAAGTCTGGGTCTGTGGGGTGTTTGTGCTGAATTTTTTTTTTTTAATCATCACTAACCACAAACTAGACACATGTGAGGGGGCACAATAATACAACTCGACAAGGAGAAAA
The DNA here is from genome assembly GCA_027475355.1 of Coilia nasus. Classification (NCBI taxonomy): domain Eukaryota; kingdom Metazoa; phylum Chordata; class Actinopteri; order Clupeiformes; family Engraulidae; genus Coilia; species Coilia nasus. The sequence goes on from CM050207.1 coordinate 15,167,007, forward strand.
GCCAGGATGATCTAAACACTTTTAAATGGCTCTATATTCCACAGTCGACAAGCTAGACCCCTGCCTGCTGCTGACCTTCTACTGCACATCCGTAGAGAGCCTGCTGACGCACTGTATCACAGTATGGTACGGCAGCTGCACCATGGCGGACAGGGAGAGGCTCCAGAGACTAGCCAAGACAGCACAGAGCATCAGCAGCTGTCCTCTCCCCTCCCTGGAGGACATCTACTACACCTCCCACTGCCTCAGCAGAGCTAGGAACATCATCAAACACAGCTCCCACCCTGGCTCTGAACTGTTTGACTTGTTGCCCTCAGGAAGGCGCTACAGGTGCGTCAAAACAAGGACCAGCAGACTTAGGAACAGTTTCTTCCCAAAAGCCATAACCACTACACAAATGCACTGACTCCATATTCCAATCCCCAAACCCCAGACCTCCTTCCATCCACCTATTGTGCGATATCTAACTTAAACAGTGTAATATCTTTACCACGGAATGTCATTATACTTACTGTCAATGCGTACACTCACACTGTTCTTTGCACGACATGAAAAGAGAGTTGTAGACTAAGCGTTCCTGCTCAGAGAAACATAAGGCACATCTGTCTCCTTGCGTGATTTTTTCCCCACTGTGCAATATTAATCAATGTGCAATAACTTGCATAATTTAATGTGCAATTTCCTGTATACAGAACCTCTCTTATCTATACCTTACCTCACCTCACCCCACCCCACCCCTACTCTATCTTTATCTTGTCTTGCACTAATGCTTATTTATATCTGTTATATGTTGTAAATATCCTACATAAATGTCTGCACTGAAGTCAGTTGCTTTCAATCTCATTGTGCATGTGTATAAGTGTAAATTTTACATGTGCATAGTGACAGTAAAAGGCATTCTACATTATTCTATGTATGCATGTGAGTGTGTGTGTGTGTGTGTGTGTGTGTGTGTGTGTGTAGTGTTCTGGGTATCCTTCTCATCATAGTCCTGTCTTCGCAGTCACACATAGAAGTGATGCTACCTGGTGGTGCACTCAAACACACACACACACACACACTACTGCCCCTGCCTTCCCTGGCCCTGAGCCTTCATCAACCTGCACGAGGAAGTGACCTTCTGTTCCCTTCCCGCTGTCTGAAGTTTATCACGGACGCTCCATTCAAATGAGCTGCCAGTCTCGTCCCACCCAGACTGATTCCCTCAACACACTATGCATATGCACCACACACACACACACACACACACACACACACACACACTGCCCAGACTGATTCCCTCAACACACTATGCATATGCAACACCACACACACACACACACACACACACACACACTGCCCAGACTGATTCCCTCAACACACTATGCATATGCAACACCACACACACACACACACACACACACACACACACTGCCCAGACTGATTCCCTCAACACACTATGCATATGCAACACCACACACACACACACACACACACACACACACACACACACACACACACTGCCCAGACTGATTCCCTCAACACACTATGCATATGCAACACCACACACACACACACACACACACACACACACACACACACACACACACTGCCCAGACTGATTCCCTCAACACACTATGCAATGCAACACCACACACACACACACACACACACACACACACACACACACACTGCCCAGACTGATTCCCTCAACACACTATGCATATGCAACACCACACACACACACACACACACACACACACACACACACACACACACACACAGCCCAGACCCATTCCCTCAACACACTATGGATATGCAACACCACACACACACACACACCCACTGCCCAGACCCATTCCCTCAACACACTACACATATGCAACATCACACCAATACATACACACACACACACACACACACCACACACACACTGCCCAGACCCATTCCCTCAACACACACACACACACACACACACACACACAGCCCAGACCCATTCCCATTCCCTCAACACATGATGCATATGCAACACCACACACACACACACACACACACACACACACACACAGCCCAGACCCATTCCCTCAACACACTATGCATATGCAACACCACACAAGCACACCCCCCCACTGCCCAGATCCATTCCCTCAACACACTATGCAACACCACACACACACACCAACACCCCACTGCCCAGACCCATTCCCTCAACACACTACGCATATGTACATACATACACACACACACACCAACACTCCCACTGTGTCCAGACCAACTCCCTCAACACACTACGCATATGTACATACATACACACACACACACCAACACTCCCACTGTGTCCAGACCAACTCCCTCAACACACTATGCATATGCAACACCACACACACACACCAACACCCCACTGCCCAGACCCATTCCCTCAACACACTATGCATATGCAACACCACACACACACACACACACACACACCCCAACACCCCCACTGCCCAGACCAATTCCCTCAACACACTATGCAAGCTGTGCACACACCACACAACGCACACACCACGCAACGCACACCACACGCAACGCACACACCACGCAACGCACACACCACGCAACGCAACGCACACACCACGCAACGCAACGCACACCACAAACACGCCATGCACACACCACCCAATGCACACCACATGCAACGCACACCACGCAACGCAACGCGCACCACGCAACGCACACCACACGGGGGTTTAACATGGTGCTTGGAACCTTACTAGCAACGTACAGCTGGACTGGCAGAACAGGAACAACAAATGCAAATGATACAACAGCCAAGCTTTCTGCATGACAACCCTTCTGTGTGTGTGTGTGTGTGTGTGTGTGTGTGTGTGTGTGTGTGTGGGGCAAGAGAGAGTGAACCAGAAACAGAGAAAGACAAAGAAGAGATGTGTGCGTGTTAGAGAGGTGGATACCTACACAAAAGCCAAAAGGGGAACTGTATCTACTTGTGAAGTCTGCCCAGCCATGTGTGCATGCTCAGGTGGACAGGGTTCAACACACCTCATGCATGTGCACAGTGCAACACACATACACACACACACACATACACTATACACAGTACACACACACACGCATGCAAACACACACACTCGTGCCCGCATCCCTGAAGATCGGCAGTGAGTGGTGAGCATTTGCTGGGCTGGGGCCACCTCAGCGAGTCTGTGCTCAGTGAAACCACACGCGCCCAAATTTAGCCTCTCTTGCACCAGCCCGGGGACGTGGTATACTGGAGAAGCAGCTGCACTGGCAGCACACACAAAGAAAGACACTTACACTTTTCTACGGGACTTCACTGCCTGGTCTGTTTGTGTGTGTTTGGTTGTGTGTGTGTGTGTGTGTGTGTGTGTGTGTGTGTGTGTGTAAGTGCGTGTGCATGGGTGCACGCATGCGTGCATGTGATCTACATAAAACAGAGATTCTAAATGGCAGGATTCTGGAGCAAACTAGAGGTTTCGAAAAAGTGTCCATTAGTGTGTGTTTTGTGTGTATATGCATGTGTGTGTGTGTGTGTATGTGTGCATGTGTGTTGCATGACCCTCTCGACTGGCCTTCTGCCTGCCTTGTGTTGCCCAGATGGAGCGCGCCCACTCCCCCGGCGCCACACGCAGATGCTACAATGCCGCCATTCTGCCAGGCGGCCGGGGCAAGGCTGCCAGAGGTCGGGCCTGTGGAACACAGCACAGCTGCAGCACACACACACACACACACACACCCATTCAGACACAGAGAATTTAAGAAAAGAAGGAAGGGAGGGCATGTGGGAGCAAGAGAAGAATAGAGGAATAGAGAAGGGGAGGATGACCAAGAGAGAGAAAGAAAGAAAGAGAACACAAGAGAAAGAGGCTGTAAGAGCGAGAGCATGAGAGAGAAAAAGAAAGAGAGACAGTAAAAGAGAGAGAGCATGAGAGGGAGAGAGACAAACATGGCCATCTTTCACCAACACTCTCAAGCATACCAAGAGAGAATGACTGGTGTAGGGTGAATGACACAATTCGGTGCAAGATGAACGTTTGATGTATGTTTCAGTGTTTCCCACACATAGACAAGACTCTGGAGCCCTATGTGTACAGCAGGGCGCTACGCAAGAATCTTCCCAGCTGACTCTCCACCTGATTCGATTTAATCGTCTGATTTAGACAGGTGTCATGGTAAAGCGACCCGAACTACCACAAGGTTCTACCGGTAAAAAAAATGATCTGTACACTTACAAAATTCTTAATGCCTCGTTTTAAATGTCAGGGCCCCTGTTACACTACCAAAGAAGTGCGAAGCTACTTTGAGCTTTTTTTAATGGTTTAAAAATAGCAATGTCTTTAAGCTACCTTCGGGCCCTAATCGATAGCATGGTGAGCCTTTTCGATAAAAAACGCTAAAAAATAACAACGTTTGGAATGCAACAGGCTAGCATAGTTTTGTTCCTCCGCAAACACAGCAACTCGTTATCAGGTTTTAACTTACCCAAAGTTTATTTCTCACCCGTTTTCCCCTTAAAGAGCATCAAAGGACTTACCACCTTTAAACTACAGTAGAGGCAACGCGGTTTTCAATGAAATGAAAGTGTTGGGTTTTTGCCTGGAGCCCCAATGGAGTCTAAAATTGCCTCAGCATGGGGCGCAGTTAAAGGGGCGTCTCTGTGACCTGTGGCGTGGGCGTGGTTAAAAGGGTTGGCACGCCCTGCCCAAGTCTCGGGGCGCGCCTGCTGAGTCATCACCTGCGGCACACATGCTGCCGCCACCAGTCATCTGGTGTTCAGATACCACACACGGGACCATCTTTGTCAAATAAACAAAGTGTCAAGAAAAGCCCTGCCTGTAGGGCCACCTTGTGTATGTGTGTCTCTGTCTCTGTCTGTCTCTCTCTCTCTCTCTCTCTCTCTGTCTCTCACACTCACACACACACACACACTCACACACACACACACACATATATATACAAAGGGCCATGAGAGTAGCACATGTAGCTCTCTCTTTAAAACACACACTTAAATACACACAGACAAAGTTCCCACACACATGACTGACACTGTAAAGAAACAAACGACATGAGGCCTTGGCTAGGTGACCTTTAGCACTGAGGTCATGATGAGCAGTGCCGTTTGTGCTCCTGGCTGCCTTCTCAAAAATGACTCCCTCCTCGCTGTGCTCAGGACCGCACTGCCCACAGGGCTGACCCTCTCTGGAAGGCACGCCCAGCGCGTCTCTGCAGGTAGGACCCACACGGCCTCCTTTCTCACCTGCCGACTGGCACATCACCCTCGCACTCTCCCATCAACCAGTCAGAGTCCGCGTACTGGACCCTCAATTCCAGTGCAGATGCACACACATACATATGACTCTATCCCAGCAGAGGCGCGCACACACACGACTCAGTCACAGCGAAAGCTGAGCAAGGCACATGCAGTAAACACACACAAACACAGACAGGAGCATAGACACACACACACACACACACACACACACACACACACACACACACACACACACACACACACACACACACACACACACACACACACACACACACACACACACAGATAGGGCTCAGTACAGTACAGCATAGGTTGAGCCAGGTGCATCTACTACAGACTAAGACTGGGCGATATATCGATCTTATCGCAATACTGACATATTTTTGAAGAAGATATGTATTTGACACTATATCGATATATTTTCAATGCTGCAATATCACTTATTCTAATGTGTTCACACTGTTCAGACAGCTGGAGCTTTCTCAGATCACTCAGCTGGTCCCCTGCGTGTGTTACTGTTTACTTTTTCATTTGCACAGCTCTTTTACAGCTGTCTTAACTGAACATGAAACACTTTGCTCACTCTGTTTGTGAAATATCGATATATATATATATCGCCAGTCAGCCCAGAAATATCAGTGATATCAGCTTTGGTCCATATCGCCCAGCCCTAGTACAGACATAGACACAGGCACAGACAGAAACAGAAACACACACACACACACACACACACACACACACACACACACACACACACACACACAGTGAAGGCTGAGGCAGGCGTCCTGATCTACACACCTTCTGACAGCCAGATGGCAGACCATGAATAAAACACATTCACACAACACATTTCAGAAAGGAGCAATGATGCAGTGTGTGCTACTCACGAATGGTTTAGTGTTAAGTACTGTGTTTCTATGTATGTGTGTATGTGTGTGTGTGTATGCATGTGAATGTGTTAGTGTGTCCGTGTGTGCGTCTGTGTGTCCGTGTGGTGCGGAGTCGCCCTGCACACTGTCGGAAACATAATGCAACTTGAGAAGGGACAGGATGGTGATGAATGCCTGCAGGCAAATGTGTGTGTGTGTGTGTGCGTGTGTGTGTGTGTGTGTGTTAACCGTATACTTAGCATCCTTCTTTCTATGCAATACAAACAGCAGCCTACTGCAGCCGCAGCCTCAGCTAGATAGCCCACTGAAGATGAGCTGCACCTGTGACAGCTATACCAGCAGCACTTCAGTGGATAACCTTCTTCACTAGTCAATCCATTGATCTCCAGGAGCAGGAGGTGGTAATGTGTGTGTGTGTGTGTGTGTGTGTGTGTGTGTGTGTGTGTGTGTGTGTGTGTGTGTGTGTGTGTGTGTGTGTGATTAAGACACACAGAGAGATGAAAAGATGGAAGTGCTGAGAGTAGACACAATACAATATAATATAATTCTACGCTTCCGTGCCTTCCGTGTCTGGACAGAGACAAAAAAAATCATAATTTACATTTAAAATCTGTATCGCCACTACTGTAGTTTAAGGTTTGTCAGCCCTTGGAGGCCCCAGGCAGTTGCCCGTGTTGCTTTTGTGACGAGGTACGCCTCTAGCTCTCAAGACTAGTACATACTAATGACACCGTCATGTGAAGGGTTTGCAGGCTGAGGCTAGGCAAGGTAGCCGTCACAGCCAACGGAGGGTACAGCGATTGCAGACACAACATACGGAGGACACACATGCTCTGGTCTGGTTGTACACATTCCAGAGGGGATAACGGATGCCAGGACCCAATCAGACACCCCCCCCCCCCCCAGCCATGGCAACGCTGGACCTGATACCTCTTTGCCCCATTTTGGTGAGGGTGCTTCTTAAAAAGCTAGCTTACTACTGGGAAACTGTCATGCTGTGGCTTCAATATATATATATAAAAGCATACAAAGGCAACATTTATGAATGCTTAGAAATGGAGTAATGAACCACAAATCTCGCCAGTTTGCATCATACTTTTGCTATATTCACATACATTTACACGTATCATTACATAATGCTGTCACTAAATATATCTCTATATAATTATACCTCTGATAGTAGTATTAATAACTGTAATCTGTAATGGGCAGTACATACAACATGAAAAGCAATGGAACCATCCATAAGGGGACATATGTGACGTGTTTTTAGGAAAAAAAAAAACTGCACGCCAAACACATATAATTAAGTTTGGTTTATTTTAGGTTGTCTTACATTTTCGCCCCTATGTTTCTTTTCTTAGATGCACAATTCTTTCTAACAAGCCAGTTTGTTTTGGGTTGTTTTGATAGTTCTGAAGTGTATACAATCAGCAAAGAAATACCAACTAAAACTGTCTACTGATAAAAAATGCAGGAAATGTTCAAGTGGTCGATATAGCCTTCATAATATCAACACATCCCCGCATCATACTCAAACATAGGATTCTCACATCGCTGCACTAGCAAGCTGACACGTACACTGGCTTGGTGATACTGTATAAGCAGTCGCCTGTAGATTCATGTCAGCCGTGCTCTGCACAATAGCAGGCGAGGAAGCGCACAACAATGCATTTTAAACACGCGTTTCCACAAACCACACCATTATGTTGACCACTTCCCGTTTCATGCGGGAGTGTGCTTGATTTGGTGGTAGGAGCCACTTGTGTTTTAAGACTGACAGCAACCGACTACGTTAAATATCGAGCATTTTCAACCAGTGTCTCTGTCGCTAGCTCAGCCGTCCATCAATGAGCTTAGCCTGGCGGCAACAGTCGCTCGATGTGGCTTCAGCTGAGGACGGCGGTGGCTAGCTGGCTAATTGACTGGTGGATGGTCTTGGTAGAAAGACAGCCCAGAAGGAAAATAATAAGCACAGAGTGCAAGTTCATGTCCAACGTTCGTTACGTAGCTATATGGCTTTGTTGCACAGTCAGAAAACAACAACCCTGAATTATATTTTGACAGCTGCTTGCAAATGATTTGGGGTAAGTCAATCGCCAAATATTGCAGCAGTGGCTAGTGGAAACGAACAGGGACAGACAACAGTTTGGACTGCGACTCACCATGAGATATCTTCTTGGCAAAATACCCGTCCAGCCCCTTCACACTATACTGCGGCAGTGAACGCAGGCGATATCTGTCCTAGTCAACATCCAGTTTAACCGGCTTAAATAAAGTCAATCAAACCACAATTTCCGCAGAGCTTTCTCGTCTGAGTTCGCACAGGGCCGTGAAAAGGAAATGGTCTCCGTTTCATTCAGACAACTCATATGCGCTTGCGCGTTGTCCACAGGCACAGCACTTTTCCAAAGGGTGAAAGAATGCAGGGAGAGCGAGTAAGCGAAGAAGGATGGACATCATGCGCCCACTAGCGAGATGAAGGAATATAGGTTTCCCTGAGCCGTCAACGCAACACAGCGCAACATCCGCGTGCTCACATCTGTCTCTCTCCAAGATGTCAAAATGTGACTGAAATTTTAAAAAAAAATCGGCCGACAATGAATCCAACACAAAGCCGTAGACCGCACAGAATACACTAAACAATAAAACACTAAAACACGGACGGATTGGTATACGGAATGTGAAATACACTAGCGTAGATATATTGGATATAGACGTATATAATAACACTGCCATCTTGTGGCAAATCAATAGCAAACACAGAAGAGCAAAAATGTTCAAAGAGTGGAAGCCAGTGAGCTTACAAAATGTCAAAACATAGAAAGACAGCGAGAAAGTAGCTAGAACGATGGATTGACATAGACATGACCTACAGTTTTACATGTCATTAAAATGGATGGTGTTCAATTTTCCATGAGAAATAGAAACGTGCACAGATTACATCCTATTTAGTGGAACCTACTTGCAGTTGTGATGATTGTGTAAGTCATTCAAGAGTATTGTCATTTTTTTAATAAGTGCTCCCACAAGAGCGCAACAGCATAACAAACACACACACACACACACACACACACATACAGATGGTTAGCTTTCCCGATTCTCAGTTCTCAGAAGGAATCTCGTGAGGTTCTCGTGAGGATTACGAGATAATAGCACTTTTACAGTCAACTAAATACTGCAAGTCTTGCTGTGGGTGGGTCAACCTCGGAAGTGAGATCTTTACTTCAGCGTAAACCTTTGTGGTCCTATGCTGTCCCTAGCGGCGGCAGTGGTAAACACTTCTCGCGACTGCAGGAATCTCGACTTGTGAGAATTAAATGAGCATCGGGAAAGCTAGCCATCTGTACACACACACACACACACACACACACACACACACACACACACACACACACACACACACACACACACACACACACACACACACTTTCTTTCAGAGTACCAATACTCAACTGTCATTTATGACAAAATGTATGTTGCTATTATGTCTATTAGCTTGCTTTATTGGAGGGGGAGGGCAGATTTCAACTGGATCAACAGTTTAATGTGTGTAGAGCTGTAGGTAAAGATGTTGTCTGTACTCAGGTCTGTCCTTTGTTGTAGTGATGATTGTTAAAGCTAAATGGGTCATTCCATGCCAAACCACTCAATTTTTTTCCGCCCCCCCTCCGATTTTGATTAAATTTGGCATACTCGTGGGTATCCTTGAGAAATGGTAACATACCAATTTTCAGCTCATTCGGACCATTTTTCACGAATCTAGAGAGTTTTGAAAATGTCACCGTTTTTGCATCGATTAGTGACCATGCAACAGAAAAGTGGCTACATTTTGCAAACCCATCACTCGATTTTCATAAATTTGGTATCATTACAAAGGGGAGACATTCCCCTTTCAAATGATATATAACACGATGACCTTTCAAGGTCATTGCATTTTCAAGGTCATGTCATATGCGCTTGACCTTTGACCTAATTTTTCAGACAATGAGTATCGATCAATTTTGACAGAATTTTATTATCTGTTAGGCAAAGAAGTATTAATTGTGCATGCAAAGTTTCAGTTTGGAGAATCAAATGGTTTGGGAGATATTCAAGGAAGACTTTTTGATATACAGGGTGTTCCAGAAATAAATGCTGGCAAATAAGCAATGTCAAGTAATAACATTTATATTTACATTTAGGCTACACAAATTTGCTGTAAACAGTGCTATGGAAGATATTCAAGGAAGTCTGTTTGATATACAGGGTGTTCCAGAAATAAATACAGGCAAAAATGCAATGCAATGCAAGTACCATTTTACACTCGCATACAAATTTATGGTAAACGGTGCCATAATGATCTTAAATACCTTGAACCTGCAGCTAAATGGCAAGGTTACTTGGTTAGAGATGCTCAAGCCATACTGGATTCTGCACCAAGTAGCAGCCAAGTACTATATGTAAAATACCACAGGTCTGAATCTCAGTTATAGTCACTTTCCCCAAACTGGTCAACATTGCCACAAATGGCTGGATGCAAAACATGTCTGAAAGGCTGTTTAATGGAAATGAATGAATCTTTCTTCATGGAAGTTCACCAACAGAAATCCTGACAGTACTTACTACTCAGTACAGTACTAATTCACAGTCTGAAAAGAAGAAAATTGCTAATTCTGATGTATCTGATATGACGTTACAGAAACTGCTGAGAAAGTAGCAATTTGTAGTTTGTTGATTTTATGGTCAGAAGGTGAAAGTCCACAAGCCTAATTAAACAAAAATGTGTAAAACACAAAATTGGCCCAGCATGACCTCTGCAACTATATTGGGCCGTATCTTAGAACCACCACATGCCACTTAATACCTGTTTTGGTGTGATGGGTCACATATACACTTGGTGTTTTATCATGATAATATTTTAATTGTCTTTTTTTTTATCAAGAGCATGATCCAGCAGCACAACCAAATACTGACATGATTTCTATTGGTAAAATTCCATTAAGAAAGATTCATTCATTTCCATAAAACAGCCTTTCAGACATTTTTTAGCATCCAGCCATTTGTGGCAATGTTGACCAGTTTGGGGAAAGTGACTATAACAGAGATTAAGACCTGTGGTATTCTATAGTACTTGGCTGCTAGACAACTTTGTGCAGAATCTAGTATGGCTTGAGCATCTCTAATCAAGCAACCTTGCCATTTAGCTGCAGGTTCAAGGTATTTAAGGTCATTATGACACCATTTACCATAAATTTGTATGTGAGTGTAAAATGGTACTTGATATTGCATTTTTGCCTGTATTTATTTCTGGAACACCCTGTATATCAAACAGACTTCCTTGAATATCTACCATAGCACTGTTTACAGCAAATTTGTGTAGCCTAAACGTAAATATAAATGTTACTACTCGACATTGTCTATTTACCAGCATTTATTTCTGGAACACCCTGTATATCAAAAAGTCTTCCTTGAATATCTCCCAAACCATTTGATTCTCCAAACTGAAACTTTGCAGGCATAATTGATAGTTCTTTGCCTAACAGATAATAACATTTCGTCAAAATTGGTCGATACTCATTGTCTGAAAAATTAGGTCAAAGGTCAAGCGCACATCAAATGACCTTGAAAATGCAATGACCTTGAAAGGTCATCGTGTTATATATCATTTGAAAGGGGAATGTCTCCCCTTTGTAATGATACCACATTTATGGAAATCGAGTGATGGGTTTGCAAAATGTAACCACTTTTCTGTTGCACTGGTTGCATGGTTACATGGTCATTTTTCACTCTCTAGATTCGTGAAAAATGGTCCGAATGAGCTGAAAATTGGTATGTTGTCATTTCTCAAGGATGCCCATGAGCATGCCAAATGTCATCAAAATCGGAGGGGGGGCGGAAAAAAATTGAGTGGTTTGGCATGGAATGACCCATTTAGCTTTAACAATCATCACTACAACAAAGGACAGACCTGAGTACAGACAACATCTTTACCTACAGCTCTACACACATTAAACTGTTGATCCAGTTGAAATCTGCCCTCCCCCTCCAATAAAGCAAGCTAATAGACATAATAGCAACATACATTTTGTCATAAATGACAGTTGAGTATTGGTACTCTGAAAGAAAGTGTGTGTGTGTGTGTGTGTGTGTGTGTGTGTGTGTGTGTGTGTGTGTGTGTGTGTGTGTGTGTGGGGGGGGGGGGGGGGGGGTGGAAAAAAATTGAGTGGTTTGGCATGGAATGACCCAAATATGAAATACTGAATTTAAGAATGGAGGACTGAATTATCTAGGTAACAGTAAGTTTGCTTGTCGAGGACTTAAGCCAAGGTTATGTGAATGAAGGTCACCTTAAGTTTTTAAGGTTAAGGCTCAAGTATTTTATTTGTTACTTAAAATGTATACAACTGCAATTAAATGAATTACAACAACCCCAGTTGTGCAGGAAAGGAGACAGAAAAAATAATAAATATAAATATATATATATATAAATATAGATAATATACATAAATATGCAGCTAAGAGTTTTTGTCTCATTAGACAGAAACATGATTTGCACTGTAGAGAACCAATCATTAGGAAAACAGACAATTCAAGTTAATTTAAAAGATTTATTCTGGCTATCTATGACACTTTGTATGTGGACTGGCTGAAAGTGGAGGACAGTGTTCAGGGTATGTTTACCCAGTAAAGAAGGACTTCATGTACACATCTTTCATGTTTATTTAGCAAGGACATGAACCAACAGTTGGGTGTTGTTTGTCCAGTGGAAACTCATCAAATGTCTATGGCATTTTAGAAAGACTGAGACACAACTGTATGTAACACTGAATGTTACTTTTATTAATTAACTCATCACATTCAGCGTAAAGAAGTACATCTCTTTATTCATGGTTGAAAAAATAGAAGAGCACTTGCACACAAACAATATTAGCTTTCCTTCCTAAAAAGAGCCACTGAGGCCTGGTCAGGCAGGAGACTGTTACAGCATGAGGTCCGGTCAAAAAGGAAACTGGTTACCAAGTTTAGGGCTTGATTGCTGAACACGTAGTTTAGAACTAGTTGAAGGCTATATCTTGATGATTTAAGCACCTCCCATGATCTCTGCAGTAGGCTTGTTTTGGGCTTCAAACTGACCCAGGCTTCAAAACACAAGGGGCAACAACATTTATTAAAAGACATCCAAGCAATGCTTTACGTACAGAGCCGCTGAGAAAAAAACATTTTGAAAATAAATAAATAAATTGCAAACTGTGGCCACAAAATGCAAAGTAGTAGACTTCACTTTGGATATTTACACTGAACTTAACTAACTGAAAACTCTGAATTGAAAAACAACATAATATATCTAAATAGATTAAGGTAGATGCTTTGTGCATTCCTGGAACTTCCACCAAGGAGAAACAAGGTGTATAGCTGACAGGCAGCGCTCAAATCCGTGGGCAAAGAATACAAACGTGTGGGTAGAGTTTGCTAAGCCACACACACAATTTACCAATATAAGGCCACAGACTAGTAATTAGAGTGAACAGTGTATTTTCGACTGCCGCCTGATCTTTGGGGAGGCTCTGAATACACAGAGTGGGCCATAAATACAAATAAATAGCAAAATCTTAGATAATATGTAAAACTCCTGTATATCAGTTATGGAATAAATATATTTGGTTCTCCTTGCTATTTTCATAATCCAAAATACTAGCATTTAAAATGTGTCCTATATTCACGGCCCACTCTGTGTATGTATATAGGCTGTGTTGTTGGCTTTATAGGCTTCATGTACATACTGTATCTACTTACAGAAGTTGGATCATCCTGGGGCTCCTGGTCATCGCTGTCTGTTACAGTAACGATGGCTTTGCTTAGTGCTGTAAGACCATGGCCTTCCATGTCAGCAGCTTGGATCGTCAAGGTATAGTTGGAAACCTTCTAAAATATAAATATAACTGAATATCAGCTACAGTGAAAACCTAGCTGTAATCAGAAACACTTAGCAAGAGCCCACCTCTCTGTCTAGGCGAGTGGAATTCAGCATGATTCCCCCAGTCACAGGGTTGATGGAGAATGTGTTATTGGGCAAAGGAGGATCCTCACTCAATATTGCGTATCTAATGTCAGAATTTACATTGCCAGGTTCATCTGCATCAGTGGCCACAACCGTCATGAATTCAAATCCTGAAATTGAATAGTTGCTTAAATGTTCATTATTGTCTTAAAATTAATGATAAAAAAGAATTTAGAGAAAGAAGACTGAAAGAAAAAAAATAACCAACAATTAAAGCTAGTGTGTAGTTTTATACCATCTTCTGTGACGTTGCAACTTAGCAACCAACCGAAAGCCACCTTGGTCACATCTCAACCTATGTTGCCCTTGATCTCAATGTCTAGTTTTCTAGCTAGATACTTTGGTATGGAAATGGTATTTCATTATTTTCTCAGTGAAACAAAATGTAATTGTCTCTGTTCAATGCAAGACATGTAGCCCAACACAAAGAAGGTTACAAAATACATGTTGATTAGCAGTGGTCTTAAAGATAAAGACTTGTTCACTGGAAACCCATTAAATAAAAACTGGCAGAGGACAGCATTTACGTGACCATGGAATGGGTATTACATTATATGTGGCAAGATGAGTAAATTACCACCTCAAACGTACATTAACTTCTGAAATACAAATACTGTGTCGTCCACTGTAGCTTGAACTATTCAGGAACAGTACTGAGATACACTCTACTGAGATTTAGAATGCACATTGCATTGTCAAAAAAGAAAAATATAATTTTTATAATTTTCATATAAAATATGCTTACCCACTGGTGTTGTCTCATTTACACTCCCCAGAAATAAATCTTGTTGAAAAACTGGCTTGTTGTCATTCATGTCGATAACATGAATGATAACTTCCATGGGTTCATCCACTGCCTTTCCATCCTCAGTAGTCCCATAGACCATGAGCTGAAAATACAGTGTAAGTACATAATATTGAATATTGAATAATAAAGATATAGACTGTAGATACACTAAAAAAGGAACCGTAAAAAAAGTGTTACCGAAATATTTGACATCATGTCAGAGTTCACAGTTAAGGAACCAATATTGTTCTTTCATTTTTTTGTGATTTATTCCAAGCCCTGAATGTGACAGTCACAATAACCTTAACAATGCAACAGTCAATAGTTGTCCAGTGATGTTATGTCTCATTTTCCCTATACGTACAGGTACAATAGAATGCAATAAATCATGTATTACAAGGTTTGTGTAGACCTGGAATCTGTGCACCTAGTCTTTAAAATCAGCAATACTGCAGACAGAATAGCACCAGAGTTGGTCTCTTACTTCATATTTGGCTTGTTGCTCTCTGTCCAGTGGTTTTGTGACGCATATTTCTCCAGTTTTTGTATCAATACTGAATAGGCCAATAGGTGGCTGGTCTGCCCCAGGTCCAGAGAGGTTAAAAACAACTGTCTCCTCAACAACTGTGACCTGGAGAAGTATGACACAGGCAGGACAGATAAGATATTAGAGGATGTGTTGTATTAGAGGAAGGAAGAATCTCAAAAGTTCAGCTGAAAATATACAATGATAGTGGACAGAAAGGAAGAATGTTGAGGATCATAGTAGTAGTAGAAGTTTCAGGTTTATTCTGTTATCCTTAAGGTGTTTGCAAGAATCTGAATAAGCAGTCTTTACACTGTCTTCTAAAGCATTAAATAATTAATTAGGTTTATATGAATTTTGAAATATGAATTGATACTTTGTCACTGTGTAAAAAAGGGCAACAGACAAGATGATGTGGACTATCAAATAAAAACTGGCTTTTTTATTTCTGTGAAATTGCTGTTTCAAAAAGATTTATGGATTTACGTTTTGGCCTGTCAGCCCTGCAGGTCTTATGTCTAACCATTATGAAGTCTGAGTCATTATCATCCTACCTGGACTAGCAGTTTAGGGAAAGGCCCTCTGTCGTTCTCTGCAATGTTAATGGGAGGCATGATCCATGTTCTTTTCTCCCTCTTCAAAACCTCTTGGGTCTTTGACAACAGAGTGTGAAGAGCTTCAGTTAAAAGCATCAAATGCTGTTTTGTGTCTACACTTTTGGCATTTTATCTTATATTATTTATACATTACTTATTATATTTATCTTTATATTATTTTATAATAAAAGTTCATACACACTCACAAAACATCAAACAGCATGATGTACATTATGTTCATAAATATATCACCAGTATTTTAACAATGGAGTTTCTTTATCTTTAGAACATTACTGTATGTTTGCACATTTTTTTTATCAAGTATTATAACCTTTACCACTTTATGCTTTTAAAAAAAATTTACAACAAGAATATCTTACCTCTGTGTTGCCAAGAGAGGCTAGTGAAATAAAAAGGTTCAGTAAGTGTAGTTTTCTTAATACTCAGTAGCAGTATGTTATGAGATAAATAGGTCTAGACATGACATATATAGGCTAGCTATATGTAATTCGCACTAACACTACACCTTTCATGGATAGGCGAAGCACTTCGTTTTGTTCCAGAGATGTCCTGGACTCTTGTCCAGACTGTGATAAGAAGACACCTGCATCCACTCCTGTTACCACTCCGTGCACTCCCTGGTTCACATTAAAAACACATGCTAACTTAATCAACACATATTTCGCAAAACAAATGAACAATTATGTTGGAAAAACAAATAACAACAAATGTAGGCAAAAAAGTTGTTAGCACCAACAACAAACACCAACTACACGTATCATATAGCTTATCTGCTAAGTTTATGTAACCATTGCAAAGATACATTTATCAACACTACTGTGAGGGTTCTTCTTATATTGGTTACAGCATTTCAACCCTTGTGCATGATACACAATAATGAGGAGGCTGGCCAAATAATGGAAAAACGTGTTTGTCCTGCATTTATGAAATTATATACCATAAAAATACATTGTAAGATATTAAAAGCATGCCAGCACTAAACACAAAACTATAATGTAGAAACAATACAAGATACTGAAAACGTGAAGTTCATATAAGTTAGAGTAGCTACACACTTGAGTGTCTTTATCTATACCATTTTTCATGCCCACCCATAAATATGTCATCAAGAAAACACATTTTGGAGTTTAGGAAAGCAAAAATGATGTACGCACCAAAGCAACAATCACATACAGTAGCATAGTGGATCCTGTCAGTGGGAGGAGAAACTGTGGAGGCACACAGTAGCATACAGTGGGCCATCCTGTGAGACTCCGGCCTCTCAGGTTAGACCCCGCCCTCTCCCATTAGACCCACCCTCATGATACCGTCACCCAAGCTCATTTCTCCTCCTCAGTCCTCTACCTGCTATTGCAATCAGGTCCATTCACCTCTGTGTGTGTGTGTGTGTGTGTGTGTGTGTGTGTGTGTGTGTGTGTGTGTGTGTGTGTGTGTGTGTGTGTGTGTGTGTGTGTGTGTGTGTGTGTGTGTGTGTGTGAGTGATTTTCATGTTCTGGGAAAGAGTCTTGGCCTCAGGACTGTAATATTTATAACATCTGCAAAAAAACAAAAACAAAACATAGAGAGATCTAAACTTTTTCTATTGAACAGATGTGCTTGCCATTGTAGAGATAAAGAGTTAAAAGGTATTTTTTCATTCGGTTTTGCTAGGCTTGATCTGTGACACTGTAGGAGGATTGGCTAAAAGTACAGGAGTCCAGGGCCAGTTCACTCAGTAAATAAGCATTTCCCTCTGTGTTCCCCAAACAACACCATGAACCCAGAGCTTGGATGTAACACCAGACATTATTTATCTACTGTGCAATCTAAATGATCTGTTACAACATTTAAAGGAGAAGTGTAGTGTCAATCGAGGTGCTCGAGGTGACTAAGTGCTGTTGGTTGCACTTTATTTTACTCCCCCTGTTACATCAGTTAGGTACAGTAACAAAGTGTGTAACAATATGTAACATGATGTACTTACACTGTACCATAGGGTTAGGGTTAGGAATAGTGTTAGGAATGTACAGTGTAAGGACATAATGTTACATGATGTTACATGTAGATACACTAAAAAAGGTACCGTAAAATAAAGTGTTACTAAAATATTTCACATCATGTACGGGTTCAGGATTAAGGAGTGCAATATTGTTCTTACATTTTTTTGTGCATTATTCCAAACAAAGATAAATAAATAAATAAATAAATAAAATTATTCAAGATAGATCTAGTAATGAGCTGGTAGCTAACACTAACTGAATGGGCCATGGGGAAATGAAACTGAAAGTTAGTTTCTATGCCCCAGTCAGTTAGTTGTAGCTAACAATTCAATATTAGGTTGCATTAAAGTTTCTTGTGATTTTTCCTACTAATAGCACTCTGTGACCTCAAACAACAGGGCTATGGATTAATTCACACCAAACCTCTTTAAAGGAGAACTTTGGTGTAAAATAAAAATTAGCACGTTAAACATCATACCGAGTTGGTATGTGTTCTGAGGAGAAAAAATTATTTAGCCTGTTGCATTCAGAGTTTAACTATTTTTTATCGTTTGTCCCAGAAGGCTAACAATGGAAGTGGTAGGTGCCCTTAGACGAAGCATGACGACTACGCTATTTTTAGAACATTAAAACAGCTCGAAGAAACTCCACACTCCATCAGTAGTACAACAAAGGCTCTGGCATTCAAAACAAAGCACTGAGAATACTGTAAATGTACACAACGTTTATTTAAAAAACTGTTCTTACATGCAGTAGTTTGTAGTTGTTTCTCGTCGCCGCCATGATGAAAGTCCAAATAAGTTGATTGTACTACCTCTCCTCCTATTCTTCCTGCTGGTTCGTGTTCGTCAATCAACTTGTGCGGACATTCATCATGGTGACGACAAGAAACTACAGCAAGGTACTGCCCGTCAAAACAGTTTTATTAATAAATGTTGTGTACACTTACAAAGTGCTCAGTGCCTCGTTTTTAATGTCAGGGCCTTTGTTGTACTACCGATGGAGTGTGGAGTTTCTTCTAGCTGTTTTAACGGTTTAAAAATAGCATAGTCGTCATGCTTCGTCTAAGGGCACCTACCACTTCCATTGTTAGCCTTCTGGGACAAACGATAAAAAATTGCTAAACTCTGAATGCGACAGGCTAAATCAATTTTGCTCCTCAGTACACATACCAACTCGGTATGATGTTTTAACATGTCATTTTTCATTTTACACCGAAGTTCTCCTTTAAGGTAGCACATTATATGTCACATTTATATAAATTTCACTGACTATATTAAATGTTAATGTATGGTATGGTAAGACTTTATAATAACTACTTACTGTGAAACATTAGTCAGATCAGGTTTGTTATTACCAATAATGGGCACTGTAACAGTCTCAACATTGTAATAAAATCTATGGGTGCTGGAGGGCACAATTAGCCTGAAGGACTGAAAAACAAGCTATGGTCCTGCTATCCTTTCTCTTCTCTCTGGTCAGGCCCCTTCAGTCCACTCAGTGTAGAGGTAGCCAGTAAAATACAGTAATGATCCTTTACAACACTGCGTGTGCTACGGCCAGAGATGGGGGTCCAGACATGGATATATTGCATGCTGAGACTATAATACAGAAGCATTTGTATTGCTAAAACAGCAGCAACAGCACCTTCTGAGACTGTTTCCTCTTGTAGGATGTTATCTGATAACACTCAGAAAGTTTTGGTGTTGTATGATTCGAGTTCAAATGTGGTTTCTCCTGATATTTTAGTGCCTTGATTACCCCAACATGTCCAAACTACAAAAGCAAAAGAGAGCACAGACATCCACCAGGGCAGCTCAGATCACCACCAAAATTTAATCACTTTTAAGTTTGCACGTTTTTGACTAACCCTGAAGATTTCATCAAAATCCATACTGAGTTATGTTGCTAACTAACAAACAAACTAACATACAAACAAATGCAGATGATTACACAACCGCTGGTGGAGGTATTAGTTAATAAGCCTGTGCCAAGCTATCATCCTGTGTCACTATCTGAGTTCCTGGTGGTACACTTAAAGAGAAACAGAATCACTGCTCAACTACAGTACATGTAGGTCAGCAGGATTTGATGATGACATTACATTACGCTTCGCTGACGCTGACGCGACATTACATTACGCTTCAGTTATTTAGGTACAGGGTTTCAGTTACAGTCCCTGGAGCAATGTGTGGTTAGATGGCTTGCTCAAGAGCACTTCAGGCATGGATGAGGGTGCAGGAGAGCTCTCGTTTACTCCCCCACCCCTATTTCTTACTGGAACGGGATTTGGGATTTGGGATTTGGCAAACTGAAATCAACACAAGGCAAATATGACCCTGTCCTGATAATATCAAAGCACAGAGGCATGGCAAATAATGTCTTTTAATGTGAAGAGATCAGACTGTCAGCCCAATATGAACATTTTAGCTTACCAAGATTGTATCTAGCTAACATTTACTGCAGTCCAAAGAGCAGAAACCTACGTGAAATTCAATTTGCAATATGCCTTCTTAACTGGCTAAGGTTAACCATCCTGACACATGTTTTAAGCCTTATAGGACATACACTGTTAACCTCTGAGAGGATATCCTGTTGAAAGTCTTGTTTGTATCTTGCTGTATTTTGATCATTGCCTGTGTTGTAGACTGCTGCAATGTGGGTGACACCTTACTACCTCTGCCTGGATGTTTTGGTACCTGTAGACTAAAGGCTGTTTTGCTAAGTGAGCTTTTTTCAAAACCCCTGGTTTTGGTGGCCTGGTGTCGATGCTTCCTCTGTGGTTTCATTTTTTTGACTATACTGTAGATGTACTGCCTGAGACCTACATGTACCTTCACTGTATTTTGCTGCTTTTAATTTGTACTGCAGGATAGTATATATCTCTAACCTTTGAGTGTCCTTTTGGCTATACATTTTCAAGCTCATTTACTCAAATCCTCACATCTATCCACACAACCTAACCTAACCTATCTATCTTTGATTTCTTGATTGGAAGTCCTACTGTGCTAGTTGAGTAAGTTAAAATATTAACTCACGAGGCACTTGAATGACTGGACAACTGTTTGTTGATTTGTGTATGTTCATTGTGTTGTTTATTGCTCTCTAGAGGGGTTAAGGTTTACCAATTCCTGAATATGAATATTGGTCAAACCTGAACTGATTTGATTAATGACTGACTGATATTGGTAGCATCTGCATTTTTGAGCCGATTTAAGTCTTTATTCTTCAAGTCCGTTGAACCATCCAAAAGAAAAACAACTTCTGTGTCAATTCATCGGCATTCTGGTAACACAAGTAAAACAACGCCTGATACAGTTTACTGAAAGGTAGGGTGTGTCTGTTACTGGACTACTAAAGTCCATATTGTGTAACATAACACTATTCAGTGTTGGCTGGCAGAGATTTTATGTTTATCAGTGGAGAAGCTGAAGCAGTCAAAAGTTTATATTACTCAAAGTGAACTGTATTGTCATGTGAACGATATAAAAGTACACAATAAGGCAAAATGTCAAACCTTGGTGTAAACACTGCAAACAATTATCAGTGCAGAAAAGCTAAAATAATTTAAAACAAGAGAGACAATGTGCTAAGACATACACAGCAATGCAGCGCAAGACATGAGGTTATGAGTTACTCTGGAACCTGCTGTCACCATCATTTTGCTTTGTTTTTATTTTTAATATCAGTCCTTTGAAAATGGCTGTGCATGTGTAACAAGCTGTGGGATACCACCGTAGGTAGAATGGAGGTGCCTATGGGCAGTGTGGTGTTGAGGAGCCTAACAGCCTGGGGGTAAAAACTGTCCTTGAACCTGGTCAATCTGATGTTGCAGTATCTGCTCTTGGATGTGTTGCAGCCTGACTTGTAGAAAAATAAACAACATAAAATACACACACACACACACACACACACACACACACAGTTTTTAAGGTTTTACAGTTTTTCTCCATTGGTTTGGCTCATTTCTTGAAACTGAGATGACATTCTCAAAATAACATAGACAAATCCCCAAACCAACTTGCATTTTTTCACAACAGAATGGCATTTCTCATTGCTTTCATCAAATTTCAAATGCTTTGTACATGTCTCCAATGTCTAGTGCATCTTTGCAAATGGTTATGTACAAGTAGCCTACAGTTAACTCAATCGGCCCACATTTAGCACATTTTCCAAATAAATAGATCCTACCAATCAATCAAAATTAGTTGGTTCTCAGTGTAATGGTTGTTCTCTTCAAAACATGTCAGCACAATTTCATTGTATAAGTCACCATATGCAAAATAGTTTGCTCAATTGTCAAAATTAGTTAAGGATATAATACAATACAGTATACATTTTTTGGAACATGTCATAAATTCATGACAGTCAGGTGTATAGGTGACAGGTGAAATCAGGTCTTGACTAACGAAGGAGATCGCAGATCCAACAGTTTGTTGAGTTACCTGACAGGTGTTGTGTATGATTTTGAATCGGTGGTAGAGGAGGGCGAAAAGGAGGAGTGAGGGTGCGTGGTGGTGGAATAGGGGGAAGGCCAGATGAAATTCGGGCCACCATTACCCACCACGTTATGAACCATCGCCTCACAATGGCAGAAGCAGGGCGCCGAGTGCAGCCTAATGTGCCACGCTCTACACACGCACATTGCAAGCTTGGGCCTGTACAACACCCAGAAGCTTTTTTCTGGATCGCCTTTACAGATTTTACCAATAACCAATAATCAATAACAATACATAGTGGTAATAGAACACACAGCAATATCAACTTTTTACATGGTAATTTGTTGCCCTCAAATATGCTAATGTAATCTCTTTGTATACCTGGTAACAAGCTATACTGTAACAATTCAAAATACCATAAAGAAACGGATAAGTAAATATAAAAGTGATAATTATTACTGTAATAATTATTTGGCTAAAAGATGATTGTCTCATCTACATTATTTCAGTTGTGTGACAAAATGCAAAATGTTGTGTTTGGTAACATTGTTTTACACAGTTTTTCTCAGTCGCTTTGGTGCTTTTCTCAGATCAGAATAAAAATTCTCATAACTATTAGTTCAACCTCCACAACATTTAGTCATTCGTGCACATCATAGTAGCAATTTCTCCTTCCTCTGAACAAATTGTAAATGCTTTTGGACATGTATCAGTTGCTTTCATACAATACAATGTTGTTTTATAATATTATCATTTGCTTATGTCATGTCAGTTAAAATTAACTATACTTATGGATGTTGAATAGTCATTCCCATTGAAACTAATAGTCTTCATTTCATTGCTTAAGTCATTACATACAAAATTGTTGAACTAGTTATCTGTAAACCAAATGTTATACCTTTCTTTATCATTGTTTGCTGAAAATGTCTTCTACATTGAACAATTGCTCTCAGTTGAACTTCAGCTGTCTTGGTCCATATAATACACAACATCTGCTGACTTTTCTAGACACTCATTACAGGGACATAGTCCCTGAGAATGAAAGGAGTGGGGGCTAACTCAACAAGTATGTTGTTGTGTGGGATAATGTCTGTTTTCACCACTCACATCTGGTCAGACAGTGGTTTGCAGCACATGACAGGATGCTGGTTGAATATCTACCCACCTACCCCCCATTCCTTAATCCGATAGAGGAGGTTTTCTCTGCCTGGAGGTGGAAGGTTTATGACCGGCATCTACATGTGCAAATGGCCTTGCTAGCAGCCATGGATGCAGCATGTGACAACATCACAGCAGAGTCATGCAGAAGGTGGATTTGCCACTCCAGGAGATATTTTTCTCGCTGCATTGCAAGGGATATCTGTTGTGATGTAGATGAAAATATATGGCCAGACAGACAGGAACGTCTGGATGTGCCAGAATGATTTACCTATGTTCAGTTACAATATGTACTGTTATATTGTTACCTGGTACCCTGGAGGGAACTGACCAGGTATTGCAATGACCCTCTCCGTGTGTGTGTGTATGCCTGTGTGTCTGTCCGCATGCAATGACCCTGTCCATCCACATGGGGGACCAGGTTGCCATCACTGATTGTGCTTGTTCACATTTGTGCACAGCTGTACCAAAAGGGTGTTACTTATGTTTGTTCTAAATAAGTGAGTGTAGTGTATTTTTCTTTTGCCCAATGCTGTAGAATTGCAAAGAGCATATACAGTAAAAATGTGAAACATACGTATTCAGTGTCTTGTACTCACCTACTCCCCTAACTTCAGCAATGTGTAACTTTACTGTAGTTTTCAAATGGCTGTACAAGTAGTGTATAGTGCTGTCTTGTTTTTTAGGCCGTGTCACAGAGTTCGACCTTTTTTTTGCATTGTAAAACACTGAGAGAATAAACTGTCATAATGAAAACATGACAAAGTCATTTGACTATCTTGTTCATAAACCATGGTGTCAAGACTTCTTATTTTGGTGACATTGGCAGTTTCATTGACATGAATACTTGCTTTTGAGGAATGGACTATCCATTTTGAGCAAGTGACATGCTTTTGCAGGTTATCTACTAGGTTTTGCAGTTTGCACTAATTGTTTTGAGAAATGCACTAACTGCTGTGCAAATGTAAATACTGATGTGAGAAAAGCACCAAAGCGACTGAGAAAAACTGTAACTGTTTTGATAAGAGTATCCAAATGTCTGCAAAAATTAGTTGTAGTTGCACATAATTTTGTTGGTTGTGAACATCAACTGAGAGAAGTACTAATGAATTTTGGTTGAAGTGGTGACTGAATGCAATTGTGTCAAAGCAACGTGAAAGAGAACAGTGTTTGGCTCCCATAGTCTATAGTTTATGCAAAAGTGTTAGGAGTTTTGAAAAAGTAGACATGGTATCAAAACACGCATGAAAATGATTGGTAAAAACTGTAACATACTGTACTTTTAGGAACTCTAAGTGATGCCAGTAATGCGATCTGAACTTTTCTGCTGTGGAGCACAATGTAATATATGTAAGCACAGGGTTAAGGTAACAAGTTGGTTCAAAGTGTGTATTTACATTACATATCAGTAAAATGTGACAAACTGTAGGACCAAAGTTAGAGTTTACATGTATGTAATTTGTTACAAGTTTTTTAGCGTATTGGACATTGACTGCCACTGTAATGTGCTGAGATGCATGTTGGTGAAGCACATTGTGTTAAGAGTTTTGAAAAAGTAGACATGGTACTGAGACCCGCGTGAAAATGATTGGTAAAAACAGTATATGGATTTAGTCCTAGAAAATGAGAGGGGTCTCAAAGGGCCCCACCTACTATAGTTTGTCATTGTGTGGGACAATGTGAACTTCCACCGTGGCCCACTCATCAGGGCATGGTTCACCACTCATTACAGTAAAGGATGCGTAATGTGTTACTATCACCATATTCTTCGTTCCTCAATTCAATTGAGGAGTTTTTCTCCACTACAGTGGGTAGTGACATTTTTGAAACTTAATTTGTTATTTTTTGGTGGGTGTTTATATTTTGTATACACAGAATACTATATTCATTTTCCTTTTAGGTTCCCTAATGTGTGAAATTTACTTGTATGTGTGAATAAAAATTTAAATTACAAGTTACAATTTCCTCAGCAGAATGAGTGCAGTGTGTGTGGTGTCAAACTTTGGAGGCTGGTCTCATTTCCCAGTTTTATACATAAATGTATTCCTTTAGCTAGACCTCTGCCATAATGACAAAACGTCTAAGCATTTTGACTTGCAGTGCTTACACAATGCCGAAGGAACAATGCATTTTGGGGGCATTGACTATTTATGTGAGAAGGGACTTTAGTTTTGACACATGGGTAAACTGTTTTGGAAGAGATATGAGCATTTGCAGGTGATCTATGTAGTTGTGCTGAACCATTCACGTTATTTTGACAGAAGCACTAAACGAACAAAAAAGGGGCCAAATCAATTGAGAAGGATCTTTGCCATTTTTATGGTACTGACTATTTATATGGGAAAACGATTTAATTTTGAAGCATGAACGAACAGTTTTGGGAGACATATGACATTTTGCTGGTTATCTGAAGTGTTGCGCAGAATTGTAAGACTGTTTGGACAAATGACCTTATAGTTATAGGAATGTCATCTCAGTTTCAAGAAATGACCTAAACCAATGGAGAAAAACTGTAATATGCATGCTATTTATTGGAAGCAAAACGGTTGCATAAAGCAAGACCAGGAGAAGGAATTACGTAATGTATACTAGCAGTGTCCAAAAGGGGGCGCCAGTGAACAGCAAGCTAGCTGGAAAGATGCTACTGATGTGCCAAAGGATGCCCTGACATCTTCAAGCCACATTCCTGTGCTGTGCCGTGACAGTCCAGGAGGTCTATACCAGCATTTTCAGAATTTCAGAGGACACCCTTATGCCCCCTATCCCAATGCAGTAAGCCCCTGGACCACTTAAAACCTGGGGCAAATGTGGTCTGCTAGGCCAGGCCTCGGAGGTGTGACTGAAAGGTGGCTGGTTCGATCCTCGACCAGTGGGAAAAATGTGGATGGGGGTCAGTGGTTGAACATCAGTCTCCAATATCCATATTTATGAGATGCCCTTAAACAACAACCTAACAGACTTCGCTCCAGGTTAGTGGGTGTTCAAGTGACGTGAAAGTCACTAATTCATGGATGTCGAAAGAAATAAGCACATATACTGTGCAACATGAGACCTACACTAGTCTATGGCAATATCAGTGCACATCTACCACTGAAAGTAAAGTCTGATGTTGTGATTATACAGATTACGCAGTTTGAATAAAGTTTCCATGTTAAGCGGTTTTGGCCGCATTCATTTTAGAAAATTCTGCTTAGAAAAATAATAACAATAAGAAGAAGACTTCAGAGAACAGTGCAGTGCATTTTCATGCACTTTCATGCATTTTTTAATGCAGTGTAATTACTCCTTAGATATTTGTGCCGTCCTCTGTCACACCTTCTATCTCTCCCTTAATAACAGTTAACAAACCTTAGCCGTTGCCATTAACATTTCGCAGATCAATGTTTGTAACTCCTCAGTTTCACTGATATTACGAACAAATGCTAATGTATCCACAGAGGCAATACTTCGTAGTTGTTCCAGTGAGAGCACACTTCCCATCTGTCAAAATACACAACATGTTTTAAAAAATGTACACTTAAAAAAAAAAACTAAACCATTTACATAATGTGACCTATGCATGAAGCTGTTGCTTATATTTCAATCTGTATTTATATACATTTTAAAGGATTTGCTATGACCCTGAGAAGGTATTACTGTACTTACACCAATTACAATGCGGGTGATGTTCCTCTCGTCATATGTGGACAGAATGTTAACTTTTGTTCTAGATGTCGGAATGTCAGTTGGATTTCCATCAGTTATAATGACCACAATTTTACATGCACTTTTCCTTCCACCTGCTGTTGGCTCGTCAAAAATGTTGTCTCTGGAAAGAAAAGTCAGGATAACCTATTAGATGTATTTTGCATGACAGATTTTTTTTTTTTTTTTGCATTTGTTATGTTTGTAGGTGAATAAACTGAGGCAGTGAATCCTCACAATATGTATCGCAAGGCCCTGTGTGTGTTTGTTAATGATTTCATATGTTTCTCATTCTTGAGATAGGACAAAGCCTTCCCATCTTGGTAGTCTTTAAATGTGAAGACTGATCTTGCTTGTGATGAAAACTGGACAGCTGCATACTTAAAAAAAGAGAAAAAAGTATTATAATTTTAAACTGCTGTCAAAAGATGTATAGAATAATACATATAAAATAACTTACCTGAATGAATTTGCCAGAATGTTGCTGCATGAAGGAGGAAATGGATTCTTTGATTTTCACGAATTCGTCTTCTCTCAAGCTCAGGGATCCGTCAAACATGAAGACCACATCTAGTTTCCTCAAAGGATACTCTGGGGGGAGATTCACATTGAATCTTAGGTTGTTTGGGCACAGAGGTGTAGTTCTTAAATTCTGATTACATCTTTTCAATGTCCTTCAAAGGGATTAGCTTTTCAAACATACTGTGTAGCTACAGTCTGGAGCTTTTAGCACTTGCACAGTCTCAAAAAAGGGACTAACATGGGGTGTGTAATTGCCTTGCCTCCTAAGTTTAAGTGACATCCTAATTACATCCATATGATGCAGCAATGGGCCTGGTAGAAGCACTTTTTCTGTAAAAACGTGGCAGCTATGAACATAAATACATGGATACAACGAAGATGTTTCTTCTAGAGATGGCCACACATTCTCAGATCTGTTGTAGTAGCTTTGTGAGTTATCTGTTTTTTGAAAACTGTCTTCACCAACCTTGCAGGGAATCAAGATTTTCAGGTATGGTGCTGATGCTTTCAATGGTCACTGCAGAGACTGAACCTAAGGACTGAATTCCCACATTACCAACCTAAAAACAGAAAATAAACACCTAAAAAGTTAGAAATGTTACATAGCTCTAACTTGTGCTTCATAAGCAGGTGAGAAATACTTACGCTAATAAGAACCACTGTAACGTTTTTCTCCTCACATCTTTGAAGCACATTTTGATATTTCTCTGCATTGTCATCAGGAGGTCCATGTGTAAACATGATTAAAAATCTCTGTGCATACAGACTGCCAGCTGTTGCATTAGTGAATATATTTCTGTTGGCAAGGCAAAAACGTAATCAGTGTGATACAAAATGACTAGATTGGAGGCTAAAAACTTAAACATTACAATACTGAACACAAACTACAATGACCATCAGTCTTACAGAGCATAGTCCATTCCCCCATAAGTGTTTCTTTCGGCTGTCATTTGGTCTTCCTGTTTGAGATAATCCAAGGCACTGCCATCCTGGTAGTCTTTGAATGTGAACACCGTTTTAAAGTTGTGTGAAAACTGTACTGCAGCAAACTGAAATCAACAAAAAGGCAAAAATGACTTTGTCTATGACCTTATTGCCTTGATCATATCAAAGCATAGAGGCATGACAAGTACATTAAAAAGTAGATGTAGACTAGACGCATAGCGGTACATGGTATGACCGTCGCAGCGTATTGAAATGTGGGAACTGTTGGTATGATAAATGTGTGGTAGAGCACAAATCAGCACGAAGACCAGTACATGCCATAAAATTAGGTCCATAGGGGGCGCTGTAGTTGTACAAAATCTCATTTTGCCTATTTCTTTCACAAATCACTCCTAGACACTACACAAACACACACAGTGTCATTCATTCAAAACCCACATCCATGCCCAGTTCCAGCAAATCATTTCCACACAATTTCTCACCTCACAACACTGCTGTACCACACATTCATCATAACAACAGTTCCCACATTTCAATACACTGCGGCGCTATGCGGTACATCTAGTTTTTGTCACAACCTGGCCCAGTGCCTTCACACCCTACCTTTACCTTTGCCTGTGTTCTCGACTGTCAGACCCTTGAGTACCTCTACCTAGAGGTTTTGGTACCTGTGGACTAAAAGCTGTTTTGTTATGTGAGCTTTTGTTAAATCCCTGGTCTTGTTTGCCTGATTTGTTTAAGGTTTTAACCACAGATTTACTGTCTGAACTCTCCATAAACCTTGAGTGCATTTTTGTGCTGATTTTGTGTTCGACTAGGATGGGCGTATAGACATTCCTAACCATTTATTGTTTTTTGACTGGCATTTTTTCCCCAACTGATTTACTGTCTTTGTGATTAAAAAATCTATCTCTTTCTCTGAGTGACCAGGACCTGACACCTTTGATTGAATTGCTTCAATAGATGTCTCACTGTGAGAGTCGTAGATGAGTAAGATAAAAGATGAATTCATGTAAAGTTCTTGGATAATGTCCCAACAAGTATTTGTGTATGTTCAGTGTTGTCCATTGGTCTCTACAGTAGTTAATGTTTCTTAAGAGCTAACCCATTTGACAATACACTTTATTATAACTCCTTTTTGTGTGGCAATGAAGTATTATCTTATTAATAAATAAAAACATGAATCAAAATTGGTCAAACCTGAACTGATTTGTTTGATGATTGGCTGATGTAGGTAGCAACAGCATTTTTGAGCTGAATGAAGTCTTCATTCTTCAAGAACGTTGAACCATCCAAAAGAAAAACAACTTCTGTGCCAATTAATTGGCATCCTGGTAAAATAAGTAAAATATAAATAGGTGTTAACAGTGCTGTTTTCAGCTTTGCATTGGAAGTCTTTGAGGCTATTACCTCATTATTAAGTTATTTCCTCATTAGACATAAACTTAGTAATACATTCACTTACAGTTTTTGACACTGCTAACAAAAACAGAAGACTTGAATACCTCTTTTTGCAGCAGCACCAGTTTCGACAAACTGAGATGACTCCTGAGCTGTAACCCCAACAGTGCATCCCTAATTAAAAAATTACAAAAGGCAGGACAACATTCAACTTTACAGATGATATATTTTATTTACATTTATATTTTCAAATAAATAAATAAATAAATAGGTCAGGAAAACATGCACCAAGAGTCTACAAGAGATGCTGGTGCTAATTTGAAATACATAAATGCAGAAGTAATGTATCACACATGTGCCAAAACAGGTCTTGTAGATATATATATTTCTCAAGAACATTTTAACTGTCCTATTATCTTTAGGTAATTATGAACAATTGTACTGGTTGTCAAAGCATGTTTGTCATTGCTGTAGTTAGTCTGCTCTGATGTCTAAAATGTGTTTTCTTGTCAAATTGAACTTCAAAGCAGCTATTCGAATGACTCCAACAAGCCATTACCCTGAACAGCTTGCACTGTCAACAAACATCCCAACTCACCTGAATCAAAACTGTGATAAAATAAACCAGTATGGTGCATGCATGTACTCCACTGGACTGCACATGTCTACAAATCATCTTCTTTGAGTTTGGCACAGGCTGCACCAACTGCTTTGACTGTAAAAACACCACCTGTGTGACCTGGGTATGTTGCCTCACTGTATTTATAGAGACGGATGCAGTTTACTGGAAATGAAGATAGGGGAGTGGAGGGCAGGGTCTTCCCGTCAGCAGATAACGAAAATCCACATTGGGAAACAGGTCCATAGTGTTGGCTGACAGTGGCAAAGATTAAATGTTTCAAACACACACAAGACAGGGATCAGGGCACACTTTGCTCACTTTTTTCTTTCTTTTTTTTACGTAACAATGTTTTGGCCGCAGCCGTCATTAGGTTCATTTGAGATGTTGTGTTTGTCACTGTGATCGCATGGCACAACAAAATTCACCCTCTGCATTTAACCCATCACACACGTGAGCAGGGGGCAGCCATGACAAAGGCACCTGGGGAGCAGTGTGTGGGGACGGTACCATGCTCAGGGTACCTCAGTGGCACTGCTGGCAACCCAGGATTCGAACCTGCAATCCTGCGGTCACAGGTCCGATACCTTAACTGCTCGGCCACCACTGCCCCAAAAAATAAGCCAATATGCCAAGTCTAAACTTCATGTAATGATGCACTTGATGTAAATCAGTGATTCCCAAACCTTTTTCAGAAGAAAACGAGGACTAAAAAGAACACACATTGTCCACTCACTACTAATAAGATTGCAAATATAAAGACATCTGTAGAGTTTTCTTCTCTGCTCATGTTTACGAGGTAAATATTTTCCTCATTCATCTAACAATGATGTTGCATCACTCTGGTTCGTACATTTTAACGTCACCGTTTATTAACTTATTTTTGCATGGCAGCAGCTGGTATTCAACTGAACAGCACCATGTTCCTAATAAGAATGAAGCACATCACACCCAAAAAAAAAAACGTATTTCCTATCGGTCCCACATGGGTCAAAATAAGAGTCAAATGAAGACATCTATTAGCTGTATTGGCATAAAAAACGTATATATATCAGCTAGTGTCAAGCTGCTTGCCGGTTTGATCACTTTCCCCCTCCACTTAAGCATTTTACTCACCAGAAGCCTAATTAGGAGTGAGTCTTCCACTGCTCCATCTCAATTTTACACAGTATCACCCGCATACTACTGCACTGACTCTAAATCCGACATAGACCTTGTCTTGGCCAAGCTTGTCTTGTCCAACATACCCTTTGGCTTTTGCTTATAGATAGTGCTGGGCATTATTTATTCCATGACTGAATGAATTTGAAAAAATAAGTATTAGCAAAAGCAAATAAGCGAAGTTTACTGCAAACTGGACACTAACCTGATTTCATGCAGTGCAATGGGAAGTGGTATGTGTCAGTGTTGATTTTGCACCTGTCAAGTGTACAGGGAGACCTTTGAGTGTAAGTAGTACCAAAAGTCTGTGAAGGACTAACAGTACCAAAAGTCCAATAGTCCCGGAAGTCTGCAAAGGACTAACAGTTTAATAACTCTCTAGGCTAGGCTGTTATGGCATGCTGTAATGTTTCACACATGACATTATTACACTACAGGTACTGATATTTACAGTTGCCTACATCAGAAATTTGCAGTCTTCAGGCTGAGTGAATAAATTATAGCTTACCGCAAGACACAGTTCTCCTCTCCTCTTGTTATTTTGAGACAGATGAGGGTATAACTGACTTCTAAAAAAGTACTTATTATAATTAAAAGTCGGCCTAAATTAAAAAAAAAAAAAAGAAATGTTGTCACTATTTGATATTATGGTTGTAAATGTGCATGCATTTACTGAATCATTTGATGCAACTTTGGTGGAGAAATTCCTGCCTCAGCCTAAAAACTCTGAATGACACATTTGAAACATTATGAGGGTTTCTCAACAACAAGAAAAAAGAATCCTTGTAGGGTCTTCTGCAGATGCCTAAAACTCTGCACTGTGTCGAAATAACTAAGTCATGGTGATGATTTATCTAGACTTTGGTCAAGTGATGCAAAATGTATTACTGTCTTTTTGACCAGCAGATGGCAGTGCATTACAAAAAAAAACACGCTCTGTTAGTGCACTGGATGTCTATGACGGAGTGGACTCGTATTGTGTTTGACTTTGGTCATGTTGGAAAGGTGTGGGAAAATATTGACAGAAAAAAACGAGACAGAGATGAAAAATATAGGCCATAAAAAGCAAATGAAAACACACAGGGTCATTCTTCAAATTCAATTGACATGTTATATCACAAAATAGGTCTGATGTATGTATAGCAATCTGAAAGATGTATGTGTTTAATTTCAAGGTCAGGCTAAAGGACTGCTCTTTATCACGGGGTTTGCAGTTGCAAGTGGACATGGGCGATAAGACAACAGCGCTGCAGAGGAAGACCTGTAAGCATCAGATTGCGTCAGAGGTCACAGTTGTGTCCCCTGGGCAGGCTGTACCTTTAAGAGTCTGCTTTTTTGTGGAGGTCAGTATGTAAGGTTTGACATTTTCCACAGGCCTACACTTACTGTCAGTGTGAGTGCTCCACAGGCATCCGAAAAGGGAAGTGGCACAGCCAGGACTGGTGTTAACTATTTCGGTCCCCTAAACACAACTTTGTGGAGCTCCACAAAAACAACACCAAAGATGAAATAATAAATAATAAAATAATGTTTCCAAAATCATTTTCGTGGTTCATCAATTCGTAACAGGGTGACACAAGGAAATCTAATCTTTATTTTAACATTTTATCAATTTAAGACAGTTTTAGCTTCCAAAATGCATTAGCTTAGCTGTTTTAGCGTATGTGGCTATTTTTTGCCAATGCCAGTCAGTTGCATCGTGTATCAGTCATGTCATGATGTTAACAGCAAAAAAAAAAAGGTTTTGGGGTGCAGTGACACTTTAAGAGCAGGCCTATTTGTCTATACACGAACTTGTGTCTTAAGCTATACCTAGCCTAACCATACGCTTTTGCTCACGTAGTGGTGCATTCATTACCACAAACATGACACGTCTTTTTTTGTTTTTCTCTAGTTTTTCTCCTCAAACATGGTGACATGTTTGTTAAAAAAGCAGAAAATACTGACAGAAATCCTCATTAAAAGGTGGCCCATTTTAGCTGAAAGAGGTGGCCAATTTTATCTTAGTGTTTTCAGCTTAAATGGGCAGATGAGTTTTCTGAATGTTTGGGGTATTTAAAAAATTCTGATGTAACTACAACAACGATTTTCTGATTAAAGCCATGTATTCAAAACTAAAAATACAGTACTTTTCTAGTTTTACCTACATCTGAAAATGATAAATACGAACTTTAAATACGAACTCATATTTAAAAACTGACATCTTAAACACAGGAATATCTGCAAGTGATGCGCGAGATTGCAGTTTCTTTTTCTTCTATTTAGCCCCCGATTAATGATTCCCTCTTAAAGCCAAGGTCAAACACTTGTTAAACATGAGCTTATTAAAAGGACATAATTTCGAGATGGGGTAAGGGTACCACCTGGAGTTTGGAGAGGGGGTAGCACAGACTATATATTTTTTTTCCTCAAACAAATATGTTACTTTTCCATTGTTGATAGTTATTAACACAGCATATCAATTTCGAATATCCCGCCATTTTTGGGTCGAAATCAAAACTGCTAATATCGGTAGGACTGGGGTTTCAGGGATGTAGCCTGACATTGGAAATCACTATTGGTGACAGACCAATTGAGAATAGTGACTGGTCAGCTTTACGCTGGGTGGCTGGAAGGCACCAAGCTGCTCATACTGACTCGTCCGTTCTGGAGCATTTCCTCCTCAGTAAAAATCGATTTTATTTAGGCTGTGTGATTTCACAACCTTACCAGAGACAATGACATGTCTACTGAACTGTGGAGTAACGTTTGAGACATCAGTATAGCTTTTAGTACCTTTAATGCCAATTACCCATCTTCCAAAAATATAACAAAAAACATTTATGGGAGGCAACAAACTGATTTGCATTTCACAGCTACTACTTGCATACAGTAGGCCTATATACTTGTATTCTGTTGAACAGCAACTACATTTTTGGATGTAGGCCTATTTGTCTGTGCTCTGTCCCTTCAAGATACTAAGCTTTAGGTGTTTGCTATTGTTTGTTAACGTGACAGAAGAACAAGATGCAAAGAGAGACTCACTAATGCATGCCTCAGAGCTCAGCGTAAGCCGAAATCAATTCAGGACTGTAATGGAACATTTGAAGTCATAGCCACTGAAAAGACCAATGGTGGTTGTAAGTGCGTGTAAAATCAAGTACGCTGCAGTGGTAATTGAGTTACCACAATTAAATATTTTGGAAAGTCTTTGTAGGCTAACAGGTACTCATTCCCGTGACAAAAATAGTTACTGATGAATATTGATGATTATTATTATCTTAAACATAATATGTATTGCCACTTCTGTTAATGTGATGTACCTTTATTAAAACATAGAATCAGACAGTTCTTACAATAATACATTTTAACAATTTCTTCATGTTATGACAGAAATGGAAGCGCAATATATATTTTATTATACAATGCACATGGGTCAGAAAATATACTCCATTTCATCTTTTTTTTTGTATTTTTCATATACCTTCAGAAAACCATCATAATAATACCTCTCTCCTTTCTGATGAAAAAGAACCCATTTGCAACAAGCCTCATTTGCAATTCCCATGCGGAGTTGGGGGGTTTTGGGGTTGGGGGGGGTGGCGGGGTGGGGTAGGGTGGGAGTGGTGTTGGGGCAGTGAGGCGAGGTGTCAGAATCGAGACATCTGAACAGTCGTATGGAGTGCAAAGCATGATGTCCCTGCGTGCGTGTTACCTCCCGTCGTGACTTACTGGTCATCCTTGAACGCTAACGCATGGGCAGGCACACACACAAACACACACATAGCTGGCATGGCTCCATATAGCTTGGAAACAAAATGACACGAAGAACAAAGCACACTGTCTGTGAGAAAAAGCCACATGGTCCAGCAGATTCCCCTTCCGGTCAGGTGGCCGACAGCGGGGACTTTCCTTCACAGGTTTCCTTAACTGTTTTAGTTTAGTTTCTTTGCTGTGTGTAGTTGTGTAAATATGTAGGTGTCTGTGTATGTGCTTGCGACTGTGTATATGTAGAAATGTGTGCGCGTGTGTGTGTGTGTGTGTAAAGGTGTATGTGTGTGCTAGTGAGGTTTTTGGTGAGAAAGAAGGGTGTTTTGTAGCCATGACAACAGCCCATGTCATCTTTATCATCTTCACTGAAGCTTATCCAGTTTTCTCACCAAGCTGAAAGAAAAACCAATTACTATGCAACAATAAAATGCCAATCATCTTTTTTTCTTTAAAAAGAAAAATTACACACAGCTAAGAAAAAAGTCCTTGTAAATGACACTAAAGGAAACATGGAGAAAATGATCGAGTATGGCCATGTCTTTGCTTCCCTGGCTCAGTCTGTTGTATCTGGGAGGTCCAGGACTTTTAAGCACCACACAAACAAACAACCAAACAAAAGAGTTTTCAGGTGACAACCAACTCTGCTGTGGGTCAGGTTCTGGCCCAGTACTGTTCAGGAGTTAGCTGATACCTGAGACGAGTCCCTTAAAAGGTGGTGCCACCTGCCGCATAGCCCATAACAGCTGAACAATGGCGGTGAGTGACAGCTTAGGTCCAGGCCTGTCGCTGTGATGTTAGTTGTCAGTCGCTAGTCCTAAACTTTTTTTCGTTATTCTTTGTTTCTCTCTCCCACGTCTTGCCACTGTAGTCTTTCATTCCCCATTCTCACTCTCCCAGTCATTCCTTTTATTCTCTCACTTTTATTTGCTCCATCAACCCTTGAAGTGTTGGCCCCTGTTTTTTTGTAAGTCTGATAAATTCTTTCTTTGCCCTGCTTTCTTCTTCATTTCCTCTCTCTCTCTCTCTCTCTCTCTCTCTCTCTCTCTCTCTCCTTCTCTCTATGCGCTACCCCCACTCTCTCTGTTTTTCTCTCTCCTTTTTTAAAAGTCCATGGACATGGAGCGCTGGCCGGGGTCCACCACCACGCTGGAGCTGTTCCGGATGCTTCCATGGTTACGGATGCTGAGCGTTCCGCAGCCGCTGCCGATGCTGCCGGCGGTGCCGGCCACGCTGCCTCCACGCACGTAGATCTCGCACGGGATCTCCTCCATCACGCGGTCCTCCATCACCTGCTCGGCCACGGCGGCGGCAGCGGCGGCGGCGGCGCAGTCATGAGTCTGTTTGGCGTAGCCGTAGCAGCTCTTCTTGTAGGTGCCCATGCTGCCGGCGCTGGAGCAGCTGTTGAAGGTCTTCATGGGCGGCGGGGGCTTGGAGAAGTCGTTGTGGTAGGAGAGCTCCATGGAGCTGAGGGTGGTGCGGCTCTGCTTCATGCTGCCCCCGGCCGAGGAGGCGGCGGAGACGGAGGCGGCGGCGGAGGTGGAGGAGGTGGCGGCGGCCGAGGGGTGCGGGGCGTGCTGCTGGGCCCCGCAGTGGTGCTCGTGCACGCAGCGCGAGATGGTGGAGGAGCGCCGCAGCTTGTGGTAGCCCTCCAGCTCGTCCGACAGCTCGGCCAGGTCCGACGACAGCTCCTTGTCGCGCAGGGAGAAGAACTCGTAGTGCGGCGGGTCGAAGACCTCCTGCAGGCCAGCCTTGTTGAAGACAGCCGGGCGGCGCGCCACCACCTTCTTACGCGGCTGCTTCATCTGCACCAGGATGGAGATGATGAGCAGGACCAGCACCACGCCCGTGGAAATGCCGATCACCGTGCCGTGCGTCTTGGTGATCTGGTGAAACAGGCCCCTGGACTTCCTCTCTGTAGGAGAAAGCAGCGAAAGAAAGAACATTGGTCAGAGGAAAACATGGAAACGCTGTTTTTAATGGTGCCAGTGGTGGCCTGGTGGTTAAGTTTAGGACCTGTGACCGGAGGATTGCCAGTTCGAATCCACCAACTGCCAGAAGTGCCACTGAGGTACCCTGAGCATGCCAACATCCCCACACACTGCTCCACAGGCGCTGTTTTCATGGCTGCCCCCTGCTCACGTGTCTGATGGGTTAAATGCGGGTTGCAGTGTCGTTGTATACACTGTGTGCTGTGTGATCACAATGATAAATGGGAATCACTTTGACTTTTTTCCACTAAAAGGCTTAAACAGCTGTCATTATTAAAATGGTAAAAAAAACTAAAACTGGCTTTGGTGGATTTTACATTAAAGGGATATTTCAGAGTTACGTACGAACATTCTGTCTACTTATGGATGAAACTGAGTTCAAACTTTGTGTCGGTAGCAAAACCATGTCAATCACATGAGTTTTGAACTCTGAAATACCCTTTTAATTAAAACGGATAGTTTATTATGCTTACAGTGACAGTACACTGAGCGACAAAAAATACACCTTGCCCTGTTTATAGTCTCCATAAAAGCTAACCTACTTAATCCTCTTGGGACACATCCAAAACAAAGGCCATATGTCCCCAGATAACAAGAAGGGTATGACAGGGATAACAAAATGAACAAGCTGTTCTGCAGCTAAAACAGGACAACATCCAATTCAGACACTCAATTTGCTTCATTGTCAAAACACAGTACGACACTAAACGAAGGTGAAGAGTGTCAAAGCTAAATCCTAAGCAGATACTGAGTGTTGACTAATTCATTACATACAATGTGAACTTGTGCCAGTATTACCTACTGTAGCCTGTGGCTTTAGCAGCCATTGCTATTCATGAACTATCAGAGGCTTTGCAGGCTAACAACGTGCTGTGGGCATAGAGTATTTTGTGTGCCCAGAGGGGTAGGGCAATTCCTATGTTAATATATGTGTCACATGCACTGGTTCCCTAAGGCATAGCCTGTAAACATTGCTAGCCAGGGTTCATTCTCACAGTTTTGCATAACTCATAACTTTTGAAAGTTTTCTCCCTCTTGCTTACACACACATATGCACACACAGACACACACACACACACACACACACACACACACACACACGGGACATACACAGACAGTCACGGCACAAACAAATCTTCAGGAGAGAAACAGAAAACATACTGTATGGTGAAGCAAAACGTGTTTTGCATGTTTTGTACACCCCTTAGGTCAGTGATCCTGATTTTGATTTAGACTAGAAAGTCATTGTAGGTCACTGTGGATTAAAGCGTCTACCCAGCTAATACATACATACACTGCTAAGCTAGCAGCTGCAGGTTGTCATTAGTTGATTAATTGTTTTCAATGTGTTATTCCTTTTATACATTATTGGATACTGTGTACCCAACACACACACACACACACACACACACACACACATACACACACACACACACACACACACACACACACACACACACAAACATCTGGACTCCGGTCTGCAGTTCCAGGAGGTCATTATATGAAAAAGATATGTTTGACCTGAATCATAACTGGCTTTTGTGTGAGGCAATCTGTGTAATGGCTGAACACAGACTTAGATACTCTAAAATGTTGGTCTAAACTGCCACAGTGAGAGGATGGATCATTTTCTAATCCCAGCTCATAGGATTCTCCCATAGCTTTACATGAATGGATTAACGTATATTACAAAATCAAACAGAGTAGTTGGGCATGAAATTTAGTCCGTGTAGAGGCCTTTTTTTTGCTTTGCTTTGGAAGGCTCCAAACTGAATGTAATAACCCTGAAGTATCTTATAGTGGCATCCAGGATAAGAGTTGCTCGGATTCTGTAGTTACTGAAAGGTTTTCTTAAATGCCTTCTTTCAACTCTCCTTTAGAATAGGGCCCACTTGAATGTGCCAATGCCACTGGTGGTGGTCTGTTCTCTGCTCCTTTGTTGGTTCAAGTGGCATTTCACGAGGAGTGTCCTTTTCAAGCAAAGGTGATGGATAACCTTACAGTGGTAAGAGCAACAACTAATCAATGTGAATTCCGTGATTAGCCTTTAAGCAAAGATTTTAGATTTCCTGGGAACACGGAAGGAAACAGCCGTTGGCGACTCTTCCTCTCCTCCCTCAACACTCTCTGCTTTAAAGTAGTACTTCCACGAGAAACCGTTTAGTACTTGCTCTTTCAAAATACGACAGGTCCCCCCAAGTTGCATATGCATGCTGCACGTGAAAATGTTCTTCAAACCCGATTGCCTCTAGCCTGGTAAGACCCGCCCCTCGTACTTCATTTCATTTCGTGCAGAGGGTCTGGTCCGGACGCTCTTAGGGAGCATTTGGGGACTAGAAAATCTAACGCTCCAATCAGTGAACAGAGGGTGTGTTCGTTAGCTGTGACGTTGACCTTGTGTGCTACATTTGAATTGTAGTGCGTAGGTAGGCTAATTGCATACGTGACGACCAGGCGTTAGCGATTGGGTAAAGGCACTGACTTCAGCACAGTCCACCGATTGCCTCCATTAGTCAGTGAAAGAAAGTAGGTGGAAAAACGAGTGAATAAGAAAAAGGCCAACAAAGTGACGTAGGTTTGTGAATTAGAAAAAGCTATGCCACATTTGTGATTACTGGAGAAGTTTTGTTGCAGCACACATTCACTTAGCGAAGTATCGGTAAGTATGTGTGTTTGTGTAGAACGTTTAGATCTTCTATTTGGTTTGCTATGACCGAATAGGCTTTGAAGGATTGTAGCAAAAAAAACTGTCATTCTCCCTGCTCCATCTCCTCCATCAAACTAGAACAGTCTGAAACAGAAGCACTAAAGCATTTTTTTCACCAAAACCGGGTCACAGGGCATTCATTAATACTAGAGACCACCGCAAAATTAATGAAAACACAATGGAAGTACACCTTTAAGGGTGTGAGATTTCAAACATTCTGCAAAAGAACGCATTCTCCAACAATGTAAGATTCTAAAATTCCACGTTATATTCTATGGACACCAACATTCTTTAGAATGTCGGGTAAGCATGGTTAGACTCTCCAGCTCTGTGTTTATGTTTTCCTAAATCTTCCTTAATTTTCCTTTTTCTCCACCTCATAATGTCCACCATCAAGGAAAAGACAATGGGGTGGGATGATAGGGTGGGTAATGTCAACATAGACTTGGAGTCTTGTACATACTGGGATTAAGATACAGTATACTGTATCTCTGCTGCTAGTGCTACAGCACCAACATGTTGCCTTAAAGGCCTCAGATGGTACGTTTAAGTCACGTTTATGTTATGTTTGTTTGCTCTCTCTCTCTCTCTCTCTCTCTCTCTGTATGTATGTATGTAAGTAAATGTATAGGGAGGCATCAGTAGAGACCCACTTACCCTTGCAGTGGTTCTCATCCCAGGGATACACACAGTTCTGGACACCGTTGCATACAAGGGAGTTGTTGATGCACATGTTGCTGTGGCAGAAGAATGTGTTTCCAGAGCAGGGGGCTGTAGAAGACAGAAAGAGAGAAAAAGAGAGAGAGAGAGAAAGAGGGAGAGAGAGAGAGAGAGAGAGGGAGAGAGAGAGAGAAAGAGAGAGAGAGATTAAGGCCTATCAGGGATGTTTTCTTCTGAGTGTTCAGGGAGGCAGAGGGAAAAAAGAACATGGCTGCCATCAATGGGCCAGACTGAGCCTGAAGCAGTAAAGCTCCCAAACACCATGAATCACAGTGTGTCAGATCCACCCCAACAACCTGTGGATAAAACCTCTCTGCTCTGTTCTGCCCGCTACACGGCTCACCAAAGCTGTGTGAAAGAGGTGTGGACAAAGCTCTGAGTCTGTGTGTGTGTGTGTGTGGGTGTGAGAGAGAGAGAGAGAGAGAGAGAGAGAGAGAGATGGAAAGCAGGTGGAAAGGATTTGTGGAAGTCTGTGGGTGGGGGTAGAGGGGAAAACGGATATGTTTGGCTGGCTGTGCATGGCTGTGTGAACATGGCTGTGTGTATGTATGTGTGTGTGTGTCTGTGTGTGAAAGTATTAGTGTGCTT
The DNA here is from genome assembly GCA_027475355.1 of Coilia nasus. NCBI lineage: Eukaryota > Metazoa > Chordata > Actinopteri > Clupeiformes > Engraulidae > Coilia > Coilia nasus. The sequence goes on from CM050207.1 coordinate 15,208,795, forward strand.
CTGTGGTGTATGTATGTGTGTGTGTGTCTGTGTGTGTGTGCGCGCAAGTATGTATGGTGAGTGTTTGAGTATCTGCGTGTGTGTGTCTATGTGCTGTATATACACAAGTGTATCTGTGCATGTGCAGGTGTGAGTACCTACAGTAGGTGTGTTGTAGTGTGTGCGTGTAGTACAAATGGAACAACTGTGGTGAGAACCTGAACTATAAATGGCCTTACAGTTCCTATTAAAGACAGACAGGTGGACGGACGGACGGACGGACGGACGGACGGACGGACGGACGGACGGACGGACGGACGGACGGACGGACGGACGGACGGACGGACATCCGGGGGGCAGGAGAGGGGTTGATAAAATGGAGTAAGAGAGCACAAGGGGAGTAGGGGAGGTGCGTGAACACGGGTTATTCCATGAAGTAGTGAAACCCGCACTCTTAAAATATGATTTTTAAGGTGATGATTTAATGGGAAGCATGAGAGACGAGACAAACCTGAAGGATGCTGAAGATGGCTTAGGCTGAAACATTTGTCTTGTTTGTCATGCTTCCCATTAAATTATCATCTTAAGAATCACATTTCGAGAGTGCGGTTTTTACTACTTCATGGGGCCCAAGAGATGACTTGTGCTGTCCCATCTGCTTTTGGCTTTTTGTCCTTTTCCCAGACGTTCCTGTCTTCTTTTCATTCCTTCTTTCCTACACACTCTCTCTTTCTAACCCCCCTTTCACACTGTAGCGTCAAAGACGCGCTGCAAAACGCCCTGCCTGTGCTGAGTAGGACGCTTACGGTGGGCGTATTCAATTATCGTTGTAAACAGAGAGCCAACGGGGGTTTCTCCCGCTGCGCCCCCATGCCCGTATTTGATTGGTTGACCGCCTTGGCGTCGCGTCAAGAAGTTCAGCTCAGCTCAACTTCTTGACGCGACGCCACTGATGAACGCGACGCTCACGCGATCCCAAGATGCTTTGAGAGGCGTTGCACGCCTCTCGTTGAAAATGAATGGTAGAACGTTGTGAAGCGTGGTGTTGACGCTACAGTGTGAAAGGGGGGTTACCCATTTCCTCTCAACCTATTCTCTCTGGTTTTAGTTTGCCTTGATGTGGCTTTTTCGTGGAGTTCTTTTTTTCAAGGGTAATAAAAGAGTCTCAAAAGTCAAATGTCAGTCTTTCCGTTATTCACTTTCCCTTCTTTTTTAGATGCTTCAGATTCCCCCCTTAGCCCCCCTTTCCTCCCTTCACCTCTCCTCTCCTCTCCTCTCCTCCCCTCTCCTCTCCTATCCCCCCTTCTCCTCTCCTCTCCTCTCCTCACCTCTCCTCTCCTCTCCTCACCTCCCCTCTCCTCTCCTATCCCCCCTTCTCCTCTCCTCTCCTCTCCTCACCTCTCCTCTCCTCTCCTCACCTCCCCTCTCCTCTCCTATCCCCCCTTCTCCTCTCCTCCCCTCTCCACTCCCCCCTTCTCCTCTCCTCTACTTCTCCTCTCAAATCAGAGAGCGGAGAGGAGAGGAGAGGAGAGGAAAGGAGAGGAGAGGAGAGAAGAGGAAAAGAGAGGAGAGGAGAGGAAAGGAGAGAAAAGGAGAGGAGGGGAGGAAAGGAGTGGAGAGGAGAGGAGAGGAGGAAAGGAGAGGAGAGGAGAGAAAAAGAGAGGAGAGGAGAGGAAAGGAGAGGAGAGAAGAGGAAAGGAGAGGAAAGGAGAGAAGAGGAAAAGAGAGGAGAGAAGAGGAAAGGAGAGAAAAGGAGAGGAGGGGAGGAAAGGAGTGGAGAGGAGAGGAGAGGAGAGGAGGAGAGGAGAGGAGAGGAGAGGAGGAAAGGAGAGGAGAGGAGAGGAGGAGAGGAGAGGAGAGGAGAGGGGGAAGCATGTGAGCCTTCACATCCTCTTGGCTGCAGTGTGGTCTAAAGCGTGTCTGACAGCAGAATGAAGGGGGTCATGTAGAAGCAGGCGTCTCCGAAGGCAACCCCTCCTCCCTCCCTCCCTCTCTCCGCCCTCCCACCCCTCCCTCTCTCTCTCTCTGCTGCTCCCCTCCCTCTCTCCCCCCCTCCCATGCCTCCCTCTCTATCTCCGCTGCTCCCCCAATCCCCCCCCTCTCCACTGCTCCCCTCCCTCTCTCTCTCTCTCTCTCCACTGCTCCCCTCCCTCTCTCTTCCCTCCCACCCCTCCCTCCCTCTCTCTCTATCTCCGCTGCTCCCCCAACCCCCCCCTCTCTCCACTGCATCCCCCCCTCTCTCTCTCTCTCTCTCTCTCTCCCTCTCCGCTGCTCCCCTGGTGTGCCCACTCACTTCCAAACTCATTACGCGTCGCCCGCCTTCACCAGCCAGCCCGCTCTGCTCCCACCTCCTCCTCCTCATGCCCCAGGCCCGCTCGCCATGTCACTACCCACCCTGAGTGCTGCCACTGGGATCTGTGTGTGTGTGTGTGTGTGTGTGTGTGTGTGTGTGTGTGTGTGTGTGTGTGTGTGTGTGTGTGTGACAGAAAAACACAGAGATTGTGTGTGTGTGTGTGTGTGACAAAAAAAGAGATCAATTGTGTGTGTGTGTGTGTGACAGAAGAAACAGAGTTTGTGTGTGCGTGTGTGTGTGTGTGTGTGTGTGTGTGTGTGTGTGTGTGTGTGTGTGTGTGTGTGTGTGTGTGTGTGACAGAAAGAAACAGAGATAGTGTGTGTATGTGTGTGTGTGTGACAGAAAGAGGGGCTGTGTGTGTGTGTGTGTTTGTGTGTCAGAAAGAGAGAGAGATTGTGTATGTGTGTGTGTGTGTGTGACAGAAAGAGGGGCTGTGTGTGTGTGTGTGTTTGTGTGTCAGAAAGAGAGAGAGATTGTGTATGTGTGTGCTCTTGCATGTGTGTGTGTGGAGTGGTGTGTGTGTGTGGAGTGGTGTGCTCCCGATGCACTGCGGCGTGTGAGTGGAGCGGGCGGTGGGCGATTGGAGGTGACAGCGGGAGCAGGGGTGTCTGCTTTGGGGCGCCACTAAGATGAATGTCTCCATTATAGCCTTTCATTAGGCCCTGGACCCGCCTCAGCCTGCCAAACGCATTACACTTCCAGCTTGACAAACCCACACACACTTGTCCGGTTAAAAAACACACACACACACACACACATACACGTATTACACACACTCACACACAGACGCAAACACACTTACATACTGTACACACACACGAAGAAGCACGCACGCGCAGACACACACACTCACAGGCATGCACACAAGCAAGCACGCACACACACACACACACACACACACACACACACACACACACACACACACACACAGTCCTCTGTGCATTACTGACATCACTTTGTATCTGAGCATTTCTCTTGAGTGTTGGCTGGCAGGGCACTGTGCTGCTTCTGTTCAGCAGGCATATTTGAGTTTGCAAAACAAAGTGCATTAGTATTCCGGAAGGGTCTATAGCGAACGGAGCAATTAATTTTCTTGAATTATTCAGGCATTTAATAAAAATATTATGGTTCTGTGGAGGAGACAACAGTTTGCTCTGTGGCAATTTCCACCAATTTACATGCAACCTTTAAACAGCTCCTACCACAAACTTGCCTGGCTGAATGAAGCATTAAATGCGTTTCATATCTAAATGACTTGCACTGAGAGAGGGGACACTCATTTGGTGTCTTTATGCGTTTATCAAAGATAAATCCCACTTTTCCATTAGGCCTGACCCACTACTGTGAAAAAGGTAGCACTCCACAGACTGCATAATGGATGATGTTTTTATGTTTGTTCTTTGAGTAACTCAGCAAAGGTGTGTGTGAAGAAAAGAAATACAAAACATTGTAATTGGCTTTTTTTCATATTTTGCCTTTGTAAGAAATTAGGTTGAATTAAATCTGTGCTTTTAAATTAGGTGTAATTAAATCTGCGCTTTTAGAAAAGTAGAAACTGAATGCCACTTTTCCACTAGGAGGCTTTTTTAATCTATTTTGAAATGAACGTTTATGTATGCTTGCGATCTATTTTTCTTTCTGTTCTCTCGCTCTGTATTCTAGTTGACCTTTCCTGTAACGCTACAGACCCACTGGCCCAACTGCTCTACACAGCTTTTAATATTGGATAAAAACAGTGAACAGAGAACAGAGGAGAATGCTAACTGTTTGCTCTTTGAACTGGCCTGTTTCTGCTGCGCTGTTGCTAAGGAGTGGAGGAGGCTATTTAGTAATGTTCTGTCCAGGGACTCACCGCCCTGTAATCTATTCTACTCTAATAGCTGCTCTGCATGCTGAGATTGCACACACACACACACACACACACACACACACACACACACACACACACACACACACACACACACACTGACACACACACAGATATGCACATACACAGAAAGACGCATACACACACACACACACACACACACACACACACACACACACACACACACACACACACATTAGAGATAAAATATGGATGAGCTCCTAATAATCCTACCACTGTGGGCCCTTACAGCAGTCTGGCAGGAGAGGTCGGGAGGGCATTCCTAGTGCTATCGCAATCTCTGCCAATGCACCAGTGTGCCAATCTCTACCACCGAGCAGCATTTCTCTTAGTCCCCTCCTCTTCAAAACATGGACATTTTCAGGGAGGCATGCACATGGTAGATCATTAAAACTAGCACTTGTAGCACAGCTATTGGGATTTCTACTCTATAAGTTTAAAAATCATCCACTGGTAAACTGCCGATGCCTGCCCTATGCACTATTCACTATAGAGATAGAACTCTTTAAATGGAGTTTAAGTGGTAGGAAATTACGTCCACTTGAGTCTCTAGTCCAGGTGCTGGTGTAACCGAGGTCTTCATGCGCAGTCCAGACCCAGTCTCGAACTCGCAACCTCACAGCAACTTTGGTATGGGAGACAGACATGCTACCAAGTGAGCTAAAAGCTGGGCTATTATTAGCTCAGTCAGTAGCGTATCTTTTTGAGGCGTCGGGAGGGAGGTTTACTAACGTTGTACGCCGAGCTGTGCTAGCATTGTCAAAATGACGTCGATCCCCATGGTGCACAACAGATTTTAGGGGTTTCTCACTGGTAACTGTCGCGCAACATCGGCGCAGCGTGCCATTCAAATTAATAGGCAATGAGTGTGTTTTAAGCTAACTAGAGCAGAGCATTCGCACAAATAGGCTAATGTTGCTGGAAGCCCACAATAAATACAAGCAATGATCATTAACTTTAAGGATTTATTCAGTTTTATACCACCTCACAGGAAGGATATGGAAGTGTGTGTGTGTGTGTGTGGACGGTGAGTGGTGAGGCTAAAACTTGTGGGCCCCTGAAAGAAACTAATTTTGGGGCCCCACCCCAGCCATATCGTGGTCCTCAGTGGGCTCTTGTAAAGCTCTGGGCCCCCTGAATTGTCCTGACTTACCCCCCATTAGCGGTGCCCCTGGGATGGTGAGCGGCGAGGCTAGTACTCACGGTCCACGAAGGAGGTGAAGAGCATACGGAAGCGGCTGAGACGGCTGTTGCGGTTGGCCCACATGCGCACCACGCCCACGCCCGTGTCCAGCATCACGTCATTGGCCACCGTGCTGCAGAACTTGGCCTTCAGGTTCTCGATGGCGCTGCTGCCGTCATACACCGCCACAAAGTTCTTCTTGCACTCGTTCGAGTGCTCCATCTGGTACTCCAGGAAGCGTAGATAAATCTGGAGGATTGAAGATGGCGGCGGCAGATTAATCACCTACTCACGAGTGCCATTTACATTTCCTGTCTCTGCAAATTAGCCATTAGCCATTTTACTGCGAATAGACCTTCATGTGACTGTTGCTGTTTTCAGAAGGGAACCTAATTAACACCAGAATGAGTTATGAAGTCGCTGTTTTATTCAGAGACTTCTTTTTTTCTTGAATTGTGAATGAGTAAACAGTAAAAGGACACTCGGCTAGACAGTTCCTACCAGATGCAGTACACCTGCACACATGCCACACACATGTCATTTGCAGCCACACAACTGTAAAAACTACTATTTTACTTTGTATTACAATTAAAGCTCCTGTGAAAGGGTCATTATGTTTAAATTACCCCACATATCAATAAAGCATGACAAGAGGGATTCCCATATTTAGCATACTGCAGGTATTTTGTTCTTAACTTAATTCTTACAAATTCTTATCTATCTATCTATCTATCTATCTATCTATCTATCTATCTATCTATCTATCTATCTATCTATCTACTGTATGTATCTATGTATCTATGTATCTATCTATCTATCTATCTATCTATCTATCTATCTATCTATCTATCTATCTATCTATCTATCCATCCATCCATCCATCCATCCATCCATCCATCCATCCATCCATCCATCCATCCATCCATCCAGTTGTTAATTAATTTGTTTCTTTTTTTCATATATTCATTCATGAAATAAATCAGCTAGAGAAATGGACCTTGTGCCCACTGCGGCAGAATTAATCCCTGCACAAATCTCACACAGGTCCGACTGGCTGCAGCTTTCTTGCTGTGCTTGTTTAATTCTGCTGTGGCTAACAACTTTCCCTTCCCCTCTTCTCTAAATATAAAACTTGCCTGTCTCGTGAGGTGAAGACAGGATGCTATTTTAAGCCATGCGCAAGGAAACTTGCTGAATTCGAAGACTGGCTGACATGTGGCCTGCGTCGGGCTGCCACAGAAGGCCCTGTGTGTGTGAATAAGTGTGTGTAAGCATGTGTGTTTGTGTGTGTGTGCGTCTGTTTGTGTGTCTGTGTATGCATGTGTGGTGTGTGTATAAGTGTGTTTGTGTGTATATATGTGGTGTGTGTGTTTGAGAGTGACCCTCACAAATGTACGTGTGTGTGTGTGTGTGTGTATATGTGAGAGGTTGTGTGAGTGTAAGCATGTAAGCACGAGTGTGTGTGAGAGAGAGAGTCTATGTGTGTGTTTAAATGCGAGTGTAAGCATGTGTGTGTGTTGAATTGTGTGTATGTGAGTCTGTGAGAGAGTGTGTGTGTGTGTGTGTCTGTGTGTCATCCTTCTGCCTAGAGATAACGGCTCACTGGGCTGCTAGCCCTCCCCTCTTGTGCTGACTGGGCTGTAGTGCTGTGCTGTGCTGTGCTGACTGGGCTGTAGTGCTGTGCTGGGCTGTAGTGCTGTGCTGGGCTGTAGTGCTGTGCTGTGCTGTGCTGTGCTGTGCTGTGCTGTGCTGGGCTGTGCTGGGCTGTGTTGAGCTGGCGGGTTGACTGGCCCTCTCTGCTTCACTGCCCTAATACCTGCTGCTCTGCCTCTGGACCACGCTGGACTCGCCACAGCTCACTTCAGCCTCAAAGTTCCCTCAGAACACACACACACAGTTAGTCAGTAAGTGTGTGTGTGTGTGTGTGTTTAGGAGAGTGAAGTTGAGTGAAGGGGAAGGGAGGGAAAGGGGCGAAGGAGGGATGGAGAGAGAGAGAGAGAGAGAGAGAGAGAGGGAGAGGGAGATTAAGAGAGAGTGAGGGGGGAGAGTGTGAGAGAGAGAGGCAGGAAGGAGAGACAGAGAGAGAGAAAGCATGGGAGAACGAGAGAACGAGTGAGAAAGAAACGAGAGAGAAAGAGAAAGCAAGAGCGAGACGGATAGAGAGAGAGAGGGAGAAAGACAGAAAGAGAGAGAGAGAGAAAGAAAGAGAGGGGGTATGTGTGTGAGAGAGAGAGAGGCAGGAAGAAGGGAATAAGTGAGGGGGGAGGACCATGGGGTCAGGGGCTTCTACAGCACTTGGAGGCGTCTCCAGATGCTCTGCTAAACCTACATGACCAGCTCAGGCTTAATATGCCTGCAGGTAAAGAGGACTGTGTGTGTGTGTGTGTGTGTGTGTGTGTGTGTGTGTGTGTGTGTGTGTGTGTGTGTGTGTGTGAGTGAGTGTGAGTGTGAGTGTGTGTGTGTGTGTGTGTGTGTGTGTGTGTGTGTGTGTGTGTGTGTGTGTGTGTGTGTGTGTGTGTGTGTGCATGCATCTGCATACATGTGTGCCTTCGTGTGTGTATCTGTGTGTTTATGTGTGTGTGTGTGTGTGTGTGTGTGTGTGTGTGCGCGTGTGTGTGTGTGCCTGCGTCTGCATGCGTGTGTGTCTTTGTACATATGTGTGTGCGTGTGTGTGTGTGTGTGTGTGCACATGCATCTGCATGCATGTGTGCGTTCGTGTGTATGTTTGTCCATGTGTGTGTGCATGTATGTGTGTGTGTGTGTGTGTGCGCAGATGTGTCTGCATTTATTTGTGTCTTCGTGTGTGTGTTTGTGCATGTGTGTGTGCATGTGTGCGTGTGTGTGTGTGCGTGTGTGCAGATGCGTCTGCATGCATGTGTGCCTTTGTGTGTATGTTTGTCCATGTGTGTGTGCATGTGTGCATGTATGTGTGTGTGTGTGAGTGTGCGCAGATGTGTCTGCATTTATTTGTGCCTTCGTGTGTGTGTTTGTGCATGTGTGTGCACACATGCATGTATGTGTGTGTGTGTGCGTGTGTGCAGATGCGTCTGCATGCATGTGTGCCTTCGTGTGTGTGTTTGTGCATGTGTGTGTGTGTGTGTTTGTGCATGTGTGTGTGTGTGTGTGTGTATGTGTGTGTGCAGATGCGTCTGCATGCATGTGTGCGTTCGTGTGTATGTTTGTCCATGTGTGTGTGCATGTGTGCATGTATGTGTGTGTGTGTGTGCGTGTGTGCAGATGCGTCTGCATGCATGTGTGCCTTCGTGTGTGTGTTTGTGCATGTGTGTGTGCATGTGTGTGTGTGTGTGTGTGTGTGCGCGCGTGTGTGCAGATGCGTCTGCATGCATGTGTGCCTTCATGTGTGTATGTGTTTGTCCATGTGTGTGTGCATGTGTGCATGTATGTGTGTGTGCGTGCGTCTGCATGCGTGTGTGTCTTTGTACATATGTGTGTGCATGTGTATGTGTGTGTGTGCACATGCATCTGCATGCATGTGTGCGTTCGTGTGTATGTTTGTCCATGTGTGTGTGCATGTGTGCATGTATGTGTGTGTGTGTGTGTGTGTGTGAGTGTGTGCAGATGTGTCTGCATTTATTTGTGCCTTCGTGTGTGTGTTTGTGCATGTGTGTGCACACATGCATGTACGTGTGTGTGTGTGTGCGTGTGTGCAGATGCGTCTGCATGCATGTGTGCCTTCGTGTATGTGCGTGTGTGTGTGCATGTGTGTGTGCATGTGTGTGTGCATGTGTGTGTGTGTGCATGTGTGGTTGGGGTATAGGCAGGACCTCTCACCTTAGACTGGGGTGGGGCACGGATGGTCCAGATGCAGTCCAGATCCTCGTCCATCTTGATCTTCTCCTCATCCACCTGGCTGGAGCGCACTATCCCATCAGAACCTCCCACCTCAAACTGGCAGTCTGAGCAGGGAAAGTAATAAAGGTAAATAACTAGATGTACCGCATAGCGGTACATGGTATGACCGCCGCAGTATATTGAAATGTGGGAACTGTTGGTGTGATGAGTGTGTGATAGAGCAGTGTTGTGAGGTGAGAATTTCTGTGGAAATGATTTCCTGTAAGTGGGCATGGATGTGGGTTTTGAATGTGTAGTGTGAAGGACTGATTTGTGAAGGCAAGGAATCGGCAAAATGAGATTTTGTACAATTACAGCGCCCCCTATGGACCAAATTTTATGGCATGTTCTGTGGTGTTAGAGGTCTTTGTGGTGATCGTGCATGATGCATTTTGTGCAGTTCCCACCTTCTCGGACCAAGATATTGGCAACTCAAAATCCCAATTTTTGCATTTACCCTTATCACTAGGTGGCGCTATGCTTCAAGTGAGAGTTTATGGGCTGGGTCAATATGACTCTGTAACACCTACATACTAACACAAAATCGTTGTCTTGGGCAAAATTGTTGATGAGTTATTTAACAAAAACTGTTTTTCAACACCTAGCTTCGGCGATAAACATCGCCCCGTATGACGAAATGTCACAAAATTTAGTACACATGAAAAGAAAGATGTTTAGAGATGGCATGTCAACTGTGACCAAATTTGAGCAATTAAAAGCCAAGATACGGCCATTTGAAGAATTTTAAGCTACGTGTTAAATGTTCATTGACGTGTAACTTCGGAACGGTTTATCTCAAGATAAATCCTTTGATAACTTTTTGTCAGCATTGTCTGTAGATGACATATACCAAATTTGGTGAGATTCACATGAACGGCCTATGACGAGTTCGTTCAGATTTGTTTTCGCAATATTAAAATTTCACGGAAATTGTTCTCGTTGGAAGTGGGCGTCGACCAGTGTTTTCAATGCGTGAGTGTCAACAGATTTCATGATAAAAAAAAAATAGTTGTAAACGTAAGCATTCTCTAGATAATAGGCAAAATGACATTTTCTACAATTACAGCGCCCCCTATGGACCAAATTTTATGGCATGTTCTGTGGTGTTAGAGGTCTTTGTGGTGATTGTGCATGACGTATTTTGCGCAGTTCCCACCTTCTCGGTCCAAGATATTAGCAACTCAAAATCCTAATTTTTGCATTTACCCTTATCACTAGGTGGCGCTATGCTTCAAGTGAGAGTTTATGGGCTGGGTCGATACATCTCTGTAACACCAACATACTAACACAAAATCGTTGTCTTGGGCAAAATTGTTGATAAGTTTTTTAACAAAAACTGTTTTTTGACACCTAGCTTCGCCAATAAACATCGCCCCCTATGACGAAATGTCACAAAATTTAGTACACATAAAAAGAAAGCTGTTTAGAGATGGCATGTCAACTTTGACCAAATTTGAGCAATTAAAAGCCAAGATACGGCCATTTAAAGATTTTTAAGCTACGTGTTAAATGGTCATTGACGTATAACTTCGGAACGGTTTATCTCAAGATAAATCCTTTGATAACTTTTTGTCAGCATTGTCTGTAGATGACATATACCAAATTTGGTGAGATTCACATGAACGGCCTATGACGAGTTCGTTCAGATTTGTTTCCGCAATATTAAAATTTCACGGAAATTGTTTTCGTTGGAAGTGGGCGTCGACCAGTGTTTTCAATGTGCGAGGGTCAATAGATTTCACGATAAAAAAGAAATTGTTGTAAACATAAGCATTCTCTAGATAATAGGCAAAATGACATTTTCTACAATTACAGCGCCCCCTATGGACTACATTTTATGGCATGTTCTGTGGTGTTAGAGGTCTTTGTTGTGATCGTGCATGACGTATTTTGTGCAGTTCCCACCTTCTCGGTCAAAGATATTGGCAACTTAAAATCCCAATTTTTACATTTACCCATATCACTAGGTGGCGCTATGCTTCAAGTGAGAGTTTATGGGCTGGGTCAATACATCTCTGTAACACCGACATACTAACACAAAATCGTTGTCTTGGGCAAAATTGTTGACGAGTAATTTAACAAAAACTGTTTTTTGACACCTAGCTTCGCCAATAAACATCGCCCCCTATGACGAAATGTCACAAAATTTAGTACACATAAAAAGAAAGTTGTTTAGAGATGGCATGTCAACTTTGACCAAATTTGAGCAATTAAAAGCCAAGATACGGCCATTTGAAGATTTTTAAGCTACGTGTTAAATGTTCATTGACGTGTAACTTCGGAACGGTTTATCTCAAGATAAATCCTTTGATAACTTTTTGTCAGCATTGTCTGTAGATGACATATACCAAATTTGGTGAGATTCACATGAACGGCCTATGACGAGTTCGTTCAAATCCGTTTTCGCAATATTAAAATTTCACGGAGATTGTTTTCGTTGGAAGTGGGCGTCGACCAGTGTTTTCAATGCGTGAGGGTCAATAGATTTCACGATAAAAAAAAAATTGTTGTAAACATAAGCATTGTCTAGATAATAGGCAAAATGACATTTTCTACAATTACAGCGCCCCCTATGGACCAAATTTTATGGCATGTTCTGTGGTGTTAGAGGTCTTTGTGGTGATTGTGCATGACGTATTTTGCACAGTTCCCACCTTCTCGGTCCAAGATATTGGCAACTCAAAATCCCAATTTTTGCATTCACTCATATCACTAGGTGGCGCTACGCTTCAAGTGAGCGTTTATTGGCTGGGTCGATACATCTCTGTAACACCGACATACTAACGCAAAATCGTTGTCTTGGGCAAAATTGTTGGCGAGTTATTTAACAAAAACTGTTTTTTGACACCTAGCTTCGCCAATAAACATCGCCCCCTATGACGAAATGTCACAAAATTTAGTACACATGAAAAGAAATCTGTTTAGAGATGGAATGTCAACTTTGACCAAATTTGAGCAATTATTAGCCAAGATACGGCCATTTGAAAAATTTTAAGCTACGTGTTAAATGTTCATTGACGTGTAACTTCGGAACGGTTTATCTCAAGATAAATCCTTTGATAACTTTTTGTCAGCATTGTCTGTAGATGACATATACCAAATTTGGTGAGATTCACATGAACGGCCTATGACGAGTTCGTTCAGATTCGTTTCCGCAATATTAAAATTTCACGGAAATTGTTTTCGTTGGAAGTGGGCGTCGACCAGTGTTTTCAATGCGTGAGGGTCAATAGATTTCACGATAAAAAAAAAATTGTTGTAAACGTAAGCATTGTCTAGATAATAGGCAAAATTACATTTTCTACAATTACAGCGCCCCCTATGGACCAAATTTTATGGCATGTTCTGTGTTGTTAGAGGTCTTTGTGGTGATCGTGCATAACGTATTTTGCGCAGTTCCCACCTTCTCGGTCCAAGATATTGGCAACTCAAAATCCCAATTTTTGCATTTACCCTTATCACTAGGTGGCGCTATGCTTCAAGTGAGAGTTTATGGGCTGGGTCGATACGTCTCTGTAACACCGACATATCACAAAAATTTCATGTTGTTGGGTGAAACGTTCATTGAGTTATTCAGCAAAAACTTTTGCCGGTCTCCCCCTCTTTAACGGACACTGGCACAGCGGGGGGGTGGCCCTGGGGGACCAAAAGGCGTTATTCGCTCACAAACTTCTTGGGCTACATGCCTACAAACATTCATGTCTCCCCGAGTTTCAGTGTCCCGGGAATCGTTGACGAAAAATCGGTGAAAAAAAAAAAAAAAATAAATAAATAAATAAATAAATAAAAAAAAAGGGAAAAATTTTGCAGCAACTCCAATATGACCGCTTTCGCTAGCTTCGCTAGCGGCGGTCATAATAATAGACACAACTATATAAATGATACTTAGAAACAGGGTGCAACTTGTTAAAAACCAGTAGGGGAGATTTTTTTTTTTTAAGTCGTAGAAATAAACACTATTTTTATCTTGTCTAACTAGGACTACCATGTTGCTTAGGCTTTTTTAATCATCGTTTTACTTCTAGCTTCTGTGATCCATCAATAGAATATTTTCACTGAAGGCAGTGCTCAGTAAGATGCTATATACCAAAAAAAGGAGAGAAGTGTGCAGGCCTTTAAGGCCTTTTAAGGTCGATGGATCAGCTAAACTTCAATGTAACACTCGAAAATAATTCACTAAATAACGTCTGCTTTGGTGACAAATTTGTGGCAATACTTTTGGTTTTACTGTCGGGGTGTTGTTTTGCAGCATTTGGGCCTATACAAAGTCTCTCTTGTGTATGTGGCCCTAAATCTTTAACGTCGGAACAAGCTCAGTACTGACTGACCTGTCTGCGCTGACAGCAAGCCACTCACCACCCTCTCTCCATTTGGCAGATCGCCCAGGCTCAGTGAAACCCCATACCACATGTGTCTTAGATGAGTCCAGCAAGCATCTACATTGGAGTTTTCGGGAGGCTTCATCATAGGTCCTGTACATGAGTGCTAACCTCCATCACAACGTCATCACTTCTTGTACTATCATTCTCAGGTGTTAATGCAGTTGTTTTGTGTGTGGGTCCTGTAAAATAGGACGATACGCTGCTCTGAATGCGTTTCATATTTAGCCTGGTCTTGTTTTGTCTATTGCGCAGACTCAGCCATCAGTCGAGCTGCATTAATCGCTATGAGAGGGGGATAGTCCTTGTTCCCACCGGTGATAAAATGATTTAGCAGGGGTAGGGGTATGAACACCAGAAGGAGGAAAATCCCCCCCATTCCCAACCCCTACAAATCGTACTCTGCTTAGAAATAGTAAGTTAATGTGTGTACAGCAGGAGAAAAACAGTCACAGGAGAGCTAAACAGTAGGCTAAAGACAATAGTAAGAAAAGAAAAGTAAATGGCTCTGGAGATTTCAAGATGCATGACCATCAGAGGGATTTCAGAGAGAAACACACCATGAAAATGATAGAAAGACACTGATAAAGGGAGCGACAGATAGCTCCGATGAGAGCAGTAGAAGAGGTGGGGAGAGACAGAGAGAGAAAGAAATAGCGAGAGATAGATAGAGAGAGAGAGAGAGAAAGAGAGAGAGAATGTGTATGTGAGAGATGGACAAGAGGTGTGTGTGTGTGTGTGTGTGTGTGTGTGTGTGTGTGTGTGTGTGTGTGTGTGCATGCATGCGTGTGTGTGAAAGATAGCCGTGTGTCACCCAGGGAGAACAGAGGGCTCTTCAAATGCGATTGGACAGGGCGGTAAAATATTGAGAGGGCTCACCTGGAATGGGATTCAGCAGTCCGCCCACGTGCAAATGGAAATCGGGGTCTGAAATGATAATGCAGGCGGGGCGTTAGTCACAATCCACACGAGGCGAGGGCCACGGGGAGCGAAAGCGAGACAGGCGATAAAATCCCATTAAAGGAACCCTGGATAAGACAGCGGATTCACGCCCGAAGATCGTCTGTTTGATCTGCCAGGTCTCGTTTAGCGTCTCGCAAAGCTTTTTTTTAAAGCAGAGACAGTATCTACACCGAAAAACAATGTATCTTCAGCACCAGACCTCGTTTTAGGGAGATGATACAGCAAGAAGTGGCCTGTTGAGCATTTAATTTAACAGCCCACAGAGTGAAAAGAAACTGTGAATAAATTGAGAGATTTCTTCTCTCTCTCTCTCTCTCTCTCTCTCTCTCTCTCTCTCTCTCTCTCTCTCTCATAAGCTACCACACCAAAAATGTTATTATACACATCACAGGTTTTTTTTTTCTTAGATGAATATATTAGGTTATTTAATATTTGATTAAACAAATCCAATTCAGACAACCACATACATTAGCGACCTCATGACACACACTATTCAGAGATCTGAATACTTCAGCATTCGTTCTGTCTCAGTGAAGCCACACACCTATGTGACACTTGTCCAATCTTGGAATCTTACAAAGTTCTTTATCTTGGTGTTCAGGAAATATGGCAAATCCAAAATGTCCACTATATATAGTGCTCTATGTAGGGGACAAAACAATGTAACTTATGCACTCTATGTAGTAAACTTTATAGTGAATTTCGAACACAGCCATAGTTTTTATTTAGATGCTCAATGCTACAGGCCTAATTTTAACTACATTGTAGAAGATTGTTTGTATGTAGTATGGCTTCTATGGTCTCCAATGCAAGGACAGTATTCTCTATAAGAAAACTCATACATTTTGGAGTCCAGAGAACTTTTAAGTGATCTGCATTAAAGCAGGGTGCATTCAATCTGCATATGGTGTAGACTTGGTGTAGCTTATGTGACCTTTGGTGTTAAATAAGCCTACATCATTTCTTCTTGGTCCATTTGGGGTAGTCATTTTTGTATAAGCGATTATTGACAATATATGATACCATAAACAAAGTCACACAACCCTGGCTATCTGCCAATATATCTGTCACGTGGCCTAGGACATCCATCTCTGCACAGGTTATTCTTATGTAACACGACACACATACAGGCTGTGTGTGCACATGCTAATAATGTGATCATAATCTGATTTTGACAGTAGCCAGGTGATTGTAAATAGCACATTACAATGTTATTACACGTCATAAGACAAATACATTAACTCCCAATATGTACGTGAGATACTATTTTATTCATTACATTATCAGCCAAACCTGAATTATGACACTGATTAATGTTACCCTACCCACTTTCTGGATTGTGTAACTAAGTGAACAGCTAAAATTTCATTTGGTTAATCCACTTCAAAAGGTGCAATTTGTGAGGAAGAGGATTGTGGTAAATGTGTATGGAACAAGGTGCTAGTTTAGTTAGCCTGATTTTTGTTTTCAAACAAGTTACATTACATTACATTACACTTAGCTGACGCTCTTATCCAGAGCGACTTACAGATATTTGCAGGGTTACAGTTACAGTCCCTGGAGCGGTGTTAGATGCCTTGCTCATGGGCATCTCAACCATGGGTAGGGCGGGATTCGAACCGGCAACCTTCCGATCGCAAGACCATATCCCTAACCACTAGGCCACAGCTGCCCCACAAGTATGTGTTTTTTTTTCTTTCTTTTTTTTCTCCCCCCCCATCCTTTCTTTATTTTATTAACATCAACCTGCCAGGGACTACAGCTACAGTAAGAACTAGCTTTTGGCTAAATCTGGTACTTATGTGAAGGAGCATGTTAGTTAACGTACACTCTCCCTTGTTAAATAAATAAATACATGTATAGGAACATCGCGAGTGTACCCGGCTGTGTATTTTCTTTACCCGCTATGAAGGTGTATGTGATGCGGAATCCCAAGCCTTCCAGTTCCTCATCGCTGGTGAACTTGATCCACATGAAGCGGCCAGTGGAGGTCACTATGTCAGGGCTTTTGGACCCGCAGAACCGGTCGATGAGCGGGGAGAACCCGAAGGGACCGTCTCGGACCTCTATGTGGTCAAAGCGGCATTCAAACGACGGCTCGATGTAGTAAGTCTTGTCGAAGGTCAGCTGGATTCTCTGACGTGGGAGCGCTAAGAGAAGAGAAGGAAGACAGAGAAATAGATAGATAGAGAGAGTAAGAGAGATATAGAAAGGGAGAGAGAAAGAGAAAGAGAGAGAAAGCAGAAAGATGAAATTGAAACAAGATGGGAGAAGAATTGACGTGTTTATCAGGTACATGATGATCTGTATTCTGGTGCAGATATCATGTATGTTTGTAACATGAACATGAACATGAACATGAAAGACCTTTAGAGGAACACATAAAAAGAGCTTTGTGTGTGATATGTAAGGGAAGCCCAAAAACAACTGGAGGAAATGTCAGCATAGAGAGAAGAAGGTCAAAAAGTGAATGCAAAAACAAGGTGTTTAAAGAGAAAGTAAAATAAGAGATGAGAGGCAAAGAAAACAGAATAAAAAACCCTGAAGTCTATTGCCAGGTTACAGCTGCCTCCAGAGGCCTCCGCCGTTTTCACTGCCTACATTTCAGCATTTTCTTTATGACCTTTCAGGACCTTTTATGACTTACAGTCTCTGAGGTATTTTCACTGTCAACATTTCAGCATTCTCCATGACTTTTTGGGACCTAATGGAAAATCTTACGTATTTTACAACTTACAAGTACTTTATTGTAAGTTTAAGCAAAGGTTGGGGCTAAGTATTAAATAAAAATGGAACAACAGCCCTCAAAGGTGGAGGCTAAGTATAAAATAAAAATGGAACAATTCATCCCTTTTCCAATGGCTATATTGACTAGGGTGGCAGACTTTGTCAGCTCATTCAGACATTCTGTTGCAAAATTAAGCTTATTATGTAATTTTAAGGCGATACATGTAGGATTATGGTCAAAGCTGATACTAAAACCAAATTCAGAAAACTGTACACCGTTGTTCCTGTCTCCAGAGACAGAAGGCAAAACATAAAATCAAAACATAAGCAGAATTATGCGGACTAAGTTTTAAAATGTGAATATTGTGGCCGCACTATGTTGTCAGAGAAATAAGTATTTCAGTGGCCTAAGGAAACCTGTGCTCTACTTACAACAATTCAGGCAAAGTCCATTACAAGCATGTTGAATAGTCTGGAACTCTCTTACCCACAGGGATATCACATTCCACAACACACATTCCACAACCACCCCCAACTAACACACACACACACACACACACACACACACACACACACACACACACACACACACACACACACACACACACACACACACACACACACACACACACACAAATATTAAATACCTCTCAAGTCTGTGCTCGCCCAACTTCCAGCAAGGGAATTACCTGCTGCACAAACACATCTCCAGACATCCACAGGGACAAACCACAAACTACCCACTCTGCAAGTGACTAAAATGGCCGCCAGTGCGATAGAACTCTAAGGAAGCGAAACTGGAGCGTCCACAACTCCAGAGCAAAACAAATATTATACAGTGAAAATAATGAGCCTTAATTGTGATATGAGCATAAATTGTGATCTGTCACAGCACATAAGGGATGCCAATATGAGCACTGTGGTTGACCTGTTTATGAGCATGAGATTAGCCCAGTCCAGCATAGGAGTACTGTGAGGACAGTCAGCGCACACATAACAATAGACACATTTAGACACACACACACACACACACACACACACACACACACACACACACACACACACACACACACACACACACACACACACACACACACACACACACACACACACACACACACACACACACACACACACACACACACTTCTGGAGTCTATTATATAACTTTGTTAGATCAAATGAGGGGTGTCACTGTGGTGGACAGGCATGCAGTGAAACAGTGACAAGCTGTTTAAATCAGTTCCACACCCTAACACAGAAAAAAAAAAACCTTGTGCAGAAAAAAATGGACTAACAAAAAGCAACCTAATGTACCTAATCTCATTCACTGCATAAATAAAATATAAACATATTAACAGAAATATAAAAATATTTAAAAACATGATGTGTTATTACATAATGATCAAAACATCACAACAAGGCACATACCGCATACATAATCATGTGTCAGTATACCCCAATGGCATGGCATAAAAATGGTAAACTGCAGGGACTAGCGGTGTGACGTTAAACATGAATTTGACAGCACCATCTAAGGAAGTGAGGTAACCTATAACATACAGAATTACATAAATAAAAACTACAGTTTTTTACAAATACTACTCTGAACACAGTGGATATTTTTCTGAAATCTCTTAAGCAGTGATGAAGAGTTTTTTTTTTTTTTACGTTGGTAGGTAAGGTTTTTCTATCACAAGATTTTATTCACAACATTTTGGTCATGGTCACATGGCCTTTAAAGAAACCTGACAAAGGTCCATGAACAAAAAGTTGTGTATAACATCTTGCTTGTGGAATGGCCAGTGTGCGGATGTTCACTTTTTTTTTTTGTTACTAAATTGTAGACTGTGGATCACCTCCATGGCCCTGTCATTTAGAGGTGTCTAAACGTTCACTGTTTTGAAATTTGTCACACGCTGGCAAAAGTAATAATATAATAATAATAATAATAAACTTTACTTGTATAGCACAGTTCATACATGCAATATGCAACTCAAAGTGCTTTACAGTTTAGCAGGGTTGTTACAAGACAACATTTCTTGCGGTTTAGTGGTGTCGGAGCAGATAAATACAGTAGCAGAACACAGGTAGGCAGTCCTTGTAGGCCCTAGTCAGCAATCTTAGTAGTCCAGTGGCGCTAGAGCTATGCAGCTCCCTGTTAAAGTGGGCTCTTATGTGAACATAGGTCGGCAGTCTTTGCAGACCAGTGCAGACCAGTGGCTCTAGACGAGGAAAGTTCATTTAGGCGCAGTTGGTTGTTAGTGTCCCCAGGGAGCAACAGGGGTGAGGAAAAACTCCCTGTTTGTATGATTTGCGTGAATTCAGGAAGAAACCTCAGGAATCAGTGAGTAAAACTGCACCCTAACCCCTAACCACTACACCCTTGCTTTTAAGACTTGTCTAGATCACTCTAGATGCAGTTCAAATGCATTAAACACATGGAAGATGGCCTGCTACACACCTGTAACTGAGAGTGCTCCTGGGTGATGCTCTCGCAACACAGAGCATTAGTTTCTGTTCTAGTGATTGATTGTAAAGATTTTTTAGAATAAGGAAATAATGTAGCAAAGGCAATATCTGAAACAACATAATGACTTTTTGCCTTGGATCACGCGCTGGGTGACATAGAGAGTATTCAGACCCATCCACACTGATATATACACACAAGCAGGTAGGTTAGTGTTCTCTCTGTCCCACACACACGTACATAGGCACAAACACATTCATGGAAAATATGCTGCTAATATGCTGACATATTAACATAAAAAATACAACTAACTGCATACCAAACAACACACATGCACAATCTCTCTCTCCCTCTCTCTCTTTCACACACACACACACACACAAACTCACAAGAGTAGTGTTATATGTTAAAAACATGTCTGTCATATTATGCATGTGTGAAGAACATTCACACTCACATGATAAGCACCTAATTTTTCCATCTCTCTTGTCTGATGCCCATTGTGTGTGTGTGTGTGTGTGTGCATGTGTGTGTGTATGTATGTATGTGTGTGTGTGTGTGTGTGTGTGTGTGTGTATGTATGTATGCATGCATGCATGCATGCATGCGTGCGTACGTGTGTGTATGTGTGTGCGTGTGTGTGTGTGTATGTGTGTGTGTGCGTGTGCATGCATGAGTATGCATGCATGAGTACGCGTGTGTGGGTGTGTGGGTGTATGTATGTGTGTGTGTGTGTGTGTGTGTGTGTGAGTGTGTGTGTGTGTGTGCACGTTTCACCCGAGAGATTTGGCGCGCGGAGCAGATCATTATCAGGCTCCAGAGGACGTATGGATCAGGGGCGAGACACAACCCCGCCGTCAGTATAACACATAACTGAGAGGGGATAATGGCTTGCTTAACGACCTCTTCAGGTTTACATAAAACGAGCCCCAAGAGTAATGGGGCCTCCTGTCAATGGCCCGTGACTGCCCATTACACTAACATTAGTCTCTGTCACAGAAGGATCGCAGAGTGCAGAGAGGTGTTACGCTGTTGTACCTGCGTCTGCCTTCGCTGCTCTGTCCCAGTCAGCCTATGTCAAAGATGTTAGCTTTGGGAGCAGTTCAGTTTAGTAGCTTGGATTCGCTGTTCTTTTTTTGCAGGCCCATCTGGGGTGTGTAAGTGCCTTTATAGCTTGTCTTGCTTATCAAGAAGTGCTTTGCGAAGTGCTTTGGATAAAAGCTGCTTATACTGTAAGAGTCGTTCTGGACAAAAAAAGCAGCCATTACAGCATTGCAGCAATTACATCCAAACCGACTTTCAGTGAATTGGTTGTCCAACTGAGAGTGCCAGCCTCCCTCCTGTCCTAGATTTTGGGGTAAAGTGTCTGTTTGAAGATTAAAATGCCTCGGCATGGAGTCCCAAGGATCCTCTTACGTAGAGCTGCTGTGTTGTAAATAGTAATAATCGGAAATAGCGTCTGCTGAATTACATGCACTCCAGGATGGGATATGACAGCTACAAAAAAAAAAAAAAAAACCTGGCTTTGATTTTCGAGTTCCACTGCTACTTACCCCCCTGTGGAGGTGCACTCATTCCACATTGTGCTATGCAGGCATTGTAGTGGCGTACTGTTTTTAAAAACGCCAAGTGAGGATGGTGGTGGGTGTTCCCGACTCGCAGTCAAGCAAAGCACGCACGGAAAGTAGACGATGAAGTCGTTGGTGATTTATTTCTACAGTCCGGTTGACTTTTAACAGAAAATAAAGTAGTAAAATAAACATAAACTAAGCTTGTATGTTCTTTGATAATTACTTGCGACTTGCCCTCTCACTACCATCCCAACGTGAGACAATGAGCCAGCACTAATTAAAGATGGCCTTCATGCCACTGGTGCGTCTAAGGGGTGTGTCTCAGGTTGGTTGGCAGCAATCAGGTAAGTCATTTCAGGTGCGCATCAAATCAACAAATCAATGTCAAGGTAAGTATATTACAGGTACGTATAACTAAAGCATCAAGATGAAAGGTAAGTATAACTAAACAATTGGTTAAAAATAAATAATTGCAGCATGTATTTACAATCCTAGGCAGAACCTACACATGGCTCCTACAGGCATATGGCTGTGGGCTACCTTCCTACACGCTACAGCGAAGCAGAGTTGGAGGTGGAAAAGGAGGAGGAGGAGGAGGAGGAGGAGAAGGAGGAGGAAGATGAAGTTGACATCTGCCACCAGAGATGTATGATTAAATACTTCGTCTACTCACGTCATGTGGGACGTAAATGACATCTGAAGAATAAATGAGTGACAGGGACATCTGTAGTATCTGAAGCACCTCTGACACCACCGTGTCATTGGAAGCTTTCTGGCATAAATGAACTATTATGCACATAATAAGATAACTGCTCACTAAAATTAAAAGATGAAACAGGCAGTTTTATAGCAGTGGTACAAGAGCTGCCATGCTTACCCTCCAGAATGTAGACGCATTCCTTGTTGGGCGGGTAGGTTTCGGGGTAGTTGGGAGAGGTGAACTGGCCCCCGTTAATATTGCGTGTCCACACTCCGCACTGCTCCGTGTTGGCAGGCGGCTGGCCATCGTTATGGTACGTGTCTGAGGGGAGAGGAGTGCAGTTTCAGGGGAAATGACAAACGAGCACAAAACAAGAGCACAATGCATACACGCAAAAGGGTAATGAGACACATTTATCACAGCAGAGATGGATAATTCAGCTGATTAGAATAGCTGCCACATGTAATAAAACATAATGGAGTAACTTTTGTGCATAGGCCATTTGCCACTTGCTTTGTAAAACCAGAACTTGCTGCTCCCCACAACAGTACCCCCCTATTCTAAAGGACCTACTTGCTTTATTCATCTCTAAATCTGAAGATACTGATTGAACTGCATCTAAAGCTCAATAAACATTGAACTGAATTGAATGCATTCATAGTCACTGTATTTTCCAATACAGGGAAACCTGTAATATCGCCTTATACTGTAAATCAGTAGCAATGAAAAGAATGGACCAACCTTGAGATCTTTGCGCCAGTCCAAATCCCTCTTCTATAAGAATAAGGAAAATCCAGGCTGTAAGAGAGGTGTGATTGAAACGTTTAGAGTAAGTGCTTTTTATTACACACATAGGATAGAATTGGTGACAAAATGCCACCATTAGCAAAGAGTGATTGAGTGCTACACATTCATGCTTTTGGCTACTAAGGGCCAGTGCAGCAGTTGATGTTTTAAAGCTGGTAATTTTGCAGTTATGAAATGTCCGCATACTGTGTGGATTCTTTTTTTTTTGCCTTGAACTACACGCAGTGTCGAAACGGTGGGAGTCCATCTATCATAGCGAAGTGCTCTGATTGCGTCTCAGCTGTCCCCCAGCGGGCACTGGGAATACCGTTATGAGAACATCAGTCGCTACAATAATCCCATCACGTAGGATGCAGCTCAAGGCGGACGGCTTTGACCATGTCGGCCGGCGGAGCAGATCGATTTGCACCGCCAGTGCTGGCTAAATAATGTATGTTATTTTATGTTCTAATATTCAAACCTAAGGGATGTCAACAAAATCCTTCGGTGTGATATTTTTCGCAGCTCTACAGAAACCGTGACTTATGCATCAATAAATGAAAATTATGTGTTATCTGTGTAGATTCTCATGTATCCAGGTCATGGTAGTCAAAGGAGTTAAGTTGTAAGCAACTGGACTTCTTTTCGGAGCTTGAAGACGTTTCACCTTTCATCCAAAAGGCTTCTTTGATGTGTTGAATACTCTGGAGCATAACTCGGCGATATAAGGTCACCATCGTGGATGTTCTTATACCTGTCACACGGAAGCTATTTGGCATACCAGACATACCAATCAATGTGTATCTACTTAATACACTTTATAATGCTTACTATGATTGATTAATACTTCCCATTTGACTCTGAACGGGATGTATCTAGTTCACACTTGCAGCAGGTCCCTGGTCTAAGTTTGCATAGTTGGTAATTCTATCGTTGTATTTTCGGACCATGATGATGTTGTCATTCGTTTTAAGGCTAACTGTGCATTATAACTGGAACTATCTCCTTATTAATAAATGTAGGATTACAGCTAGTGTTTCAGATGCTCCCTTGAGGTCAACGTGCATCTGACAGCAGGTAGGCCATGTGTACAAGGATGTGATTGTTTATTTTGTTTCAGGGAGATCCTTAAGCTAATGATGACCATTCCTTTCACTGACAGATAGTTTTATGTATGTATGTATGTAGCCTATGTATGTATGTACTGTATGTATGTATGTATGTATGTATGTATGTATGTATGTATGTATGTATGTATGTATGTATGTATGTATGTTTGTATGTACGTATGTATTTATGTATGACAAAAGAGCTCATGTTTCAAATAGCCAGGACTTTTAATCATCACATGTAATCTATCTGTTCACGTGCCTGTCCAGTAACCCATAACATTTTTATGCAAGGTCTGGAGTGACCAGTATTACAGGAGCGTGGACACGTCATAGCTGCCCAGGGCATCCTGAATGCTGTCTATCTGATGGGATTAGATAAATCACTAGACTAGACCTCAGAATCGGATTCCTTGCAGGCGTGTCTGAACGACTATAAAGTCCAAGTATTGCTGCGCTGTGGTGACAATAGCACAAAAAATAGGACAGCATCTTGTGCTGCCTGACGACAGCTCGGCCGCACAGTCTGCTGGAGCCTGATAAGATGATGCAGGATCGGCTGTGGAAAAATGTAGTGAACTTCAACAGTCATATCTGGCCACACGCAGCTAAACCCTAACTAACAGATCGCAAACACACTGTACGCACACAGGGACCAGAGGGCAACAAATATAACCTAAAAGCGACTTTGGCAGACATGAGGCGGCGTTGTCAGTCCGCCTTTCTGTCGTCAAAATAATCCCACTGCACTGAAGAATCGCGCAAGGACGACCAAACAAGGGTCAGAAAATGGCAACGAGGGGGATTCCCTGGGGGCTGCCCTTTGCAAGGCACCGCAGCCGCCAGGAGGCCACCGCTGCCATGGAGAATACACTAAAAGCAATAGGCGGCTAAAGTGGTAATAAATGATCTCCGAGAGTGCACTGCCTCAACGCTGTCAGATCTGAATGGATGTTCTAGGGAGTCAAACTCAGGGGAAAGAAAAACTACGGAGGAGGTGGTAGCCAAAGAAAATGTCGAAGAGATCAATTTGTCACCTTTGGTGTTGTGCCCATTGCGACACTGATAACCCAAAGGGTGACAGCCAAAAAGGAAACACTTACTGTAACAAAAAGGGACGACCACACAATGCCATTTTCTGTACGTAACACTGGGTTAAATGAAACTTGTATTTGCAGCATATACTACCGTATATAACAAATGGAAAACCCTATGAATTTGGTAGACGTCTATTCAGACCAGATTTTTCGACACAGGAGCACAAACAGCCTGCTTAAAGAGTACCCAGGGGTGCTTAACTCTGATTGCACAGGCAAAAAAAAAAACTCACGGGTGGTCCACGAGATGGTTCGTGAATTATACATTTGCATTAGTCTAATTACATTCGACTGCATGCACAATTCACGTTTTTATTTCGCTTTTTTTTTGGTAAATGTAAATGTTGAGCATTGGCTTGCCGCTTTAAAGCAGATGGTAATTCATCGTGGAATTGTTTTTTTTTTTTAACTTAAAGTAGGTTTAACTCAAGTCTACAAAAGAATAAAATTATACTAGAAAGCAGACATCACAAAAAGACCAGACAGCCCGGGCGACTGAACAGGCGCGTTTTAGGATATTTGGTGACAATAAACTGAGATATTTAAAGACACCCGCTGCTTGTGGGTGGTTACACCCATTGCAAGACGCCAATAGGCTACGATTTCATCCCTACATCCGTAATAGCGATACATTGTTTGGGTACAGTTTGGGGTAAAATCGTTAATAACTGCCGCACATAATACAGCCAGCTAGTTTACCTGTGCAGCGGGTTTGATTCACACGGCACCAAAACACTCTTGACAAAAAAGTGTACCGAGTTGTGCACGGTTACATGCTGGGATGCAGTAAAATTTACGGCAATTATGTCGATATGTCCTTAGTCCCAATCAGTGTACCACAGCTTCAGCATTGCTGAAAAGAGACAAGACTGCTGCAGTTGTGGCAAGCGAGTTTACTACTAAGGCGACAGAAAGCAACGGTTGCCAGTGAGGAACTCAGGTAAACGCTCTATAAACTTATATACCCATCCAAAATCTGCATTCAAGTACATTCCCTTTTATAGTTGTGGGTGTTGTCGAAAAACGCCATTACTCTCAACGCTATGCATTCAGCAGAAGCAAAATATCCCGACTGTTGTAGAGCGAGGCTGGGGGAGAGCGCCCTGGTTCTGAACAAGGTAACGACGCGGCGCTGTCCCTTCAGCACCACGCGCCCTGGTCTTGCGATCAGGTTACTGAGTCCCACGAAACATTATTGGTGCGGAGTACAAACGCGACAGCAGTCAAATTCATGTAGTGCTTTGAAAGCTGCTGCATATTTTGACCGGGTGACCTGCGACATAGGAATTTAACAGATGGGCTTACACCGCACATGAAAAGAAAGAGAGCTCATTTTGGTAACTGCAGTGAAATGAAACGTTTGATCTGGAGCTTAGAGTACAAACGCTCTAAATGCCTCATGAATTTATAAGGATATGGACAATTTAAATAAATAAAACCAGACCTCTAGGTGGCGTCGTAATACACGCTTTTCTTTACTGGTCAGAAAGCAAGTTGGCGCGATTCAAAGAAATGTAACCGGCAAACATCTTATATTATAGGCATACTTAGCAGCCTGGAGTCATTAACCTAAACGAGAGACATTTAACATTCATTCATATAAAGCTGCTTTAAAAGGGAAAAAACATGTCTTAAAAATAGAAGAATACACACCTGTGTACATTTCCTTTCCCGGTGTAGTTATCGGCACGTTCACCTTAAGATGTATGTCGAGATCTACCTCTCCATAGTATGGATCCAGAACGGAGATACGAGCTTTACAACATCCAACTTTTCTTCGATCGCCTTAAATCCATAGCTCGTGCAGAACAACGGCCACTCTTGGTGTCCTTCCTGACAAACAAGTGCCTCCCGAAACGCCCAAGACAACGTTAAATTTAATCCCATGTAGAGAGGAGCTGTGTTGTGTACATCCCAGTACTACATTTGATGGTCGGTTTTTCAGTGGATAGTCCACAGAGACATAAATGTGCGTGGAGAAGGGGCAAGAGAAGCCGTCGACGGCTGAACTGAAGTGATGGCACTAAACGAAGCTCATTTAAGCTGTGGGCGCTGCTTGCTTGAATGAGCAGCTTGTACGCATGCACCCTCTAACCGCGAATACGATTCCCAGGGTTGGCGCTCTCGTCTTTCTTCCCACAAGCTTTTTTTTCCCTGCCTTCAAGTCACACATACTGTAGATGCGAGACCAGTAACCACAACGCGTCAGACGCGCACCTAGGTGTAGCAACTGTGGAACATGCTCTGAAACATTTGCATGCACCGCTCTGTATGCGAGACATTCGCCTCAACACACATAGAAGCACACACCTGTTACCCGCAATGGAAGCAAACGTGCAGTGTAATGTTACGAGCTGTATTCGTAAACGAATGTAAGCGTGCGAAATGTGAAGATTATTTTCTTACAGCGCAGAGGGTCACAAATCTTCGTGGTCCTCGATGAATTTGAATTAGATGTTGACTAGAATAGTCTGTAGTTTTTTTCACTGGGACTCAGATTTAACAGATAGTGGACACTGGTGGCTGCGAGACCGTGACTGAAAAAATGTGTAAAATTTGTCTTCAGAAAATGTTGTTCTACCACCTGATTACACGACACCACTGACATCAGGAAGGAAATCAGCGTAATCAGCAAAGCAGTTTTATTTTCAGCATGATAACCCAACCAAACGTAACACTGCAACCATGAAATTACATTTACACAATATGACAGCTTCCAAACCGGTACCCTCCAAATAAATAAAAAACAGCAAAACCCACATTTATTCATTAGTACAAAAAGTGCAAATCACAAGAAAGAAATTACGAACACAATCAGTTAAAAGGCAGTCAGTGGAATTTCTTGCAGTTGATGACCAAGCCTTGTAAAAGAGTCAGTTTGGCTTCTCTAAAGACATCATATATCAGATGCATGTGTTCGTTACTCTAATGGACATGGTAGACTACAACAGTTTCAAAAACA
Source organism: Coilia nasus (assembly GCA_027475355.1). NCBI lineage: Eukaryota > Metazoa > Chordata > Actinopteri > Clupeiformes > Engraulidae > Coilia > Coilia nasus. The sequence continues at coordinate 15,236,812 of CM050207.1, forward strand.
TTGATCCTATACTGAACATGAAACCTCCAATACTTATCTTCCATTTCAACTGTACATGTTTAACATATATACATTTCGCAACGTGTGTTCAGTGTAATGACGTATTAAAGGTTCAAATGGGAAAGAAAGAAGAAAAGTGAACCAAACACTTTCGTTTTCTAGATTAACATTCCAGTCCACTGTATGGCTGGCTGGCACTTAGACAAACATGGAGGACTTCAGTGTACACTTGCTCAGCCGGAGGAGAGAGAAAGGACTCGCTGACTGAAGGAACAGGGTTACAGGAAACCAAAAAGAGGAATGAAAGGATAAAAGACCAATAAAAGCAATTGAGAATGTGACGTGCCTGTGCTCCCTCGTTCCTTCTCTCTCTCTCTCCCTCCTTTCTTGTCCTGTTCTACACCCATCTCTCTCTCTCTCACTTGTTCCTACCACCTCTCTCTTTTTCTCTTCCCCCTCTCTATCTTGCTCCTTCTGTCTCTTCCCACCCCCTCCCTGTGGCTGTCTTCACTGATACAAATGAAACCGAGTCGGCCGCCGGGGTCAAGGACATGCAGTTTTTTTCGCTCTTGGTCCAGACACAGGAGCAGCTGCTGGGGGGGGGGGGGGGCGGCACGAAGGCACCCTCAGCGGAGACCCCACCCCCCCACCCCCCTCAGCCAGGTGGGCCAGGCTGGCTCTTTAGCCCAGCGCTGCTGCTGGGCCGACAGGTTCACTGAGGCATGCGCGTCTCTGTTATGTCTACCTAGGCATCTCCCCGCTGCACTGACTGCACCGATGCTGCAAGAGCAGGGCCCGAGCCCCAGGCTTTTAAAAACATGACAAACCAAACAAGAAGCAGAGGTGATCACAGGAGTTTCTTCACAAAACACACAACAACAGGTCTGAGGATTACAGTAGCTCCCCCATGCTATGTGGGCTGACACAGACTATGTTAAGTAGACAACAAACAGCGATTTCTTCATTAAACATAAAAAAAAACTTAATACACGTGTTAACACAGTAGGGTGAAGACTAGAAGAGTTTTTTTTTCCAGTGTAACTGACTACATGCTACTGCATTTTTTGTAAATCCAAAGATATGCAAGAGTCATGCAGACTGCCTCAATAGTACAGGGAATGCAGTGTAGGGAGCGAGAGAGAGAGAGAGCGAGAGAGAGAGAGCGAGAGAGAGCAAGAGGTGAATTATTGGCACCACATATTACCTGGCCTGACTACATCTCCAGACTGAAGATGCCACTAAAGGCCTTCTGCTTGTGGTTAAAAGTAATAAGCTTTCCTTATGTTCTGTCAACAGACGTCTGCACATTTAAAGATATGCAGAGCTGAAATCACATCTTAAAAGTTTTTTAGTCATTAAAAATATAATTATGTGCCTGAATGATGTGCCATTTCTGGACCTCATGCGCAAGTCTAACCTGGGACCAAATAAATAAATATTTAAATAATCTGCCCAATGGGAGCCAATGGAGAAGGGGGCAATTTGCATATCCCCCATTATGCTCTTTTTCAGCCACGGCCTCACATGGCATCAAAGTGGAAGCGGTGGGCCTCTTGTCTCTTCTCACGATCATCCGCTTTCTGAAACACACAATGAGAGAAGAGTAAGAAAAGAGAATGACTGACTTGCAGACAGACAGACAAACAGACACAAACACATAGACATGCATACTTCACCCAAACATGTATAAAAATGACAAAAATAGACAAAAACCAAAGATGAACACAAGATGTATATGTACAGTACACGCACACGCACGTGCACACACACACCCTTGAGGAAAGGAATATTTTGTGTCAAAACAGCTAGTAGTGAAGTCTCCATCGCTTTTTGTCTGACCACCTGTGTAGCACTTGAGGTTTTTAGTCTGGCGTGTTAAGGCTGTCCGGTTCACTCCAGACATAAAAACACACCACACCAGCAACACACAGGAGCCCAGATCATCATTCAACAGTCTGCCAAAGCTTACCATGGAGATGGAGAGAAGAAAAAAGAGAATGAGAGGGAGAAAGAGAAAGAGAAAGAGAGAGATGATGTAAAGGTACAGTGAGGGCCTCTGATGTTCCTACTGTCAGAACTGCTCCATATTTCTTGGTAACCACAAAGCAAAAGACAAAAGAATGCCATTGAATGAATGGGTGTGTGTGTGTGTGTGAATGTTGCATATGTGTGTGTGTGTGCGTGAATGTTGCATGTGTGTGTGTGTGAATGTTGCATGTGTGTGTGTGAATGTTGCATATGTGTGTGTGTGTGTGTGTGTGTGTGTGTGTGTGTGTGTGCGAATGTTGCATGTGTGTGTGTGTGTGTGTGTGTGAATGTTGGATGTGTGTGTGTGTGTGTGTGTGTGTGAGTGAATGTTGCGTGTGTGTGTGTGTGTGTGAATGTTGCATGTGTGTGTGTGTGTGTGTGTGTATGTTGCATGTGTGTGTGTGTGTGTGTGTGTATGTTGCGTGTGTGTGTGTGTGTGTGTATGTGTGTGAATGTTGCATGTGTGAATGTTGTGTGTGTGTGTGTGTGTGAGTGAATGTTGCATGTGTGTGTGTGTGAGTGAATGTTGCATGTGTGTGTGTGTGTGTGTGTATGTTGCGTGTGTGTGTGTGTGTGTGTATGTGTGTGAATGTTGCATGTGTGTGTGAACATCTGTAAGTGTGATTGTGTTTTGTTTCCATATGTACTACCTATGCTCCATCTGTGTCCATTCTCAGACTGGGGCAGCGAGCCGCACACACATCCCCCTGGTGAAGCGCTCTTCAACAGCCTTGCTCTCATCCTATCTCCCCATCCCTCCATTTCCCCTCTCCCTTCCCATCCACACACCCCCCACTTCTCTATCTCTCTCTCCCGCTCTGTGGCTCATTCTGAGAGGGTCACACAGATGTATTTTTAGCCTGACAAGCGCCCCTCTTCCTGGTAACAGACCATAAAAGCAGCCATTTGACAGACACACCTCTTCAAATCAAAATGGGGTTGGTGGTGGAGTTGCGCATGTAAACACTTTTTCCCGAATTCAGTATCCCGAATAAGCCCTTATCCCGGTTTGAGAGAAATCGGGATATGCTAGATGGAGTACTCCGAAAGAAACCTGAATACTGTGGCATGTAAACACCTTATCCTGAATCCTGAAGGTTCTGACAGCGTTGTCTGTGTAACAAGAAATCGGGATACTAGTGTTTTTCATGTAAACCAGGATATTAATAACCCGATTACTCTGCGTTCATGTAAACACCTTATCGCGAATTTGATCAAAACCGGGATATGCCTCATTTTCAGGATACTTAAGGGTGTACTTCTATTGTGTTTTCATTAATTTTGCGGTGGTCTCTAGTATTAATGAATGCCCTGTGAGATGGTTTTGGTGAAAAAAATGCTTTAGTGCTTCTGTTTCAAACTGTTCTAGTTTGGTGGAGGAGATGGAGCAGGAAGAATGACAGGTTCTCTGCTATGCTAGTCACAGGCTACAATCATTCAGAGCCCATTCGGTCATAGTGAACCAAATAGAAGATCTAAACGTTCTACACAAATACACATTCTTACCTATACTTTGCTAAGTGAATGTGTGCTGCAACAAAACTTCTCCAGTAATCACAACTGTGGCATAGCTTTTTCTAATTCACAAACCTACGTCACCTTGTCCCCCTTTTTCTTATTCACTTGTTTTTCCGCCTACTTTCTTTCACTGACTAATTGAGGGAAACGGGTTAGAAGAATATTTTCACGTGCAGCATGCCTATGCAGCTCAGGGTTACCTGTGGTATTTCAAAAGAGCAAGTACTGAACGGTTTCTGATGGAAGTACTCCTTTAAGTGCATGTAAATGTAGTCCATGATGAATATACTACTATTGGAGGTACTGTATTACAAATGCCCTACATCTCTCTCTCTCTCTCTCTCTCTCTCTTTCTCTCTCCCTGTAGTTGTTTTTCAGAAACCTCTCTTTCTGTAGTTCTTTTTCAGATACCTAGATGCTCTCTTTTTAAAAACAATGCGAGGCATTAGCCCTAGCTTTAGCCCCTTTAAGGAGCGCAGGTTTGCATAAACAAATCATTAGCAAGCACTCCAAGGCGACCAGCGTGTCACAGTGGTGAGGTGGCCTGGCTAATTAAGTGCTGTGTGGCGGGCCGGCGCAGGAGCCAGGAGCCAGAGGCCAGGGCGAGATCACTGCTGAGCAGGTAACGCTTGTGGAACGGCCGGCCAGTGCTGCGCACTTGGGGCCCTGCCTGGCCCTAATTGATCCATTCTAGTGTGAATGGCCAATGTAATTGAGAGCTCAGGGAGTGTGTGTGTGTGTGTGTGTGTGTGTGTGTGTGTGTGTGAGAGAAAGAGAATGGGTGTATAAGAGAATAAGTGTGTATGTGTGTGTGTGTGTGTGTGTGTGAAAGAGAATGGGTGTATAAGAGAGTAAGTGTGTGTGTGTGTGTGTGTCAATAATCAGACTGGATAAAGCAGGAGGATGCCCTCTGACAATAGCGGGGGCGGCTGGGGACCTGGCATGAAAAGGTGTGTGTGCGCCAATGCGTGCCTGTCGCCGGCGCCTTCAGAGCCAGCAGCCACTGTGTGCCTCCTAAGCGGCCTCTTATGTTTGTTTGTTTGTTTGTTTACTGTGTTTTTTTTTCTGGCTGCTATGGTAACAAGCTCACTCTTTTGTGTCACTGAGCTGGTGTGGGCGCAGAGGGGGGGTTAGGGACCAGAGTTAAGATCTTAGAGATGAGGTGGACAGTGGGTGTGTTTGTCAATACAAGTGAACAGAATGGATCTCATGCAACTGAGCACCATGAAAGGATTTGTCTTGCAGAGACTAACTGTACAACATGATACTGCGTCTGATTTTTAGGCCCTCGATCATGTTGCATTGTTATTAAATGATTAACTTCAACTTAATATTAGCACAACATAATATTATAAATTAGAAAAGCACTCGGAGAGCGCAGACCTCCGCCAAGGCAGCTGAAATCTCCACCTTATACCATCCCCACCTGAAGACGTTTTGTTTGATGGGTAAATTAGAAAAATCCTGGATCCAGATGGTGATCACCACCAAAAACTAATCAGTTCTAAGTTAGCCAACTTCTGATCTACCCTGAAAATTTCGTCGAAATCCGTCCAGAACTTTCTGAGTTATGCTATTAACGAACAAACAAACGGACAGACAAACAAACAAACCAACGCCGGCAAAAACAGAACCTCCTTGACGGAGGTAACTATAGACTTTTTTTTACTGAGGTAACTGTATTCTGCATAACACTGTGTGTGTAAACTGGCCATTAAAACATTTTGTAGAACAATAATATCACAAATGAAAAACTCCATAACACCACCGCATGCCACGACCACTTTTATCACCATTATGATTATATTATATTTTTATTATTACGTTGTATACTATACTGTACTGCATTATATTGATGAGCAAATCTACCCGCCACCTCCCTGCACTTTCACTTCTCACTGCTGTGTGTGTGTGTGTGTGTGTGTGTGTGTGTGTGTGTGTGTATGTGTGTGTGTGTGTGTGAGTGTGAGTGTGTGTGCGTGTGTGTGTGTGAGAGTGTGTGTGTGTGTGTGTGAGTGTGTGTGTGTGTGTGTGTGTGTGTGTGTGTGTGTTTGTGTAAGTGAGTGTGAGTGTGAGTGTGTGCGTGTGTGTGAGTGAGCGTGTGTGTCTTGCTTGGGGCTGCAGCTGGCATGGAGCAGAGCTGAGGCAGAAGCCAAGGCTGCCCTCCTCTAAATGCTATTTTCGCTGGTGAAAAGGTTAGCCCCTCTTATCGGCGAGAGCTTACTTCAATTACAGCCTGTTAGAATCTGGGGACCGCAGAGACATGGAACAGCCAAGGGAAAGCACACAGAAACACACACACATGCAGAGTCCTGGACATGGACACACGTGCAGACACATGCGCCGACACAGACACACATTACACACACAGACACACAAAGCTACAGAGAACCACACACACACACACACACACACACTCTCAGACACACACATACACTCAGATGCATGCACACACACACACACTTATACACATACACACACCAACACAGACTGTCAGACACACACAAACGCGCACACACGCACACACAAACACACACACACACACACGCACACACACATTTACACACATACACACAACAACACAGACTGTTAGACACCAAGTAGTGGAAAAATCCACTGTGGCACTCATGGTGTAGCACTGAGCTCCCTTAGGGAAACTGGGCCACAGTGATGGGAGCTGGCAGACTCCTAGGCTCCCCAGCACAACATGGCCGACAGCCCCACATGCCCTTCTGCCAGTGCGGGGATGAGGGGACACCACATGCCCTTCTGCCAGTGCGGGGATGAGGGGACACCACATGCCCTTCTGCCAGTGTGGGGATGAGGGGGTACACATGCCCTTCTGCCAGTGTGGGGATGAGGGGGCAAATGCCCTTCTGCCAGTGTGGGGATGAGGGGGTACACATGCCCTTCTGCCAGTGTGGGGATGAGGGGGCAAATGCCCTTCTGCCAGTGTGGGGATGAGGGGGTACACATGCCCTTCTGCCAGTGTGGGGATGAGGGGGTACACATGCCCCTCTGCCAGTGTGGGGATGAGTGGGTACATATGCCCCTCTGCCAGTGTAGGGATGAGGGGGCAAATGCCCCTCTGCCAGTGTGGGGATGAGGGGGCGCATGAGTGAAAGAGTGTCTAAGGAAATGGGGGGGGGGGGTTGAATAAAGGAGTGAGGGAGTGAGTCAATGGATGAACAAATGAAGGAATGAGTGTACGAAAGGAGGGAGAAGCTGAAGAAGTGAGTGATATAGTGAGGCGATGGATGAATAGTCAATGAATAAATGAATAAATGAATTAATGAACAAATTAAAAAGCAAGGTGAAGACTAGGGGGAAAAATGAAAGAAATGACTGACTGACTGAGTGATCTACGCCAAGCGCACATTGCAAGATTTTAGCCATGATAACGAGATCATCGCCAATGCCGCAATTTCTGCAGTTCTCACTAGCCCGACTAGCCGATCCAAGGCTGTTATCTGCAGGTTAGACGAAAAACCTTTGCGATGGTGAAATCGTGGTTAAGAACATCTTGTGGTGTGAACTCGGTGTAGGTAGACTAGGCCCACTGGTGGATGACAGTGAAATTAATATTTGGAAAAAAAAGCTATAAAGGAGCGTGGAAGTGAGTGTGTTTAATACCTGTGACCTGCTGGCTGCCATAGTTAGTGCGTTTGGACAAACCAGATGAGAAAAGCTGGCAGAAGAGGGTAATAAGAGGCAGTGGGGGAGTAAGAATGAGTCAGTGAAGGGGGAATACTGACAGCGGGCAGGCGTGTGTGTGTGTGTGTGTGTGTGTGTGTGTGTGTGTACAAGAGCAGAGACAATGAGACTCGAGGTGTCCCTGCATTATTAATGATGTAAATTAATGGCCTGTTCTGATCCACTTACAGTGTGTGTGTGTGTGTGTGTGTCTGTGTGCGTGCGTGTGTGACAGAGGGACAACCACTCAATCACACTCTAAGGGATGAGGACAGACACACCTATTCATCCAGCCCCCGCCACACACACACATGGTACACCTATTTATCCAGCGCTCTCTAGACACGCATACACACATAAATACACACACACACACACACACGCATACACACATAAATACACACACACACACACATACACACATAAATACACACACACACACACACATGCACACATGCACACACACAGTACACATGCGCACATAGATGGCTGCATGCTATCTTTATGTTTCTCTTGTAAATGCCCGCACATGGTACAGCCAACTAACCCAGCTCTCTCTGCCACCCACATGCCTATTTTTAAACTCTACCTCTCTCATACACACCTCCGCCACACACACACACACACACACACACACACACACACACACACACACACACACACACCCTCATTCTAGTATTCATCCTGCTCTTTCACACAAAAACGCCTCAGAGTGGCACTAATCTGTTTGCT
>CM050207.1:15252282-15259782 GCA_027475355.1 Coilia nasus
TGTGTGTGTGTGTGTGTGGAGGACTAGGAAAGACAGATAGCTTGTGTGTCTGTGTGTGTGTGTGTAAGAAAGGAAGAGACAGAGGGGGAAGTGGTAGCTAGACAACTGTGAGGGCAAAGACCTGAACATGCTTCTGTGAATGCGTGAATACTGGAAGGGGGTCGCCATAGTTGTCTGTAAAAGTGCCGAGCTTGAGGGGAGTCCTGGAGGGGATGGGCGTGGGGGGGTTAGGAGGATGGTAAATGGAGGATGAGTGGCAGACGGTGCAGACAGACAGTGATAACACTCAGGTCAACCAGCCAACAGGCAGAGAAACTGGGCGGTAAAGGCACAGGCACAGGCAAGGCAAGGCACAGGCAAGGCAAGGCAAGGCAAGGCAAGGCAAGGCAAGGCAAGGCACAGGCACAGGCAAGGCAAGGCACAGGCAAGGCAAGGCAAGGCAAGGCACAGGCAAGGCAAGTTTCTTTGTATAGTGCAGTTCATACACAGAGACAGTTCAATGTGCTTAACAAAAATAAAAGCAAAGAACAATATGTAAAAGCATAAATGATAAAGTAAGTATAAATGCTTAAAAGGAGCATATAAGGTAATATATAAGGTAAGTGAAAAGCATGGCTGACTGGGACATGAGAAGGTGTCTACTATGACAGAATGTGTCAGCTACTGTGCTAACTTCTACACTGTGCTACACTTCTTTTTTATAATCCTGATAACTCCTCACACACAATAATTTCCACAGGTTTAAATAACAGGGCAAGTAGGCCATGATGGGATTGGACTGACATCAATAAGGATGAGAACATGACTGAGGACTAAATATATAACATATATTTAAACACCGGGGCAAGTAGGACATGAAAGGATTGGACTGGTATCTGTAAGGATGAGGACATGTCTGAGGACTAAATATATATTTTCTCAGCAGAAATTTGAAGGTGGCTTCTTTTGGGGGCTGGCACCTTTGAGCGTATTTCGTATTATAGGAGCCACCCTCTTCCAGGACCGAATTAACCACCTGTTCAGAGGTCAGTGGTTCTGAGTGGCCATACAAACTGCTGGGTGGTCTTTTACAGTGATGGTATATGCTTACTGTTCACATGATGTGCAAGGGAAACAACAACAAGATGCTTCATTTTTGAAACCAAGCAAGAAAACATTTTTTACCAGCTGTTACAAGATGAACATGGGAGGGCTGGTGGGGGTAGTGAGGGAATTCTTGTTTACAGAATAAGCATGTTGAGATTACTCTTGCTGACTGAACAGGTAAACCAGATGTCAGCTAAAATGTGGGCTTTAATTAATCAGCGCTGGTCTGGGTGTTAACATTTTTCAGGTAACTACAGCTGCTGTGTGGCCATTTAATCAAGTGCTAGCAGCTTTATAACAAACTCAAGTGTTAACTTGACCTTGGGGGGGGGGGGGGAATCTGATTGTTATCTAGATTGTCTAACATCTGATGTTGATGCTGCCACTGGAGGAATTCTTTTGTGCCGTGCCTGGAATCACAATGTGATGAGAGAGCAAATATGGTGCTGGGAGTGAAGGGTCCATCATGGTAGCTGAAACAAGGAAGAGAAGAGGGCAATGGTAGCCTGGTAAACCCGCCCCTCGTATTTCAGTTAATTTTGTACAGAGGGTCTGGTCCAGACCGGAATCTCTTTAGGGTCATTTAGTCAGCCCCAGCAAGACAAAATCCAATCAGCGAATAGAGGGTGTGTTCGTTAGCCATGATGCTGACTTGTGTGCTACATTTGAATTGTAGTGTGTAGGTAGGCTAATTGCATATGTGATGACCAGGTGTTAGTGATTGGGTAAAGGCAAAGGCACTTGTTTTAAACTTCGGCAGAGTCCACACCTCCAGGAAGAAATCGTTTCTGACGGTGTCTGGTCCAGACCCTCTGTACAAAACAAAATAAATTACGAGGGGCTGGTTTACGAGGCTAGGGCACAGGGGAGGTAGGCCTGGTGGACCAGAGCGTTTCACTTGTAAAGAGTGTGGCTACTCTCCACAGGCATATGTTTCTATCCTTGTGGATAGTTATTTTTTTCTGCAATCAGCTTTTTTATTGACACCATTTGTACTATTTAAACAAGTAAACACTGTACAATTTGCCCGTCTCACAGGCACTTTTAACCAAACAATCGCAGCTGACTGAAGGCCAAAACATTTGGCTGAGGCAGGCCAGAACCGTAGCAGAGTTCCCTGACGGAGTGCTGTAGCAGGATAAAACAAAATGAGCAGAGGGTACTGCGATGGCGCTAGCCTGCAGGTGAAAGAAAGGCGCCTCTAGGCGATTGGCCACCAGAAACAGATCGCTAGAGGGAAAGTGCGGGATCTGGAAGTTGATATGTCAGGGGCGCGGAGTCGAGCACAAATGTGGCAAGCTTCTCCTTTACGCTACCTGTAATTAGTGGAACATATGCAACAGCGGCCCCATGCCTATGTGATAGGGGTCAAAGTTCGGATTCACTACACGTGACTAATGGCGGTAGTCTGACAATGTGTGTGTATGCGTGTGTGTGTGTGTGTGTGTGTGTGTGTGTGTGTGTTGGTGGTTTCTCAGCCCCCTGTCTCTCTGTGCTCCACACCAGCTCATTACAGCAGCTATTTGGTGCTGGGTGTGTGAGCGAGGAGAGTTAATGAGAGAAAGATCCGGAAGCCGCACTGGTCAGAGCAGCTCTAATTGGGTATGTGAGAGGGAGACGGGGAAGTGAGCACACACGGATGAAGGGTGGGGTGAGGGGTCTTATGTGGAGCTCTCAAGCAGAGATGCCACAGATATGTGTGTGTGTGTGTATGTGTGTGTGTGTGTGTGTGTGTGTGTGGCTGGTGTGCCGTAGTCTCACTGTAAGGTGGTAAGGGCCTGGTTGTGTTTGAGTGTATGTGTGTGTGTGTGTATGCGTACCACAGTGCTTGTGTGTGTGTGTGTGTGTCTGTGTTGATGGTAGAGCAGAGGAGGAGAGGTTCTGGAGTAGAGAGTGAAGGAGAGGGAGTGAGGGACTGAGAGGCTGTTTTATGAGAGCAGAAAGAGGGAGTTATTATGACTATTAGGAAGCCCTCTCCTGGGACTGAGGGCGAGAGAGAGAGAGAGAGAGAGAGAGAGAGAGAGAGAGAGAGAGAGAGAGAGAGAGAGGGAGACAGAAAGAGAGAGACAGAGAGACAGAGAGACAGAGAGAGAGAGAGAGACAGACAGACAGACAGAGAAAGACAGAGAATGAAAGAGAGAAAGACACACACACACACACATACACTTTCTGGGGAGAAAACGCTCAAGAGAAGAAAGGGAGATTTAACAATGCTTTATTAAATCATTGCCATTTGCTCTCACAACATTACATCATTACAACACCCCAAACCAAAACCTCCTCTCTACCCCTCACACACCTGATTCCTTATACACATTGAGGAAGAGAGCGGGGGAGAAAGAGAGAGCGGGGGAGAAAGAGAGAGCGGGAGAGAGATAGAGACATAGATAGAGAGAGAGAGAGAGAGAGAAGAATGGCAGGAACAATCATAAACCCCAAGCCTAGGGTGCACTGGTATACTACCACTCCGAGCACTCGTTACACACCTTGGCACTTTTAAAACGTGCATAAATTATGAATTCTGTTGGAACCATCATTCAGTTATTTCATGAGCCACACTCTTAAGAGCATTCATAGTGTACTCCAGACCCTCCAGCCAAAAATACAGAGTGGGCAGAGCATGACATCACTGACTGGATTGACAGCTGGCTCCTCCAATCAAATGTTGGAGAACAACAGAGCTTACATAATCTTTCAAATGTAAAATGGTTTGGTAATATTGCTTTTAGTACTTCAATTGCATACATTATGTTCAGATTCTCTATCAACACGCTATTAAATGAAAGGAGCCATATCTGAATTAAACGCAAAAGCTCACTCTCACCTCCAGGGCTATTTGGATTACACCCGCTTTATCTGGAAACAAAATCGCTCACCAGTTCAAAAGGAGACAGAACGTTTGGCTTTTGTGACACCTTCAGAACGACACTCTACTTCAAGAGTATCAGGCTGAGTTTAGCAGAGGTGTTAATGCCGGCTTCACAAAGCAAAAAAAGCCTGCTGCATATCGGACCTAACCATTTCCTGAACGAGCTGATCCTCGCGCCCACACAAATCAGAGAGGTAACAAAAAAAAAAAAAAAAAAAAAAAAAAACAGCACCCAGTGTCATTGTGATGAACCACCACAGCACAGCACAGCACAGCACAGCACAGCACACGGTGTACACAGTGTAATTAACTCTGCATTTTAACCCATCACACATGTGAGCAGGGGGCAGCCATGACAACGGCGCCCAGGGAGCAGTGTGCGGAGACAGTACCATGCTCAGGGTACCTTAGCGGCACTGCTGGTTGGCAGTTGGTGGATTCGAAGCTGCGATCCTGCGGTCGCAGGTCCAATACCCTAACCACTAGGCCACCACTGCCTCAGGTAGATTGGCTATTCAGTAAAATCACCTGTGTTAAACGCACAGGCAGAAGGCATACACAGCAGGATTTTATTTTTTACTTTTTAAATCTGGGATTGACTCCTCTGGAATTTACAGATGCTGTCTGGGCCACTAATGCTAACTCCAGGGCCAACTGGCTGAAACAAACATGAGCCTACAGCTGCACCAGAATACCTGAACACCGTCTACAGCACTGTAGAGGCTGAACGGTTTTGGATTCTCTCTGGAGAATGTCAGCAAAGACACACCCTATTTCTCTCTCACACACACACAAGCACACACACACTACACACACACACACCCAGGCATCAAAGACAGAACTGAGGGGCTTAGGACTGTTTGGGATCACGCGCGCGTGCACGTGTGTGCACGTGTGTGCGCGTGCGCGTGCGCGTGTGTGCGTGTGTGCGTGTGCGTGTGCGTGTGCGTGTGTGTGTGCGTGTGCGTGTGCGTGTGTGTGTGTGTCTGTGAGTAAGACACACAAGCATGTGTTTGCCTTTTAATGAGATGATCTGCGTGATGGTGTGCTTGCATGAGAGAGCTTTTCTTTTATTATTTTTCTCTGAGCGTGTTTAAGTCTGAGGGCAGAGAGCGAGTCAGAAGAGTGAGGGGAGTTTGCTTGTGTGTGTGTGTGTGCGTGTATGTGCGTGCATGTGTGTGTGTGTGTGTGTGTGTGTGTGTGTGTGTGTGTGTGTGGTGCGCCGTAGGCAGGGAAAAATCTGCAATTCAAATGTCCTTTGATAAAGACCTCTGTTCAAGTCCGTGGCGGGCGGGGAAGCTGACACACATTCAGGCAGGCATGCAGGCAGGCAGAAGGAACTTAAGGAATGATAAGCAAATGGGCTGGAGAAGCTGCCGTTTCAAACGCTTCCCAATAAAAGCTACCACTGCTGCCACCACTGCCACTGCCACTAGCCTTCGATGCCAATCAAGAGTCCCGAACACTCACACAACACACACACACAACACACACACACACACACACACAGACACACAACACACACAGAAATACACACACTTCCTGGGGAAGAAACGCTCAAGAGAAGAAAGAGGATGACATTAAGGGGTGGAGAAGAGGGGAGCAGAGAGGAGAGAACAGGGAGGAGACAAGAGAAGAGAGGAGAGGAGAAAGATAGAGGAAAGTAGAGAAAATGGCAAGAGGACAGCATCATGCGGATCGTGTGAGGGACAACCATTCTTACATGTCTCCTTTGCCGTAAGTGGTGTGTGTTGTGTCTAGAGGAGAACACACAGCCTTTTCCCTTCTGCTGTGGGGATGAGACCATGAATCCACACACACACACACACACGCACACATGCACACACACGCGTGTACACACGCACAGTCAAGAGAAATAGCGGTTGTGCTTGCTTTCATGGCATGTTAAACCCCTTGATTTTTGCTTTACATTCCCTGCAGCCATGGGTGTGTAGGTGTATCTACTGCAGTGCCTGTGCATGTGGTGCGTAGGCTATCTTCTCTGTTAGGGCTTTTTAAAATCAGTTTCTGCACGTGTGTACATGCATGTGTGTGTGTGTGTGTGTGTGTGTGTGTGTGTGTACGTATACTACATGTCTGCTGTGGTTTCCTCTGCAGAATGTGGGGGACTCTGGCGGTGACACAGATAAAGAGGCTAAAATAAAGCAGACCATCTGTGTCCAAGTCCTCCTGTGGGAGTTACCTGCCCACCCCCTAACCACACTCTACACTAGCGTGTGTGTGTGTGTGTGTGTGTGTGTGTCTCCCTATTTTCACTCAGCTCATACCCACACATCTAATTGTGGGTCCGTGTAGATTTGCGTGTGTGTGTGTGTGTGTCTCCCTATCTCCACTCGGCTCATACCCACCATCTAATTGTGGGTCCGTGTAGGTTTGTGTGTGTGTGCGTTAGTGTGTGTGTGTGTGTGCGCATGTGCTGGCCTTTCTGACAAAGAGGGAGTACTAAGCATATGTGTGTGTGCACCTGCGCAATTGCAAGTTAGTCTGTGTGACCGTAAAACACTATACGGTCTAAGAATTATAAGACTATATCTAAGAATTTGTGTCATGGTGTGGTAAAAGAGGGGTAAGAGTGTGTTTAGGGGTCGTGTGTGGGTGCTGTTGAGAGTGTGTGTGTGTGTTCTGGTGTGTATGCCGATGTGTGTGTGTATTGATGAGTGTGCGTGTAAGTGTGTGTGTGTGTGTGTAAGAGATGTGTGTGTTAATGCTAGTGCGGGTACCTTAGCTGGCGGGCGGGGCACGCCCACAAAGAGGTGGTCCAGGAAGTTGGCGCTGCGGCCCAGACCCAGCACCGTGTAGGGCAGCTGCAGAGACAGGTGGGCCGACTGGCTGAGCTGCCCCGCTGCACACAGGGACAGGGACAGGGAGAGAGAGAGAGAGACGGGGAGAGGAAGACAGAAGAAGCAAGACAGAGAGAGACAGAAAGATGGACAGAGAGAGAGAGAGAGAGAGGGAGAGGGAGGAAAAGAGAGAGGGAGAGGGGGAGAGAGACAGAGACAGACATAGAGACAGAGAGAGGGAGAGAGAGAAAGGTAGGGAGGAAGGTAGAGAGAGAAAGAGGGAGAGGGAGAGACAGACAAAAAGATGAAAAAGTGAGACAGGGAGGAGAGAAAAAGAGAAAAGTAAATGTCAGTGAAGGTAATGTTTGCAGAAGCAACGAGTGTGAAATGAGAGGAGGTGCGTAAAAGAGAAAAGTAAAAAAGAGAGGAATAGGGAAAAAACAGGAACGGCAGAGAATGAAAGACAACATTATAAAGGAGATCAATAAACAACATGAGAGGGTGACCAGGAAGACATTCCTCCAAAAACAATCAGAGGAACGTAGAGAGAGAGGGAGAGAGAGAGAGAGAGGAGGGAGAGAGAGGGAGAGAGAGAGAGGAGGGAGAGAGAGGGAGAGAGAGAGGAGGGAGAGAGAGGGAGAGAGAGGAGGGAGAGAGAGGGAGAGAGAGAGAGGAGAAGGGAGAAACAAGGGGGAGAAAGAATGAAAAACAAAAACAGCGCCGGAAAAGACAGAAACACAAAAG
>CM050207.1:15267282-15272282 GCA_027475355.1 Coilia nasus
AGACAGAGAGAGAAAGAGAGAGAGAGAGATATGTGTGAGGGAGGTGTAGGTGCAGGTGATGGGAATGGGGGGAGAGGAACAAAGCACTGATCAATAATAATCCCCCCATCAGCACAGCTGCTCAACTCTACTCTCCCAAGCAGCACACACCACATACAAACGCATCTGCACACCATCCAAACACACTTGTGCTCACTCACTCTCCCTTGCTGGACACACTCACACACACACACACACACACACACACACACACACACACACACACACACACACACACACACACACACACACACACACACACACACACACACACACACAGGGATATTGTCATGCACCATAATGCATCATAATGTGTTGCATAATGTCAACACAAATGGATTCTGAATTGCTCTAGATGGGATTCATGCACTTCTACAAACACTCACAGGCCGTGCAACTATGAACACACACTCTCCTAGTGTTGAAGTACTCTCCTAGGTGGCCATTGTGTTCTACTATAAAAGGGCTGTTGGGCTCTACTGCCACTTATTCTTCTACCCTCCACTTAGCAAAACCGGGCTTCAACCGGGCTTGTGTGTGTGTGTGTGTGTGTGTGTGTGTGTGTGTGTGTGTGTGTGTGTGTGTGTGTGTGTGTGTGTGTGTGTGTGTGTGTGTGTGTGTGTGTGTGTGTGTGTGTGTGTGTGTGTATGTGTGTGTGTGTAGCTAGGCATCTATAGCTGTGCCTGCACTTATGGCTATGTGCACCACCTGTATATAGTTTTGTATCAATGTGTTTGACAAGTGTGAGTGTGTGTGCATGTGTGTGTGTTTGTGAATGTGTGTGTGCATGCATGTCTGTGAGTGTGTTCACAAACAAAGTACTGTGCAGTTTTGTTGGGCTGCTGATAATCCCCCATTCATTTCTCTAATTAAAGGCAGTTTTCTGGAGCCACGAATCGACCCTCCACTCCCAACCCCTTCATCTTCCACTTGCACTCTACAGTATATACCGTTCCCTCTCTCCCCCTCTCTTTATCTTCATTTCCATCCCTCCCTCCCTCCACCTCTCTCTTTTCCCTTTTCATCCACTCTTTCTCCCCATCCTTATTGCTTTTAACCATTTTCAGTCTCATTCTTCTCTCTCTATCCTTCCTTTAGTTCACCTCCACTGATATTCCTCTCAACTTCTTTTTTCTTTCTTTCTCTCCATACCTTTGTCTAAACCACCCACTCTCTCTCTCCCTCTCTTTTGCCATTTACCAAACGCAGCGGTTATCTCTCTCTCTCTCTGCCCGTGTCGATCTTTCCTGCTATTCTTAATGTCCTCATTTCTTTTTTATCCTCTTTATCTCTCTGTCTGTTTTCCTTTAGTCCTACTCACTCTTCACCCTGGTTGTGTTCCTGATTTCCCTCAGCCACAAAACTCAGGTTGTCTTCCCTTTTTTTTCTTCTTCTTCTTCTGTCTATCTGCTTCTGTTGTAGTTGGGCTGGCTTCGTTTGTCCTCTAATGTTTGCCCGGGGAGTGTTTGTCTTTCAGCTTCCTCCGCTCATTCATTCTAAATGATAATTAGTCTGTGTCATCTTGTCTGTTGAAGAAATGATGTAAGAGGTAGAGAGAGAGAGAGAGAGAGACAGAGAGAGAGAGAAAAAGAAGGAGAGAGGGAGAGAGAGAGAGAGAGAAAGAGAAAGAGAAAGAGAGAGAGAGAGACACAGAGAGGGGGGGGCAGAGAGAGAGAGGGAGGGGGCAGAGAGAGAGAGAGTTAGAGGGAATCAGAGACAGAGAGACAGAGCTAAGTAAGAAAAAAGAAGGGGTGTACAGAGCACTTAAAGACAAATGAACATGCCCATTATCATGATAATAGCGTCAGACTACTATGACATTTAGTGTTTCCTCTTCACAAACACCCCGATGTCTCCCTAAAGTACAAAAGTCAAATGTGGACACCATGACAAAGTTGCATACATGTTCATGTCACAAAAACACGCACACGCACACGCACACGCACACGCACACGCACACGCACACGCACACGCACACACACGCACACACACACACGCACACACGGCAGGGTATTAATATCAAGCTGAAGGGCTTGATGATGGACAGACAAGAGAGACAGAACAGAGGGCCCACACTGTCCCCCTTTCAAACTCACTCCACGCCCCTGCACTCCTAGCATGGGCCTGCCTATAGTGCCTGTGACGCTACACTGAATTTCGCATTCAAGTCAGCCTGGCCAACCTGCCTATTCTCAGTGCTTCCTGGTCCGAAAATATCTGGAACCAATGAAAACCATATGCTACACATACATCATCAAAATCAGTGGTCTGATTGGTTGTAGTACACAGAGGCATTTGAAAGACGCCCGTTGATCCCAACTCTGAGAACTTCCTGTCTATTGGAGGTCTGCCAGGCCAAGGTCTGTCTATGAGCCTGGTACTACAGCCTTGCTGCATTATCACACTGTTTACCACTAAATACTCACACCCTTGTTACTACTAAATACACAATACCATATTAACTCACTATTTTCAATAAACTGACAGTACATCAAAATAACACGCTCTTTTCAGTATTACAGCAACTGTACATAGCTGAATCCCTGTTTTCACTGATTGCATTTTACCTCTACAGCAAATACGGGACCATATTCTGATTACAGCTGAGCATGTTCTATACTATTCTACCACACTCTGTTTCATTTCAAAATGTAACTTTTTTATATTGCATATCCACAAAGCCCTGACTGTGTATAAAATAACTCCTCCACAGTCAGATTATGTTTACAACATGGCACCTCTACGCCACCCCACCACACCTTCTGCTTACCGATTGCTGACTATCTGTCTACCACGGTCCCTTTAACAAAAACCCTACACAGTAGAAAAAGTGGCTGCCCTGGCCTTGGTGATCAAAAACTGCCCAACCATTTCCTGACACAAAACACACACACACATTGTATGCCCGCGTGCACACACACACACACACACACACACACACACACACACACACACACACACACACACACACACACACACACACACACACACACACACACACACACACACACACACACAAACCCGAGGTGCCCATTCTATGCCAGCACCCTGCAGGGACCATGGGCTACTTTACCTTCCATTTCCAGCACACTGCCTGGCACAATTTTCTCCTTGAGCACCCCCAGAGCCAGTGGGGTTAGCACCTCTTAGAGGGCCACACACTGGGGGGCCGCACCAGGGTGCAGCTGCTCAAGATCACACAAAAATGCCTCCCCCCAGAGCCAGTGAACAACAAACACATACATAACTGGTCACTCACACACACATACACATCAGTGCACACACGTACTGCATAGACACAGAAATACTGTACACACACAAATGCACACACATGCAAACTCACACGCTAATGCACACACAAATGCACACGCAAATACACACACACAAACGCACACACAAACACACCGATACACCCACACACACACACACAGGCTGTGATACCCATCAGTCCGGCGTCTGTCTGTTCTGAAAGTTCAAATAAGTTGCATAAAACCGGCACCACGTATCAAATGTTCTGGCTGGTCTGAATGGTCCGTTTGGCCGCTGGGCGCCATGGTGGGTCGTGATGGTGAATGCCACTCTATAAATTTGCCCGGCGATTTGCAGTAAATGTCCAACAAATGACCCAGCGGCGTGCGCGGGTTTATGGCTAAAGAAAACATTTGCTTCCGCCTGCCCTCAATCACTTAAGCGTCCTCTTTTCCTCAGGAAGAAGCAGCAGCTGGCTCCACTTGCTTAATGGCTTACACTAATGATTCCTCTCACAGGTGCCCTCCTGCTCTGCCTCTTTCTCACACACACACACACACACACACACTCTCTCTCTCTCTCTCTTTCATTTATGCACACTCTCTCTCTCATGCATACACACACACACTGTGCCTTTCATACATGCACACTGTCTCTCTCATGCATACAATCACACACACTCTCTTTGTCATGCATACACACACACACACTGTCTCTTTCATACATGCACACTCTCTCTCTAATGCACACACACACACACTCTTTCATACATGCACACTCTCTCTCTAATGCACACACACACACTCTTTCATACATGCACAATCTTTCTCTCGTGCATACACACACACACTGTCTCTCCTTCATACATGGGGACTCTCTCTCTTTCTCTAATGCATACACACAAACACACACACACTCTCTCTTTCGCACATGCACACTCTTTCTCTCATGCATGCACACACTCTCTCTCTTTCATACACACACACACACACTCTCTGTCTCTTATGCATACAATCACACACATTCTGTCTTTCATACATGCACACACTTTCTCTTTCTCTCTCTCTCTTATGCATATACACACACACTCTCTCTTTCATACATGCACACACACTCTGTCTCTCCTTCTCGCATTATTTCAGTCTTGCCAGCCCTTTGTCTCTCATTCTGTCTCTCTCTCACACACATATACAATCACACACACACACACTCTCTATGTGACTGGACTCTCACACAGGCACTTGTACACAGGTAGGCTCACACTAATGCAATTCCACACTCCTGCCGACAGGTGATAAAAAAGACAGATCCCATGCCGGAGGAGGAGAAGAGGATGCACAGGTCTGCGTTTAGCACTCTAAATCTGAGATCTGAGATCCAGCCTTTGAAATATACCCGTGTGGGTGTATAAACATGTGTGTGTGTTTATGGATGTGTGTGTGTGTTTATGGGTGTGTGTGTGTGTATGTGCAATTGTCCATGTATGAATGTATGTCATGGTGTTTGAATAAGTGTGAGTGTGAAGGTGTTTCACAAATGTGTGTGTGTGTGTGTGTGTGTGTGTGTGTGTGTGTGTGTGTGTGTGTGTGTGTGTGTCACATCAACACAGCAGCAGTCTCAAGCTTTCACCTGTTGCAGTGCAGTGTGACACCGGATACACTTTCTCATCTCTTCCTGATCCCTCCATCGTCCACTGGGACCCTATGCTCTCC
>CM050207.1:15277282-15282282 GCA_027475355.1 Coilia nasus
ACATCGCCACTTCCACACCTTTTATAGTGTAGCAGTGAAGGAGAGCCAGGTGAATGGGAGCAGCTCTGGAGAAAAGGAAGAGAGCAGGAGTCACATTTACACCTCACAATTGACATGTGCTTGGAAAGAGAGAAATGACAAGAAGTGTCAAGTGAATGACAAGGAAGAAAGAGGGAGAGGGAGAGAGAGAGACAGAGACAGAGAAAGAGAGAGAGACAGAGACAGAGATAGAGAGACAGAGAGAGATGACAGAGATAGGAAGAGAGAGAGAGAGAGAGAGAGAGAGGGTGTTAAGTTAGAAAGGAGAAGTGAGAGAGTGAGCTGAAAGACAGATAAAAAACAGAGATAGAAAGGCAGCAAAGAGAATGAGAAAGAGAGAGAGCAAATAGAGAGAGCAGGAGAAAGAAAGAAAGAGAAAGAGAGGGAGAGAGGACAGAACAAGAAAAAGTGTTAAGAGAACTGAGAGATGGGTGAGGTTGGGAGGAGAGGCGATAGAGGCAAGGGAAGGGAGGGGGCAGAGGGGGGGGGGGGCAAGGAAACCCGTTAGGGGATAAGAGGTGAGATGAGGAGAAGGGAAGAGAAGAGAGGAGAGGAGAGGAAAATAAAAGAGCCGATGTCTCACAAGGTCCCCATCTTCCCCCATCTCATCCTAAAGACAGCAGGGAGCTTTTGTGCACAACAAACCATCCTCTGAACAGACTTTCCTTTGCAACCTTCACAGAAACCCAATGCCATTTTAACCCACATGCACACACTTACACACACGCACACACTTACAAAACACGCACGCACTTACAAACACACACATGCACATACGCACACGCAACACAACACAACACAACGCAACACAACACAGGAAATTGATTACAGCAGAAATGTACATAAATTCTTTCTTTATTTGACTGTTTTTTTGATCCCCTCCCCTTTCCGCAGTCGCTTGCACAAAGAGTCCCCTTCACCAAGCCAACCCACCTCAGGGCACACGTGACCCGGGCAGGAGGAGCGAGCGACAGCCTGGCGAGGGGAGAGATAACCCCCGGCGGGTTGATGGTCAGATACGGTCAAAGGGACGCTGCCCTCGGCGACGCCCTCAATTATCTCCCGGCGATGCGGACGCCCGGACGAGCAAGGACAGGCCCACGAGACTCAAGGCCAGCTGATTACCTATAACTCTTGCTGTGGCTTCCATGTGCTTGTTGCACACAGCACAGACACACACACACACACACACACACATGTCTGTGTGTGTGTGTTGGCAAGAAACCTGGCAATGGGATTTAATGTACGGGCCCGGAGGAATGACATGACATGGCAGCGGTAAGCAGATGTGCTGTCAGGTTGAGAGTTTACGATTCACAGAGTAGGGTGTGTGTGTGTGTTTCTGTGTGTGTCTGTGTATGTGTATGTGTATGTGTCTGTGTCTGTGTGTGTGAGAGAGAAAGAAATTGAGTGTGTGTGTCTTCTGTGTGTGTGTGTCTGTGTGTGTGAGAGAGAGAAAGAGAGAGTGTGTGTGCACGTGTGTATGAGAGAGAGAGAGAGAGAGAGAAAGAGAGAGAGAGAGAGAGAAAGCGAGAGAGCGTGAATGTGTGTGAGTGTGTGTGCATGCGTATGTGTGTGTATGAGAGAGAGAAAGAGAGAGAAAGAGAGAGAGAGAGAGAGAGCGAGAGAGAGAGAAAGCGAGAGAGCGTGAATGTGTGTGAGTGTGTGTGCATGCGTATGTGTGTTTATGAGAGAGAGAGAGAGAGAAAGAGAGAGAGAGAGAGAGAGAAAGCGAGAGAGTGTGAATGTGTGTGAGCGTGTGTGTGCATGTGTATGTGTGTGTATGAGAGAGAGAGAGAGAGAGAGAGAGAGAGAGAGAGAAAGCGAGAGAGTGTGAGTCTGTGTGAGTGTGTGTGTGCATGCATATGTGTGTGTGAAAGAGAGAGGAGAGAGAAAAAGAGAGAGGCAGAGAGTGAGTGTGTGTGTGTATGTATGTGTGTGTGTGTGCATCCGCATGTGTATGAGAGAGAGGAGAGAGAAAAAGAGAGAGGCAGAGAGTGAGTGTGTGTGTGTATGTATGTGTGTGTGTGTCTGTGTGTGTGCATCCGCATGTGTATGAGAGAGAGAGGAGAGAGAAAAAGAGAGAGGCAGAGAGGGAGAGTGTGTGTGTGTATGTATATGAGGAAGGGTCAGGCATATTGCACTCACCAGAGGCATTCTTCAGGTAGCCATTGGAGTCCACGGAGGTGTACATCACATAGGGCCCAGGCTGGTTCACACCGAATGGCTGCAATGGGGAACACACACACACACACACACACACACATGTGCACATGAAGAGCATTAGACCAATCCATCGCTGGAGTTTTTGTAGTGTGTGTGAGCATACATAAAACAGAGGAGAACATGGTGTGTTTGTGTGTGTGTAGAGGTAAGGTGAAGGACAAAGTGTGTGCGAACATGTTTATTTGCAAGTGTGTGTGTAGATGAACCAGTGAAGAACATGGTGTGTGTGTGTGTGTGTGTGGGTGGGTGGGTAGATGAAACAGTGGAGGACACGGTGCGTGCGTGTGTGTGTGTGTATGTGAGTGAATGAGTGTGTGTGTGAGTGTGAGTGTGCACCCTCTTGTGTGGGGGCCCTGACCCAGATAGAATGGCCCAGAGGGGCGTGACACTGACTGGAGGTGGATGATGACATCCACACTGGAGCCCAGCCTCTCACGTGACCACAGGCTAATGGTTCATCTACTCTAAAACCCCCCTGTGTGTTTCAGTGTGTACCAGTGTGTGTGAGTGTGTGTGTTTGAGTGTGTACGAGTGTGTGTAGGCAAGTGTGTGTGTGTAGGTCACACCTGAAGAAACAAAAACAAACACACTCTGTCACACACACACACACACACACACACACACACACACACACACACACACACACACACACACACACACACACACACACACACACACACACACACACACACGCACTCATCCACTGACATCCAGTAAGACCCAGAGGATTCACTACAGCTGGTAGGGGAACATCCCCAGGCAGGAGGGAGTAAGACACGAAAACACACCCGCGCACACAAACACACACTCTCTCTCTCACACACACATACAGACACACCCAAACACACACTCTCCATCACATACACACCCACACACACTTACTCCTGAGAGGGAGTAGAAGAACATGGGTGAGCAGAATTTAGAGGGGGCGGGGGGGGGGTTATGGCTATGGAGATGAAGAGGAGTCTAGGAGAGGGGGTTGCTAGCACAACTGTCCTTCACCAATGGTAACATTTTATTGTACCGTTCTTTTTTTAGTCTATCTACATGTAACAGCATGTAATATGATGTACTTACTCCACATACCTAACACTAACCCTAACCTTAACCCTAGGGTACACTGTAAATACATAATGTTACATATTGTTCCACACTTTGTTACACTGCACCTAACTGATGTAACATGGACATTAAAATAAAGTGTGACCACACCAATATTAAAGCAACACTAAATAGTTTTTTCTAAATCGATTCAGTGGTTCATCAACTTGCAATGGGGTGAAAGGCATTTCTGAATTAGCTTTGCTGCCCTCCATGGGCTACAACCAAACTAAATAAGTTTGGAGGAGAGCATAATCTCTCTGTAGTTCGGTTAAGAGACAATTCCATTTCCAACCTGTAGGGCGACCGAAGACAAAAACTACTGAGGACTGCTTTAAATTCCTTACATTAGTGCTAGCCAATGAGATGACACTGAAATTCTCAGAACCACACCAGTGAGACAGCCCATGTCCCTGACAATCTATGTGCAATGACAAAGACTACTTACAAATTATCACAGAATAACACACCTACACCCAAGCCATTCAAAAGATTAGCTGATTTATGCATTAATTGTGACTAACATTCATTTGACCTGGCACCATTCCCCTGGAAATCTCCACTGTGTCAGTTATTCCACACCACCATTCGCTCGCTGCCCCTGTTTATACAAAACGGCCATTTTGATGAACCAGACAAATAAAATACCACATCTCGCTCCTATTCTTAACCTTACAAATAAGTCCCCAGACATCACTTGGCTAGCCAGACATCTAAGAGCTCAGAAAAAGCCAATGATCTGACTTAACAGTGTTTGAATATCCAATAGACCTTAACCTCCACAATGCACACACACCTAGACATGGGTAAATATAGCATTGGGCCAGGAATTCAGTTCTACGTCAAAGAAAAAAAAAAAACACAACATCCTACCATATGAACATAAGGGGCTTTAGAAAAGTGAGTAAATGCCTGCGTGTCTGTGTAGGTGTATGTGTGTGTGTGTGTGTGCATCCGTGCGTGCACTGTGTGTGTCTATATGCAAGTATGTGTACAGTATGCGTGTGTGTGTGTTTGTGTGTGTGTTTGTGTGTGTGTGTGTGTGTGTGTGTGTGTGTGTTTGTATGTGTGTGTGTATGTGTGTGTGTATGTGTGTGTATGCGTGTGCGTGTATGCGTGTGTATGCGTGTGCGTCTATGCGTGTGTGCGTGTGTGCGTGTGTGTGTTTGTGTGTGTGTGTGTGTGTGTGTGTGTGTGTGTGCGCTTTCTGGAGCAGCCAGATTAGGCAGCAGGGGCCATATTACAGATAGGCCGCTCCACTTAGACAAGCTTGGCAAATACACCTTCACTCCTTCTCCAGAACATTCTCCTCCTGTGCCAAAACTATATTCTTTTGTGCCTAAAACACAAGCCGTCGCCATTTAATCTCTCCCCCACAGTTAATCTCTCTGAGGCAGAGGTGGGCCTCTTCTAAAGCCGTCACAATGGAACAACAAGACTCCTCACTGGTGCCATGACCTGATGGAGCGCTCTCATACACTTCCTCAGATCAGGAGAGGCTTCTTCAACATCGCGCTGGCCTCAAGTAGGGAGAAGAGAGGAAGTGAGGGAGGTCTGAGTGTGTGTGTGTGTGTGTGTGTGTACACACACACAGACAGACACACGCACACAGCCACAGACACATGCACATGCAA